>CP136061.1:190635968-191259624 GCA_032622095.1 Siphonodentalium dalli | reverse complement strand
TTTGAAATCGAAAGTTATAAAATCGAAAAGTGAAACGGGAACTGGAATATGGAATTGAGTCATTTCGGCCAATTTGGCCAGTTACTTCATGTGAGTTTTTCATCTGACGTGTGTGTCGGAATAATGATATGATCATATGGAGGATTTATGTAAATGTTAGCCCAAACTACATTTCCAAGTAACGATGGTTTTGTTGTTTATTTTGAGGAATAATACCGCGTCAGATGAATTCAGCCCAAATATGTTAACAGTTGTCGTGTAAAACATTCGGCAGTAAGTTAGCGTTATTTAGTATTTGTGGATGTCCTTTAACATGGGGAAAATAGACTACTGCGCTTGAACGAGCATGTGAATTGTCGTTTTTAATGTATAGCAACTTTATAATCAATAACAGAGGCATTCTCTGTCAAATAAGGTCGCTCTATTTACGATACCAATTGGGGAACTTTGTAAATTAAATTACGCGTAAACTTAACCTGCTGCAAATAGAAAAGGTGTCGGAATCGGCGTACTCGCCCCATGGGCTAACTCGCCCAATCGGCGCGTGCCAACTCGGAATAAAAGGCCAACTCGGAATAAAAGATGCATACGGGGTGTTATATGGCGTTTGGTCCGTTGTTTCTCAATGAATATTATTGAAATTTGGTGTATATGTCCGGGCTGGGACATGGAATACAACAACGTTTGAATTGTTTTTAAATTTACAAATTTGTTGATTTTATTCATTTAGTTTTCGTTCTGAAACACACTATAAAGTGTATATAATATAATAACGAACACGAGACATACATAATTTATGAACTGTTAACAAAAGATATCAAATTCAATACATGACAAAGATGACTCAGTGGAGTTTATAAAGTGAACATAAAAACATTGAGGTAAGAATCTTTTTAAGGAATTCAACTTTATTTAATGATAATAAACACATAAATTAAAATAACAAACATGAGACATACATGATTTATAAACTGTTAACAACAGATATCAAACTCAATACATGACAAAGATGACTCAGTGAAGTTTATAAAGTGAACATAAAAATATTAAGGTAAAAATCTTTTTAAGCATTACTAAACCGTTTAGCACAGTCCACTTCACTCATCCGATCATCACTAAACTTAATATTTATCTTGATATTGATCTATCAGATGAGAGCTATCAAATATTTTTTTAATTTTATAGGAAAAAATGGTCGCCAGCGGCCATATTGCATTTACGTTATATGTTATCGCGTCATGTCGATATCTAGTATTACTTAGAAATTTCACCTTTCCAGATTCACAATTGCTCCATTGACTGTAACAAATGGAATTATTCCCCTCTTCGGATAGAGTGTCACTGAAACTTTATTTTGTCAGACTGTCTGTATATGTATAGTCACTGATTATATATGGCAATAATCTGTAATAAGATGTAGCACTATTTTATTTTATATTTACATGCAGTGCTGTTTTTATACAACAATTCTAATCCCCCCTAGATCATCATGTGATCGACCATACATCGCGCGAGGACCTGGTTGAATTAAGGGGGGTTTTTATGGATAACTTCTGTCCTCAAGCTAGATTATACTTATGACATTTAATGGCATGTTTCTAACATGGAGGGTTAGATATGCGTGAGACACCACCACTCTTCAATTCACACCAAGTTATCAGCTGTCATATTCGGATATTAGAACCCATAGCCATGATATATGGTTTATTTTGTGTATACTAGTAATATTGTTATTTTCAGTACCTTTATATACCAGTACTGTGTATAACAATGCATATACATTAATCCATGTATACATGTATATTGATTCAACGGATTCAGTGGTTTTGTCCATCAGTCTATCAAATTTGCGGGGGAAAACATGGCCACAAGCAGTACACCCTGTTAAATTTCGAATTTGAATCAATTGGCGCACCCTGCAGCCAGCTTTTATTGGAGAACTTTTTCTCATGTGGATAGTTTGGGTCACCGCTAGATGTGAGCCATGTTTTGTTCTCAAGCTGTCCTTGTGAAGACATCACTGCCAGCTAGACCCCGAAGCCACGACAAATAGTTTTCATGGTTGGCTCAACCGATTTTCGTGGCTGGTTAGCTAGCTAAGCCGGCTCCGTCACGACGTTCGTGGCTGACGAAATATGGCGGCTCAGCCGGCTGAGATGTTATCATTTAGTGTATTTTCGTTTCCGAAATGTTCCTAATCCCCTGTTACCGGTTATAGACGCGGTTTTTTTTAGCGTTTGTGGTGAACCCGTAGAATTCCATTCCACACGTAATCTTTTGATGTTGGGCTTTTCCATTATGGCGAAAATTCATGAAGGACTGGCATAGATATATAGTTTCCCATCTAATCGGCATAAGTAGTTATATTGGGACTTCTGTCGACTTCAGACTGCTACCATCACTGCCATCTTGCGATATATGCATGCATCATTGAATGATGAACCCGATATATAGTAATGACATATAATATTTCAAACTATTTTCTATTCTTATGTGTAGGCCTATATATTGACAAATGCCAGCTATGTCTGAGACTGGGTGTTGTCGATATAAACAATTTATATTTTAACCCTTTCAATACCGAATGGATGCGCCCATTCAGTTATATGAAAGCATGCATTGGGATAGTCTATTCCACATTAAGGGACCGGGTGTTCTGATAATATAACAACCATGCCGTGTCCATGCTAGTATATGCCAATATTAGGCAATGCGGTTTAGTTCTTTGCGATACACAGTACAGTTGTTCTTGACATATAAGCTTTTAAGCCCATGCACACGGCTCAGCCATTTTACAATTCCGGCGGCGGAGATTTTTAAATGTGGCTGGCGTTAGAGATAATATGGCTGGCGGCGGCTTGTGGCCAATATGGCTGGCGGCGGCGGCGTGTGGCGGCGGCTTCGGGCTCTACTGCCAGCGGTGATCTTGAATTTTACTATTTTTATGGCTAAATAATTTGGTTGATCATACAGACGACACCCCTTGTCCGATCGTCACCAGATTCCACAATGATCTTCTGGATAACCAGGGGGAGAGTAATCTAATTTTCCCGAATTTCGTTAAAAAACATTACCACAGGCAGCAATTTGGTATCTTACTGTTTGATCCTCTTTTGCGTGACTGAATTGTTTAGCAACTGTACAGTCATATCCCTCATCTGATAGTCACCACACTTTATATTGATCTTCGGGCTGACAACTAGATGGGAGCTATCGAATGCTTTGAATTTTTTTGGAAAACATTGTCGCCAGCAGTCATCTTCTATTTTGGTTTTTATATACATGTATATCTCTTCATTCGGATAGCCAGTATTACGTAGGTACTTCAACTTTCCGCATTCCTGTCATCATTTGAAATATAAAAATTTACCTGATACCATGCACCCTTCAAAATTTGTTTCGTCGTATCTATTTTAATGACCCGTATGGTAATATTGATACAGATATATTTGTCAAACATTTCTTTGTACAATATACAGGTATTTAGTTTGTAACTAAATCTAGAAATATATAATAGTAGCTGGTGGACCCTACTTCGTCCGGGATGTTCCCCTCTGATTTTCGGAGAATTGCGCGATTTAACCTTGAATTGACCATTTTAAAGGTGAACGTCATGTCGGGTCACGATTTGACCCGCCCAAAACACTCCCCGGACAAAAGTCACGACAAAAGTACCCGTCGAAATCCGCACGGCTTTACCCGATTTGACCTTGAATTGACATTTTTGAATGTGAAGATCAGGTCAGGGTCATAATTTGACCCACCCGAAACACTCCTGGGACAAAAGTAACAGTAGGTATTATATTTCGTTGAAATACTTCGTTTTACCAGATTTGACCTTGAATTGATCTTTTTGAATGTCAAAGTCAGGTCGGGATCAAGATTTGACCCGTCCAAATAGTCCAGAAACATGCCTACATCAGCCCGTTCGAGAACATGGTCCCACGTGAAATTGGACCCGTCAATATTGCTCCCGGGATCGAAGTAGTCCTACACACAAATTTTTAATCGGATCGGTCAAGGTCCAGAAACATGCCTATGAGCGAGGTCAAGTTGACACGTTAAATACCAAATCCGAGTCGGATCAGTCGAGCAGTGTTAGAGTCTATAACACATACACACATGCATTCACGCATACACACATACATACAGACAGGTGTTCCAAAATGTATAATCGATAGCTACAACAATTCTATGGTAGATAGTTCACGGCCGACCTGATGCATGCATCTTAGTTTTCTTGTACAAAATGTGCGACGTTTTAGATATATCAGTTATTAATATAATACCAATGTAAATCATTGTTTGTATGTACTTTGTGTAGAAATAATCATGATGAAGCAAAATACCCATAAAACAACCTCAACGATCCGTTTCTTTCTGCAATCCGCTTTTTCGAAATTTGCGCGGACTATTTTTGAAATTGAAAACCGCCGTCAGTGGATCTCGAGGGAACATCAATTGAGGAATATAATTATATGGAATATTATTATTATGACAGTGTATGCACATCGTAAAAGTTGAAAACTATAAAATTGGAATACCGTAATCATTCTTGATCATTATTATGTGAAGGCAATAGACTAGTACTAGTAGTAGTAGTTTAGCTGTTTAGTAAATTAGTACTGTGTTTACAATTACATCCATGATCCAAATTTCAACTCAAACTTCGAAGTGAAATTGTGTCTTGACACGGAAACCGGCGAGCTCGCCAATTTTGAATGGGACGAACAGTGGAGACTGGATAGGAAAATTCAATGACCATGAAATTCGGATTCAGTTGATCAACCATGAAATTCCAGTGATGTTCCATATATACATTCAACTTCAAGTACATGTATATTAGGATCTACTATCAAGGCCAACCTGAGTCATATTTGTACAGAAGTTCTGATGGCGATGCCACTGCATTGCAATTTGCAGGTGACAGTACTGACAATGTCTGCAGTGCAGGTGACTGCCGTTCAATAAGTTGAATTGATTTTCCGCAGGGATCATGCATGCATAGAAGCCATGGAACTTGATGAAGATTAAATTTAAGGTCATAAACTGCATAAAATGGAGCAAGCTTTTCTATGGTGATCACATTTGTAGCCAGCTTTTCATATTCATGCGAGCATTGGTGAACACGATTAGGTTATATAATATTTTTCTGAGTTAGTGGTTGAAAAACAACTTGACTTTTAAATTGAAATTTAATAGTTCATCTAATAACCTGTCGAGGTTTCCGATCAACTGATCAATGTCGTTAGAATAGAATGCTTGAATTATATTCCAATGTAAGTTGATAAACAAAGTCAGTTTTGGAGCATGATCGTTGTTAACATTTTAGTCACGAACGCAATGACGTCATATTTTTTGTGCCATATAAAGCATGCGATTAGAATTAGAAAAGCTGGCTACGAATGTGATCGATTTAAAAAGCTGGCCAAAGTATAGTTTCATGACATGATCTATGTACAGGTGTGTGACTGTGTGTGCACATTATGTAGAACAATATTGCAATTGAATTAAATTTAGATCCAATATAATTATTATTTAAATTGTGCCTCGTTATTTCTTTTATCTGTTATCCACAGTTATCCTGGGCATAAATTTACAGGCCACATGTTGACCCGCGCACACATTCTTCCTAGTCTGACATTAAAATGCTAACCATATACCCAAAAATGTTTATGGTTCATGTTTCCCTATACCAGCCCAGCCTATTCAAACACACCAACCCCAGATTTTCATGGTGTCGAAGAATTTTGTTGAAAAATAATTTTAATTTCTCAGATATTCAAAATTGACTGTTTGGTATCTGTCAAAGCATGTGTTTATTACCACTTTATATACAAAGAAAATCATGCATTAAGAGACGAAAAATCATAAGAATGTCAAAATTATATGACAAAAATTATATTTCAAGCTTGCCGATACCATATAACGGTATACTGGCCCCAATTTTTCTAACATGTAATTAACTTAACCAAAACCATTATTTTTCTTTGGTCTTAGATTCTTCTTTCATACATTTGTTTGAAATTCACCTTAATTAGCTCAAGAGTTGGTTGCAGTGAGTATGCAGGAAGCTGAGTAATCTGTTGCACACTTTCCGCAAACAGTTATCTGCTGCGAAAACGTTTATCATGCAAATTAGTTTGCGGCAAATGTTCCGCAAATTTGCTGCACAGTTTGCCGCGACCTAATTTGCATGGTAAAAGTTTGCAGCAAACTTTTACCATGCAAATTAGGTCGCGGCAACCTTTGCAGCAAATTTGCGGAACGTTTGCCGCAAACCTAATTTGCATGATAAAAGTTCGCAGCTGGAAGGTTTGCGGCAAATTTGCGGGAAGGCTTTGCGGCAAATTTGCAGCAAATGTTTGCAGCAAACATGTTTTTTCGATAAGGGTACTCGGTACCGAATCAAAACTAAAAATACCGTATTTTCGGTAATGAAATTATTCATGTGTTGCCAACATATGTGCGTCACCTTGTCACCGCGGCCGTGACATGCATGAATTGTATGACCATTTCAAACGTAAGCAACAAGAATCGGATAATTATGATAACTCGGTGTAACAAGTCGATACTGCATGTATTAGTCTATAATTTCAACATTGTTACATCAAGGGCACAGCTGCCCGATGGCATCTTTGATCTTTACAACATATTAATGACAATGTAACTAACATCATGAGATATGACTACTCACAGCTGGAGCATTATGTGTCAATTTCGGTATCCGTCCAAATGGAAAATGCGTGGGCAACTCGGTATCTGTGTCCCAAGTTGGATCGAAGCATGTGGAATCGAAGCACGTGTTATGGGGGGGGGTGTCCCCGTTCACAACAAATTGAAAACCCCACAGGTTACTTTATAATTAGACGGTGATGCAATAGCGATTGATATACGCATTGCAGATTTTTTATACAACCTGATCTTGCCAATTGCAAATAGCACATCTTGGAAAGTTGTGCACAAATATGTTTATATCCTACTATAAAATTTATAGTAGGATATAAACATATTTGTGCACAACATTCCAAATTACTACCAAATTATTGTTTTCTTCTTTATATATACAACTAGCAGGTGGATCGACCCGACTTCGTCCGGGCTGTGTCCCCTCTGCTTTTTGGCGAATTGCGCGATTTGACATTGAATTGTCCATTTTGAAGGTCAAGGTCAGGTGGGGGTCACGATTTGACCTGCCCAAAACACTGCCCGGACAAAAGAACCCGACAAAAGTACCCGTCAAAATCAATCCGGTTTTACCCGATTTGACCTTGAATTGGTGATTTTGAAGGTCAAGGTCAGGTCGGGGTCACGATTTGACCAGTCCAAAACTCAGTGGACAAAAGTAACCCCATGTATCAAATTTCGTGGAAATCCCGTCAAAATTCGCGATTTGACCTTGAAATGACCCAATTTCAAGGTCAAGGTCACGTCGCACTGGCAAATTAATAGGCCCATACCACTCCACGGCCGAAAGTACCCCCACATACCAAGTTTCATCATATTCGGGTGTTTGACCTTGAAATGACCCAATTTCAAGGTCACATTGCACGGGCAAATTAATAGGCCTATGCCACTCCCCAACCGAAAGTACCCCCACATACAAAGTTTCATCGAAATCCCGTGATATTCGGGCGTTTTACGTTGAAATTACCCGATTTCAAGGTCAAGGTCACATCGCACGGGCAAATTAATAGGCTTATGTCACTTCCCCGCAGAAAATACCCCCACACACCAAGTTTCATCGAAATCGGGTCGACACACACACAGACAGATCTTCCAAAATATATAATAGATACATGTAATCTGTACATATAATCAAACCATATATATATGTTTCATAACTTGAAAATAAATTGAATAACAAAATTTAAACAATTTAATGAAAAGAAAACGAAAAGATGAACGAAAAAAAAGTTTCCAATAGGTGGGGATCTGAAATAGTGTTGTAGGTTTTCAAGAAAATATGTAATGAGGCTAAAATAGGCATATAATTACCATGTGCAATGTGGAAAGTTTCAAATTTGACAACTAGAGCAATTTATTGATCGATCATTTTCAGTAAATCAAGTTTCGCATAATGTCAGTGCTGAGTTGCATTAGCCTATTTTGTAGTATCTTTTAATTTACATTTATTTACGTTGACATTTGAATAATTTTGTGATATTTGCAAACTCCTAGTCTCGGTTGTGACAGAGTTTAAAATGATGTTGGAAAAATATCAAAGACGGCACAATAAATGAGCCCTTCAAGAAACATATCATTCCGAGTTGATAATAAATAAATATTTATGAGGAAGCATTGGAATGCCCAGACATGACAGAGAATCAACAACATAATATACTAGCATCACCACCTTAATTAAATGCCTGACACGTTGTCAAAGGGAGACACACCTGTGCATTGTTATCACTTGGCTGAGTGGCCATACCTATATCAATATTATGCTCACTTCATGACAAGTGAATGTCAGTATCACCCCTGTGTACGTGGTATCAACAAAGCTGAGGGTATCACCAAAGCCGAGAAAATGGGAAACTCATTTTCAAGTTTATTACACGCTTGTTCCTAGAAGTACAGCGTTATTGCTGTTCCATATTTATAAATCCGTATGGAACGTACGTTCCATACGCATGTCGTTGACGTAAAATGAAGTACATGACGTTCGCTTCAACCATGAAACTGGAACTATTTAAATAAAAGAATCACCACACATGACAAACACGCCCTGTATGAGCCTAAACAAACCTTCTAATCCAGAACGACACTCTTATAACTAATGTGTAGAAACGATTACACATGTATGGGTAAACACGATTAATACACACATCAATGTGTAGTTTTACATATATCTACATGGACCAAGGGCCATTCTATACATATTGAGTAAATTTTGTTACACACAATTGTGTAAGAACGTAGAGCATGCGCATTGCGGTACTTTCATATTCATATCTTCTGCTGCTTTTCGGCCATATTTGTTTGAGAATTGTTTTCAGAATGCAATCTACAGAGATCTTAGACAAGGATTGTACGTTCAGAATTCCGATTTGTGGGTATAGTATTAATAATATATCAGGATTTATTTGTTAAAACTTTCATGGCGATTACTGCTCTTAGACTCTTGTTATTATTGTTGTAATAATACTAATATTATGCAATCATGCCACAACCCTGGTTTGTTCATTTAAAACAAAAACTCACGCAGTACAGAACAAATTACTACATACTAGTACCACTACATGTATGCGCCATGAAAGTTTTAACATATAAATCTGCATACATGTATATCTTTAAATGCATTACTGTTCAAGTTATGACCTGAATGGACATCGGATGGACCAAACAGCTAACATTTCAAGATAAACAAAGATGAATAACTCTAGAATTAAAAAGACAAACAAAACAATGGAACCCTATTGAATGTCCTCATAGTAGTGAACATCCATACCAAATTTCATTGAAATCTCAGCACAATTGTTGAAGTTACGTCATGAACAGACACCAGACGGACCAATAAGCTAACATTTCCAGATAAACAAAGATGTACCGGTATAAGTCTAGAATGGAAAATCTGAACAAAACAATGGATCACTCTATTCAATGTCCTCATAGTATTGAACATCCATACCAAATTTCATTGAGATTTGAGCAATACTGATCAGGTTATGACATGAACAGACTACCAGACGGACCAAAAATCCAACATTTCCAGATAAACAAAGATGAATAACTCTAGAATGGAAAATCAGAACAAAACGATGGAGAACTCTATTTATTGTCCTCATAGTAGTGAACATCCATACCCAATTCCATTGAGATCCCAGCACAACCATTGAAGTTACGACATGAACAGAAACCATACGGACCATTTCCAGATAAACAAAGATGAATAACTCTAGAATGGAGAATCCGAACAAAACGATGGAAACCTCTATTTAATGTTCTCATAGTAGTGAACATCCATACGTAATTTATTGAGATCCGAGCACTACTCTAGTACTCTTCAAGTTATGACTTGAACAGACATCGGACAGGTACGTACAAAACAGTACACCCCCTTTTTTTAAAAAGGGTGTATAATCACCTGTATGCGTGACTGATATTACATTAATTTCTTGACTGACATTATTCTAAGAAATAGAATAATAACAATAATGACCAGTTTTATATAGCGATTAACCAATTACTTGCTCTAACACGCTTGGTACAATATTACCCAGTCATGTGTACAAGCCAGTCATTGCAGGCGCTGCTATAGTTTGATCAGAACATATGCTCCGATACTTATCAGTATGATAAGCTGACTGGTACTCGCTTAACACAAGAGTGATGCGAAGCCGACACAACTTTGCGCGGGTTTTGAAACCGCGAGCAATCTGACAATTTCACGTCGCTCAAAGAGGCCAAGCCACTGCTGTGTGTGGAGACTCAATGACTGGCGACGCGCTGCGAACCCCATATCGATATTTTATTGAAAAAGTTATAATTTAACAACAGATAAATATTATTATTTTGTTTTTTGGTAGCTATGGGTGAACACAAGCTGTATCGCGACACGGGCAAAAAAACAAAACAATTTATAACATTTAGTGCATACAAAAAGACATAGACTGATAGCGGGACTCAGAGCACAAATATAAATTAAATCTAGCGCCACGATAAAGGATATTGTTGGTAATATATAATTAGAGAAGCTGGTTCAATCGAAACGTTTTATATAAGACAATGACAAGATAATAAACCAAAGCACATGCGAACGCAGTAGGTGTTCGATTGAGAATCCGAGTAAACACAGTAGGTGTTCGATTGGGAATCCAAGGAAACACAGTGGGTGTTCGATCGGGAATCTCTATACCGGACGTACCGTAACTACGCCGAACAAGTAATGCGAACCAATGTTATGGCGCAGCCTCTTTTCTCTTATAAAGGAACTTTAAAACAAATTAATTACACAAATTAAATATCTTCCTCGCTGAGGACATAGTCTGACAAATATCTCGGTGGATGTTTCTCGCGAGTTATTCTTCTGGGACTACTAGTACTCTCTGTGTCTTCACACATAGAAATTTCACTTGGTATTGATTGTGGAACTGGTGGTGGACATACTGATACAGCACTGTCTGATTCATGACACAAGTTTTCACCATCTTCATCTGGAATGCAAGTCAGAGTATGTTTAGGAGTGTTATTGTTAAGATTGATGTCGGTGTGAACTTTGTAACACTCGCTACGTTTTAAGCGATAGGAAGAGTTCCGAAGTTGAAATCCAACAAATTTCTTCAAGTTACACCATGAACCGTCTATGCTTGTTACTAAATACCGGTCACGGGGTTTGTGCTTGTCTCTATCTGAATATATATAAACAAGGTCACCAATCTTCATATTTGTATCAACAGGAAGTTTCCCAGATGGTGATTTTGAAATCTCACTAGCAGGATAATTCAACGATCTTTGAGCACTCTGTTGAGAAATTAAGTCACAGTCTTTAATGGGTAACTGTTCACCGGTATACTGATCACGTTGGGTCCACATTTCATTTGCCGAAAGTCCGCGTGTCCGAATTCGTGAATTCAACTGAGAAATTGCCACTGCAAGATTAACAGAAGTGAGAATGTCAGACCGGTTATATTGACGGGCAAGCTCTTTTTCTACTTCTTGTACAGCCCTTTCAGCAACAGGATTTTTCCTTCCGAGCTCGATAGCTACGAGATGGCTTTTTAAGAGACTGTCCTTGCATATAGCTTGAAAGCCAGGTGCTGGATCAGTACGCACAATAGTTAATGGACCTCCAGAGGGTTTTAATTTCAGACACAACTGTAACAAGGCATTGCGCAAAGTTTCTCCACGCTCATTGTCAATAATAATTGCATCTGTGTATGAAGTAACGCATTCTCGAATTACGAAAATGAATAGTTTATTTCTTCTGAAGACGTCAGCAGCGAATGTAGAACCAATAATATCAGGTGGGGGCTCCTCTGAACTTTGTTTTTGGTACGGATCGGAGAGATGCACATGCGTGGCACTGGGCAGACACAGTTTCGATAATGTTGTCCATATCCAAAGCAAAGAAGTACCGATGTAATACCATTTTCAGCTGGTGAGCAGAAGGATGGCTTAGCTTGATATGGAGAGCAGTAGCCACACCGTCTTTAAGATTGCGAGGAATAACAATACGTTCTCGGTCATGAGTTAGAGCCTGTTCGTGCTTCACGACAAGAAGACCATCTTTTGCAACTGTGACAGAGTTCAGATACCGCTTGATGTCTCGAATGTTAGTCACTTTCTTGGAAGGTCGGGTTCCCTGTGTCAAGTGAGAATGAGTACGTCGAAGGTCATAGCATTCAGACTGAGCCTGTAACCATGTAGACCTATTCACAAAGGGCAATCTCACATCCACAGAAAGCACATCCTGTACACTTGTTTGACGAACAACAGAATCTGCGGTTTGTTCTATGAATAAACATATGCGGCACTCAGGATTGAAACACTCCGGTGCATTTCTGCTAGCGAAATCGGACATCAAATTCACACTACCAGGTAAATGGCAAACTGATACCTGGTATCTACTGACGACTGACAGAAATGTCGACACACGCGGGCTTGCAGAAAATTCACCTCTACACAACTTCTCAAAAGCCTGTATGCATGGCTTGCTATCGGTGAGTAAACATGTTGGATCACAAGACTGAATGATGAATGCACTGAAATGCTTTATGGCTGCCGCGATACTTAATGCTTCAATTTCACAAGGCAGCCATCGAATTTGTTGACTTCGCACTTTAGCACTGAAGAAGCCAGCCAACATCAACGTAGCACCAATACCATTTTTGCTTCACTGAACCATCGGTCACGATCCATAAAGAGTCATCTGCTCTTGGAAGCACAATTGACTGACAAGTAGACAAATGCTTTTGTGCTACTTTGAATGAAGAACACTGGTCGTCTGACCACTTTATACACTCCTGAGAAGCTCGACCGGCAATCATCGCATCAAGTGGAGCAAGAATACGAGAACACTGAGGAATCACACGCGATAGGACTTTATATGCTCCTATGAATGACTTCAAACCTTTCACTGTGGATGGAGGCACACATGTAGTAAGCGTAGTGACACGATGTGGGCTAGCACTGAGTGAACCATTTGACCATATCCAACCGAGAATCGATGCACGTTGAGGCACAATTACTGTCTTAGCGGCAGACAGTCGCAGATCTGACTTGCTGAATGCTTGAAGAACACGGCTCCAATTCAAAAGAAGTTCCTCCAGAGAATTTCCACCACAATAGAGATCATCAGCAAGCTTAACCACCATGCCTTCCATGAGTAGGTCACCGAGTACACGTGAAAGAAGCTCTTCAAGCGCTGTTTCGGATCCTGGCATCCCCATGGCTGACCGCATATACACTCGCACTCCGCGATATGGTGTTACTACTCCACAGTACTTTGTAGACTCTCGAGATAGCGGAATTTGATAAAACGAGCTTGTAAGGTCTGATACAGCAATATATTTCCATTGGCCGATAATGCGTAGTGTTGAATCAACATCAGGCATCATGGATGGCAGATGTTTGCTGTAGCGGCCGACATCAGCGAATGCTGTCACCAGTCTGTAATTACCATTCGGCTTTTTCACCAGGAAAGATGGATTAAGGTATTCAGCTACGACACCTGCATCTTCTGGACGTTGAAAAACACCACGCTCTTCAAGCTCATCAAACTTTTGTTGAAGTTCAACGAGTTTGTCTCGCGAGTATTGCGGCACATGACCTTTTCTTTGAGGAGGCTGAACAGGGCCCATGTTGACGACTGCTTGAAATGGACCACAGGAACCGTTATAACCAGGATAGGCAGGGTCAAATACATGATCATAATCAGAAAGTACATCCAGGAACTTCTGTTTGATCTGCGGCGAAAGAATGTTGTCAGGATCCAATTGTACGGCATCAGAATGGTTTTTGTTGGTAGAAATGACACTATTACCGGTAGATGTAGGTACTGAAGTGCCGATAGGTGAAGGTGTCATTATATTTAAGACCTGGCATATGTGTGAGCTTTTGTGGATAGTCTTTGCTTCAGGTGTGTTGTTTACAATTCTGATAGTTCCACCTACACTGCATATCACATCTGGTGGAGGCCAGATTTCATCAGGTTCTGGGCACTTCTGCAGGTCGGGGCGAGGTTCAACAGCGACTGTGGAATCGGCATCTATGTCATCAGGCAATTGTAATTCAACAAACTCTCCAGGCCAAACTGTTGTTGTTGTTGGGGGACCACGCACCACGTAGGCTTCGGCACGTCGAACACGATGTGGACCCGACATACGAGGAGGTGATCCATAGACAAATATAGTCCCATCTCCAATAATAACTTCATTTCTGGCTGGTCTAACCATTATGTCATTAACGTTCATAAACGGAACACCGGCAAGAATGTCCACATCCAATTGGTCTACAACCAATGCTTCAAGACTGAAGGTATGGTTATCTCGAGTCAACTGTAGACGAGTTTCTCCAGTAACAGTTAGTGGGCTGCTACCGTCTGCCTGAATTGCTGATTGGCAAGATTTCGTCACTTTGAGACCTAACTGGTGAGCAACTGAAGATTTCAGCATATTAGTTTCAGCCCCTGAGTCGATGATGATGGAAACTGGGTGATGCTTGTAGTAGGCAGCCAGGAAAGGTGATTTTCGCACTTGCACTCGTCTGGTTGGAATAGTAGGAGTATTCTTGACAGTTTCACAACTGTTGTCCAATCCAGTGTTCTGTATTTGCTGACAAATTTCTTCATCATTAAAGTTATCATCAGTGATCAGGCCGGACCGAGCTCTGGTCATGAACTTTTTGTCGCGTGCAGGTAGGTGAGGACACATATGATACTCAGGAAGTGACTGAAATCAGGTCGACCAGCCTGTTGACAAAGCGGGCAGCATTTTTGTCTGTTACCCGATGCTGCTTGTGGGAAGACTTTTGGAGAAACTTTCCGGTCATAGTTAGTGGTAAATGCACGCATAACTTTTGTTTCTTCTGCAGAAATGACTTCATCCATGAGAGAATCCAACATCGAAATTTCGGGTTTTATTGTAGCAAGCGAGCGAGAGCGTAATTCTGTACCATAACGTTGTTTTATCAACTTAGGTAAGTCCTTGTGTCACAGTTGCAGCCATATCAGAACAATGAGGTTGTCAAGTGTCGGCGAGAGCTCTTCATCTTCATCGGGTTGAGCACCATGGTGTGATATGCCACCATCCCGTTTCATTAGACTGTCGTCGATGAAAGCCGATAATCGTTGGAACAAGTCTTCTGGGCGTTCATCGGGGAGACGCTTGATGTTTGCGAAGTCGATGAAGTGACTGCCTGTTGACTGAAAGCCAAAATGTTGACGGATTGCCTGCCAGACGCTTTCAAGCGATGTAGAGTTTTTCAAAATGGTGTTGCGTGAAATTATTGGGCAGAAATTGGCGATTTGACCCAGCAGCAATTCCAATAATGTGACCTTTTGTGCAGCTGTTCGACGAGTGGCTGCTGCTATGGCATCACCATCATTAGTTAACCCACGAGAAGGATCGGCACGTGTCTTCTTACCCCATTTCACACCATCAACCAAAAAGGTTGCAAAATTTGCATCTAATGACAATGTATAGTGGATGTTAGCTTTCCAACTTTCGAAGGAAGTCACGCTTTCGTCTTTTGTTAGGCACCATTGTTTCGGCGCACGACATGCCATTGTCCTTGATCGATTTTGCACGACACCGTTTAGTCGGGAACCACTTCGAACGTGAAAACGATTAACTCTTCAAGATTAAATAAAACAATAAAACCACGTGTAGCCGGTGTAAATTCCGCGTGTGAGTCCGTTGAAGCTGCCACCACGCCACGATAAAGGATATTGTTGGTAATATATAATTAGAGAAGCTGGTTCAATCGAAACGTTTTATATAAGACAATGACAAGATAATAAACCAAAGCACATGCGAACGCAGTAGGTGTTCGATTGAGAATCCGAGTAAACACAGTAGGTGTTCGATTGGGAATCCAAGGAAACACAGTAGGTGTTCGATTGGGAATCTCGGGGGGGGGGGGGGGGGGGGGGGGGGGGGGGGGGGGGGGGGGGGTATTAGAATGATCTAGGATCTATTCAGTTACTGAGTTGACTTTACCAGCTTGACATGTTGCGAATTATGCTTTGTATATCATTGAAGCCATTTTGTTGCATCATTACTCTAGAAGTTTTCACTGGTCAATTGTTCCCATTGAACTAGACAGTGTTCGGTCGGCAGCGACACTTTGTGTCTTTGATGATCAACATAAAAGAAACCGCGCATACCGGTACATGTGCATACCGGTACATGTGCATACATTGGGTTCAGTTCAGGTCATGGAGTTCACCGCTCGTGCATGACTGGCAGTGGCATCGTTAAGATTCAATAATAAGATTTATTTCGTATTCAATATAATTATAATATATATATATCAACAGGACCCCACAAAAAGTTTAACTTGCAAGGGCAGGGCCCTTATGCTTGTATAATGATAGTGTTATGTGTACGTATATTGGGTTAAAGGAACAATGCAATAAGCTCTAAGAAGTTAATATGTATTAACTGTTACAGATTACGTGATAATATTGCCATGCAATGGCACTGCTGTCATGATAGCACTTAGGTAGTGCTTTTTCTCGACTAGTTGACTAGCATATTTCGGGATCGACTAATTTAATAATCGCGTCGATTTCGACTAATCGATTAATCGTTTCAACACTAGTTCATGTTTGCTGGGTATGTTAAACTGCTAATCGGGCATCGATCGGCACAAGTGCATAATAGCACCTAACCAGGATGGACCTGACTCCAAGCATACTAGGAACAAGACGGCTGTCAATCAAGACTAAATAGCACCAACACTCCCCAACAGGGCCTTTTTTGTCAGAGTGTTCACGCGACTATCGAAAAAAAAAAAAACCAGTCGCTTACAATAATCATAATGATAACAACACGGCGGCCCAGTCAAAATTGACACATTCCGAAACATTATTGAACACCAGGGCCGATAATTTGACAGTTCAGTATCAACTAACAGTATCAACTATCAAGTCGATTCAAGTGAAAAATAAACATACAAAAAAAAAACGGAACGTCGATTAGGGCAGAATCATGTCGCTCGGTTTAGGTCGGTATTGTTTAAAACCGAAACCGAGTAGTTTTCTCGGTTAACTGCCCATCACTAATAATATCACTGTAACAATATTACATAAATGATTGAAATTAAGTTTACTTTGACAAATTTCCTGACAGAAAGTCCTAAACGAAATCAGGCGACATTAAAATTATGAAAGATAACTCTAAACAATAGACAATCCATGATCCGGTCAATAAATTGACACCACATTTATCCGGCCTTTGTAAACTCACGACATAGTCAACTGCCATACAACTTAAGAAGAGTCAGAATGTATACAATTCATTTCTATAGACTACTAGTACCATCTATGATATTGTACGTATCTTTTGTATATACACTCATACATGTATCTCAATATCATGTGACGTTTGATAAGAGAAAATAAAGCATAATCATGAGACTGTAATCATAGAATCAATATTGAACTATTTGAAGGTATATGTTGAACCTTTCCTATCTCAGTTAAATTAAGGGCATGAGAACATGTAACTTGACACAGTCATGTTTATCCCACAGTGAAATTTTTTTGGAGAAAAACCCCAACTTGCAATTATATTATGGGCGCAATTGCACCCATCTTCTGAATTGCGAATGCACATAAGTGCCCTAACTGTGTTTCCCTCTTTGAAAGGACTGAACAGCGCTGAAGCCTAACTACTAGGCCATCTTCTCTGGGGCCGACTTCATTTTGTGACGACTTCTCTTGTTTCAACAAGTTATACATGTATGATGTACCTAATTTCATTCAATTTCAATGTAAACATTCTTTGATTCACACCAAACAAAGCGTGGTATCTGGAGAAGTCGGCCCCACGTGAAGTCGGCCCCATGTGAAGACGGCCCCATGCGAAGTCGGCCCAATTAATTATAAGGGATTAAATCGGCTTAATTTTATTGAGATAATGTTTATTTTGTCTAACTGTGAGGTCCCTAACTTAAATTTGGTTGTGTTGTAGCGTTTGTGAAGTCCGCAATGTTTTCTTACCCGGTAGTTGTAAGGCCTAAAAAAAATTATACCGTGTTTCTGCTAACGGGACCTCTCCAGGGTAGGGTAGGTAGGTAGGGATTTTTTTTTATTTTTTTTTTTTATTTTTTTTTTTGTTCACACCCCGATCACAGGTTCCAAGCTGTATTTATGCTATTTGGACAATCCAGTGGTCATATACAGTCTTAAATTGTATTCCTAAATAAAGGGAAGGAACATTTTGACAAACATTGAGAGTGGATATATAGATAATTGGATAATGTATACAGCCTATAATACAGGGTATAGAATGGATGGATAACATTCACAATGTCGAATAATTTTATTCAGTATTAAAATATATGTATTAAGACATTTACATATAAAAGGCCCCCATTACAAATTGGCTTAATTTTACAATTTGTAGGTTTCATACAGTGAAAATTTCTGTTGAAGTAATAATATTCATGTATATAATCTTACAATTCAGCTATTTCTCAAATACATGTACACCCAAAATGCTTAGGCAGTTTCCGATCTTGTATCCTACATGGTAACAAGTCATACCCTGGATGGCAGCAGTGACTGTGCATTAGTTGTGGAGAGAATCTTCGCTTGTAAACAAAATATGATTAATTGGCCAATTGACATAATAGAACTAATTTATGTCAGGCCTTAACAACCATAATGTTTTGTGAGAATCAAAATGCAGCATTTCTACAGCGAATCGGCTTATTAAGAATCATGATTCTCTTTCTAGTCAGGTTTAGTCTAGTCGGGCTAAAACAGCTATTATATATATCCATTCAATTGAGTCGTTTGTGATGAAAATGTCGAAAACACTAAATAAAATTGGTTGCATTTCACAAAAGAAATATTATTTCACAAAAGAAGTATTATTTTGATATAGTGTGTATGATTATTCCAATCATCAGGCAACACAACGTCAACTGTGCGGTGAATTATCTATATACGCACTTATAAGATACTACTTTTTAGACAATAGGCTTTTGCATGAATTGTAAGACAAATTACATACATATAGGTTATCACCACGTTGCGTGTTCCCGAGATAGGTATTCATGTCCTGCAACCAGAGAAGCTTGAATATGGATCTTGGAAATGCACAACACATGGTGATAACATATATGTATTCAATTTGAATATTTCCTTGCTACAACTGGCTGCAACCCATCTTCTTGACAATTAGGACAAATGGGTGTCACAACCTTGTACATTTGCCTTAGAGACAATTTTATAGCCCCACCCAATTCCCCACAACGGACGCATCGATCAGCTTCTCCTATTCCAGAGGCATAATATTGTGATTCAATCGGCGAGGCACATTCCAGGGTTTCACGGGTAACTGCGACACCATACAATTGATGATCATCTGGGCAAAGTGGTGCCAGTTAGCTGACATTCCAAAAAATGCCATACGTGCCTGAAATGTTTTTTCCGACCCCCCCCCCCCCCCTGCAAAAATCAGATTAAGAAGTCACCTTGCCACTGGAGTTCGCAAACACAAGAGGTACATGGTGATCTTAAAACAACTGTGTTAAATATTATGAGCCATGAATGCTGCTATGTGATATTCTATATTCTAATATAGTAGTAGTTAGTAGTAGTAATTGTTATATTAAAATTAATAGTTCTAATATATGTACATGTATGATCTTGATATAAGTGAGTATTTAGACCTGATATAAGTGAGTAGTTAGACCTGCCAAAAAAATTCCCACCCTCCCACAAATGCTCAATGTTATGCATCCATACTTGTGTTACACCTTTTACTGGCTAACAATCACTCATATTTAACGGCAGAATGTTGAGAAATTCTATGAAACATTCACTTAGTTTAAACAATATTTTATTTTGAACAAAATTAGAAACAATCACTTGTCATATATGTCCCAGCTCATTTAAGTTATATTAACCAACACCCCTTCACATATCAAAGTTAATAAAGGTCTATATAGGCTCAAACATGGACCAAAAGACATCGTTTTATGTTTGTTTAATGTTCCCTATTTTCGAGGTAGTCCGTAAATTCGCATTTTTGGAAGTTTGTTTCCAATTAACTCCGGTTTGATGGGTTTTGTGAACACGATTTTCACAGTTAATTAGGCTAATGACTCATTGAATTAAATTAATGACTGCAAGTAATAGAAAATACAAGATAATTTTGCATATTTGGAAAGACCAATGCAAAGAAATCACCATGGTCCAGGAAAAAAATTAAATTACGTTCGGCAAAAATTAGGGTCGGGGGTTTTGAACATGGGTCGGTCGGGTTAGCAGAAACACGGTATAATTTTTTTTAGGCCTAATAACAAAATGATTGTCACTTTAATATTGGCAGTCACTGACAGCGGCTCAGTTATAAAATATGATAGTTGCCGACCTACAATGAAAGAAAGCGCTAAGTACTGTTTGATTGCTGCTTAGCGAACGAAGCCATAATAGCCATTAGTTTATTATTTATTCTCACTTCGGATTTATAGACGTACATGTATACTAGTATAAGGTTAGCCCAGCTATCCGATTTCCATACGGGACAAATTTAGGGAACACATAACCTTAAACATTATAGCAATAAAGAAATTAACACCCCAAACGACATCGAAATGGCAGTCAAATCAATATCCGCCATAATTTAGAATGCCATTGACACAGCATGCCCAAAAAATAAAGCAAAATACATGGAGAGTATCACAGGAAACATTAGAATTAATTAATCTCAAACGAAAAACATGTAGACTAATGCAAAAACACCCCAGGTAAAGATATCGACACAGTCCCTAGGAATCACTGTTAGTTGAATAAAATATTATTTAATAATATTAAATCAATATATTATAGTTAGTTATTATATTAATATATATACCAGTTTGGCAAGTAAAAATTTTGTGTTCTGCATTTTCATTGGTAGATGATTTGAACGAAATTACAAGAGTACAAATTTTTATGCCACACAAACATTCTCGCTTTCTGAGTTTATATCATCATATTCCGTATTTTTTTCTTGAAACGCTGGTGTATTCAGATTGTTTCTATCTTTACCCACTTACCAGAAAAATGTCTGTTAGTTCCTCGAATATTCATTCAAGTCCAACTCTCGGGGATTCCTAATCATTTCTGAGAAAACCACCCAATCTGTAAATAGTTCGTTCGCGTATAGCCAACCGGTGATAATCCGAATAAAAGGGATTACGGATGTGAGTAAACAGACGTCGGGTGTGTTAAAACTGGCTCTGTTGTACACTACTAAGTACACATTTTAACTCATTCTCATTACTAGAGAAATGTAGAAATGACCATCTCAAACTAATATATCTATATATTTTCAAGTAGCTAGGCCCTGGGGGTGGTTGATATCTTGAGATGTGAAAGCAAATTTTATATTCCAAGCTCCCAGTTAACTCCGCATCTCAAGAATGGCAATGGGAGATAACTCGTGCTGGGTTTGGCTGCAAAAGTAATGTGTAATAGGGAACTGGATTGATAACTTCCCGTTTTAAACAATTTTGCAGAATTACGTCACTTGATAATTTAGCCGACAGTTATTCAATGTGAATATTGGATGGAAAATTACGATTTATGTACAACTCAGACAAGGTACAGTTGATATGACCCGACGAGCACATTAAGAACAATTAACTTAATTGTCACATGTCAAATGTGGGGAGATAAATGCATTTTTTTCGAACGAAAAATCGAATTGTTCGTTTTAGTGATAGAGCACAGGGGGTGGTCTGCAGCCAATGAGGTGATGATTTACATAATAACAAAATCTGAAGTTGCCTAACTGTAGCTTATATCTATATAGTAGAGGTAATATATCTAGATCTATTTGTTATATTTTAATCAAATTTAATATTACATGGACAGTGATTCCTAGGACTGTGATATCGAATACATAACTATGTATAACAATGACAGCGATGGTGATACCAACGATGACATTTGAATTTGTTATTTTTATATTTGTCATTATCTTATTTATAATATTATCAGTTTCATATTTCATATCATAAAATAAATAAAGAATGATTTTAAACAATGGTTCTGTTATATATGGGGTCGGCATCTCTGGGGCTGACTTCGCGTGGGGCTGACTTCCGTGTTCCAATGCGTTACTGATTTAGGTTGATTCACGGGCACGAATTCTCTTGGGCAGAGTTCTCTGGGGGTGACTTTGGTTTGGGCCGACTTAGTAACAAATGCGACTTCGTTTTGTCCGACTTCTCTTGTAAGTTGCAATTGTATTAAACAAGTTACCTAAGTTCGTGGTAAATATTTGGTCTGTTCTGATCTACAAGTTAAATTTAGTAAATTTACACTAAATTACAGTAGTGTCTTGTTATGAATCGAAAATTAACCTTACGCTATACATGTAATGCAACTTAAACAAGAGTTACATGAGTCAATGATAGATAAATTGCTCACCATTCACCGATTCAGATTTTGAAAAAAATAACAAGCATGGTCCCAACTTCAACTTGCAAGCGGAAGTGTTCGGTTTTCACAGAAATGGGGATCTACTAAAAGACGGGACGGGACGATTTTCCGGGACGGGACGGAACGATTTGTCTAAAAGACGGGACGGGACGGAACGAATATTTAAAAGTCATTTTATTCGGAAATGAAAGAGTTTAGAGGCACAAACATGGTCTCAACTTGTTTATTGGTATCTACTCTATACGAATGTGATGTTTTCCCGATAAAATTGAGCTTATGCTGAACGGTGGGCGTTCGAATAACGAAGCGTCGAAATTAGGGAAATTTATCACTTCTGGGACGATAATCGAAAATCTTGACAGAAAAACTAGCATTATGTTCACATTTTCATGTTTGGGTGACGGATTATTGCAGAAAATGTTAGTCTAATATATACTAAATAGAAGTTTGAACTTGTTTTCTGATGGTAAAAGTAGTGTTTTTATCGACGGGAAGATGACACCTCCATTCTTGAAAAATCTCCATTCCGCCGAACAAAAATTCTTAACAGAAAAACTAGCATTATGTTCACATTTTCATGTTTGGGTGACGGATTTTTGCAGAAAATGTTAGTCTAATGTATACTAAATAGTAAAATAGAAGGTTGCACTTGTTTTCTGCTGATAAAAGTAGTGTTTTTATCGACGGGACGATGACACCTCCATTCTTGAAAAATCTCCATTCCGCCGAACGAAAATCGTCGAAAATCTTAAAAGAAAAACTCGCATTTCGTTCACATTTTCATGTTTGGGTGACGGATTTTTGCAGAAAATGTTAGTCTAATATATACTAAATAGTAAAATAGAAGATTGCACTTGTTTTCTGCTGGTAAAAGTAGTGTTTTTATCGACGGGACGATGACACCTCCATTCTTGAAAAATCTGCATTCCGCCGAACGAAAATCTTCGAAAATCTTAACAGAGAAACTGGCATTAGGTTCACATTTTCATGTTTGGTGACGGATTATTGCAGAAAATGTTAGTCTAATATATACTAAATAGTAAAATAGAAGTTTGAACTTGTTTTCTGTTGGTAAAAGTAGTGTTTTTATCCACGGGACGATGACACATCCATTCTTGAAAAATCTCCATTCCGCCGAACGAAAATTATAGCGGGAAAATCTTGTAAAATGCATACAAATGTATATATTTTCGTGAAGCTGAGACATAATGACACATTTTTGAGCCAAAATTGAAACTCACTATCCAAGATGGCCGCCAAAATGGCCACCGGAAGTTGCAAATATAACATTTTTTCACAAATATCTTCTAGATCAATTCATGCTGTTTGGAACTGGTTGAGTAATGCAACTTTATTTTGTGTTTTGTATATTAACTGATCATTGGAGCAACGAAATGTGCAATTATTGGGGTCCTAACCCCTTCCGATCCCTCAAAAAAGTCGATTTTACATAATGCGGTATAAAATTTCACAAAAAAATCACAATTGGGATTCTAGTCATATTTCAACAAGAAATGAACAGAAGTTTGTAATGTAAGTGAGGCATATCATAACTATTTATGTTCCAAATCACTGGAATCAAAATTCTTACTTTGGCTCAAAATGGCTGCCAATATGGCCGCCAAAATATGGAAAATGGTAAATATTACACCAGCGTGTCCTCCAATCGCTTACAAGTTGTGGTTGATGTATAAAATTGGCTATTCTGCATTCTATACATTGAATACTAACATGTCTGATGCACCATGGTTAATTGTTACTATTGTCACCCCTGACATCGTCAAAAATATTGGATTTTTCTCTCAACAACTTGACATAAACATTGGCAAAAATTCACTTTTTAGGTTTGGACCATTTTTTTCAGGTAAAATATAACTATCTTTGGATTGAAAGGTGTTTATTGTTTTGGTCTATTTTAAATGTGTCACACTACAGTGTTTATAGACTGAATTGCTCAAGATGGCTTCCAAAATGGCAACCAAATTTGTAGAATGTTAATTTTTTACATATATCCGGAACATTCTCTGCATTATCCGAAAAGGTAGCATATTGTGACTCACTTGGTTATTATACATGTTAGTCAATTAACTGACAACTACATGTTCTATTCTGGTTGTCTCAGTTCCGTATGGAGCATGACAAATTCATTTTAAAGTATGCAATTTCGCTGAGAACCTCTTTTGTAATTTTGGCCATATTTATTGAAAGGAAATGGGCAGAACTTTGATACAGAACTGAGATGGATCACAATCTTTGGCTATTCTGGTCCATTATGATACAAAAATGTCAACATGATACAGTGTGGATGCCAAGATCATAGCCAGGGAGTTACTCTATGATCATATGTGAGGTGAATAGGTATACAGGGAGTTATTGTATGTCATGACTAATGTGAGTAGGTATACAATGAGTGAATATATGGTTATTAGTGGGTTGTCCATGGTAAAATGCATCTAGGTATACAGGGAGAGGTCATGGTCAGGTGTGAGGTCAATCGGTATGCATGGAGTGACTCTATGGTGTATGATTGTGTATATTCAGTACGGGTGCAACCGGTGTAACTGTATGGTCATTGGTGTGGTGTATGGATATAGCTACATGGTCATCGATGTGTTGATTATGTATATATGGAGTGACTGTAAGGTCATGGGTGGTATGTGCATGTGTTGTCTGTATGATCATGGATGGTGTGTGTGGATACATAGGGAGTGATTTTATGGTTACGGGTAATGTGTACAGGTATACATGGAATGACTGTACGGTCATGACTGAATATGATTGATCTTGGAGTAAGCTGGGTGTACATTATCGAGGGTGTGGGTATATAGGGAGTGCCGGTGTGGTAATGGTGGGATGTATATTTATATATCTCGTGGATGTATTATCATTTGTGGGTGTATAAGGCTTAGCTGTATTATCATGGATGGCGTGTATGATTATGCAGTGAATTGCTGAATTGTCATGTGTGAGGTGTATATGCAAGTATGGAGTGTTTGAGTGGTCGTGTGTGCGGGTTTTTTGTATATCTGGAAGGGCTGAGTGGCCATTGGTGAGGTTTACATGTATACCTGGAGTGAATCTATAGTCTAGGGTGAGCTGCATATGTATATCGAGTGGTTATATGACTATATGTGTCAAATAGGTATACAAGTAGTGACTGTATGGTTAATAGTGAGATGAGAACATGTAGGTATACAAGTAGTGACTGTATGGTCACAAATGTAATGAACATATATACAGGGGTGACTAAATGATCATTTGTCAGGCGTATGAGTATACCTGGTGCTCCTGTTTGGTGACTCGTGGTGGCGGTATGGTCATGTGTAGGTTATACCAGTATACACACGTGTTGCTTTATTGTCATGGGCGAGGGATATGAGTATATAGCGAGTGGCTATATGGCCATGGATGAGGTGCACATGCATACATGGAGTGACTATAGTGACATGGATGGGGTGTATTAGTATATCTTGAGCGGCTATTCGGCTATGGTGTGACAAATAGGGATACAGGGAGTGACATGGCCAATGTTGAGGCGAATATGTATACAAGGATTGACCATGATCATGTATGAATGTTTTGAATAGGTACACACGGGGTGACTCTATGGCCATAGGTCAGATGAAGGAGTATACCAGGTGACATGGGTGAGGGTATGAGTATGAAGCGAGTGGCTATATGGCCATTGGTGAGGTGCATATGTATACCGGAATGATTTTATGGCCATTGTTGTGGTGTTAATGTAGATATTGATTGTCTATTTGACCATGCGTTTGGAGAATAGGTATACAGGGGGTGACATTATGGCCAATGGTGAGATGAATGGGTATACAAGGAGTGACTATATGGTTATGGGTCATGTTTAGGAGTATACCCGGTGTGCCTGCATTGTGACGCATGGCTGTATGGTCATCCGTGGTCATGGGTCAGGTGTACATGTATACAGTGGGTCACTATATTGTTATGTCTGTGGTGTTTATGTATATATGTAATGACTGTGTGCTAATGGGTGGCTATCGCTTTCCACGCTTAACGCCCCCATCTACATAAACATCATCAAGATGGAGAACTCTCTGACATGACCTCTTTATTGATTAACATACCCTTGAGTTATTGTAGAAAGCGATAGCCACCCAAGATACACATGTACAACCCACACATTACCCAAGTCACTCCATATGTACATAAACACCACACAAATGACAACATAGTAACCCACTTTATACACGTACACCTGATCATGCAGCCATACTTGGTTATACCCGTACATACCACAAATGACGATACAGCCACGAGTCACCATGCATGAACACCAGGTATACACCTACACCCGACGCATGACCAAAAAGCCACTCTATGTATACATATTCACTACATTCACGATCATACAGTCACTCATTGTATACATATTCACCTCACCATGGACCATACAGCCACTACATGTATACCTATTCGCCATACACATGACCATAGAGTCAATCCAGGTATACATATGCACAATACCAATGGTGAACCCTTCCAGATATACCAATACCCGCACACACGACCACTCATAAGTTCTATACTTGCCACTCATAAGTTATATACACGCCACCCATGATCATACATCTACTCCCCATACACTACCGATGATAACACATCCACAACATATATAAATATATGTCCCACCGTCACCAATAGGGGACTCCCTATATACCCACACATCACTCATGGCCATACAATAACTCCCTGTGTACCTATTATCCTCATCTATGGTCATAGAGTAACTCCATGGCTGCCATCTTGGCTTCCACTCTGTATCCAGTTGACAAATTTGTATCATAGTGGGCCTGAATACCCACATATCATGATGGTTCATCTCAGTTCCGTCTCAAAGTTCTGCCCATTTCTTTTCAATAATATGGCCAGAATCACAAAAGAGGTTTCTTGCAAAATTCCATACTGCAACTTTAAAATGAATTTGTCATGCCCCATACGGAACTGGAACAAATATAATAGAACGTTTTTGTCAGTTAAATTAACTAATACGTAAAATAACCAAGTGAGTCACAATTTGCTATCTTTTTTGGATAACGCAGAGAATAATGTTCGGGATATGTTAACTTTTAACTTTTTACAAATTTGGTTGCCATTTTGGAAGCCATCTTGAGCATTTTAGTCTTTAAACACCACAGTGTGACACACTTAAGATAGACCAAAACAATAAACACCTTTGATACCAAAGATAGTTGCATTTTACTTGAACAAATGGTCGAACCCTGAAAAGTGAATTTTTGCCAATATTTTTGTCAAGTTTGTGACAGAAAAATCCCATATTTCTGGTGATGTCAGTGGTGACAATAGTAAAAATGATTCATGGTGCATTAGACATGTTAGTATGCAATGAATAGAATACAGATTAGCCAATTGTATACATCAACCACAACTTCTATTTTTTGGTTCCAGAGAGTTGGAATATTCATTGGTAATGATATGCCTCACTTACATTACAATGTTCTTTTCATTTCTTGTTGAAATATGACTAGAATCCCAATTGTGATTTTTTGTAAAATGTTGTACCGCGTTCTGTAAAATCGAATTTTTGAGGGATCAGAAGGGGTTAGGACCCCAATAGTTGCACATTTAATTGCTCCAATGATCAGTTAATATACAAAACACTAAATAAAGTCGTATTACTCAACCAGTTCCAAACAGCATGAATTGATCTAGAAGATATTTGTGAAAAAATGTCATATTTTCAACTTCCGGTGGCCATTTTGGCGGCCATCATTGATAGTGAGTTTCAATTTTGACCCAAAAAAGTGTCATTATGTCTTAGCTTCACGAAAATATATACATTTGTATACATTTTACAAGATTTTCCCGCGTTAATTTGCATAAAACTGATCAAGGTCTGATCTGAAAAACGGCGGCCATGATGGACGCCATCTTGTCTGGAGTCTACACGGCCACTTTTTTTTCTTGTTAACATTGCTTAAAAGTTGAAGGACATAATAAGGAACAAAATGAATGGGGTGAAGTTAAGTCCCAGGGGGGGGTGCAAGGGTACCCCTATTAGCTCCCGGACTAAATACAGGAAGAAAACATCATGTGGCCGCCCGATATTTTCGCTCGGCGGAATGCAGATTTTTCAAGAATGGATGTGGCATCGTCCCGTGGATAAAAAACACTACTTTTACCAGCAGAAAACAAGTTCAAACTTCTATTTTACTATTTAGTATATATTAGACTAACATTTTCTGCAATAATCCGTCACCCAAACATGAAAATGTGAACATAATGCTAGTTTTTCTGTTAAGATTTTCGAAGATTTTCGTTCGGCGGAATGCAGATTTTTCAAGAATTCGGATGTCATCGTCCCGTCGATAAAAACACTACTTTTATCAGCAGAAAACAAGTGCAAACTTCTATTTTACTATTTAGTATATATTAGACAAACATTTTCTGCAATAATCCGTCACTCAAACATGAAAATGTAAACGAAATATGACTTTTAGTGTTTAGATTATCGTCCCAGAAGTGATAAATTTCCCTAATTTCGACGCTTCGTTATTCGAACGCCCACCGTTCAGCATACGCTCAATTTTATCGGGAAAACATCACATTCGTATAGAGTAGATACCAATAAACAAGTTGAGACCATGTTTGTGCCTCTAAACTCTTTCATTTCCGAATAAAATGACTTTTAAATATTCGTTCCGTCCCGTTCCGTCTTTTAGACAAATCATTCCGTCCCGTCCCGGAAAATCGTACCGTCCCGTCTTTTAGTAGATCCCCAGAAATGTTGAAACTGAAACGGATCTTAATATTTTAAATTTTAAATGTTGAATTATAACCTGATCGTAACGAGTATAACCTTACCTGTATAGAACGATGATGGGTTGATTGATTTGATATAAGATCATATAATGATCAGATGATGAGTACATGTACGTATTCCGCACCAACAGTTAGTCAATTTAACTTAGTGTATCTGTATCTGTATCTGTATGTGGTTTCAGTGCAGGATCCTGTCGGATGTATTAGCACACGGGATGAGACTATGACGTGGTGTTAGATGTTGTTTCGTCCTCTGGTGGAAGTAGAGAGCGCATAGAATCTTCTTCATGCAAGATGGTGCCAGTCAAGAATAGTCCGTGGAAAGTAGGAATTTCGGAATTCTGCACGATCAGCCTTAATAATTTCGTATGGTTTAGAGTTTATACACTCTAGGCTTTGCACAAAGTTATTTGCAGTGAAGCCGTCGAATTTTTTGGCCTTGATTTTTCTCCCACTTTGGTGTTTAGGTCTCAAGAGTCCTTTGGTGTCGATAGCTGGGACCAGTCCATCCACTATCTTGCCAAACAATTGCACTCTTTGGTCTGTCCTCCTGCCTTCCAGGGTCTGCAGCATGAGATGTTTCCGCATGTTTGTTACAGCTCCTTCTTCTCTAGATGTATAATCACCGGTGATAAACCTTACTGCCCTCCTCTGTATCCTCTCCAAATTTTCAATGTCTCTCTGCAGATGAGGGTCCCATACGACTGCTGCATACTTTAGTTTGGTGCGCACTAGTGTCTCATACGCGATTTGTTTGCTCTTTCCTGGTGCTCTTCTCAGGTTCCGGCGAATAAATCCTAGAGTGCTATTTGCCTTGCTTACTGTTTTCCCGATGTGAGGTGACCAATGCATGTCGTTGGATAATGTGACGCCAAGATATGGGCTTTCTGTTACCTGTTGGAGTAGGTGATTGTCCAATTTGTATCTAAATGATGATGTTGGCTTGATGGACAAAATATAACATTTCTTGGCATTGAATCGCATGCCCCATCGGTGTGCCCAGTTTCAAGGTGTTCTAGGTCACGTTGCAAGGTGATGTGGTCGTTTTGGTTGTTGATCGATCTGTAGAGCAGACAGTAATCGGCGAATAGTCTTACCTGTGATCAGGGATGTGGCTAGAGGGGGGGGGGGGGGTGTGGGGGGGGTGTCTCACCCCCCCCCCCCCCCAGCAGAGAGCTATATTTTCAATAGTTGGAAATTTCATACCTGCCACAACGAAATTTCACACCAACAATAGGTTGAAAATGTTCTTGTAGTTTGATTATAAAACAATTTATTGGGGGAATTTATTGTTTTTCGACCAATATTTGCATATGTTCCTATTTTTTGTCAAAATTTTTGACAGAAATGGACATCAGTTGGAAATTTTCCAACCTTAGGGGGGTGACAGGTTGGAAATTTCCAACACTTGGAAAGCTTGTGTCCTGGTCCCTCCCCCGTGGCCAGTCAAAAACTTCTAGTTAATTTAAGAAAACAATATTGTCATACAATTGGTCAACATTGTCATTGGAATTGTCATCAGTTGGAAATTTTCCAAACTAAGTGGGGGTGTAGGGTTTGAAATTTCCAACAGTAGGAAGGCTTGAGGCTAGTCTAGATGTTAGGATTTTGCGATTTTCGCACACCGGGCCGAACCATGGTCGGCCCGGTGTGTCATTGTCCCATCCACATGGCCAATACAAAACTGCTAATTAGTTTAGCAAAACAATATTTTACTACATTTGGTCAAACTTGTAGACATAAATGGTCATCAGTTGAAGAATTTTCCAACCTGAGGGGGAGCATGAGGTTTGAAATTTCCAACACTAGGAAAGCTTCAGTTGAGGCCAGTCTATAGATGCTAGGATTTGCGATTTTCTTGTATATAGTTTTCAAAATTTTCTCACACCGGGCCAAACAACCATGGTCGGCCCGGTGTTTCCTGGTCTGTTGTCGGTAGCTGTGTGCATTTGTCTGGAATTAGATCACTAGTTGTTTTTTTGAGGCAATTTTCAGGTTAAAATATCTTAATGTTTTCATACTGGGAAAATAGAAGCATGGCTTATGAATATATAGGAAATTAGGCCTGAGCATGAGGTACAAGGGGGGGGGGGGGTGCAAATGGAATTATGCAAACAAACAGTTGTTGGTGCGATTTCGACTCAAGGGGGGGGGATGCAAGTGGAATTATGCAAAAAAAGTTGTGTTGGTGTGATTCCGACTCAAGGGGGGGGGTGCAAATGGAATTATGCAAAAAGTTGTGTTGGTGTGATTCCGACTCAAGGAGGGGGGGGGTGCAGTTGGAAATTCCCAAGGTGGACACCCCCCCCCAGCGGAGACCCTCTAGCCACATCCCTGCCTGTGATGAGACGCTATCTGGGAGGTCATTGATATGGCATAGGAAGAGAAGAGGACCAAGCACAGTTCCGTGGGGTACTCCTGAGTCGACCGTCACGTATTGGGATGATTCACCTTCGATGGTCACTCGCATTTGGCGCTTTGTGAGGAAGGTTTCGAGCCAGGCAAGGAGGTTTCCATCAATACCATAACTTCGCATTTTTGCAAGCAGTTTCTTGTGTGGCACTGTGTCAAACGCTTTGGAGAAGTCGAGGATTGCAACGTCGGTTTGGATTTTGTTTTCTAAGTTAGTGAAGAAATCGGTGGTTGTGGTAAGCAGTTGGGTGACGCAAGAGTGGTTACATATACATCAGCAAAATAATGAACAAATATTGTTTTAAAATACTCCCGTGTTTCATTTCCTGTGTAGTCCAAATATCTCTACGAATCGATGTTAAAGGGGTACTGTACGCCATTTTCATTAAATTTCCGGTGACAACAACGATCTAATATCGATAATATATAGAAACATAAGTAATTTGAGTCGAAGATGTATTCTGTAAACGCTCAGGTTAATAGGCTATCTTAAAATTTAATAATTTAAAAGTTAATAATTTAATATAAATTGAATTTATGACTGGAGCCATAAAATGGCGTCAATTAAATTACGAATTTCCGCAATCAAATCAAGTAAGTGAGGGATACTGGATTGTTAAACCTATCGCACACACGATCGCTTAAAATATTATGATGATACGGGGAGAACACTCAAGCCACTCACTGACTAGTGACGATACAATAACTTAAATGATTATATGGGACTAGTATTCCTATAATATAACTTTTATTTGATTCATTTGGTTGAAAACTGTACAAAAATTACTCGACAACGACAATTTGTATTTTTGCATTCCGGTAAATTTGTCATCCGTAACACTACTTCGTACTCAACAGACTTTCAAATAATGAAAAAATTGTTAGCTTATTTTCCGACTCGGAGACTATAGAAACCAACAACAACATTTGGCGTACAGTACCCCTTTAAATCATCGAAGTGTGCCTCTGATTTCCAGTGGAATCAATCGCAGGACCATTTTATGAGCATTCATGTTACCATGTAAGAACATTTAAATTCTATCCAGCCGCCATTTTCAAAGTTCAAATTTGCATTTCAACCATTTGGCCGGGTTGAAAAGAGATCACGTGGCGTTTTCAGCCAATCACACGAGCCGATGAGTTCTCCCACTGTCAAACACTCGTAGGATACGTACATATAACACTCCCCGAGAGACAAACCGTTCCTCGTGAGACACAAATCAACCATCGAAATTATTACGTCCCCAAGATTGACCCTCCTGTGTTTAGTGTGCATATATGAGAATGCACTGGCATGGGATCTTTAAACTTTTGGTGGGTAAAACGACTGGTTCCAAAAAATAAAACAAAAGTTAAACGTTGTGTCCAAGAGTGTTTCCTTATCCCCCCCCCCACCCCTTCCCCTCTCCTGTGAAATTTGTTATTTGGTGTACAGACATTCTAACCTTTGAATGTCCTTGAGTTCATGCTGACATTCAGTGTCAAATAACTACTATATGTGATGCGCCCTCTCGACTGGTATAAGTGTGGACGCTAATATTTATTTACTGGAACAATCTGAAGTACAGGTGGCTCCAGAATTTATACTTTGTGAGGACTTACCAGAGTCAATCCTAGTAACCGTAAATGGCTCATTTACATATCATATGCTTATCTCGCACATGAACCGGGTTGTTTAAAGAAATATGATTTTTCATTGTTTATTGTGTCTGAAAGATGACTGCTTATATACAACTACACCAGCATGCATGGTCTTGAACAATTGTTTAACTTGAAGTGCGCAGAATAATTTAATACTTATCAGAATTGACCAACATTTCTCTTGACCGATAAACTGCCATTGGTATAACTTAACGCGGTGCCACCAACTCTGGATAGAACCTTATTTTGCACGATGGCCACCACATGGTTACTTCTTGCTGTTGCGGTTGTTGGATTGACAGTCGGCGCACCTGCCGACCAACCACAAGACAAATGCGAATCTCTGTACAAGGAGTTCGGTCTGAGTAAGAATTTCAACGAGACGATTGCTCATGCCATCCATGCGATGACAGTGGAGGGGTTGAGGATGTTCAACCCCCGGGCCACGGAGGCGAATAACGTTCCGACCGTGAACGAGAACGTATACAGTGGCGTCCCGGTGTTGCCTCATGCACCCAGTGTTCAGCTTGGTGAGTATGCTAACAGTTTACCTTTAATGCATGTTCATTGATGACATATAGTGAGTATGATATAAACACCATAAATAAGGTAAGCCCCCACCCTCATATAATGCCCTGTGTCTCCTATAGTATTCGTCCGATCGCATTGAAATTTTGAAGGAATTGAGAAATAAAAAATTGTGGGAGTCAATTATCCCGACGATTTTCTAACCTTCTTTTGAATGTTGCTTAATTGGAGAATTTGTCATTTTCATAAATCACACTTTGATCTGCATCTTTGACTATCAACATAATCGCGTGTTGTTGTGTTAACAGCGTTATCAATGGTTATTAAGTGCCACCGGCCTTATTACTACGGGCGAGTTTCTTGAACTTGACCAGTTGTCAATCTTTAGGAATTTTGTAGCATGATTTTGAACTACCATATTTGGTCCACTGCATTCACCCGAAATGACTCCTGCCCCTTATGGCAGACCAAAAACGTTTTGTCACTATAGATTTGTTGAAGACTAACAACCCTGCAAATCAGGTCGCTCGAAGGATGGGTGTTTCACCGAAAACTCGGCAACTTTCAAGAAACTGGCTTCGCGAAAGATCGCTTCAAATGCGTTACGGATGTGTTTACATCAAACACATTTCTGTAGATACCCTTGCTTGGTCCGCCATTACGGGACAGGGACCCTTTCCAGTGAATACAGTGGACCAAATATGGGGGTGGTTCAAAATCATGCCACTAAGTTCCCACAGAGTGGCAACTGGTCAATACATTGTATTAAAAAAATCACAGGCAGTATTAAGGCCGGGGACGCTGAAGAACACTGAGCACCTAGCAATTCTGTTTGAGTGTCAAAGTTGAAAGTGTGATTTTTGAAAACAGCACATTTTCCAATCAAGCGACATTGAGAAGAAGCTTAGAACATCGTCGGGATAATTGACCCCCACTGCAATTACCATGTTCTCAATTCGTTCAAAATTTCAACGCGATCGGGCGAAGAACATGGGAGCTACATGCAGGGTGTTTGTTATATGGGGGGGGGGGGGGGGGACTTACTTTTTTTAGGTGTTTAGTACACAAAACGAAACTATATTACACTTCTACATGTATTCGCACTGTGGAACTTGAATGAAGGGCGTTGGTTGATTGAAATTACGTCATGTGATGTCGTCCGCAGACACAAACTTAAAGGCCCACTTAATTTTGGAATCACCAGATAATTATATATAAAATATATGCAATTATATACCATTTGAAAGAGGAAGCTCCAAAACATTGTATTATCAACTTATCCGGTGTAATAAACTGTGAACATGTTGTTTTTGTTGAGTTACCGACGTGTGTTTGTCATCTGGATTGTAATAAAAAGTGTACTATTTTCAATGGAGCGGGAATAACTATATATCTTAAAGAGAGAGTTATTTCCCTTGCATTGAAAATACATCTTTAGTTTGAATTCTGTTGCATTTTGGGAGCCAAAACGGGGTAATCTCTCTGATTTCATCTGTTTTCTATTTCTCTATCGGCATCTTCTGAGAAACAGATGTTTCAAATGGTGATGAATTATAGTGTTTAATCATATTTTATGGTATAGATTGTTACTAAAACCGTATTTCAAATCACCATAAAAAAATAATAGGTGACTCGAAAATTAAGTGGGCCTTTAATTGTTTTCGTATATTGTATGAACCCAACTTACAACGCGATACGAGAATATCTTTCAACGTGGACGATGTAAATGCTCTTTTAATCTGCAAGTTGAGTGTAAATATGAGAAATGTAATTAATTTATGTTTATTTTGTTGCGTACCACGGAGTATGCGTGCAAGTTTGTCTGACATTTGTTATGGAACTCGTAATATCCATTTCTTAAAATTAATTTCGGACGACACACCATATACGGTTTATTGCTGCAGGGCAGATGGGACGATGTATATATATATCTGAAGTATAAGTGAACACCTAAATGTACATGGTCGCTCTTAAAACTGTTTCAAATCTTGTACAGTGATAAACTGCGATAGCTTTTGATGAAATAACTGTAATTTATTTCAATTTTCGACGATCAAACGAGGAACTGCATGTCGTCTCTCTGCAGTGAATTAATTTCATTCTAAAGCCGAGACACTCACAACACTCCAGTAAAACTTCCAAGCATGAATATTCGGTATCAGTAATGAATAATAGTCCAGGAGATCGACCCCAAGAAATAACAAATGTTGCTCATTTTGACGGACAAGTGCTATCCGGTCTAATTTTGTAGTAAAATATATGTAGATTACGCAAATCCATGATAGCAGTTTGTGAATTTGTAGCTTAATTGGCGAAAAATGTGTTTTTATTGACCTACCCGATGACCGAAAATGAAAGAATTTTCCGGCGACGTCATATTACTACAAGTCCGGGAGCTAATATGGGTATCCTTGCACCCACTGGGACTTAACTTCTCCCAACTCATTTTGTTCCTTATTATGTCCTTCAACTTTTAAGCAATGTTAGCAAGAAATAAAAGTGGCCGTATAGACTCCAGACAAAATGGCGTCCATCATGGCCGCCGTTTTTCAGACCAAACCCTAAGTCAGTTTTATGAAAATTATAGCGGTGAAAATCTTGTAAAATGTATACAAATGTATATATTTTCGTGAAGCTAAGACATAATGTCACTTTTTTGGGGCAAAATTGAAACTCACCATCCAAGATGGCCACCAATATGGCCGCCGGAAGTTGAAAATATGACTTTTTTTTTTACAAATATCTTCTAGATCGATTCATGCTGTTTGGAACTGGTTGAGTAATGCGACTTTATTTTGTATTTTGTGTAACTGATCATTGGGGCAATTAAATATGCACTTTTTGGGTTCCTATCCCCTTCCGTTCCCTCAAAAATTCGAATTTACAGAACGCAGTATAAAATTTTACAAAAAAATCACAATTGGGATTATAGTCACATTTTAACAAGAAATGAACAGAACTTTGTAATGTAAGTGATGCATATGATTATACCTATGAATATTCCAACTCACTGGAACCAAAATTCTTACTTTGGCTCAAAATGGCTGCCAAAATATGGAAAATGATAAATATTGCCCCAGCGTGTTCTGCAATCGATTACAAGTTGTGGATGATGTACAAAATTGGCTATTCTGCCTTCTATACATTGAATACTAACATGTCTGATGTGCCATCGTTAATTGTTACTATTGTCACCACTGACATCACCAAAAATATTGGACTTTTCTCTCAAAAACTTGGCTTAAATATCGGCAAAAATTAACTTTTCATGTTTAGACCATTTTTGCAATTAAAATGTAACTATCTTTGGGTTGAAATGTGTTTATTGTTTTGGTCTATATTAAATGTGTCACACTACGGGGTTTATAGACCAAATTGTTCGCCCGATTTTGACAGAACTCTATACTCTCATTAAGTAGACATGGATAAACTTTTTATATGCAGCCTGTGTCAGGGAGGACGCAGTTATATAGGGGTGGGTGTAATATAGTGTCATTTTGACATATTTCTCGATGGGTTAATATATAATGCTATGTTATTATGGTCTGAAATGACTAATATCGAGATTTCTGGTGACCATTCAACGTTTGATACCATTTGATGTCCCGATGGGGTATATTTTAGAAGTTCTGACACGTCACCAAGCTTCGGTACATGTCACGAAGCTTCGGTACATAGGATGAAAAACCGCCACAGATTTGGGGTTAATGATGCAAGGTCACATTTTTCGCCAGATTTCGACAGAACTATATGCTCTCATTAAGTAGACATGGATAAACTTCTTGTATGTAGCACTGTGTCAGGGGGGAAGCAGTTATATAGGGTGGATGTAATATAGTGTGTCATTTTGACATAATTACACCATGGTTTAATATATAATTCCATGATAATTACAATCTGAAATGACTGATATCAAAGTTTATGGTGACCATTCAACGTTTGATGCCATTTGACGGTACGTGTCACGAAGCTTCGGTAAATTGTATGAAAAATCGCCACAGATTGGGGTTAACGATGCGAGGTCAGATTTTCGGTCAGATTTTGACGGAACTGTATACTCTCATTAAGTAGACATCGATAAACTTCTTATATGTAGCCCTGTGTCAGGGAGGGAGCAGTTATATAGTAGGTGTAATATAGTGTGTCATTATGACATATTCCTCGATGGGTTAATATATAATGCGATGCTAATTATGATCTGAAATTATTAATATCCGGGTTTCTGGTGACCATTCAACGTTTGTTACCGTTACCATATGATGTCATATGCTGGTATATTCCTGGAGTTCTGACACGTCACGAAGCTTCGGTACATGGCACGTATTTCCGTGCATTGGATGAAAAACCGCCACAGGTTTGGGTTTAAGAATGCATTGTCAATTTTTATTTTGCCACAGCACTGGGGGATAAGTACCCAGGGTCACATGTTTCTTCTGATTTTGATAGTACTGTATACTGTTATTAATAAAGATACATCTTGACTAACTTCATGTTGAATGAACCAGTCACAGTATAATTTTCTATTATTGAACATTTAACTTGAATGTCTCGAATAATCGGTACATTCATGTTTTTGTTTCGACGTCGACTGTATGCATAACACTGATTTAAATATAGTAATATATAAATAATAATTAATGTACCGAAGCTTCGTATCTATAGGTTACAAACACCTAATTATTTTCCATAGGCGACAGTGTTAACTAAAAGTCCCGTCGGCTATGGGTTAAGCCTATTTGAACTTCAAGTGGTCAATTTTCCCTTAGCACGTCATCCGCTGCACCAGTATGTGACAACAAACGCGCCATTTTCGGTATTTTTTTTCAAACGATAGTCTTGCATTTCCACAACTACCCCATTTACTGCACAAAAATCAGCAGCATAAACATATCCAGACCCCTTCCGTAACTTCTAGATACCACCAGACTCTTCCTGTGCATCTAAACATACACGATCGCCATATTTACGTAGGCTATGATATTCTGTTCCCGATTAGCGATATTTCCCTCAATGATAATCAACCAATCAGCAGCCAGATTGTTTTGTTATGCTGACTCGAGTTTCAAGAAGCGTAACTCTATATAATTAGTTGCCTGTAACATATAATTGTAAAGAAAATCGAACTTTGATCATGTAAACTGCGCCAATTTTACAAAAAAAGCTTTACTGTGATACGATAGAAATATAGAAGTCATTGGACATCCTATTATCTCCCAGTGGTCCTTTGACCCACATACCCCGTTTTAAAATTGACCATTTGGGGGGGGGGGGGGTAAGAAACAACACCGATACTCGATTCCTGATAACTCTGGAAGCACAGTTTAGTAGAAAGATACCAACGTCTCATGCCATGCTTGTTATATACATATATACTACATAGTGTCGCATGCCCCATGTCCATCCACTCTCTAATCGGAATATTATGACCACAAATGTGACCACACCCAAAATTCAGGGTTTTTCATCATAATTTAATTTGTAAAATCCGACTCGCGTGCATAACGCACAGGATAGAAAGGCATATGTATACGTTTTGGAAACTAGTTACGTATATCTACCATATGCCTTAAGAAATTTATCTAATTTTGAACAGTACAATGTTTAATTGGATTTGAATTAGACCCCCCCCCTCAACTTAGAAAACAAGTAGAAACCCTCTTAAATCCATGTAAAAACATTGTAGAAGCCAAGTTGTAAATTATTTAACAATATTAAAATAATTATGGTGAATTTTAACCTTAAAATCATACTAAGATGAAATGGTTGCAATTTGGACGATTTTGCGTAAAAAAGTAAAATAAATGGTAAAAAATTGAAACAAAAACATTTAAATTTTTCAAATTTTTAGCACAATTAGTTATTTAACATTATTAACACAATTATTATTCAACTTAATCACCAAAATCATACTAAAATGAAATCTTTACACATTGAAAAAAAAATTGAAAATTTTGGGCTTAAAATGTCGAAAAATGCCCAAAATATCGAAAAAAAACAAAGAAGGCTACAAATTTGTTCTTGCTATCATGATTTTTCTTCATTACCATACCTAAAACATTAAAAATAACATGGTCGCAGCTTGTCCGTCAATATGAGCAACACTACCTCCCGATCTCCTGGACTATAATCAGTATGCATGAATAATAAAATTCCATTATTTTTTTTAGTCCGGGAGCTAATAAGGGTATCCTTGCACCCCCCCCTGGGACTTAACTTTACCCCACTAAAGAAAAAAAGTGGCCGTGTAGACTCCAGACAAGATGGCGGCAAACATGGCCGCCGTTTTTTAGACTAGGACCTAAGTCAGTTTGATCTTATAGCAGGAACTCTAGTAAAATGTATACAAATGTATATAATTTCATGAAGCTAAGACATAATGACACTTTTATAGGGCAAAATTGAAACTCATTATCCAAGATGGCCGCCAAAATGGCCACCAGAAGTTGAAAATATGAAATAATTGTCCAAACTTGAAAAGTAATTTTTTGCCGATCTTTTTGTCAAGTTTGTGAGAGAAAACCCCAATATTTCTGGTGATATCAGTGGTGACAATAGTAACAATTAACCATGGTGTGTTAGTATTCAATGTATAGAAGGCAGAATAGCCAATTGTATGCATCAACCACAACTTGTAAGCGATTGCAGGGCATGCTGGGGCATTATCTACCATTTTGGCGGCCATTTTGAGCCAAAGTCACAATTTTGGTTCCAATAAGTTGGAATATTCATAGGTAATGATATACCTCACTTACATTACAAAGTTATGTTCATTTCTTGTTGAAATATGACATGAATCCCAATTGTGAATGTTTGTGAAATATTATGCCGCATTTTGTAAAATCGAATTTTTGGTGGATTGGAAGGGGCTAGGACCCAAATAATTGCAAATTTCATTGCTCCAATGATCAGTTAATATACAAAATACAAAATAAAGTCACATTTCTCAACCAGTTCCAAACAGAATAAACTGATCTAGAAGATATAAGCAAAAAAACGTCATATTTTCAACTTCTGGTGGCCATTTTGGCGGCCATCTTGGATAAGGAGTTTCAATTTTGCCATATAAAAGTATCATTATGTCTTAGCTTCACGAAAATAGATACATTTTACTAGAGTTCCTGCTATAATGTGCAAACTGACTTGTGCAAGGTCTGCCATCTTGTTTGGAGACTACACTGCCACTTTTTTCTTTGTTAACATTGCTTAAAAGTTGAAGGACATAATAAGGAACAAAATGAGTGGGGTAAAGTTAAGTCCCAGGGGGTGCAAGGGTACCCCTATTCGCTCCCGGACTATTTGTATCTTTCTTAGCTTAATTTTTGACTTTTTCAATTCATAAAGTTTGTACCACACTTTGCGCAAAATATGCATGCTATGACCTCTGATCCCTTCCACAACTTCAAGAAGCGTTTATGTTGATTTGGTTGCCTGATAATGACTCATGTCACTGCATCTCTATAGTATTTATTCAGCGACAAATTCTTGCCAAACTATGGCTATATAGAACTTAATCCGTTCTCTACTAAATACTCATTGACTCCCGCCTCGAGTCACAGTCATATGGATTTTTTCAGATAAGAACATCAAATGGCCATTGGCAGTTTATTGAACTGACTATCTAAACATGTTCCAACAATGAATAAGACCCCTTCTGCACTTATCAATTCTTCTGTCTATCGTCTACTGACACTACTCATATTTATTGATCACCCCAGATGAATAATAGGCCATTCAAATGCACATAATTTATATACTTTTATAACAGTAACCGAACGCGAAAATCAATTTAATAAAGAAAGGGTTAAATGTCACACATATCGCTGTATTAAAATTATTGTCCCCCGAAAAGTTAAGCTCCGAGGGACTATATAGAAATTACATCCGTCCGTTCGTGTATCGGTCACATATTATGGGTACCTTCACTGTGCAATCAAATCCTCACAGTTTCGAATGAAACTTACCACTAGTGTTACCACTATATTCTATTATTGCTGATGTGCAACATGTATATGGAGGAAGGAAAATACTGTTATTCCCCTTTCTTGAGTTAGAGCAATTTTTACCGTTTTAATTTTGGGTACCTTCATTGCGTAATCAACTCCTCCACAGTTTCAAATGTAGAGAATTGAAACTTTGGGATTATTACCCATGTATTGCTAATGCGCCACATGTATATGGAAGACAGAAAAAAAAACATTTCACCGAGGTATTCCCCTTTTTTTACTAAGAAAAAGTTTGACCGTTTTGAGTTTGGGTACCTTCATTGTCTAGTCAACTCCTCCCACAATTTTGAATGTAGAGAATTAAAACTTTATAGGATATCGTTACCCATATATGTGCAACATGTATATGACGACAGAGTTATTCCCGTTTCTTATCCAACCTCCTAAGAAAACCATGTGCAGGACCGCCACCTTTTATTTTTATTTTTATTTTAGCCCAAAATATACGCTATTACGCAATATGGTGTGGACCCAAATGAAACGCACCAACTACGCTAGCATCCAAGAGATGCGACTTCTGATTATGGTTCGAAACTTTGAGCTGTATATTGGTCTGTGCATGTTAAGGCAATTATCAAAGATATGTATTAATGTGAGACTGCCAATACCCCCTCTATAAGAACTTTTTCAAGATAGAACGTTTTAGAATTTCATGAAAATATTTTTAGAACACTGGCCAACATTATTTTGCTACTCTATATTATAATTGAACTATCGTCCAATTCACCCATTAACGTCGGCCGCTATTGTATACAGTTCCGTGGTATTTTCATTTCAGGCCACGATTTCTCAACGAAAGCCGCAAATATTTTGGATAAAGTGTTATCAGACCTTGGTAAACCCAACGATGGACTTGGCCCACACTGGTCGCCAATAGAAAGAGTGGCGCATGTTCTCCACATGCAAGATTTGTGGTCTGCAATCAAGAAAACTTTCGACACCATGGAAGAAAAACCCAAAGATGACCTATGTGTTTGTCTCTCTGACGTAAAGTCTAACGGAATTGGAAAGGCTGTCGGATGGGTGGCTGATCACTATAAAACTGGGACACCAATCACGCTGCTCAACCGTCCGATCCCGAAACTCACAGACGCGAAATCATGGGCCGTATGGAAGGATCGTCTGCTTCATTACTACACGAAGTCGGCAATCCACGACGCAGCTTCATATCTGCATTGCGCTGTCAAAGATTTCTGATTGCAACATCGCACCATAGCTGCTAACAATGGGCAAAGAAATATAATTGGCCTAATACTATGTTAGTCAGGAAAGATTAAAAGAGAAATATAATATAATGAATACGTGCATGTTTAATGGTGCGGGTACGAGGTGGCTGGGTACCATTTTACAGTTTTAATTGGTACTGTCAGCATTGTAATCTCGCGATTTGACCTAATCATGCCGTCCTTTGTAAACAAAAGAAAACTGTTTCTTTTGCCATACTGTGCTGCAACTTACCAACTAGCATTTGAGAAAAAGGTGTATAAGAAATGTCCAAGATCATTTTATACCTGCCATTATTTGTGAAGAACACCCATGTTATGGCAAGCCGTTTTCACATTTTTGATTGATTTAGACTTAAGTCCAATTATTTGGACTTAAGTCCAAATAATTGGACTTAAGTCAAAATGAATTAGCGAATTGATTTGGACTTAAGTCCAAATCAATTGGACTTAAGTCCAATTATTTGGACTTAAGTCCAATTATTGGACTTAAGTCCAAATAATTGGACTTAAGTCCAAATAATTGGACTTAAGTCCAATAATTGGACTTAAGTCCAATTATTTGGACTTAAGTCCAATTATTTGGACTTAAGTCCAATTATTTGGACTTAAGTCCAATTAGTGAATTGATTTGGACTTAAGTCCAATTCATTTGGACTTAAGTCCAATTCATCTGGTTTGAAACGATAGTCCCCTTCTTTGTAATGGTATATTCCTGCAAGTTTTGATTGACAGTCAAACTTCGTACTAACCAGGGCATTCCTGACTCCAAGACTAACTCCGTACGTCCCCTTTGCCACGTGGCTTGTTTTCGGCATGCCGAGATTGAAAATGTTTCGAATCCGAATTGGCATCTTAATAAATGCTAACTGCATGCATGAATGAAGTAAAATTAATTCACGACTTGATTCAATTGTTATTTGACAGCATGTAGTGTAGGCTACACGCAGTTTCGTTTATTGCATTTACTAATTGTCTTATATTTGATCTGGTCCACATCGAGCTGATTCATTATATATGTTGAGAAAGGTAACAATTAACAAGATCAACAAGAATTAGACCCAAATGTAAACGGCCATTTTCCCACAACTCCGCCCTATGAGCAAAACCAGACCTGCTTAATATCTGATGGGGGTGTTTCTTATACAAATTAATTGGACTTAAGTCCAAATGAATTGTACTTAAGTCCAAATACCACATAATTGTGAATTCGGCGAGGAATTGGACTTAAGTCCAAATAGATGAAAATATCGGTATTTGGACTTAAGTCCAAATCAATTGGACTTAAGTCCAATTCCTCGCCGAATTCACAATTATGTGGTATTTGGACTTAAGTCCAATTATTTGGACTTAAGTCCAATTATTTGGACTTAAGTCCAAATAATTGGACTTAAGTCTAAATCAATCGAAAATGTGAAAACGGCTTGCCATACCATGTAAGTTGGCGCCATTTAATTTTCGAGTCACCGATTATTTTTTGTATAGTGCCTTGATGTACGGTTTTAATAACAATCTGTGCCATAAAATATTATTAAAATACTATAATTCATCACCATTTGGAACATCTGTGTCTCAGAAGGTGCCCATAGAGTAATATAAAATAACTTAAATTAGATAAACGTTTCCCTCGTTACGGCTCTCAGAATGCAACATAAATCAAACTATAGTTTTTTTCAATGGAAGAGGAATAACTCGATATCTTTAAGATATATAGTGTTATTTCCCTTCCATTGAAAATATTAGACTTTGTGCAGAAACTTGATCACAGAACACACGCCGGTATCTCCAAAAAAAAAAATGAGGTACTGACGCTTTTGTGTGCTTAAGTTTCATCTGGTTTGTACTGCAAAGTCTATAATTTTCATAGTTTGGATTCTGTTGCATTCTGGGAGCGATACGGGGGGAATGTTTCTATGGTTTCATATATTTTCTATTACTCTACAGACACTCCAAAATGGTGATGAATTATAGTATTTTAATCATATTTTATGTCATAGATAGTTATTCAAGTCAATATAAAAACAATAATCGGTGACTCGAAAATTAAATGGGCATTTAATTCAACTGCAAACCGTAATTATACTGTCACTCGTCAAAATAATGATAATAAGAGAGACTGACACCATTGGAGTCCCTATATATGAGGTTCGTGTGTCCGGATAGCAGAACTACGATACCACATAAAACACACAAGTCTGTAAAACATTGTTACTATAAGAAGAACATGGAGAAATAGATAAACTTTGTTCTTATATTAATTAGTGTAAGTTCTACAATAACTAAATTCCCCGTGTTCAAAACATTGTTATCTAATAAACATTGCTAATCACGTAGAAAATTCAAATAATTTAGTCTAAATACTATTTGCAGAATATTTTTCTATGCTTTGAGCTTTTCCTATGTTTAATGTCAAGTTTTGATTAAACATTGGTACTTATTTTACTAATAGGACATTGGTCGGTGTTTACATGACAACGATTTCAATATATGCGAAATCTCGTTATCGGAGAGTTATTAATAATGAAAATTAGAACAAAGTCGATTTATGTTCATAATGTATGTACTAATCTTGTTGATCGATGACAGTCATTTTGCAGACATTTATTTATCTTATTTTACGTACATGAACCCACTTCGAATGCCTTGTGTCCCTTTAAATTCAGTTGATTACAATATCAAGCATAGCTGTGTTTGACACCAATACGAGCTCTCCATGTGAGATATTCTGCGCGAAATGACCGGTTCCACGCTATATTCCAAATCAGTTCAGCGGTTAGTCACTTTCTTCTACAGGGCCACCCGAAACACCACCGCACCCCCAAATATACAAATACACAACTCATTATAGGGCCACCCGGGACACCACCGCACCCCCAAATATACAAATACACAACTCATTATAACGACTTCCAACAACCCGTTACAACTAGTTGCAATATGACGAGGTTTTTGTTGGAAGTCGTCATAACGAGTTGTAAGTTGTTATGTTATAACGACTTGGAAGTCGTTATAACGAGTTGTATATTTGGGGATGCGGTGGTGTTTCGGACGGCCCTAATGCGCTTTCGTAAAGGTTCGATCACAGTTAGACGCGGGCACCAGGCAACAACTGGCACGTCGATCCCTGCCAGGGTGCCAGTTGGTTATTAATTACTACTTTTTCTGAAAAGACCGCCCGTGTTCGCAAGATGTTATCCAGTTAACTTTATAATAATATACATGAACTAGATCCCATCCATCTTTCTGACCAAAGGCGGGTCATAACTTTGGTCTTAACTTTAAGACACCACACCAGACTTAAAGTTAAGACCATCTTAAGTTAGGACCTTGTTCGTGAAACTCACCTATGAGCTTATGGCCATCAAATCTCAACTATGTCATAAGTTACTTTACTAGTAATTAAACTGGGCCCACGCAGACCCACTGGGTCGACCACGGTTCGGCCCTGTGTGAGAAAAGTTTGAAATCTGAACTTGAAAACTGCAAAATCCGAGCACCGGACTGGCTTCCAGCTCACAAAGACTAGGACTGAAATGGCCATCATTTGGAAATTTTCCAACCTTTAGTGGGGTGTCAGGTTGGAAATTTCCAATACTTGGAACGCTTGTGTCCTGGTCCTTCCCCCATGGCAAGCCAAAAACTGCTAGTTAATTTAAGAAAACAATATTTGCCTACATTTGGTCAAAATTGTCATTGGAATTGTCAACAGTTGGAAAATTTCCAACCTAAGTGGGGGATATGTCAGGTTTGAAATTTCCAACTCTTGGAAGGCTTGAGTCTTGTTTAGATTTCAAAATTTTCTCACACATGGTCGGCCCGGTGTGTCCTGGTCTCTCGCTTGTATAGCCGTGTGCATTTGTCTGGAGTTAGATCACTAGATGTTATGATTTATGCAATTTTCAGGTTAAAATATCTTAATATTCTCATACCGAGTATATAGAACATGCACGAATTAATATATATATATATAGGCTACTAGGCCTGATCATTACTGAGGTGCAGTGGGATTCTGCAAAACTTGTTAGGTCTTATTAAATGGGGGGGGGGGTGCAGTTGGAATCCCCAAGGTGGACAACCCCACAACTGAGATCCTCTTGTCACTTCCTTGGTCAGCACCACCATGCAGGGACGTGGGGACTGAGTGGGATATCGCACCACCAACTTTGGTAAAGCTACCCTCACACCATAGCGATCACCAGTTGCGTATGGTTGCGAATAAAAAATAGTGGTCATAAGTTCCGAACGCAACTCACACGCAACTAATAAGTTTTATAGGTTTGAAGTACGCAACAAGCACGCAGGTGATCGCAGACACACGCAGAGTAAGTTCGAAATTTTGAACATGTTCAATAATTCTCTGCGAATGCCTGCGATCAATTTATACGCAACAGGGACGCAACAGGTACGCTAAGCACGCAACACGATCGCAACAGGTACGCAACTCATAAGTTATGAACGCAGGTGATCGCAGGTCCAAATTTGAGGTATCTGGCCAGGTTTTGGTACCGTACATGTTGCGAATGTGTTGCGTACCTGTTGCGATCATTTTGCGATCGTGTTGCGTCCCTGTTGCGATCATTTTGCGATCGTGTTGCGTGCCTGTTGTGATCCTGTTGCGTGTGTAGCGTACCCCCAACCTATTGTGCTTATTCCCAGCGTATCCCCAACCTATGCCCTGCGTATCCAACATATTAGTTGCGTGTGAGTTGCGTGTTAGTTGCGTACTACATGCGTGTTGAGAAATGGTATAAATAGTGGGCCTTTTCTAAATCCGTGTCAGCTCTGGCAGGAGAGTGGAGCGAAAAGGTCGTGCTTGCTTCGATCTGATTAGTTCCTCTTTTGTCAGAGCGTTGAGCACGGGTGAGTCGTGTGGCCGCGCCTCCGGGTGCAGCTGCCCCCGTGCTTAACGCCAGTGAGACAGTTTTGGATTAGGCTTATGGATTTAATCCCAGACGCCGTGTTGGCCGCAGTGCAAAGGTGTTCGGTAGTGGACATTGCTAACTGGAGTCTCCAGTCTAGCAGGGGCTACCTGACCCTTTGCCTGGAGTTCCGGACTGAAGATGCTGGCATCCAGAGATCGCAAACCCGGGACACCAACTCCAAGACTGCCTCCTGTCATCTGAGTGGGAAGAAGAAAGGGCCGCCCAAGAAGAAGACGCCTGCGAGGAAAAGAAAGGACGCCGCCAGACGAGCCAAATGGAAGAAGAGGGGGTGACTGTTTATCTGCCAGTCACCCCTCCCCTTGTGGTTCAACCGACGTCCAATGTCACAGCCGGCAGGTCGGAATTGTCTGAGAGACGCCCATACAACCCGACCTGCATGGAGACAGGCGACATCGCACCAGCTATAGCAGGGACTCCGTTGATCGTCCGGAGGTCCCTGCTGTCGTCGTCGAGGCAAGGGAGCAGGAAACCACCCCTGCTGTTCCTGCCGCCTGCTTCGAGGTGGAACTGGACAGCTTGCCACCACGGACACCGGAGTACCAGCACATCCCGGTGTCCCCCAGCTCCACCGCCAGCAACAACAACAGCACAGACACCACTCGGTCTGTTGAAGACGCGCTCCGGTCTGCAGATAACACCATCGCTGAATCAGAAAGACAAAAGAAAGAACAAAAAGAACAAGTTCAACGCATCGCACAAGAGCAAAAAGCCGAAGTACAACGCATCATTCAACAGTATCGGCAGAGACAACCTTCACCTCCATCATCTCCTCAATCATCGACCGAAAAACCGAATGCAAAGAAGAAAAGAAAAAAGAAAAAATAATCACCATCACAAAATGCTTACCTTTTTTTTTCTTCTTTTTTTTTTATGATCACCAATAAAGGCAACAACATGAGGGATTAAGGGGAGGACCATTCGGTCCTTCCGACAATCCCGGGCTAGCCCCCGAACCACTCATTCTCATCCGTGTCAGTTGTTGGTGGACCTCCGAGGTGACAACATGGAGCTACCTCTTGCTGTTATTGGACATCAGTTTAATCTGGTCGCAAATACCACGCAACTAGCACGCAGGTCAAACGCAACTTGTAAGTTTTGAACGCAACTCAAACGCAACTCGTAAGTTCTGCACGCAACTCGCACACAACTCGTATGCCGGCGATCGCAGATAATGGGGGATCATAAGTTCAGTTCGCAACCCACACACAACCCACACGCAACTCACACGCAACCCATAGGTCGAATAGGTTACAGAATTGACAAAATTGTTGATTTCGCTTGTGTTTGGTGCGTATACAAATATTTTTTACACGCAACTCATAGGTTTCAGCATACGCTATGGTGTAAGGGTACGTAACTTAAGCAGTTTTTGAACAGTTGAAAATGTTTTGCCTGAATCAACAGCGGAACGAAATTTCAGCACGAAAATAGCGAATATTATCATTGTAATTTTAATTTTGCAACCAGAATTTTGTGTAAATTCTTGTTTTAGCCAAAAACAAAGTTGAAATTTTTCTACATTCATTCAAAACATGTTATAACAATGAAATGGCCATCAGTTGGAATTTTTCGAACGATTTAGGAGAGGTTGAATGTTTGGACCAGTTTGAAGTTTGAGGTAATCATTTCGAGAATTCCAACTAAAGGGACAGAATAGAAGGCTTCTATAGTTCGGAATTTATCTTTAAGGTGAAAACAAACATTAACGTATGACTTGGCTATATCATGCATCAAGGGACTAATAGATTCTTCCTGACAGATCGAATCACATATGGAGTGAACAGACGCAATGTCTAGTCATGCCGACATTAAGAATATATTGAGAATACTTTCAGAGATCAATTTATCCAAAATGTGTGGCACGACATCGATAACTCATCGCGTGACTATTTTTATCGGAACTTCAAAATGTTATGATACTTACTTTTTAAATTTACCTCGTGATCTATCTAATAATAGTATGCAATAGAAACTTGTGTTGAAGCCAGTAGATGGGGTAAGTATATACAGGTTGACGCAAATGATTTTATCCATTTGTAAATCATTGGAGGACCTAGACAGTAATATATATACCACGATATTATTGGGAAGAACTATCTATAAATGAAAATGATGGAAATTCTACTAACTATTAGCTACGATAAACACGGAACTTCAAAACAAATTTATATTCTGAATAAATAGGACTTAAAAAGATCGACAAGTGAAGACAATGATGATTATGACGACGATATTGATGATTATGGGGATGTTAACGAAGATGATGATGGTGGTGATAATGGTGATGGCGAGTATGTCGATGATTATGATGATTGCATGCATGATAGCGGTGATGACGATGATAATGCTGATCACAATAATAATGACGATGAGTATGATGACGGTTACGATGATAATGATGACGTCGACTACGATGACGATGATGATTATGGGGGGGGGGGGGGGTAAACTGAAGATGACGACGACTATGTTGTAAATAGTGTATCTATGTTCCTCCCTCAACTCTTGTTTGGTTTTAGTAAGCGTGATAACTGAGTCGCGGTCGTATTCGATTCACCCAGCTCCGTTACGTGGTTTCAGAGATTCATCCAACCCCGGTTTTTTTGTGTGCTACAGTTCAAAGTTCTGGAGTAGCATTTCCATATATGGGTGATTCTCCCGTAAACGGGCAAACCCATGTCCTGCGTTATTAGTTCATCCTATGAAAAACAATGGCCACCATACATAAAAGTGATGGTAATGATCTTGTAGCTCACGATACAGGCATTTATTAGAGACATTTCGGGTTTAGTATGGACGTGTGACAACATATATGCCATGTGTATATTATAGGCTACGCACCCCGAAACAGCATGTCCCAAATCAAAGGCATTCAACTTCCCTGATTGTTCCCATTCGCCAACGAACGATTTATCTTTAAACCAATTAATATTCTTGTGCGGAATTTTGCACTGAACGCCATGCAATTCGTATAATTTTTATGAAATTAAATATTTAGTTAGTGGAAAGCATGTGAAGTCTTCCAAAAGCATGTCCCGTTATATATATAGAATCATTACCCAAACGCACGATAAAGACGGCTGATATTTTCACCAGAAACATAGCTTGTTCATATCTATGGTTGCATCGTGGAGTAAATATCCTTTAATGTCTAGAAAAAATAAACCCAGGTTATGTTTCCTTGAATAATTTTTCAAAATCAACCTTTGAAACTAGAAATCGCTAGCGTATATTTATTCAGCGTCATTACACAAACGCAGACCATTTAAATGTTACATGCTGTAGGCGAACGATTAAAAGTTTATTTCGAAAGCTCGCAGCGGTTGTTTGTTCATAAACTAGTTCATTTTCGTAGGTGATGGATATTCAAAATATAAGAGCGCGCTGAAACGAAAATCATCATTACCCAAACGCGTCATTACCCAAACACTCCTTCTGTTTGGGTAATGACGCAATTTTAATTTTGAAATATCCAGAGACGCAAACACGATCTAACAAATAAAACATGTTAAGGGATGATCTGGGTGTAAATAAAAAGAACAAATATGACATATGGATTAGTTTTAGTGCGTTTATATCAAATCGGGGGGGGGGGGGGTGAGTGAATGAGTGGTGGGGTGGGGGGGGGGGGGGTGGGGTGATCAACGGAATCTAACGAATTCTCTAAATGGATTGACGTTTACATCAAACAATCTCAGTGAGATGCAGATGACAGTTTGAAAAGTCAATTATTTCCGTACTTTTCAACAATCGTTCTGCCTGCGGGGCGATTTCCGGATCGTGTGTTATAGCAACGGCGTCAAAATACACATTTTGGACAATCAGAATATCACACTGACAATGCTATCTGATTGAGCGCACCGAGAAACCCCCAAATACCAAATTTCAGTTCAATATCTTGAAACATGTAAGAGAAATCCATCGACAATGTTTTCTACTCTAAATTATCATTGCAATTTGGCGAACCCCTTGGGGAACAGACTTTGATTGACGTATGTTCACGTTGTCTACATCAATCCAATTATCATATCTGAACGCTGTATTCGTTGACCTCTTAGAGAGTTTGAACTCTAAGTCACGCCCACAAAGCACATCAATTTCCACCACGTATATTCAAATGGCTGTATCTCATAGACGTCTCAACGTGCGGAGCTACGCAATACGTCGTTTGGACGGATACATGATCGGCTACTCAAACAATATATACTCATAAGTTCCTCGATCGTTTGGAGTCAAACCAAGTGTACGAGGGACCAGGGCATGCCCGACTTGATAGGAATCGCCTTTTATGCGATCAAAATCTGTTTCCAATTATCATATCTGAACGCTGTATTCGTTGACCTCTTAGAGAGTTTGAACTCTAAGTCACGCCCACAAAGCACATCAATTTCCACCACGTATATTCAAATGGCTGTATCTCATAGACGTCTCAACGTGCGGAGCTACGCAATACGTCGTTTGGACGGATACATGATCGGCTACTCAAACAATATATACTCATAACGATAATTCAACTATTAAAGGGCACATGTCAACAAGTTTTGGAGAAAGAGCGAATTTGACAATGACGTTGCCCTGATTCAACCCCAAAAAAACGTCATTGGCACATGCTGTAATGAACGACCTTGATTGACCTTGACCTGGCCCTATAATTTTGCCCAATGTCATTTTCGTGGTCACCAATATCTGTGCTACATACTCACATAAAATTCATCGGCATGTGACAAACTTTTTTCCCCCAGAATTTTCTGGACGAAAATGCACGTCCCCGAAGACCACATTCGTATGTTCATACATTGAATGAAAGAAACAATGCTAGACGAACAATCGGACAGGGACGGTCGTGACTGTGCTACCAATCTCATTGATAATTTGTGTGATTGTATATAATATTTTTTAGTTAAATGAAAAACAAGGTATTGACAGTAAATTAAACGGGTGCATGTATGTAAAGTTAGTACAAAACAACGAGATGGCTTCAGATGTTCTAGCACAATTCTTTGACATCAAATGCCGCTATGAAAACATTTACCACAATTATTACCGTGGTAATGGCTGTGGAAACGTTACAAAGAATAACAACCTTCTTTGGTATCTTTCCAGCCCCTACGTTGTAAGCACCGACAAAGAATAGTATTATGGCACATGTAGCTTGAAGTAGCAATGAAACGATGAGCAATCCCAGAGTCAGTTCGAAATATGAATGCTGATCACGATATCTGAAAACGTCTCTCAGTTGCTTGGCATTTGTTGTCATCAGAGCAATGTCCAGTAGACCCTTCGCCGTACTCTTTTTAGTTTCATATGTATTGTACTCTGCGTCCGTGTACTGAAAGTTAAACAGAAGAAATATTTATCACATAGTTAGACCCTAAACTCGGCCTCCTATTTTAGTAAGACGCACGTGTATTATCGGCACGCGCAGTAACGTAAGAACAATGATATCGATGTACTGGAACTTTATTATTATGTTAATTAGAATATAATATACGATATTAAAATTGTGTTGGTTACTTAGTGGTGCATGACAGATACACATGGGTGATAAGGGTGGTTGAACAATTTTGCCAACACTAAAAAACGCATTTGGACTATATTTTTTCTTGAAGGTGTCTTTCCTCCTTGGTTGTGATAAGGAAATCAATATTAATTTGTTTAGCCCCAGCCTTTTCAAGATCCTGTTTTTCCTTGATAAAATTTGATTAGTTGATAAACTGGATCTCAAATTCGTCGCAATTCTATACGAAATGTATTAACCTCGTCCAATAAATTAGATTCGAGTGCACTCGGTGAATAAATTTCGTATAGAATTGCGACTCATTAGATATCCTCTAATTAAAGATGCATGATCCGCATTAACGCTCCCAAATTACTATTTCTGTGGCTTTGGTGGTAAAAATATTTGATTCGAGTCCAGGAACCCACCCATCAAAGCTCAGAGTGATCAGATATCGATTTTTGAAATTTGTTATTTCCTGAGATATGTAATTTTTGGCGGCTTGCCAATTTACCGTCAAGCCGACCGTCTCGTACCAAATTGCTGATGAAGATGGATGACTCTAAAATCAAGTGGTTTGTGTGTTAGATATTTGACAATCCGTCAGATTTCGTTGAACAAAATGTTGATAAATAACACGTTTTGGGCAATTTTATACTATAGTTGACTATGGTTAGCATTATTTTGGGCAATTAATAGATTATGATAAATGAAGCGGCATTTAAAAAAATGTTGTTATTGTTGTTGTTGGAATCTGATGATATGGGGACCATCGCATCGGAATGAGCAACTTTAAGAATCTCTTCCCGGTAGCACTTGCAACAACAAGAACAAAATTCCTATGAAACTCCTTTCAATTAAGGCACATATATATTAATTATTATATTACCAAAAACACACGAGAAACATATGGTGTTGCACATATTTCTCTAAACAAAAAGTCACATGTTCTGTTCCGGTTCATTGAAAATATTTTTGGAGCAAAAAATATTTCCTAGTGACAAAGCTCATGTTGACTGGACTGACTCAAATTATTAGTTATATCTGGGACTAGTATACATATATACTAGTCCCAGGTTATATCATAATATTTATAGGTCAAGTTTAACTATCGCGTGTATCGTGCTTGTATCGATATGAAGCTATATATACATGTATAAATGTGTGCGAACAAACCTGTTTCTTTTTCGGCTTGGTACCTCCTTCCTCCCCGGTAGCCATGGTGAACTAACCAGATACAAGTGAACACAGAATATCAGTAATACATTTTGTGTGTGAATGAGTATAGAACAACCTGAATGTATCGACAGCAGTCAGCTTAAATGGTTACATTCTGTGCACTGTGTTCATCTCCACGAATGGTTGACCTTCACATCTCACAATCAAACGACACTTAGATATTGTTGCTATTTACACCACATGCATAAATACTATACTTCCATATATAGAAATATATTGTCTCTGTAGAATGTAGTTGCAGAAAAAGTAACAATATGTCCATACACATAAGATGAAGACAAAAGAAAACTGGTGAAAGAAATGCAATTCATATTCTTGACCATTTCTTGATTATTCACTTTTTATTTTATAACTGTATCAGGGCTGGTTACACGACAACGGTGCGATATATACACGGAGTAATTATATATCCACAAATGAATGACATTTAAATTAAAAGAGTACAATGGAACTAAACGGGACATTAATTTATTGAAAAACATTTAATTGACTGTTTATGAATATATATGACAATAACCTGCGATGACATGATATATAATAACAAAAGTCTATTGATTTTTCATCTATAATGAGAATATTAAACGAGTAAAATAGATAATGCCGGCATACGAAGTTGTACACTATGAACCCAGATCAATACCTGTTCCATTCAGACACATGAAGCTTGTTTACCTTGCTTGGTGACCATATTACGGAACAACTAGACCGGAGTCTATTCAATTTGATTTTTCAATTTAAGACATTCACGGGAGTAAAATGCCTTCTGTTATCAACACAAATCGAACAGAATATGACCTGTGTATAGCTACACTTGCACTAATCCGTATCAAAGTTGCTGCTTGTCCAGTATGAGAATCTCGAGTTTGGTGAATCAGTATTTTCCACGGAAGCGGATTCATGAAGGAATATAGTGAGATTGCTTTAGTGGATGTATTTTGAAGTATTCGGGGACTGCTGATTAGATAGGAAAATCAGTACTCATGCCACGTCATTCAAAAATAAGCATCAATGAAAATGAAGCTTACGACGGTGAGACATCGGCTGATAAGGTAAGGTTATACTAAAACAAATCGGGTTGAATATAACTAAAGTTTTGTCAGACTCTTTAGTCACTAAACGTTGGGTTAGGTTAACAAAAAAAAGTAACCAAACATTGGATTATGGCTAACCCAATTTTGTAACCAAACGTTGGGTTAAATTAACCAAACTTTGTGTTTGAAGTACTTAAACATGGGGTTAGAGAAAACCTATATGTCAATACATAATTATATTTCATCTCAATGGATGAGTTTTGACCATACAATCTGAGATTCTTGTAATAAATTAAGTCTCCCAAAAATAAGTCCAATCAATTGATTCATTTCGGACACGAATAGAGGAGATATATTGGATTAAACCAGACTTCGAAACTAGTATGTGTAATATGAAAGTCCAAAATGAGATGTAACATATAACGACTTCCTTTTCCTGCCTTTTCGAGAATAAATTAACAACCTATACAGCTAACCTATATAGAAAAGAATACCTGTACCAAAGACACAAGCAATATTACAACTATATAATCCGGACATAACAGATGCCTTCACCGCGTATTTATTTGAGTTTGATACCAATAAAAAGAAGAAAATATGACAAAGAGAGCTCACATTCAGCAAATCAGTATCAAGGGGCGCGACAGAAAACAGTGATATTTAACTAAACTAATCTATAAGCCAACAATCTAACCCGACAATTGAACCCATGCAACTATTGGAATTTGATCCAATCATTAAACCAACTTTGGATAACTCAACAATTTTGACTAAACTTTAGTTTGTGTGTATTCGTTCATAATTGCTATACTTATTCAACGAACAGAGGTATATATGTCATGTTGATATATTTTGGTTTCAGACATTCAATAGATCCTCTGTGTTCACGGTTGAAGCAGAGAACAATCCCAGAGAGCGCAGCAGAAGATTGAAGCCGGTAGAACCGACAAATGCACACAACGAGAACAAACAGGACGAAAATGTCACCAAGGCAGCCGAGAAGCAAGAAAGGGTCACCAAGGCAGCCGAGAAGCAAGAAAAGGTATCGTTATTATATGTGACCCGCCATATCAAATCCAGTCGTAAGAGAATGCATTGGCCTAACAATTTTTTATCATTTTTTAAAAATAAATGTTTCTTACAATTTTTAGGACATAAAATAAAAAAAACATCCATTACCCTGCAGGGAGCCCCACACATATATAGAAGCATATAAAAGAATGTCGTCTGCTCATGTTTGTCTGGGGCTCTGTATGGGTGAAATTATAAAATTGTTAAAGAATACAAGAAAAAATTATTAAAATTGTAAAAAATTGTTAGGCCAATGCATTCTCTTATATATGCGAGGTGACCTATGGTCGACTCGCATATATAAGAGAATGCATTGGCACAGGGTAAAAAAAATCCCGACTTACGACTGGATTTGATATGGCGGGTCACATATTGAAAGTTGTTATTAACCATTTCAATACTCATTGTTCAGTATAGTTCCATTATGAAATGTTCAGATAATAAGTTCAACAGACGGGAACTTTTTCATCTGTTTTTATTACCTGAAAACCCTTTAAGTGAATAATAAACCATGCCTATTAATATATTTTTAATAACCCAAACGTACATGGATCCTTGTTGCCACAAAACCTCAATAGCTAATTAGCCGTTTAAATGTATGGATTTTCCAAACATGTTTGGTATAGCCTTCGAAAACCAAGTTTGCCTGATTATTTGTTTACCTGAGTAATCTGGCGTAATGACCTCAGTTTGTCCATTTTAGCAATTTAAAGGCCATTAGAGCGATAACATAACCACACGGCAACCGATTCTATTGACATTTGGCATATGGATCTTTATCAACAATATATCGATCACGTTCGAAAACAAGGTTTGTTCGATTATTTTTACGTGAGTTATGGTCCTTAATTAGTGTATCGTTTTTAATTTGTTTTAGCAATTTAAGAAATTGGCCCGATAACGTGCACGTACGTTAATCGAATCGATTACATTCATATTTGGCCTACAATAATATACTTAGATCAAGTTCGAAAATCAGGTATCTGAATTGTTTTCAACCTGAGTTCTGGCCCTTAGTTAGTCTATTTTTGTTTAGCTATTTCAGACATTTAGCGCGATAACTGTGACAAAGTTTTAACGTCAGCCGATTGCATTCATAGCTTGTATATGGATCGTTTACAATAATATATTCATCGAGTTAGAAATCCATGTTTGTCGAATTATTTTTAACTGAGTTATGGACCTTTGTCTATTTTCAGAAGATCGTTAAAACAATAAATTGAACCAATTCGCACCAATTCAATTCAATTTATTGGTATTCTGATCATCAAAATAGATATAACAGAAACATAATTATTGCAGATATCGATGCAAGAATATATATATATTTGCATGGATGCACATTTGAATGTAATATATTTGTGTATAGCAATAGTATCTTGATCTGAAAATAATTATATTTATATTTATCTGATAGAAATATAGGGTTATTGTTATTTAGTTCGGCGTTATTGGTTACGTGTTCGGTCAATGGATATGGATTTTGACTGGTTTAAGTGATTAAGCCTCAAGAGGAATCAGATTGTAGTACTTATCAAATAAGCGCATCTATAGCCATAAACTATGATATTGGTGTTGGAGTCCTTCTTTATAAAGTTTTGGTACATGTGTAAGCATTAAGTATATTATATCGGTATATTTTGAAGGGGGTTTACTTGTTTGTCCGAAAATGTAGCTTCAAGAGTTCAGAAATATATCGATGACCTTTTTTATAAAAACTGAGAGATTGTTGTTATATTTTGTTTTTAAACCAGATTGTGTGACGTGATATTTTGTGTCCCGGACAACCTTATTTTCGTCGAATTCCTGTCAGGAACTTGTCACATGTGCATATCTTTTATACATGCCATCGTTAATCCGTGGTATGGAATACGTACCCGTAACGCTCCGTACTCATCTAGCTAATATATACTCAATTTTTATCTCGCATTTTGATTCGAAGATATGAATAATCTATAGCCTCACGAGCATGCCACCAGTCGCTCTATGAGACATTTGGCTATAGTTATGAACATTCGATGGTATTAGCTTTAGATTAGACAAGGTCTGTGGAGCAGTTAAAATTATCTCGATCACGTATACGGTTTCTATATTGTATACTGTTTTCTCTGGTGAATAAGGTTTGAGGGGGACTGCTATGTTTTACAGACATTATGAATTTCTTACCACTGAGTGTTTCTCATAGATAAACTATAAGTCGACGCGAGACACGAACTTACAATATTGTGTACCTGTAAACTAGTTGCCATTTTGACTGCCATCTTTGAAAAACAAACAAAAACAAACAAACAAACAAAAACTCTTTGCTATATTTTTTTCTATCAATTAGTCGCCATTTACCATTTCATGTTCGTTGCCACTATATATCCGCGAACTATAGTTGAATTCTTTCTTTATGTTTGAATGTTATAAAAACACCTCCCGAGTTTTTTTTAATCATCATTATAAAAAATTATCGGGTTTAGAAAATCTCACGTGCTCGAAATTAACACTTCAAACTTAGCTGCTTCCGTGCAGGTCTTGTCCACGGGTTCTTTGTTTGTGGGAGCGTTAAATTACCAACCCGCCAATTGATCGAGAACCAAAATTCCGGGAAACTTCATTTCAAACTTAATTCAAACTTTCCTATACTGTTGGAAAATTATACCCCAACACTCCCTTCGGTGAAATTCTTTCAACCGAAGACCATTTCAGTCTAAAATTTAACTGAAAAGAGAAAAATATTATAATCTTGGGCCAAAACGACATATTTTGCACTTAAGTCACTAGGCGGCTTGAATTCAGTCCAAAGTGTGCTCTCTTTTGTTACAATATCGCGGTCCGCGGCCAGAGACGTGGCGACAGGGGGGGGGGGGGTGTATCTCACCCCCAACTTTGGTCAAAATTTAAAAACAGTTGGAAATTTCATACCTGACACAACATTAGTTGGAAATTTCACACCAACAATATTATAGGTTGAAAATGTTCTTGTAGTTTGATTTTCAAGCAATTTATTGGGGGGAATTTATTGTTTTTGGACCAATATTTGCATATTTTCCTTCTTTTTGTAAATTTTTTGGACTGAAATGGCCATCAGTTAGAAATTTTCCAACCTGGGGTGTCATGTTGGAAATTTCCAACAGTTGGAAAGCTTGTGTCCTGGTCCCTCCCCATGGCCAGTCAAAAAACTTCTAGTTAATAATTTAAGAAAACAATATTGTCCTACATTTGGTCAAAATTGTCACTGGAATTGTCATCAGTTGGAAATTTTCCAACCTGAGTCGGGGTGTCAGGTTTGAAATTTCCAACTCTATGAATGCTTGAGGCTAGTCTAGATGTTAGGATTTTGTGATTTTCTTGTTCAGATTTTAAAATTTTCGCACACAGGGCCGAACCATGGTCGGCCCGGTGTGTCTTGGTCCCTCCCTGTGGCCAATAAAAAACTGCTAATGAGTTTAAGAAAACAATATTTTACTATATTTGGTTAAAATTGTTGAATAAAATGGTCATCAGTTAGAAAAATTCCAAACTAAGAGAGAGTATGAGGTTTTAAATTTCCAACACTAGGAATACTTGAGGTCAGTCCAGATGCTAGAATTTTGCGATCTTCTTGTTTAGTTTTCAAAATTTTCTCACGCCGGACCGAACAACCATGGTCGGCCCGGTGTGCCCTGGTCTATTGCCCGTAGTCGTGTGCATTTGTCTGGAGTTAGACCACTATATGTTAGGATTTGTGCAATTTTCAGGTTCAAAATATATTAATATTATCATACCGGGTAGATAGAACCGTGGTTTATAAATAGGCTATCAGGCCTGTGAACACTTAATTAGGTACAATGAAATTATGCAAAACCTTTGGTCTGATTCAAGGGGTGTTTTGGTTTGATTCAAGGGGGTGGGTGCAAATGGAATTATGCAAAATCTTGTCTCTGGTCTGATTCAAGGCGGGGTGCAGTTGGAATTATCAAGGTGGACACCCCCCAACGGATACCCTCTAGCCACGTCCCTGTCCGCGCGGTACCACGGACCAACACAGGTCGATAAATATGCTCTAGAAAATGTTCTTATACGCTCCTTATGCCACATAATTTACGTGATCAAATTCGGAATGGAACGACAAAGAGCGCTCATGGTTAGTCTATTCCTGATATGGTATACATAAAGAGCGTTTATTTCACTTATGTGCGAAAAATTGAACACAGCTGGAAAATGTTTGTGATATAAATTGGCAAGTATTTTGAGAGCAAATCAAGGCGTTTATTAAAGATGCATAATGCGATTAAACCCCCCTCAATTATTATTTATTTGGATTCGGGGGTAAAACATATTTGATTCGAGTCGAGGAACCCACCTATCAAAGCTCAGAGTGATAAGATATCTATTTTTGAAATCTAATATTTTTCACTATCGAGACTTATTAGTGGCCCAGTAAAAAGTCGACGAGCTGACGGTCTCGGACCAAACTGCGGAGGAAGATAGATAACTCTAATATCAAGAGGCTATCTGTTGATAATAAGGCCAAATGTCGTCGAACAGCGTGTTAATAATTAACATGTTTCGCAGGGGGGGGGGGGGGCGCACAAAAGTTTTATCATACAGGCCCGGGGTGGGTGGGTCAGAAGAGGCCCGAAAAAATGACTTTGTGCAAATTTTTTTCTATTCACATTTTTGCCCTTGTTTTAACTTGTTTTCAAATATATTCATTAATAATTGTGTTCTAAGGCAGGTTATGGCCTTTACAGACACTTAGGGACAGGGTAGGTATAAGATATAAGTAATACAGGGGAGATCTTCCAAAAACATACCTATACCGGGCGGGGTGGGTGCACCTCAGAGGCCTGAAAAAAATTCTTATGTACATTGTTTTAAGTTGTTTTCACTAATAAATGTGTTCTAACATAGATTATGACCTTAACCAACACTTAATAACATATGTAGGTATAAGATAAAGCACTCTCTGGTGCCAATAAAAGTGATGACTGAATAGGAGTGCTGGTTTGCATTTCACCTCAAATTAATATTGAATAGTGCATGATAGTGCTGGCATTTTCACTCTGGCATGTCTAATGACCAAATAATACTAGTGCTTCAGAGTGCTGGCTAACAAAATACCTCACATTAAAAATAAACATGCCAGCCTGTTTATTTGGCTCCAAAGAGTGATACTTATATACTATATAACTGTCATTGCAGGTATGGCTATAAGGTGTTCTGATATGATGGTTGGTGGCACCTTTTTGGGAACAACAGTGAAGAAGTCATTAATTAGTAACTGGACTATTTATGTAAAAATTAAACACAATGTTGGCCTATTGGCACTATAAATATTACCTCACAATATCTGTGCATACTGTAGAATAAAACACTTTTTATTTCAAAATGTATTTTTCAATGTCGAAAACAACATCATAACCGTTGATAGTTTTTCAATTGTTTGAACACTTGGAATCTGCCAGAAACGGACCAATTTAAAACTTACCTTTGATTCTGTTTGGTTTGGTCTTGAATAGATTTAAAATGATTTTTTTTCTTATTTTAGGGGGTGGGTCCAAAAAAAATCAGGCGGAATTTTTTTTTTTTGCACAAATAGGGTGGGTGGGTAGCAAAAGGGCTGTATTTTTTTTTTTGGGCCCTGTATGTGTAACTTTTTTCACGGCCCCCCCCCCCTGTGTTTCGGGCAATTTTATACTATAGTTGACAGTCACGTGGTCAGCATTGAGTACCTTAATGTTTCGTGTATCTATCGACATATCTTATTCCTGAAGACAAAATTTGGAAGTTCGAATGTCCGTTTGACCCTTTCTAAATTAAATACCCAGTGGCGATAGGGACGTGGCTACAGGGTCTCCGTGGGGGTGCACATCTCGGCATTTCCACCTGCACCCCTTTAAATCAGACCAAACACAAGTTTTTTTGGAATTCCATTTGCACCCATCCCTTGCACCTCAACTTCTCCCTTACAGGCCTGGCTAAACGGCTCTTGTTGTCACTATATATAGTCAGATGGAGGAACAGAACCATTGCACTATATACCTGGTATCAGAAAATTTATAGATCTGAACCTGAACATTGCATAAATCCTAACATTTAGTGGTCTAATTGCAGACAAGTTGACACGGCCACGGGTGAGAGACCAGGGCATACCGGGCCGACCATGGTTCGGCCCGGTGTGAGAACATTTTGAAATCTGAACAAGAAAATCGCAAAATCCTAGCACCTAGACTGGCCTCAAGCTTTCCTAGTGTTGGAAATTTCAAACCTGATACCCCCTTAGGTTGGAAAATTCCCAACTAATGATCATTTCAGTTCACATTTTTGACAGAATGTGATAAAATATGGTTTTCATCAAGTTATTATCAGTTTTTTATTGGCCATGGGGAGGGATTGGGACACACCGGGCCGACCACGTTGATAGAACATTTTGAAATCTGAGCAAAAACGTCGCAAAATCCTAGCATCTAGACTGGCCTCACGCTTTCCTTGTGTTGGAAATTTTAAACTGATGACCATTGCAGTCCACATTTAAAAAAAAAAATGTAGGAAAATATTGTTCTCATAAATTAACTACCAGTGTTGATTGGCCACGGGGGAGAGACCTGGACACAAGCTGTCCAAGTGTTGGAAGTTTCCAACATGAAACCCCCCCATAGGTTGGAAAATTTCCAACTGATGGCCATTTCAGTCCAAAATTTCTACCAAAAGTAGGTATATATGCAAATGTTGGTCTGAAACAACAAATCCCCCCCCTAATAAATTGTTGGAAAATCAAACTGCAAGAACAATTTCAAACCTATTTGTCAGGTGTGAAATTTCCAACTGTTGACATTTTTTACCACCCCCCCATGCCGCCAAGGCCCTGAGTGGCGAGTAGTTCCCTTAGGAAATGTTCGGATAATTAGTTCAACAAACGACCAAAGCCAGGTCGTTTGCTGTACTTATGATCTGAACATTCCCCATGCAAAAATGATTATGAATCCTTCTGAATTGTATTATCTTTTCGACGGTATATATCTGTCGTCTGCTATTTTTTTCCTGAACACGTACGTATCCTCCAAATGAGTAATAGACCATTCCAACATATATTTGTATAGCTGAATGGGAGAATCCATTTATATTAGTATAGAAAGGGTTGAAATTTTGAATAAAATGGAACTATCAGAACTGAACCACCTCAACCTAGTATTTTTGTGTGAAATTCCTTTGATTAATTCAACCATGAAATTTCCATCAATTGAAATTTTTGACAAAATTTGGGATGAGACACCACATAACAACCCCCTGGGTCAAAATCCACTGTTCATACTAACTTTAGGGGCATACTTATTGTTATTTTGAAAATAGTTCAGTGAATACCATCAGGACTCGCTGTTTCAGGGATGCTGTTGGTGTTGTAAGAAATTGAAGGACCTTGTGTGTGCGTGTGTTCCCGTTTTTGAGGAAGTCAAAGACAACTTAGATGAGACCATTTCCATAGCCAAGGAAGAAGTAGCCGCGAGAATGGACAAGCAAACTAAGGTGGTTTGCAAATTCTCCGCATATCAAAAATACTAATTTCGTAGTATAACTGCTCACAACTAACCCGTAGAGATAATATATTTTTCATTTTTAATAATATTTTGTTTTAAAGAACGTTGTACATCGTTGCCTGTTTTCACACACTGGCAATGTCCATGATCTGCAGGGATGTACACTCCACCCCGGAAAAAAAATCGGTTGTCAACATTTGGGAATTTCATGCCTGGCACAACACAACATTAATTGGACATTTTATCCCAAATATGTCGTAATATTTCTGATAGACCATGCAAAAGTCAAATATCTTCCTAATCTCGGTCAATTTTTTTGGACTCAATTGGCCATCAGTTGGAAAATGTTATGTTGGAAATTGCCAACAGTTAAAAAGCTTGATGTACCAATGGGCGATCGTATTACAGGGAGATGACCCATGGTCAGAGGATTTTCAACCTAATTATAAGGGTGGAAATGGAATTTCCTGGACTTGGAAATTTAAGTCTGGTTCAATGGGGGCTGGGGGTCGAGGGTGCAGTTGGAAATTCCTACCTGGACACCCCAACATAACATGTATGATGAAGCTGGCAGTCATGTAGTGTGTGTATAATTTTGTACCTGCATGATAAACTGAGACTTATTGTCAAGTATTTTTCAGAGCAAATGAAGCCTGTATATCAATGTTTCGTGTATTTATCAAATACTTTATGAAGTCTTTATGAAGACTTATATGAAGACTCATGCATCTGCTCTGAAAAAATTTTGCCACTAATTCTTCATAAAGTCTTCATGAAGTCTGCATCTATTAATTCATATAATTCGCCAAAACAAAAAATTGAATGAAGGCTTGGCCTAAACATTTTCAGTTCCAAAAACAAAATAGTAGTTACAATTTCTAGCTTCTTTGGTTGCTCAATATCATTTATTATTAGAGCCAATGCAATTTTAAACAATAATGGCATATCTTATGGAACTGATTACTTCAATTATCCATTTCGTCAGTTAAAGGTACTCAACCCGATAAAACTCCTCTCAATTACTATTTCAATGGCTTCGGGGGTCAAAAATATTTGATTCGAGTCGAGGAAGTCACCCATCAAAGCTCAGATTTGTTAGATATCGATTTTAGAAATCTATTATTTTTCATTATCGGGAATACTATCTGGCCCAGAACTCAGTCAAAATTGCGTTAAAATTACCACTTGATTTTAGAGTTATCCATCCTTGTCTGTTTGAATAGATTTGGAGAACACATCCAGAGCAGATTACGGCAGTTAGCAGTACTCATCTCGAGTTTATAACAAATTTCAAAAATCAATATCTAATAACTCTGAGCTTTGTTTGATGGGTTCCTCGACTCGAATCAAATATTTTTTACCCCCAAAGCCAAAGAAATAGTAATATAGGATCCTCCGATCGGATTGTTGTTGTTGGAATCTGTTGAGATGGGGACCCTCTTTACGGGTTGAGTACCTTTAACGCATTTTATGCATCTCTTTTATTCTATTTTCTTCATATTTTGGACTACCAGCGTATTCTTATAGGGGTACTGTACACAGAGATAGGCAATTTTTTTTACTCCCATTGAAATAACTTTCAAGTTAGATTGTGTTGGTGTTAATATGAGTTTCGTATAAACCTAATTTAGCGAAGAAAATATTGATCTTGGAAATAAAAATATTACGATTTCAAACTACTACTATGTTTTTGACCTTCACCGGAAAAGACGCAAGTCTCAGGAAGAACCGGAAGTTCATTGCTCACAGCTTCGATTGATGCATTCAATGTCTTCCATCGAACAATCTCACTCCCTATAAAAGTACTTGACGCTTTATGACTCTTGTTTCTTTCTCCTTTTTCCCGAATCGGTTATAACGTGCCTTCCTTTTGCAGGTAACATGTTTTGTTTTCAACTCAATAATGTTCGCGAACGGTCGTCAATAACAGACACGCAGCAGATGCGATTTCAAGAACGGTAACTCGTAATGGCATAATTCGCCATTTTATGACTCCAGCCATAAATGAATTTATATTAAATAATTCAATTTTACTTTTACGATAGCCTGTTATCCGGAACGTTTTGAGTAGACATCGTGGACTCAAATTAGTTATTTTATAATATAATATTCATATTAGATCGCTATTGTCACCGGGAATTTATTGAAATTGGTGTACAGTACCCCTTTAACGGTCAATGGCTTTTCTCTTAGTTCACATATTATTTCATTTTTATTTCATCTAGAGCCCATATGATTGCTGACATTTCTATATATAACTGTTTTAGCTCAACTTGACGAACATGACGAAGTCAAGTTTGAGCTATTGCCATGATGGGTTGGCGACCGTCGTCCGTCCGTCCGTGTGTGCGTGCGTCCGTGCGTTTATACATTGAGCCTTAGGTGGTCAAGGGACGAACCTACGACAAAAGAGAGTTTGACATGATGTCAAAAAATACCACCTAATGTATAGGATTTGGGAGTTAGGTGGTCGTAGTTTCGTTTTAAGTGGTCAAAACTGTCAACAAGAACTAAGGAAATACCACTTAAGGATCAAATGTATATGGGCATCCGCCCGAGCGTCCGTTAACAATTGCCTTTGCCGCACCATACAGACCACATCTTTCATCTGATCATCACCAAACATCATACGAATCTTCGGGTGACCTCTGGATGGGACCCATCAATTTCCCCCCGAAATTCGTTAAAAAGCATGGCAGCCAGCAGTCATCTTGGATTTCAAATTTGAATTACATCGCCGCACCATGCAGCCCACATTTATTGGAGAAATTTATATGCATGTTTAGAATCACCTCTAGATAGGAGCTATCGATTTTGAACGATTTTCGATGAAAAACATGGCCGCCGACAGCCATCTTGGATATTACTTTTGCAAGACTAAATCATTCGGCACACCCTATAGACCACATCACCCATTGGATCGTTACCAAACTTCACATGGATCTTCGGGATGACATCTAGATGGGAGTCGTCATTTTTTTCCGAAATTCGTTAAAAAACATGGCCGCCGGCAGCCATCTTGGATTTCAAATTTGAATCCATCGCCGCACCCTGCAGCCCGCATTTATAAGAGAAATCTCTTGAAAACTTTCAGGCATGTTTTAGATCACCGCTAGATAAAGTTGAAAATTTTCGACGAAAAGCATGATTGCCGGCAGCCATCTTGGATTTTACTCTTTGCATGACTAAATCCTTTGCCGCGCCCTGCAGCCCGCATTTATTGGAGAAATGTTTTGAAAATCTACAGGCATATTTTGTATCACATCTAGATGAAAGATTATAGAATTTGAACGATTTTCGATGAAAAAACATGGCCGCCGGCAGCCATCTGGGATTTTACTCTTTGCATGACTAAATCCATTGCCAGTCCACATCCCTCATTCAATCGTCACCAAACTTCATAAGGATCTTCGGGGTGACCTTTGGATGGGAGCCATCTATTTTTTCTCGGAATTCGTTGAAAAACATGGCCGCTAGTAGCCGTCTTGTATTGTACTCCTGCAGCCCGCATATTTATTAAAGAATTGTTTTGAAAATTTACAGGCATATATTTGGATCACCTCTAGATAGGGGCTATGGAATTTGATCGATTTTCAATGAAAACATGGTCGCCGGTAGCCACCTTGGCTTTTAGTCTTTGCATGACTAAATCCTTTGGCCCAACTCACACCCTCAATCGATCATCACAAAACTTCATATGGATCTTTTGGGCGACCACTAAATGGGAGCCATAATTTTTTCCGTATCCCATTGAAAAAACATGGCCGCCAATGACGAAAATGACCAAACAACTGCGTGGTAAAAGTAGTCGTCTGACCAGATACATTTAGCTACTTGTACATGTCCATGGTGAGACCAATACTTGGATATTGTAATACGGCTTGGAACCCTCATCACAAGAACAGAAGCATAACCATTGAACGGGTGCAGAGGCGAGCAACAAAAATGGTGCCGAAATTTCGAAAACTAAGTTATAGAGACAGAATTATAAACCTTGGTTTGATGTCCTTGAAATATCGCCAATTCAGAGGTGATATGCTAGAGACATACAAATACCAGAATGATTTATACAACGTGGACGAGAGTAAACTGTTCAAGCGAGCAGAGTACACCCGAACACGAGGTAACACTATGAAATTGGCATATTCGAGATCATCGAAGGATGTCGGGATGTTCTTCTTCTGCAACCGAATTGTTTCCAGCTGGAATGCCCTGCCTGTTTATATTGTACAATCGCAAACGCTAGCAGTTCTAACCAAATTTGGTATGTTAGTTTACTACATCAAAATACAGATCAAGTTCGAATATGGGTTTCGTCCGCATGATTTTGACTGAGTTATGCCCCTTTTTCGACTTAGATTTTACCTGATTTGCGGTTTCCGGATGATAACTTTAGATTGAATCAAGTGAACTGAACCAAATTTGGTATATTAGTTTATCACTCAAAAATACAGATCAAGTTTTGATTTTGACTGAGTTATGGATCATGTCCCTTTTTCGACTTAGATTTTACCTGATATGCGGTTTCCAGATGATAACTTTAGATTGAATCGATTGTTGATATGGTTATTTCTCACTGGTAACAAGGTATATTAATTTCAACTTAAAATGTTTATATTTTGAGGTTTCTGATTGATAAAAAAATTTGGTATGTGAATTTTTCAGTCAAAAATACCACACTTGAAGTTATTGTGTTTTATTTTCTTATTATTTCGTCTTAAGTCAATGGTTTCAAACAAATGGATCAAACCTTGCCCCGCTCTACTCCAAAAACGGGCGCATTATGCCACGCCACAACGGCGTGCTCTTGTTCTCCTTCTGTTTTACATGTATATTTCGTGAGCCTTTTGCTTAACCCTTTCTTAACTGGAGCTTCCTGAAATTTTGCGAAAACCCTGTGCCAAAGCATTCTCTTATATATGCGAAGCGCCCATAGGGAGCCTAGCATATATCAGAGATTGCATTGGCCTAACAATATATACCTTGATCTTGTAAGCCAGTGCATTTTCTTTTGTATGCGAGGCTCTATGTGAGACTTGAATATATAAGAGAATGCACTGGCACAAGATCTATAATGCTGCACCAGCGCATCTCCCGTCACTAAAGGGTTAATAGGGGAAACAAACCTCTATTTTTAGGCCGTATCGAAACCTGAGAAAAACTATCACACCTTTTTCTAACATATGTTCATGTTTCCTGACCAGGCGTTCATAGTGCTTACAGTCTCAATGAGTCTAAAACCAATACCTTTTCTTTACTGGAGCTTCCTGAAATTTTGCGAAAATCCTGTGCCAATGCCCTATAGGACCCCTCGAATATATAAGAGAATACATTGGCCTAACAATATTTACCTTGATCTTGTAAACCAGTGCATTCTCTTATGTATGCCAGGCTCCCATGCAATGGGTGACTCGCATATATAAGAGAATGCACTGGCACAGGGTCTTCAATGCTGCACCAGCGCAGATACCGTCATGAAAGGGTCAATAATTATTTGTCACATTGCAGGAAGAAGAGGATGCCATGATTTCATATTCGAGTAGAAAAACTTTATCGAAGGGCTTAATGGACATAGCACTACTGACAGCCAACGCATCGCAACTAAAGGACATACTTCTGCTGGGACAGACACATAAGTTCTTCGCTGGGGTTCTTGTTCTCGTGATCCTATCTATCGTGCTTCAGGTGGCAATTGCCGTTGTTCTCATTCTTCTCAGTACTCAAGACTTATCAAACGAAAAACATAAACGTCGTTCATGTGTGCTCAACGACCTCTCCGTCGGTCTGTGTTTGGCTATAACGGCCGTCAATGTGTTCGTTATGGCGTTCGACGTACGTGAACTCAGTGGGGATTGTTGAACAGTAAATGTTTCAAACTAAGGGCAATGCACTATGGGGAACGTTTCTAATTTGAACATGGCCATATATAGAGAGCAGCACCCCTGTGTTATTCCTCGACCGTCAATGATGGTACTATGGCCACGAAGACGTCGTAACAAACCGGCATTATGTAAAACAGTCATGTCAGTTCTGTATAATATGTATCACGTGCACACTCGCGCGACCAACGCATCTTATATATAATTGGATGATTGCTTTATTCCTTTATATTACAATCGATGTCCCTTACAAAACACACACTATGGTAAAGGCCCGGCAAATCATGATTTACCGGGCTCTGGTAAAATGTGGTAAAGTTAGGTTTACAATAAAACATATATAAAAACCCATATAAAATGACATACCCTTGTACATTCCAAGTAAAGGCATGGTAAAGTCAGGTTTACAAAGGTATACTATGGTAAAAGCAATGTAAAAGCCATGTAAGATGGACATACCCTGGTAAGTTCCAAGTAAATCATGGTATAAAGTCAGGTTAACAATGATAAACTCGGGTAAAATCCATGTAAAAGTCATGTAAAAAGGACATACCCTTGTAAATTCCATGCAAGTAAAGGCACGGTGTACCCCTCTTTACTCTCGTAAACTGCTGGTGAAACAGGACATACAAGGGTAAAATAAAAACCCATGTAAATCAGAATATACTGTAGTAGATCACTTCTTATGGAAAAGAGGTCTTTAAAAACGCTCTTTAAATGTTTGTATTATTTTTTTCATTTCAGAATACATCCGTTATTTAGCCAATATAGATTTCTTCAAGGAAAAAAGGCGCTTTTTAAAAAACCGCTTTACTTTAAAAGTCGCCAGTTACTTAAAAACATGGCGCTAAACAACCATGGTGCTTTTTATATGGGCTGGTTCCAGTCTTCTTTTTTTGTTTTTGTTTTTGTTGGCCCGGGGCTATTGCGGACCACTCTTATCGGCTTGAGCACCCCGAAAGAGGTGACCCACCCTTACGAGATGGTCAAATTGCCTGTCGGGGTCAGTCCCCGCTAGAAGCGGAAGTCCGTCAGGACCATTCGTCCTCCTCATGCTGCGAACCCATACCGTGGAAGTCCCGTCCGATGGGGTGACCATCGTCAGGGACATATTTCACAGCACGGGCTCGAGCCAAAAAGGCTGAGAAGCGATCGAATGATCACCGACCACCCATTTCGCAACAGCGAAATATAGCGTATGATCTGGGCTGATTCCAGTCAGAGATGGATTTTTTGAATAGCTGAGTTTTACATTCTCAAGTATGTTATGTGGCGAGCTAATAACACATGTCCATTGATTTCGAATGAGGTGTGGTAATGCCATACGATAACATAAAAGGGATACAAGGGAATGATGGTATGCATAGTCGTATTTCTACAGGTGGGTCGGGTTTTTATATATTTAAGTCCAAAATGGAAATAACTCTGCAAGGTCAAATCCAACCAATCTCAAAATTGCTGGTACATAGGCTTCCATTTTGGTTAATGTTTGTATGTAATGGCAATAAAGCAAGATTTATCAGAGTATAATGTAAGTGGGTACATCATGCTTTACTTGAAATTGGCAAGGGTGTGTCTTTTTTACACGGACTATATATACATGGCTTTTACTAGAGTCTATCATTGTCTATCTGAATTTACCACATTTTACCAGAGTAGAGCCATGTAACCATGGTTTACCTGGCTTCACCAGAGTAAAAAATTACACGGATTATGAGCGATAACTCTATTTCACAATAGCACATTTCTCAGCTAAGGTGTTTTCTGTCTCTTTTGTGACAATAAAATCATATTTTGTTCGTTAATCAGTGGAAAATAATTGTACCCGGTGTCATACTCAAAAGTTATCAGAATGGGACAATAATATTAATAAGAAGAATAAAATACCAGAGTGTTTTACCATGTTTTAGTTTTTTTTATAAATGGTTACCTGAAACTTATACTGTCCATTTCCTATACCTATGCCAGTAATAGACCCCATTCGCATGTTACATGCATGCTCCAGATGTACTGCAATGTAAGCATTATTTTATGTGTATAAACATCAACATGCATTAATAAAATATTTTTATTTTTATAATTTATACATTTGTTACAGTCATCTTATAAGAAACCGATATGAAGCGCGTAGTATGGGCGGCCATTTGGTAAAAAAAAAATACGTCAAATAACAATAAGAATGTCAATTCCAAATAAATCGGTAGACGTTTCAAAATCAATGCTCGCGTTTTTCGATTTCATAACAACTATTATACAAGTTTGATATATAACCAGGCCAATAGATGTCGAAGACAATCAATATGTGTTCTAAAAACATTAAATATTTCAATTCCAAAAACATAAAATATTTCAATTCCAAATTAATAGACATCGTTAAAAATCAATGGTTATGTTTTAAATTTTATAACGAACATTTTAAACCAATATAAATTTACCAAACGCAGTGTTACGTTTCTTTTTAATAGTCATCAATCCAAATTGTTGTACATATTTCTGAATCAATAATCAATGTTATAGAGGATCTCCAACGAGTTATGTTGGGATATAAGATTTTATGAAACGTGTTCGATAGATCTGATTCACAACGAGTCGTATACAATCGAAAAAACGAACACTAATTTTGAAACAACGTCTATTAATAATTAGTAAAGAATTGACATATACTTTTTTGACAACGTTGATTTTCATTTGACGACGGATATATTCAAACATGTTATTGTGTTCTCTCTCGATCCTTGGACACTTACGACAACAGACTTTTATACAGAGAACAAAAGCATCGCTATATATATATATGGCGTGGCAAAATACGCCCGTCAGTCAAATTGAATTGTACTACCGCAAAATACAATAACAATTTGAGCTTAGAAAAAAAATTCCTGATTTATCCCTAATTTTCAATGCCAAAACATAATTGACCATGTTTATAACTCAACCTCGTATACTTGTAACTCAACACTACCCCCCCCCTATGCTGTATTATTTCTGTGCTATCAACTTCCCTAAGTTGGTAAATTATCAGGCAATCAAGCGAGTTCTAGGGTTTTAGGGTCTATTCTCATTGCACACGCGCGTGCGATTAATCGCAGCGTTTTTTAAGGTGCGTGTTAACATAACACAGAGCGATTCGTGATCAATTACCTTCCTCAAACAACCACGTCCTATTCGTGACCAATCATCTTATGCAATCAACCTCGTCATCGAGATAGCCGTTACAGAGAGTGGCATGGTTCACTCGGTCACATATACTATCCGGGTACAATCATTCTCATAACTGATGGGCGATAAAATAATAAATGAAGTACGGAAAGGAAATGGCTTGAAAAGAAGTTTCCAACGTATAGCTAGCATCAGTGGTGATTTTTGTAGAATTCAGTCGAATTATATTACCTGTCAGTCTCGCGCAACACTGTACCCAAGATTGTGAATATATAGATTGATTGTAATGTGCGTTTAGCATGTGCGATCACTGATGATAAGCCGCCAATGGCGATCAAATTGAAATCAATCGCTCATGCATGCGAACAGCGTCCTGGCGACAGAATTCGACCTGAAACAATGCGTGTGTGACTCTTAAGGTCGAATTCTGAGTCCCATCACTTATTCTATTTGAATGGTGGTTCGTCAATTATAGTACCGCGTTGTCGCTGTTGCCAGCGGCTATACAAATGAGCACTCGATGCTATAAGGTAAAATGTTGAAAGATCTAATTCAACCACTTGAATCGTACACTTTTGATAATCTTGAGTGATAATAACAATTATATACATAAAACTCCTGTAATCTGGGTTGTGATCGTACTATATAGTGTTATATACGTTTCAAGCTGGAATAAAATATGCATATTTATGCCCAACTACATGGAATTGAACCCTCTATTTCTAATTATAATTAGCTAGATATAATTGTGTCCTCAAAACTTATGTCATTTTGATGGCATGGCTCGTTATACTCAACTTATACCTGAGTAAATCTAACTGAGGAAAATTAAAGTTAATGTGTTAGCATATATAGGCCTGTATGTGGTCACTCCCAACCGAAAGTACTTTATCATCCTCCAACCTACCCTAAACATGTGTATGAATGTGTTCGTCAGACCCCCACCCCTATTGGGGGAACTCTTAGCAGTGGGAGGAAGGAATGCCATCGAACACACATATAGAGCCGCTCGACCTTAAAAAATGCTGCGATTAATCGCACGCGCGTGTGCAATGAGAATAGACCCTTACCAAGGTAGATCATTCTAGTACTATATAATGACAAAAGGATGGAGTTTTCGAGCACTCTATTCGCTCCTAAAAGCAAAAAGTTCGCTCTCGAAATCGATCCATGTTAATGATGACTCACCAAGAAGATCATATAAGTCATTTCACGTCGGTGTATGTTGTAAACAAAAATATATCGACTAGTGTTAAATTCCAATAAATAAGCAAGTAATTTCCAAGGATGCATCTAGTCGAGTACCATAGCACACTTGTCCCGCTTTACAAACTTAGTATATTACTTAGGGGCGCTGAGATTACAAACTTAGGTTATGATAGTACACGGACCCCTGTTCTGTATTTTTAGCTGGGAAATATGTACACAGCACAGCACAGCATACCAACTTTGGTTGAGATCAAATAATCCAAAAAGGACTTATCGATCGGAAACCAAAATGTTTTGAAATTGCGGTCAAATTCATGTAAATCGCGGTCAAATCGGGGGGGGGGGGGGTAATAACAAATTTGCAGGAAGGTATGCCGGGGTGGGTAGGTGGCCCGAGGGCACAAAAACGCGTTTTTTTTTACAAACTCATGCAATTTTGTTACAAAAGACCTTTTGTGCCCATATTTGACATTAACAGTTTAAAACATATTATAAGAATTTATAACTGCAAAAACACCATATTTATGATAATGGGACCTCATATGGGCCTTAGTGGAGATGACATTAAGCTATGGCATGTTGCTGAAATAAATAAACTTGTCCTAATGTGACTAAAGCCTAGATCATTATGTGCATGGAAAAAGAGCGACATTTACAGAGATTACATGCATGTGTGTATCCACCCTAACACTATTCCACATGCCGTCCCTCTGTTATGAGTATTCCGGGTGCTAATGAATAGTATTATTTTATTGACTTAATAAATAACATCTAATAAATATTATTCATCTTATTCACACATTTAAGGAGTCCTTCTGGCATACGAGAACATATAGATCTATATAGTGAATATTTATCGTCGTTTGATTTGCACCAAGTGAACTCGGCGCATATAATTGATAGAGTCTGATAGAACAAACCACTATTGTGATGATCGTGTCGTTATTTGTTTAAAATACGTATCAATAAATTTGACATATACGCATCCGTTAATTCACTCATTAAAATCAACATAGTTCGCCCATGTTAGGGGACGTCCGCGAATTCGGGGCCTCCGCAAAGGAAGCTACTGCAAATCGTCACACCGATATGACATTGGGAATTCCCATGTTTATTTATATATTTCTGACGTCACATGAACAAAGTTTCTTCACCAGAGACCTCTAGCGTTAATTCGGGTTTTAGTTATTAGTTTTACAATAAGTTATTAGTTTTACAATAAGGTCTATTAGTTTAACAATAAGTTATTAGTTTTACAATAAGTTAATTAAGGTTTTAGTTATTAGTTTTACAATAAGTTATTAGTTTTACAATAAGGTCTTGTTCATAAACAGAGAGAAGTTGCCTTTGATAAATACAGGGTTTCCACAGACATGTTGTGACAATGGCGATTCTCACCAAAATACTCAACAATTGGGAATTTCATGCCGGGACGTGTCGATAGGGGTTTGGATGGCATCACCTTAATCTTCGTTCCAAAGTTCATGATGATCCCACATATATTTGAATTATGGAGTTAAATGGCAATCAGTTGAGAAGTTTCGATCGGTTGGAGTTGTTGGTTTGGTGATTTATAACAATTGGAAATCTTGAGTAACCATTGCAGAATTTCAACCGAATGAGGTGCAAACATATAGTTACCCGGACTCGGAAATATTATCTGGTTCTCAATGTGATGGAGGTGCACTCGGCCAGCAGATAACATATACATGAGCGTTACCGCTTCCATGAAAAATGGCACTGAGTTTGAAATTTAAACTTGGAGAATAGGTTGTAATCATTCCAATAGTTAAATTTTCCAGTTGTATAACGGCATGCAAATGATACTTTATACCACAAGATGTTTTCCTTCTCCATAAACAAAAAGTAACACCAACTCTTTGGGAAAGGAAAATATACTTGAATTATATATTTGCACACTTTCCACTTGGAAAACAATTTATCAGTCTGTTATCTCCGGCAATTCATTTTTTTTTTCAATTACGTCTTACATGTGTCTAAATCGTGTGTATTCGAAATCCAATTAACAGTTTCCCTGTTCAATTTGACGCCATGGATATAATCACCATGTGTAGGTGTTTGGACCTGTGTGTAGGTGGGGTTTATTTTGGTCGCTCTATCCTTCTCTCTCCCTTTTTGTTCTCATATACATCATTAAATATACTTCATCATGAACCATGTAAATACCAGAAAAGCCAGGAAAATCTGTATATATAGTCTTCTATGCAATTGTGGACAAAATAACCCAATTATCGGAAACTGGTCACATAAATGTACCTTTATACATCAACTAAACCACTCGCCAACTGATTCAAACAGACATTGCTATATCCATTCCATAGCATTAGGGTAATTTACCTTTACCCGTTAACAAGACTTAGTGTTCGCCTTCACGCCCAGCAAACGGAGATCTGCAGTACTGGACTTTGTCTGCTCTTGCAATTGACGGGAAATCACACACACTATTAAGTTGCCGGTATCCATAGTATTCGGCACGTTCTAAGTAAGTAATACTTTATTCTCAGCCATTATACATGGCACATGAGAAAACGTATATACACTATATACAAATTAGAACTTTCCAGGGTTTGTTCCGAATATTGGAACGTACTGTAATTACAAGTATACATAGATCAAATACAATGCAGACAATAATCAGATACGATCCAATTTTGCATTATCATGTCCGGAATAGAAAAATCAAATTTCGACAGACCTATCTAAAGATTCTAAGCAAACCAAAAAAAGAAATTAAATTAGGTATACATCATGATCAATATATAGTGCTGTTTTGTCATTGTTTTTGAAACCAAGATGTTGTAAATAACGATGTACCAATAGTACGTACATGATTATTATCTGTAATGAAATTGAGTTATATAATATATATATATATATATAAATACTAGAAGGTGACCCGACTTCGTCCGGGCTTTGACCTTGAATTGTCCATTTTGAAGGTCAAGGTCAAGTGGGGTCACGATTTGACTCGTCCAAAACACTGCCCGGACAAAAGTACCCGACAAAAGTACCCGTCGAAATCCATCCGGTTTTACCCGATTTGACCTTGAATTGATCATTTTGAAGGTCAAGCTTAGGTCGGGCTCACGACTCGACCCGTCCAAAACAAAATGGACAAAAGTAACCCTATGTATAAAATATCGTCGAAATCCCTTCAAAATTCGCGATTTTACCTTGAATTGACCCGATTTCAAGGTCACGTCGCGCGGGCAAATGAATATGCTTATGGGACTCCCCATACGAAAGTACCCCCACATACCAAGTTTCATCGAAATCCCGTGATATTCGGACGTTTGACCTTGAAATTACCCGATTTCAAGGTCAATGTGACGTCGCACGGGCAAATTAATATGCCTATGTCACTCCCCGGCCGAAAACACCCCACATACCAAGATTCATCGAAATCGGGTCGGCCGTTTTCGAGTTCATCGATTACACACACACACAAACACACAAACACACAGATCTTCCAAAATATATAATAGACTAGAAGGTGACCCGACTTCGTCCGGGCTTTGACCTTGAATTGTCTATTTTGAAGGTCAAGGTCAAGTGGGGTCACGATTTGACCAGTCCAAAACACGTACTGCCCGGACAAAAATACCCGACAAACGTGCCCGTCGAAATCCATCCTGTTTTACCCGATTTGACCTTGAATTGATCATTTTGAAGGTCAAGGTCAGGTCGGGGTCACGATTTGACCCGTCCAAAACACTCAGTGGACAAAAGTAACCCTATGTATAAAATTTCGTCGAAATCCCATCAAAATTGGCGATTTGACCTTGAATTGACCCGATTTCAAGGTCAATGTCACGTCGCACGGGCAAATAAATATGCTTATGAGACTCCTCGACCGAATGTACCCCCACATACCAAGTTTCATCGAAATCCCGTGATATTCGGGCGTTTGACCTTGAAATGACCCGATTTCAAGGTCAAGGTCACGTCGCACGGGCAAATTAATAGGTTTATGCAATCCCCGACCGAAGGTACCCCCACATACCAAGTTTCATCGAAATCCCGTGATATTCGGGCGTTTGACCTTGAAATTACCACGCAATAGATCCCGCTGTCGGAATTTTATAAAGGATCCCATAAATTATGCTCAGGAATTAACCAAAACGCACTAGAATACCGATTAGGGCAAAATTTGACCCCCCCCCTTACGAGTTTGTACACCCTATTTTTCTGCTTTAAACAAAGGGCAGATCGCCCAGAGTCGAACTGAACATCACCAGGTGACCCCTCCACTGAGTAAATGCAAATTTGATCTTATATAGCATTCCATTGTCTTTTGTCTTGTTATTTATCCGTCCAGTTCTAAAAACACTGATATTCTCCTGTACAACACTGGTATTCTGACGTTCGCACTGGTATTCCGCGAGCCGATTGGACAGTGTGATGTCTAAAACACGTAGAAACTCCACAACTCAAATTACGGCTGTTAGGAATCTATAGTCCAGGGCCATGGAGGCATGCTCAGAAACCATAAGCACACATCAGAAACACAAGCGGAGAAGGATTCCTATTCATTGCTGGGAAATGTTAAAATATTAGTCATAAAAATTTCAACAACGGCCTAAGGCCATTCTGTTGAACTTATATATGGACAGTCCTAAAGGGGGAGGGGGGGGGGGGGGGTTATAGGCCTATACTTATTTAGTAAAGAAAGGGTTAATGTTTCTTATATCATATAGCAAAAAGTTCATCCATACTATTGTTATATTGGGAATGCATTCCATTGAGTTGTTTATTGGTTCCGATTGTTTGATAAAGCTTGTGGTTGATGTATGCGTGGTTATAGTTGACCCTTTTGTCTATAAATCGATAAAGAGGACATCGATATCACCGGAGAGGTCTCGACCGGGTGCCATTACCCACATAATTATTCTGGTATCATGTCTTCTAAAATTGAATTGTATATCAAACTACCTTGGCTTTGATTTAAATACACTATATAGCCAATGGTGTTCGCATAATATATGCATGGACTCATGGACTACATCGAATACACATACAAACTTTGGAACTTAATTTATTTGATTGAATTTTTTTGAAGTGACAATAAATGATTACGGCCTAGTTCGTGAGTAAATATGCCGAGCTACTAACTATAGGTTTTGTGTGGTTTCTGGAGTAAATATGTACGAGCATTACGTGGTGCCTGGCAATAAGAATTGAACGTCGCTTTGGAACCAGTGCAATTTTGATATATATAGCATCACCGAGTCTTGCCTGCGCGGATATGAACAGCGCAACAGTGGAACCACAGAAGGAAAAGAAGGACAAAGAGAAGGTATGTGAGAATGGTTCTCAAAAATGTTTGTTTTATTCCGGAGGTATCTTATTCTGAAGAGAATTAAATACGAAAGGATAGAAAAGGTTCGTTATTCCGAACGTTCTTGCTTTTATAAAAACAATCTGGGACAAAATATTTTTAAAGCTCAAAATAAAGGCATTTAAAATAATACTAATGGCATATATAGTATATATTAAACCGTGGATACTGATTTCATATTCTCATTTTAAAATTTGCCAAAGCGTCGATTATTACTGACCGGAGATTACTTATTAATTAAGTGTATATTTTATTATAATTATGTGTATATATCTATACCGTGGCTGGCAACAATATTTATTCCGTTCCCTCAATATAATATATTGTTCGCTTAACAAAATTATTCCGCTCAATATAATATATCGTTCGATCAATATAATATATCGTTAGCTCAATAGTCAATATAAAATATCGTTCGCTCAATATAATTATTCCGTAGGCTCAGTATAATATATCTTTCGCTCAATATAATATATCGTTCGCTCAATATAATTATTCCGTTCGCGCAATAAAAGTTTTGCGTTTAAACGCAATATTAGAGGGGACGACGTATGTCAATGCCCTTGTAACTATATATATACGTGTATGCTAAACGACTAAAGGTCCACTTAATTTTAGAACCCCCAGATCACATTATATACAATGTATATGCCATATTATATACCCTTTGAAAGAGGAAGCTCCAAAACATTAATTGTATTATTGTATTGTATTTATTTCAGGCAAGATATGCCCATATATAGTCATACATACAACATATAATTACAAATTAAATATAAAGAAGTTGATTCCAATGATTGAATAGATTTGACCGATAGATCAGATCTGAGTTACAAATAGCATTCAAAATACTGTTTAAAGATTTATAAATTCTCACACGAAATCCATACACACCCTTTCGAATCAGCACTGTCAGAGAACACATTCTGTCACCTACAAACATCCCACTCGCACTACATGATCTCTCATAACCCATAAATTTTCTATATGCATTATTATAACAAACTGTAAGTTTTCTATAACAACGTTTGGTATAGTTAATCCAAAGATGAGCACAATATAATGGAGATACGAACATTTTAAATAAATACATTTTCACATTAGGCGAACATTTGTAAAACTTTCTAATAAGCATATTTGAGCGTGAGCATATAGACCGATATTGGCGCATAATATCATTATCATCGGAAAATTCGTTGTTGAGTATATGTCCGAGATACTTATAGGAGGACACGAACTTGAGTTCATTGCCCATTAAGTATAGTTTTGGAAAGGACCGAATATGAAGAGATTTAGGGATAAAAGTCATCCCCACAGTTTTTATAATATTATAAGTTAAATAAATCTTCTTAGCCTCGTGTTCACATATTCTCAACAAACGACGTAGTCCCTCCAAAGATGGTGCAATAATACACATATCATCAGCATAACATAAATGATTGATTTTTGCACTGCCAACAATGCACCCAACGTCACATGTATTCAGTCTTTCGCTGATCTCGTTGATATACACATTAAATAAATAAGGGCTTAATATACCGCCCTGTCTAACACCAGTCGTGGGCCGGAAGCATGTCGAGTATGTCTGTCCCCAGCGAACATGATACATCTGATTTAGAAACCAGTTCTTAAGGATCCGAATAATAGCTGATGGCACTGATCGTTGCTTTAGATGTCGTAGTAGCATTTCCTGGTTGACACGATCGAACGCTTTACTTGCGTCCAAGAAGCACACGAAAACAGGAGTATCCTTAGAATTATAATGTCGTATCGCTTCTTTTAATGCAAATATGCAGCCGTCCGTTGAATGATCTTTTTTAAAACCAAACTGGTTGTCTGTGGTATATAATTGTTCAGAGCATTTATTGAATAACACCATTTCCAATACTTTTGAAATAACACAGGATAACGCCACTGGACGGTAGTTGTCTTTGTCGGCAATATTCCCAGCTTTATTTTTCAAGATTGGCACAAGGGTCACTTTCAACAAATTTGGGGGAAGGTGTCCATGTTTGATTATAGCATTGAAGATTATCGTAAGGCACGTGAAAATATGGCTGTCGCAGAATTTTAAGTGCTCAGCCGTTATATCATCTGGTCCCTAGACTTACCAGTCTTAAGTTTGTTTACCGCATCGATCACATCAGTTTCAGTAACAGTTATGATTGCATCGCCTTGCGTTGACCCGAAATTGTTGTCGTTGGTACCTATGCACTTGTTGTCCACTGATTCATCATTGTTGGAAAAGACGTTTCTGAAATGTTCGCCCCACATCTCGGTAATATCAGCCTCGCCATTTGCTCCACCTATCGAGTTTGCGTTTCCACATTTGGCTCCTTTTGAAACAGATTTCCAAAATGCATTTAAATTGTTACTACATAGGTTCTTAGCTAGTTCATCAGCCTTCATCTGCTCAACGTTCGATTTGCATTTTCTCAGAGCGGATTTGAATATCGATCGTCTTCGACACATAGTGTCATAAATGTATCCATATCGAGGTCTTCCTTGATTAACCCATATAGAGAATATTTCCCTAGCTTCACTGTGCAAACGCTTCACATGTAAATTCCATCCAGGTATTGGACTGAATCTGTCTGTTCCGTTAGAGTTTACAGTTAAACAATCGGTGGAAGATTTCTTTAGGGCGTCGATAATATGTTCGTATATTTTGTCAATAATGGAGCTTTTATCATGGGTGTCTCGAAACTGATTGCCATCAGTGTCATTCGTTAATATTTCAAAATTAATTTTTCTCAATAATTGTCCGGATAAATAACAATATTTATCCATTTGCGCTGAGTTGGTACATTTCCAGTTTATATTATGTCTTGTTGTCGAAACAGAAGTAGATGGGCTACACACAGGAAGAAGATCAGATTTTATCGACACAATTAACGGAAAGTGGTCGGAGGTCAGGTAATCGTAATTTATCTCCATTGCCGCAACAGCGGAATCCATCGATGTCGTACATATACAGTGATCTAACCATGACACAGAGCCATGTGCCGCACTAAGGAATGTGAATGTATTGGATGCCTGTCCGAAAAAATTAACATCCGACATTATCAAAGATGAATCTTTACAGAACTCCGCTAATTCACTCATGTTGCCTGTATTTCTGATCGCACATGCGTTAAAATCGCCAAGAACAACAACATTGTTGGTATCAGCCTCCTGTATGATGGCATCAACTTAACCGGTGTATAATAAACTGTGAACATGTTGTTTTTGTTGAGGTATATACCGACTTGTTTTCTGTGCTTTAGTTTCATATGGACTCTAGTGCAAATCTATTATTTTCAATGGAAGGGGAATAACTCTATATCTTAGTTTGAATTTTGTTGCATTCTGGGAGCGAAACGGGAGAAAGTTTTCTATGATTTCAGCTATTTTCTATTACTCTATATGGGCACCTTCTGAGACACAGACGTTCCAAATGGTGATGAATTATAGTATTTAAATCATATTTTATGTCATAGATTGTTATTAAAACCGTATATCAAGGCACTATACACAAGTAATCGGTTACTCAAAAATTGTATATTAAGCACCAGAAATAAGTATGCTCATGTATCGCATTTGGGTGGCGGCCATGTTGCATCGGGTGTGGTCTTTGGGTGGTTCCAATTGGGGACACTGCACCACCCATTGAACAATTACATGGTTGCCCTATTTGGACCCACATGGGCGACAGTCATTTTGGATAAGGGTGGAGTGTTGGATCGGGGGGGGGGGGGCACTATATAAAACTTATAGGAATAGATATACCATATTTATATTCGCAAGACATAACGCAATTATTATAAATGGACTAAATTCAGTGGTTCTTATTGTCGGAAGAATTGATGTTAGTTTATCAGCGATTATTTCGTCCAGAAATAAAGGAGTAGATAGGAAATTATGACTAAGTTGGCGTCACATCGGTTGAGCCATACTTTTTAGCTCACCTGAGACGAAGTCTCCGCTGGAGCTAGAGTCATCACTCCTCGTCCGTCGTCCGTCCGTCCATCCGTCAACAATTCTTTAGACATCTCCGGATCCATAAGACCGACTGGGTTCATATTTGGTGTGGATGTTCCCTAGGTGACGCACATTCAGATTTGTTCAAATGAGGTCACTGGGTCAATTAATTGTGAAGCCATGGCCATAACTCTTTCCCTCCATAGTAATTCTTAAAACGACTTCTTCTCACATACCATCAGGCCGAATGGGTTCATATTTGGTATGAATGGTCTTTGGGTGACTGGAGTTCATATTTGTTCAAATGAGGTCACTGGGTCAAATATGGGCGGAGCCAGGGATATAACTAAAAAAAATAAAAAATTATTTAGATTAAAATCCTTGCTCAATTTAATAAAAAAATAATAATTTAAAATAAATTATTTTTGTTTAAATTTATTTCAATAATATATAGAGAATACCTACGGGTTTTGGTTGAATACCCGAATTATCTCATGAGTGGGTGCAAGCCGCGAGTGGAAATTCTGTACTTCCTTGCACCCACGAATGAGATAATTCGGGTATTCAACCAAAACCCGTAGGTTTTCTTTTTATTAGAAAGCACATGGCTCACAAGCTTGAAGCTATCGATCGGCCATTGTGTTTTTATCGCTAACAAATAACTTCCGTTTTAGGAATTAAACTTTTTCGAGTTGGAGAAATCGTGTTGGATTTTGACGAAATGTGTAACAAGTAAATAGGTTGGTTGACTGTTATCATACAATACGCATATGGCGAATGATAGGCCAGCTAAACTAATTCAAACTAGTAACATTAAACAGTCAAATAACTAAAATTATTGAAATTAAAGTTCACGAAAGTCGGAAGTTTTCAAATCGTTATCTTCTTCCAGTTCCATGATTCTATCAAATATTTTAGAACTTTGCTCGCGAGTAGCTTTGTGTATTAAATTAATTGTTATCGATAAAATACAACATTTTAAAACAAATCAATTCAATCACTGTCTGAGTCATAAATCCTTCGAATTCGCTTATAGTTATACTGCTTGGCCGAAACAGGACTAGTGTTCAGATTCATTTCATTCATCATGACTTTCTGGTTCTGTGAACTCTGTAAGTACACATTGATGGGTGCATGAAAAGTGTTCCCAGCGAAAATTGACGATAACATACCCGATGAACCACTGTCGATAGAACTCCGATTAGGCACATTCACTGACATGTGCTGGCGTAGAAATTGTATGCGGAATATCAATGACTGTAGGGCTCCGATTATCATCAGGCACACTCACTGGCGTAGAATTTTGGCCTGGATTGGCTGGAATATCTATCACTGTAGACCTATCTACTTGCTCCGTTTCAGAAATGTCATATACATGTACAGATTCATTCCTGCCCATGCTGTCGGTGGAAGCTGAATGTGATAATAGTGATGATATCTGTTTACTTTGTACGGGATTTATTTTCGAGTAGTTCAGCAAACTGTTGACGTTACGGTGTCCGGAAATCTGAATGATTTGATGAGCTGGAACACCTTTGTCGTTCAGCGTCTGCACAAGATGTTTACGAACGCTGTATGGTGTCAAACGTTTATCTGTTGTCAGATTTGCATCGTCGAGCATGTTCTTCATGATGGCATATATGTAATTTAGGCCCAACGCATTTCTTTTATACCATGGTTTCCCCTTACTCCACCCTTGGTGATTCAGAGCCAAGAAAAAAGGACTGTCAGGATCTTTGGTTTCCCCCGGTCTCTTATCAGCAAACAACTTATAAAGAGCGACAGGGTCCTTCGTTGGATCAGCAATAGAGTAGGCCCTTGGCTTTGTTTTTCTAATGTCACGTGGATTCTCACCTTTTCTAGTTTTAGTTTGCCTCTCTTGAGAATAAACGATATATTCCTCACCATTGCCATCCTCGCGAAGTTCAACATCGCCCCATCTGAGTGAGTGTGTTTCAATGCCAGTCCTCATTCCAAAGTGCAATGAACATATCATCCACATTGAGTTCATTAGTGATTTCGGTGTAAATGGTCCGAGAACTTGAGCTTCATACAGCTTATCCAAATCTTCTGAAGAAATAGGGTCAGCTGCATTAACTTTGTTACCTTTGCCCATCGCCTTCAGCTGTTTTTGCTTACTTTTGAGTGTTTCTCTGCATTTAGCAAACTGGTGGTCATCGATTATTGAAATCGGATACGAATTCAATCGTAAATGCCTGTCAAGTGATGAGATAAACGCTCGCAGCGAGGTTGGCTCATATTCCGACACATCTTTCTTTCTCACGGGCAGCAGAAAATTGGAAATATATCCGCACAGTTTGTCAGGTGGTATGAACTCTGGCTGACGCTGTTCATTCATGGTGAGGAGAAACTCACAGAAAAGTCTCGTGTCGTAGTCAGTCTTCCTCTTGGTGTTTTTATTGCACTGCTCAGAATTAAATTGGTTAACATCATCATCAGAGAGGTGCTTAAATCGACCACAGTTCCTACTAACAGAGGGTTCTGAACTAGTTTCTGTGGTGCTGACTGTAGCAATGGCAGTAGCATAAGTGCTTGGAGTTGGAATGTCACTGCAAAATGTCAATGGAGGATGGATATCTACATGCAAATAGGCAGTACTACTACTACCAGTACCAGTAGTATCTTCAAATTCACTATTCCATTCTTCTAAATTTGCTAAAACTTTATCCCAAGTTACTTCTTCAAGTTCTTGATCTAATTGCAAATTATCAAATGTAGAGTCCATATCTTCGTAAATTGTGAAAATTTTCTATTTATTATGATGCAGACGGAGATTGTTTGCATGAATACCTAAAGTACCTTCAATTTAAATTTACTATTACGTATAGTATTAATTAGAACAGAAGAACAATCCAGGGGGAAAAACGGGTCCTACTAAAACCCGACCGCACCCGACCGCACCCGACCGGACCCGACCGCACCCGACCGGACCGCCACCATGGGTCCGAGCGAGATGGGGTTTGCACTATCGTGTAGAATGGACCCGAATGTACCAAAGTTCCAATCCCCAAGTCGATAGCTCGAGCGGACACGACACTGTTAACCCCTGACTGACGGCCGTTTCCGCCAGGTACGGGAAATCCAAAAAGGCGCCGATCGCACCTCCCCTGACTGCCTGACCACGGAAATGGACATTATATCATGAAGTGAATACCCATATGCATCCATGGGCGATCGGACAATTCGCTATCTGCAGCGGAAGTGTATATATTAACCCATGCGCTGCTGCCGAATTCGCTATACATGTACGCAAAAACGCCGAAATTAACACCCGCCGACCGGACCGCCCCTAGGGGTCCGAGCGAGATAGGGTTTGTACTATCGTGTAGAATGAACCCGAATGTACCAAAGTTCCAATCCCCAAGTCGATAGCTCGAGCGGACATGGCACTGTTAACCCCTGACTGGCGGCCGTTTCCGCCAAGTACGGGAAATCCAAAAAGGCGCCGACCGCACCCCCCTGACTGCCTGACCACGGAAATGGACATTATATCATGAAGTGAATACCCATATGCATCCATGGGCGATCGGACAAGTCGCTAGCTGCAGCGGAAGTGAATAAATTAACCTATACGCTGCTGCCGAATTCGCTATAAATGTACGCAAAAACGCCGAAATTAACACCCGCCGACCGGACCGCCCCTAGGGGTCCGAGCAAGATAGGGTTTGCACTATCGTGTAGAATGAACCCGAATGTACCAAAGTTCCAATCCCCAAGTCGATAGTTCGAGCGGACGCGACACTGTTAACCCCTGACTGGCGGCCGTTTCCGCCAGGTACGGGAAATCCAAAAAGGCGCCGACTGCACCTCCCCTGACTGCCTGACCACGGAAATGGACATTATATCATGAAGTGAATACCCATATGCATCCATGGGCGATCGGACAATTCGCTAGCTGCAGCGGAAGTGAATAAATTAACCCATACGCTGCTGCCGAATTCGCTATAAATGTACGCAAAAACGCCGAAATTAACACCCGCCGACCGGACCGCCGCTAGGGGTCCGAGTGAGATGGGGTTTGCACTGTCGTGTAGAATGGACCCGAATGTTACAAAGTTCCAATCCCTAAGTCAATAGCTCGAGCGAACACGGCACTGTTAACCCCTGACTGGTGGCCGTTTCCGCCAAGTACGGGAAATCCAAAAAGGCGCCGACCGCACCTCCCCTGACTGCCTGACCACGGAAATGGACATTATATCATGAAGTGAATACCCATATGCTTCCATGGGCGATCGGACAAGTCGCTAGCTGCAGCGGAAGTGAATAAATTAACCCATACGCTGCTGCCGAATTCGCTATAAATGTACGCAAAAACGCCGAAATTAACACCCGCCGACCGGACCGCCCCTAGGGGTCCGAGCGAGATGGGGTTTGCACTGTCGTGTAGAATGGACCCGAATGTACCAAAGTTCCAATCTCTAAGTCAATAGCTCGAGCGAACACGGCACTGTTAACCCCTGACTGGCGGCCGTTTCCGCCAGGTACGCGAAATCCAAAAAGGCGCCGACCGCACCTCCCCCGACTGCCTGACCACGGAAATGGACATTATATCATGAAGTGAATACCCATATGCATCCATGGGCGATCGGACAAGTCGCTAGCTGCAGCGGAAGTGAATAAATTAACCCATACGCTGCTGCCGAATTCGCTATAAATGTACGCAAAAACGCCGAAATTAACACCCTCCAACCGGAAATGTTCACAAATCGCGATGATACCGAAACTATAACTCAGCAGAAACCGATCAGAATATTCAGCGAAAACAATATCTCAACCTTTAAAAGTATTCTACAGACCGACTCATTTGACAGTGTATATAACAGTTCATCGGCCAATCTAGCATATGATAACTTCATGAAGGTATATCTCGATGCATATAACAAAGCGTTCCCATTAGTCGTCTCCAAACCATCAAAGAAATACGTCAAGAAACAACCATGGATGACGGCAGGTCTCCTAAATTCCTCTCTACATAAAAATAAACTATACGTAAAAAAATTGAAAAACCCAACGGATTTTAATTCTAAAAATTACAAGGAATACTGCCAATTATTCAATACGATGAAAAGAAAAAGCAAAAATTATTACTACACTGATGTGTTACAAGCAAATAAATTCAACAATAGACAAACGTGGGCGATATTGAAAGATGCATTGAATTTGACCAACAATAGACCCAAAATTCCATCGAAATTACGTCACGGAAACTGCGATATATCAAATCAGACGGATGTGGCCAAATCATTCAATGACTATTTCTCCCTAATCGGATATAAAACAAGCACCGAAGTTCCAGTTAAACCTGGCCATGACTTCTCACAGTACCTAAAAGAAACTCACGCTGATAATTTCTTCATTCGCCCAACCGACATGGACGAAATAGTATCAACTTGTTCATTATTACTTGGAAAAGGAAGCACCGATGTAAATGATATATCAACCAAACTAATGAAAAAAACAATATCCGAAACTGCAAGCGCGCTAACGTATATATTTAATATGTCATTTGAAGAAGGAAAGTTTCCCACAAACATGAAGGTTGCAAAAGTTATACCCGTACATAAAGGAGGATCGCACGACTTGATTGAAAACTACAGGCCGATAAGTATACTACCAGTGTTTTCTAAACTCATCGAAAAACTAATGCAAAAAAGACTAACCTCATTCATGTCGCGATTCAACATACTGCATAATCACCAGTATGGTTTCCGCAAAGATCACTCAACTATTCACCCTTTGCTACACCTCTTACACTCTGTTGTGGAAAATAATGATAAGCCAACGAAAGATTCAACACTTGCGATTTTTATAGACTTATCAAAAGCATTCGACACCATCAATCATGATCTATTACTTAGAAAACTTGAATACTACGGTATTAGGGGGGTTTCTAACAACTGGTTCAAAAGCTATTTAAATGAACGGCAACAATACGTAGAAATAATGGGTGCAAAATCAAATATACAAAACATTTTATGTGGTGTACCTCAGGGATCTATACTTGGACCCATGCTCTTTTTACTATATGTGAATGACATGCCCAACTGTACGTCACTCAACATGTTGTCATTCGCGGATGACACAACTCTATATATTTCTGGCAATGATGGTAATACCATACAAAAAGCAGTGAACATCGAGTTAGAAAAATTATCAACTTGGTGCTGCTGTAACAGACTTTCGATCAACACATCAAAAAGCAAATATATGCTACTTCACCCACCAATGAATGACAATAAATGGTCGCGATTGAAGGTAAAATTAAACAATAAGCAACTCATTAGAGTTGGTAATAGGTGTCAAGAAACTTCTTTAAAATTCCTGGGCATTTACATAGATGAAAACCTTACTTTTAAAACTCATATCTCAATGCTTAACAAACGAATAAAACATGCATTGTTTGCTCTAAACAAGGTCAAACGTATTCTTCCCAAAACTGCAAAAAAACTCTCTACTACGCATTAATTCACAGCTACCTAACATACGGACTTCCGGTATGGGGGCATTCGGTTGCTGCAAATTCAATGACAACTCTCCAAAAAAGATCAATTCGCATATTATGCAACAAAAATTATAGAAGTCATACAGAACCGTTATTTAAAAAAGAAAAAATATTGAAGTTTAGCGACCTTTATCGTATGCACTGTGCCCAATTTATGTATGACTGGACAAAACTTGTACTACCCAGATCATTTTCCACTTGCTTTGAATACTCTCGTGGAATAACTACGAGACAAGCCAAAAACATTAGAGTAATAAAACCGAGAATAAAATTTACGGCATACCTCCCAAAACACTCATTCCCAGATATATGGAATTCAATCAATGCACAAATTAGAAATTCAAAGAACAAATTCATATTTAAAAGATGTTTAATAAAAAATATGTTGTCAAAATATGCTGAAGTTATTAACTGTGGAGACGCGTATTGTTTTGATTGTAACAACACGTTAACATAGTAACTCTCACAAGTCTCACCTAACCTGGTCGAAGATTTACCCTTTTACCTACCTATTTACTTATCATTATTTGAAGAATGTCAGACTATTATCTCATATAAAAAAATCACTAAAAACCCGTCGAAGTAAAAGGGTATGAGATATACAAAACATAATTTGATCAACGCTTATAGAGCGACCAGTAAACCAAACTCACAAATACATTACTATATACATACTCGGACACACCCTCATACATGTGTGTTTTCCACCTTTCTCCGGCTTAATTCTTGCTTCGATGATAACACGATTGCACTAGACAAGCGAATTAATAGGTGGCACCAACCGAGGTGCGTGAACCAATAAGGATAACCGCTATATACAATACAATATATTCATCTATGAACTCAGGGGACAACAGGAAGACGGCCTATATTGGCCATGTCGCCCCCTGTGCAATAATAATTTATGTTATTTGTGATTATTTGTATATTGACATGATTTATTGCACAAATAAAATATTCATTCACTGGTATAGGGATTTATTCAAATGGTGGGTAGTTCAAATAGGTGATTTATACAGTTTTAACACTTCCTTTCGGTGAGTTAATTTCTACCTTATGAATGGTTCTGTAGTTTGTGTGTACCATCGTTTGTTGATTGAGACTGTTTCTAATAGAGACAGCTTTATAAGTTTAAGAATCAGCTACTCACTCCAAAAACTTTAACCCCCTCCATAAGACAAACAATTTGAGTTCAAGTTTGTTGAGTTCAAGTTTGGTGCTGATATATAGGTTCCCATGATTATAGTTTTAAGCTCACCTGAGGCAAAGTCTCTGGTGGAGCTACCGGGTATAGTCATCACTCCTCATCCATCGTCCATCCGTCCATCAACAATTCTTTAAACATCTTCTTTTTCCAGAACCCTAAGACCGAATGGGTTCATATTTGGTGTGGATGTTCCCTGTGTGACTCTCATTAAAATTTGTTAAAATGTGGTCAGGCCAAAGAAAAAAGATTCTTTGTTTCCGCACATCGACCGACCCTAAAAATTTCTGCAGCTGGTTAAAAAAAAAAAAAATCCCTACCTACCTACCCTAATTTTTTCACACCGTTAGCGGAATATAAAATTAATAAAAATAGTAACGAAAAAATGTCCCACTTGAGTATCGATATAAAATCAGTATTAATTGATTGAAGCGTTTCCGAGAAGGTGTATCGACTGATATTTATTATTTTATACACCGGAAACTATATAAAACGTGTTTAGGAAGACATAGCCAGACCATCTTTAATTCCCAGATATTGCCATTCGGTCGCTGATTCTGGATATGTCATCCGGTTCAGTTTGGACAATACTCACAACAAATATTCCCAACCAACTCACCAGATTCTCATTTTCCTGACAAAGAAAACTGATGATTGCTCAACGTTAGTTATATTTTTTAGTCAAAGTTCATTTTCAAAGGAAGTTTACTCAACTTCTGGAGTAGAACGAGTTTACTCTCCAATTTAGTCAACGTTGCTTGGGGGCTATAATTACCCAGAGTCGTTATTTCGTGAGAATCCAGATTCAGAATCAGAATCCGATTACGGGGGCGGGGCTAATTCCTGATTCTAGGTCAGATTTAGAAATCCACGTGGTCTCCGATACTATGTTTAATATTCTCCCAGCGTCAAACATGGCTCATGTATTTGACACCAGTACGATCATTTGTATCTTATACATAGACGTGACGACATGGGGGGGGGGGGTGGTGTCTCACCCCCCCCCAACTTTGGTCAAAATTTTCAACAGTTGGAAATTTCATACCTGCCAAAACATTAGTTGGAAATTTCACACCAACAATAGGTTGATAATGTTCTTGTAGTTTGATTTTCAAACAATTTATTGGGGGAATTAATTGTTTTTGGACCAATATTTGCATATTTTCATATTTTTTGTCAAAATTTTGGACTGAAATGGTCATCCGTTGGAAATTTTCCAACCATAAGAGGGGTGAGAGGTTGTAAATTTCCAAGACTTGGAAAGCTTGTGTCCTGGTTCCTCCCCCGTGGCCAGTCAAAAACTGCTAGTTAATTTAAGAAAACAATATTGTCATACATTTGTTCAACATTGTCATTGGAATTGTCATCAGTTGGAAATTTTCCAACCTAAGTGGGGGTGTCAGGTTTGAAATTTCCAACTCTAGGAAGACTTGAGGCTAGTCTAGATGCTAGGATTTTGCGACTTTCTTGTTCAGATTCAAAAATTTTCTCACACCGGGCCGAACCATGGTCGGCCCGTTGTGTCATTGTCCCTCCCGCATGGCCAATACAAAAATGCTAATTAGTTTAATAAAACAATATTTTACTACATTTGTTTAAACTTGTGGACTGAAATGGTCATCAGTTGGAGAATTTTCCAACCTGAGGAGGAGTATGAGGGATTGAAATTTCCAACACTAGGAAAGCTTCAGTTGAGGCCAGTTTAGATGCTAGGATTTGCGATTTTCTTGTATAGTTTTCAAACTTTTCTCACACCAGGCCGAACAACCATGGTCTCTTGTCCGTAGCCGTGTGTATTTGTCTGGAGTTAGACCACTAGATGTTAGGATTTATGCAATTTTCAGGTTAAAATATCTGAATTTTCTCCTACCGGGAATATAGAACCATGGTTTATGAATATTTAGGATATTATGCATGAGCACTGAGGTGCAAGGGGGTGCAAATGGAATTATGCAAAACTTGTGTTTGGTCTGATTCAAAAGTGGCTGCAGTTGGAATTTCCCAAGGTGGACACCCCCCCCAACGGAGACCCTATAGCCACGTCCCTGATCTTATATTTATAAAGTTCATGTTTGTTGTGAAAGTCATGCTTTTCTTCTATGTGTATATACATGGCACCTAATTAGCTGCCAATCCGACTTAAGCGCATCTTTTGTCAAGTTAAGGTGTGTTTATTGATGAGTGCAAGCATTTCTAACAGCTCTAGGTCTCCTGAATCAAATTCCGAAAATGTTGTGGAGAACACACGAAACTTGTCAGTTGTACAGGGACGTGGCGACAGGGGTTGGTTGGGGTGTCTCGACCCCCCCCCCCCCAACATTGGTACAATTTTCTTAGCTGTGCAGTCATTCATACGTGAGGAAAATCAGGATTCTTTTGACTAACTGTTCCAAATAATGATAAGTACAAGCCAGCAAACGCAACAAGCAAACCCGATTTTAAATAAATACATATACAAACTTATGACTAACTCTGGGGAGGCGGTGATCGGTGCTCTGTATATATGTTCAACTTGTTTTTGGTAGTCATGTTGCTTTGCCATTAGTAATTTATTTTTTCCGTGTAATAACATATGGCAGAGGGGGTACCCTTAAGTGAGTCAGCACTTGTCCTCCAATCCCATTGTCTGTATAAACAAATGTATGCGTTATATATCATGTGTTATCTAAATTTGACAAATATTTGAAATAAATATGTTTAAACTGGTACATTTCCAGCAGTTGGAAATTTCATGCATGACACAACATTAGTTGGACATTAATTTGACACCATATATAAGTTGGAATTGTTCTCATTGTTTGATTTTTTTCAACCAGTAAAAGTTGGTAATTTTCCAATCTTAGTGTGTGTGTCAGGTTGGATATTTCCAAGGGGGTGCAAATGGAATTATGCGAACCTGTGAGATTGATGTTTGGTTCAAGGGGGGAGGGTGCAGTTGGCCGGAAATATGAGGAAACCTCTAGCCACGTCCCTAGAACTTGTATGCGTGGGTACTTAATCAATAAATTGACTGACATTTCCACTATATAGTCCTGAGATCCTAGAATAAGCGTTATATTTGTGTTTGTGCGACTGGGATATACAGTTCACGTGCGATCACAAGACCACCACATTAGCTTCATGAGCAAAGCTTTATTTTCAAACTAATGTACAGCACTTTGGCTAAAAATGCCCGTGTTTCTGCACTATACAGAGACTATTGTGCAAAACGACCGCATTTAACGAAACAAAACATTTTAAATATGAAATTGCTATAAGACTAGATAGTACATACGTGTATCTGATAATCCATCGATATAATATAATCCTACTATTTCTTGAATAAGAAGGAACACTATAATAACGAACAAAGCAGAATACATATCCATGCAGGTTCACGTGAATTCGGTCAATGGTGACGTATCCGCCGAATTTGAAATCGACATGCGTTCGGGCGGTATTTTATGGATGGAATTATGAAATGAACACGATGGAAGTGACAATGAAATTGACAATGATTTGCTTCGCCATCAACCGAAGTGCTCCCCCAGCGTTACTATCAATAACATTATTATTTGGCTAATTTCAGTAATATTCTCCCAGTTTACACTCGATAAAAACAAATTTGTCTTCGAATTAAAATTCTTTGATATAGATCGTTTATATTCTCCAATAACTTGTACACAAGGGACGGATTATTATGTTTTATTGTGTTTTTAAACTCCGATGTGGCGAAATCTCGGTTTGTTTACATTACGAACGTTTGAGTCCGTAATCGGTATCAGAATCTGAATATTGATTACGACGAAATAACGATTGATTACGATTACGGTCTGTTCGTTTACTGATTCTGGTCTGTTCGTTTACCGAACCACGTCGTACGGGGACTAATCCGTAATCTGAATCCAGATTCTCCCACCAAATAACGACTCTGGTGTTGGGTATAATTGTTGAGTAAAATATTAGTTAAGGACTTTTGCTTTTCTGTTTCAGTCACGGAATGCTCAACACAATTCATACGAAACTCAGAAAAGTATGGCGAAGGGGTTTATGGACATAGCATTACTGACGACTAACAGCAAGCAACTGAGAGACATCATTTCCTACGGAACTAAACACGATTACTACTATGCAGTGCTTGTGTTCCTAATTATTTCTCTGCTACTTCAAATAACATCCGGTGCTATTCTTCTCATCTTGGGCACGACGGACATAAAGAAACAAATCCCCCGACGAGTGATGGCTCTGAACAGCGCATGTACGGCCATTGCCATGGCAATTATTATTGTCAACTTGTTCATAGTAGCATTTGATGTGAAGGAGAATTGTTGATTCAGAATACTGCACCACACATCTCTGAACAATTAACCCCTTCTTCAATAAATAATAATAATAATTAGAGCACAATCCCATTGTTGCAATCGTTCCCTGATTTTTGGTAAAGCACACCGATTCCCAAGGCTGGCGATTCCCAAGGCTGGCGAAGGAATAGTTCAATGATTACCCCATTGTTAGGCACACTCAACTCACAACAGACAAATCGCACGGGCGCTTCGAAGTAGCGTCAATTACCAGAGGCCACGTGGGCACGAACAGCGCTCTACTTCCCCCAAACACACTGCCATTATACGCCGTTACTATTTATGCACCTCTAATATACGAAGCAGGCACATATATAGGGACGGCGTATAAGGGGAGTGCGGGTTATCATATTGATAAGAACTTCCTATTAGACCAGACCCATACGGCTAAAGATATCAACACTATATATATATATATATATATATATATATATATATATATATATATATATATATATATATATACATCAACAGTGATGATAGGGGGTCTGTAGGGGGCTAAAGGGGGCGTGTCTTAAACCCCTCCCATTTCTAAAGGTTCCACGGGGTCTGTAGGGGGCTAAAGGGAGCGTGTCTTAAACCCCTCCCATTTCTAAAGGTTCCACGCTGCGTCTATGGGTCCTTTGTCACCTATTGTCTAGCCCTATTGTCTTACGATGGGACCTATTGTACACCAAACTCCGCCCCACTGTGTTCCTAGACGAATGGCGCGCGATTCCTACTCAATCGATATGGTCACAGAATGTTCTGGAATCGACAACAATGGGCCAACCGGAAATGTGATCAATCGATACAGCCACAGATTATACTAAACAATAGCCAAGAAATCGAAGACAAAGCATGTCATGGAACATTCTGGAATGATATAGTTTTCATATAAAATGCTTATAATGAGCGATGGATGGGATAGTCTATGGGCGATGGTTGACAAAATAACGAATGAGCATCGGAAGACAACAAAATTAGGACAAAAAATAATTTCCCTGGACGAAAAAAACCCCCGAACCGAAAAAGGGGAGGGGAAGGGGCGGCGCGCGGTTTTTGTTTTACCTAAGAGCTCTAAATATAAACGTACTGTTAAATCGGCGTTTGTATACCACACCACTCTCTTATTTCCGCTGGCCCTTAAGCGCTTGTCGAATGGCGCGCGATTCCTACATAATCGATACAGTCACAGAATGTTCTGGAATCAACAACAATGGGCCAACCGGAAATGATCACAATCGATATAGCCACAGAATGTTCTAATTAATTAATGTCGCTCCTTCTTAATTATCTAATAGGACAATGAAACTCCTCCTTATTGGGGCAACGCTATTGGAAGCATCCGGAACACCACGTGCCCACGCGCCTGCGAACAATGGAATTAATGTATTCAGGGGGCCACGTGTCTCACACGTGTCTGGACAGCGTTCCAATGATGGAACCATGTACCCACACGCCTGAGAACAATGCAATCGCTATTCATTTATTCAGCGTGGCCACGCGTCTGAGAACCGCACACCTGGTTGTACCGGGTGCCAATGATGGAACCATGTACCCACGCGCCTCAAACAATGGAATCACTATCAATTTATTCTGACCACGCGTCCCACACCTGTTTTCACCGAGTGCCTATGATGGAACCATATACACACGCGCCTGACAACAATGGAATCAATATGTCCCCACGCGTCGGAGAATCCCACACCTGGCTGGAACGCGTGCCAATCACATCCAGCCATCGATGGAACCATGCTCTTGACTAATTTATTCCGAGTACCACAGGGGGGGGGGGGGTGAAAAAAAATTCCGGCACGTATGCCGGGGTGGGTGGGTGGTCAAAGCCACCAACAAGCAATTTTTTCCGCAACTAAAAAAAAAAAATCCTGTTTTTTTTTTAGTGTTTTGGCAATGAGTTGGGCTTCAAACCCACTTTGAATGAGAGAAATAATGTAATTCTAACTGTAAACTGACTGCAGGCAGTTATCGTGTTGTATTTTGTTGCAAATTTTGAAATCCAAGATGGCCGCTGGCAGCCATGTTTTTTTGGCCGAATGACCTCAAAATGACTCATTCCTATTTACATGTCCATGTTAACATCCATGATAAATAGTATGCACAGAAATTCATATACAGCTGTTTACAGTGAATTTCCCCCCGCAAATCTCTGTTTTAGTGTTAAAAGGGGGTGGTGGGTGTCAAAAAATGGTCCGAAAAAACTGCCGAAAACGGAAAAAAATTTGGCGGTGGGGGTGGGTGGGTACAAAAAATGATCGAAAGGGAAAAAATGCCATACGTGCCTGAAATTTATTTCCGCCCCCCCCCCCCTGAGTACCCACGCTATATTGTAACCATTATTCAACACGGAACCACGCCTCTGACCCACGCCACGCGTCTGAGAACAATGGAATCCCGCCATAATTTGTCATTATCATATCCAGAAATGATAAGGGAATCAATCAAAAACGACTGCCAGAAATGACTGACATGGAACATTCTGGAACGATATATTTTCATATAAGAGGCTTATTTATCACAACAATGTTATTACAGTTCGTGATTTCGGATGCTCACAACGTATTATAAGGTATGTCTTTATTTATAGAAAGTATATTAGTAAGCCATTTATATAGGCCCTTAAATGTCATTACAATGTTATTGTAAACAATGTTACTCACTATTCAAGCAATATTGCCCAATTTTCCGTATAAAATACTTTCGACTTTCCCCATTTGAATATTATTGTTTATCGCAGACACGCGTGTGTTGTAGATTACAATTGTCGCCTTTAGATAATAAATCCCCGATATCAATTGCTATTATCGATCGCTTAATTGTAACCGTGTATGCACGCAGAAAGCTGGTTAAATGTTATTTCCGTAGTAAATTCTGTATCAATGCTGGTTGTAATTTGTATAGTAAATATCCAATCAATGCCGGTTGTCATTTGTATGGTAAATTCTTATGCGGTGCATGTGAACTTGTATTTAAAAGGGCAAAGCATGTTTTTAGTTGAATACATGCATATTACGGCTCTCATTTTGAACTTGCCTGATGTCCATTAACTCACCGATTAAGGGCCAGTCGAGAAATGTTCTATATATCTCTTATAGTACAGCGGCCAAACGCCAAAAGTGGTCGGGTACCCCTGCCCACGGTAGAACAAGTTAAAACCAACTTTTTTTGAAGGAGAAATATACACTGTAGACGAAAATGATAGTGAAAAATAACGGAATTGGTGGTGGCTATTCTCAAATCGACGATGAACGATACCCACCAGTGACTTTTCCCAGAAATTAACGATTTTGGTAAAGTGAGCCCTGCGGCTATATCCAAAGTTATTAGCCCACGTTGTAGGCGTCAAAATGACTACAACATACCATATATGTACCTGATATGCAAGAAGTGTTGGTTAATTTTGATTTTCGTGCCATTTGGAGCCGAAACATTTATTTTTTGTTGAAAAATCGCTCTTTTTCAAAACAATTATATTTTTCGAACATTATCATTCAAACGGATATTGCAATACTATTGACATATTTAGTCCATATGGTGTAGTAGTTATCTACCAAGCAGATGAAGAAAAAAGTTTAAAAAAATTTTGAACGGTTTGCGAGATATTTGATTTTAGCTACCCCTCCCCCAAACACGTTTTTGGTCGAAAAAAATACATATTTTTGATAATGACATTACAAACATTTTCGAATTGATCTGAATGGGACCCAATATGAATCTTGTACTGAAAGTGTTGTCCAGAGATGCCGTTTAATCGATTACAGATGTGTTCAGGCTTTCAGACCCCCAGTTACAACAACAACAATTATTTTATTGATAACAGTTAATTTTGCATGCATTAACATCGATGTTAAGTACTAAAACCTTTGTTATAAACAATACGTGACCAAATATATAATTCATATGGCTCAGTAGTTATCTGGACATCACAAGTAGAAATAATTTGACATAAATTGTCAACGGTTTTCAAGATATTGGAATTAGGACCGCTCCCCCGGACGCGATTTGGTAGAAAAACTAATTATTTATGATAACAAGACAGACCTTTCTAAATTATTCTAATGAGCATCTAATCATTATTCGTGTGATGAAAACCTGATCCGTAGACACCGCGAGTCTGGTTTTAGATGACCTCAGGTTTCCAATTAAACCACCAGTTACAACAACAACACAATATTTTATTTATGACATGTAATTTTATATTATAACACATATCGAATTTGAGCAACTGAAGTATTTGTTCTAAACGACACATAATATAGACTAACATAATCATACAGAACAAAATCATTGTTTCTCCCCGCTCTATTAGACGCCCTGAACACACCACGAACTGAACAAAATATGATCTCAGTATTAAGAATCATGTAATTATAAAGGACAATTACATAAGGAAATATACAATGTTTATGGATTGGTATGTTCTCGAAACAGTGTGGCACTTTGCTTGGCAAATATGAAGGGCGAATTTGCTATATTTTTCAAGAACACTCTACCCAATTTAAAGACTTCAACGCAATACGATCGAATTTAAGCTATATGATCTCTAATTCTCTATATTAACCGAGAGTGTGACGGGAATGTAGTTCTACCAGAGAATACATAATTTGTATGGATGGGTTGTGCATGTGTCGCTTTACACAAAGTGGCTGATAAATAAGAAAGACGAATTTGCTGTTTTAGGCCCCCCTACACAATTGAAGTGTTAAAGTTGAACAACTCACGAAATGAAATGATTGCTGTAAATATTAACTGAGGATGTGGGCAAAAATAGTAATATCGGGGCGCATACATGGTGTTGATGGATGGATTGGTTGGATCCCGAAAGCCTTTAGCACTTTACGAAAATCGGATGGCAAACTCCAAAGGCGAATATTTTTGTTTTGTGGGACCCCTTTATATGCCCATTTAAACTCTTGAACACACCATGCGCCGAATATTCCTGCTTTTATTATTAAATCAATGTGAACGAAAAGTAGTGCTATCAGGGAATATACATGTTATATGGGTAGTTTGGTTCCCAAATCCTAGGGTACTTTACAAAAGGCGGCTGGCAAAAACCAAAGCTGAATATTTTCTTTGAGCATCCTACCCCATTTAAAGTCTTAAACACACTAATGGATGGACATGTTCTCAATATTAACTGGGGTGTGGACAAATGGTATGTAATTCAGGAAATATACCTCTTCATTGCACGATGGGTGGGTTGGCTGGCTTCCCAATGTCTGGGCACTTTACAAAAAGTGGCTAGCAAAGAGAAGGCGAAATCTCACTGTTTTGGGTACCCATAACCCTTCTAAACTCTTTAGCACACACTGAACCGAATATATATGCTCTCATGTATTATTTACAATTTGTATGGGTGGTTTTGTTATCGAAATCCTGGAACACTTCGATAAGGCGGCTGGCAAATACGAAATGTAATGTGTTGGGCCACACTACCCCATTTGCAGTCTTGGGACACACAATGAACCGAAAGGATGTGCTCCCATTATCAAATGCGTGTGTAGAGAAATGGACGCTATATAAAGCGTATAGTATACCAGGGTCTTGAATGTCTGGGTCACTTTACAAAAAGTTGTTGATGAAAGAGAAAGGCGAATACTCACTGTTTTGGGGGGGGGGCCATTAACCCATTTAATATCTTGATCAGAGCATGAACTGAAGTTATATTCTCTCATACTTAGCTGAGTGTGTGATCGAAAGGTATTGCTGTCATGGAATTATTAATTGATATATGGGTGATTTGGTTCCCTCGAAATCCTGGAACACTTTTAAAAAAGCGGCTGGCAAACAAGAAGGCGAATTTTCTATGTCTTGAGGACCACACTATCCAACTTGAAGTCTTAACAGAATGATATGCTCTCAATGTTAACTGAAGTTGTGGACAAATGGGATTATTATCTGGCAATACGAATCTGTTGTGGATGAGATGGTTCCCGATAGCCTATGGCACTTTACAACTAATGGTCAGCAAATGAAAGGGCTAAATTTTACCCTCAGGGGAGTCCATCCCTATCTGAAGTCTTGAACACAACACTAGCTCAAGGCATAAGCTATCCATATTACCCGAGATTGTGGCCGAATGGCAAAGGTCTCGCGAGCCCGCCGTTCGCGAGAACACCGTGGCACCTTACACAAAGCAGATGGCAAACGATGAAGGCGAATTTTAAGGGACCCCTACCCCATGTAAACCATTGAACCTACCACGAACTGAATGGATGTGCCCTCATGGTCAAACGACGATATGGACAAATGGCTATTCTATAAATAAATACACAATTGTTATAGATGGGTTAATACCCAATAGTCAGGGACACTTTACAAAAAGCGACTGAAAAATAAATAATGCGATTTTTCAATGTTTGTATTACCCCCTTCCCAATTAATTTGAAGACTAGAACACACCACGGATTGGAACGATATCATCATTGACTGCGTGTATGGACAATGGCGAGTTAATTGAACAAGGACGTAAACAATGTAAATATATGGATTTGGGTTCTGAAAGAATGAGCACTTAACGAAAAGTGACTGGAAATAAGAAAGGAATATTTTTGAGGACCCCTACTTTATTTGAAATCTTGGAAGACACCACATGGTGAAATGATATGACCCCAATATTAATTGAGGGCTTGACCAAAGGTTAGTTTTTATCAGAATATACATATGTGTTGGTTCCAGAAAGTCTGCATCATGTGGCACTCCACAACAAGCGGCTGGCAAATGTTCACTGTTGTATGTACCCCTACCCTATTTGAGGTCTTGAACACATCATGTACTGAAGGGATTATGAATTCAATATCAACATATATTGTGGCCGAAACTATGCGATATATAAGTATGTGGTAGTTCTATCCGGAGTAAACAATTTATCTGGAAGGCAGACTGTGTGGGGAAAATTAGGATGTAATCCAGTTGGAACTGATTGGATACAATGATATACACATAGTTTCGTTGGAGCTGATTGGACGGAATGCTACACAGATAATGTTGTTTTCGTCATTGATACGCCCGTCGCCGTGAGATTGCAGACGATCTGGAGGTGGTAAATTTTGCGCTCAGCAGGGTTTCAATGCTTTTCACGAAGTTGTTTATAATAAAGGTTTTAGTACTTAACATCGATGTTAATGCATGCAAAATTAACTGTTATCAATAAAATACTTGTTGTTGTTGTAACTGGGGGTATGAAAGCCTGAACACATCTGTAATCGATTAAACGGCATCTCTGGACAACACTTTCAATACAATATTCATATTGGGTCCCATTCAGATCAATTCAAAAATGTTTGTAATGACATTATCAAAAATATGTATTTTTTTTCGACCAAAAACGTGTTTGGGGGGGGGGGGGGGGGGGTAGCTAAAATCCAATATCTCGCAAACCATTCAAAATTGTTGTTAACTTCTTTCTTCATATGCTTGGTAGATAACTACTACACCATATGACCTAAATATTTCAATATTATTGCAATATACGTTTGAATGATAATGTTCGAAAAATATAATTGTTTTGAAAAAGAGTGATTTTTCAACAAAAAATAAATGTTTCGGCTCTAAATGGCACGAAAATCCAAATTAACCAACACTTCTTGCACATCAGGTACAAATATGGTACGCTGTAGTCATTTTAACACAAACAATGTGGGCAAATAACTTAGGACATAGCCGCAGGGCTCACTTTACCAAAATCGTTAATTTCTGAGAAAAGTCACTGGTGGGTATCCTTCATCGTCAATTTGAGAATAGCCACCACCAATTCCGTTATTTTTCACTATCATTTTCGTAAAGAGTATATATTTCTCCTTTAAAAAAAGTTAGTTTTAACTTGTTCTACCGTGGGTAGGGGTATCTCGAAAACTAGAGCTCTTTTTCGATTTGGCCGCTGCACTATTAGGTTAACTGGTATTATAATGAAACGTGTTAGAAATATATTGCATTAAAATGTGCATTATTAGTAAATCCTTTTCGGATCAATAGTGAACTATAACATACATCCTAACTTCATGGTCACATCTTTAGGCACGAATGGGTATTACAATAATACAATAATAGCATTATACATATTTATTCAGCCATAGATCCACAACATTTTGTACAAGTCATATAACTCTCTTGGTTTCCGTGCGAAAATGAGCAAGGCACGAAGCTCTCCCATCCTGGAATAGCGTTAGAAATGTCATTCTTGATAGAATGAATAATGTCAAATTCAGTCTCACTTAAAATAAATCCATGCTTCGATGGTTTCATTTCAGCATCATTTTTATAGAATCTTCTGACGTGTATTAATCCATAGTCACTCGAGTAGCATAGATACCAGTCACTCCCTATATGATATTCCACCGAACGTTTCTCTGATATGGCTTCTTTAATGTCATCTAAGAATGAACTCATATTGTACCATTCATCTCTGTCCAAAGCAACGCCATACTTGTCAGGAAATATTCCATCATTAAATCTTCTTATATGTATTTTATGACCTTTGAAGTCATTGACAGTTACGAATTTCTGATGTTTATATACGTCCATGTTCACCGAATGTTATTCGACTAATGACACCCTTATTCAAACTGCCTCTTATTTATGCATACTATTAGCCAATCATATCCCTTTATTCGGTCATGTCTAAAAATAGAATTTACACGTATGAGTCCTGGCTATACATCATACTTAGCCAATCGAAGCTCGTTTTCGTAACGTGTTCAGACCTGCCTTTTTCACCATTGGATGAATCACGTATGAGTCATGTCTATACATCGTACTTAGCCATTCAAACCCCTTTATTCATTGTTCAGTAAATTTACGAGTTAAAAGTGCAGGACGGAAAAACGCCGCAAAACGCTGCCACCGCAAAACGCCACCGCCGCAAACTCCGCCGCAAAACGCCGCCGCCACAATGACGTCACTACAGGACAGATTTTAGGTTATAAGGAACATTTGTATAAAGGAAAGCCATATACCCGAGATATTTTAGTCAAGTATAAATAAATCACCAGTGTTCAATTTGTTCTAGTGAGTATGGGCGGAACCATGATTTGAAAAGACATGTACAATCTAAGCACACTGAGTTTGTCAACCGACACACACAGCAGCAGCACCAAGCGGTAGCAACAAACAGCAGCATCAACAAGTGGCATCAGCCACAACATCAACGACAGCAACAGCGATTACAACAACACCAGTTACTACAACCCCATCAGGGGAAACAGCAACAAAGCGACATAACATCCCGCTTTGATAATCCAATGGCCAATATCCAGGAAGATTTTGTCTTCAAACGTCCATTCACGGCATGCGTAAGTGGACCGACATCTAGTGGCAAGACGTACTTCGTGAAAACCTTGCTACAAAAGTCTGCCTCAAAAATATCACCCGCACCTGACAGAATAATATGGTTTTATAAATATTGGCAGCCCCTATATGACGAAATAAAGAATACCGTCACCCCTCAGGTCAACTTTATACGAGGAATACCAGCAAACTTGGATACTCTTATCAATCCCCGGTATAAAAATCTAGTTATACTCGATGACTTGATGCAAACTTCATCAAAAGACCAGAGAGTTAATGATTTGCATTCAGAAGGAAGTCACCATTTGAACATATCTTTGATAAGTTTGAACCAAAATTTCTACTACAACAAAGATCCGATGCAACGACGAAATTGTCAATATTTGGTATTGTTCAATAACCCAGTTGACAAGGGTTTAATTTCAACATTATCAAGACAGATGTATCCTGAATGCCCTCAGCGTATGATGTGAGAGTTTTCGGAAGTGACGAGTGAACCGTGTGGTTACCTACTGGTGGATTTAAAAGCCGCAGCCCCGGACACATTACGTCTGCGACAAAATGTGTTAAAAGACAAGACGAACCAACATATGGGTGAATGGAATGGCATGAAATATAATCTCCATAAGGACAGCGAGTACTCAAATGAACAGAATGGGGTGAAATATGATGACATCAATAGCCCGGATCAACGGAATGAGATGAAATACGATGACAGAGAACTCCCTGGGCAACAGAAGGGCATGACATATAATTATATTGTGCCACATGTTCAACATAATGGCTATACTAAGGACATAAGGCCACCTGGTGAGCTTGATGAAATTAATAAGGAAAACCGTCAAAACATAGACATTCGAGAAGACATGTCGTACCCTTGCAATGACTGCGGGCTTTTGTTCGAAGATCAGCATGATGTCCAGAAACACGTAAAAAACTGGTGTCAAGAAAATAAGTTAAAACGAAAACTAACTGAGGACACGGATGATAGTCAGGATAAGAAAATTAAATTGAATGAAGATGAATACTTCAAAAGTATGTGTAATGAGAGTAGAGATAAAACGCAAGAAGAATGGAGTGATAAAGTGGAAACATATACGGAAAATGGCTCAACAGAAAAAGAGACAAAAGTACAAGCTGACAAGGACCTTAAAAGTAAAGACATGATGCAATTTATGAATGATTATCCTAGGACAATATTAGAGTATCTGCAGCTGCGCAATGGGACTCTGCACAACAGTCATGAATAAAGTTGACAAATATTTGAATAATGGTTATGAAGATCGTGATGCAGTAAAAATGTCAATATTAAAGTACAAACCGTTGCTAGAAAAATTCATGGACGAAACAAATCACACTTCTGACGAAAGTTATGACAATTCGGACGAAAGTGACAGTGATGACAAAGCCGATGAAAGTGACAGTGATGACAAAGCGGATGAAAGTGAATAGTTAATATAATAACAAATTGTAGTATGTACCACATGTCATGTTATTTTGCTCCAAAAAAAAGTAGAGGTTCCCTCGCCATTGGTATTGACGTCATTGCGGCGGCGGCGTTTTGCGGAGGAGTTTGCGGCGTTTTGCGGCGGCGTTTTGCGGCGGAGTTTGCGGCGACGTTTGCGGCGGTGGCGTTTTGCGACGGCGGCGTTTTGCCGTCCTGCACTTTTAACTCGTAAATTTACTGAACAACGAATAAAGGATTTGAATGGCTAAGTATGATGTATAGACATGACTCCGATACGTGATTCATCCAATGGTGAAAAAGGCAGGTCTGAACGCGTTACGAAAATGAGCTTCGATTGGCTAAGTACGATGTATAGCCATGACTCATACGTGTAAATTCTATTTTTAGAAATGAGCGAATAAAGGGATATGATTGGCTAATATTATGTATAAATAAGAGGCAGTTTGAATAAGGGTGTCATTAGTCGAATAACATTCGGTGAACATGGACGTATATAAACATCAAATCGGGAACCATGCAGAAATTCGTAACTGTCAATGACTTCAAAGGTAATAAAATACATATAAGAAGATTTAATGATGGAATATTTCCTGACAAGTATGGCGTTGCTTTGGACAGAGATGAATGGTACCATATGAATTCATTCTTAGATGACATTAAAGAAGCGATATCAGAGAAACGTTCGGTGGAATATCATATAGGGAGTGACTGGTATCTATGCTACTCGAGTGACTATGGATTAATACACGTCAGAAGATTCTATAAAAATGAACTGAAATGAAACCATCGAAGCATGGATATATTTTAAGTGAGACTGAATTTGACATTATTCGTTCTATCAAGAATGACATTTCTAACGCTATTCCAGGATGGGAGAGCTTCGTGCCTTGCTCATTTTCGCACGGAAACCAAGAGAGTTATATGACTTGTACAAAATGTTGTGGATCTATGGCTGAATAAATATGTATAATGTTATTATTGTATTATTGTAATACCCATTCGTGCCTATAGTTCACTATTGATCCGAAAAGGGTTTACTAATAATGCACATTTTAATGCAATATATTTCATTATAATACCAGGTAACCTAAGACATATATAGAACATTTCTCGACTGGCCCTTAATCGGTGAGTTAATGGACATCAGGCAAGTTCAAAATGAGAGCCGTAATATGTATGTATTCAACTAAAAACATGCTTTGCCCTTTTAAATACAAGTTCACATGCACCGCATAAGAATTTACCATACAATGACAACCAGCATTGATTGGATATTTACTATACAAATTACAACCAGCATTGATACAGAATTTACTACGAAAATAACATTTAACCAGCTTTCTACGTGCATTTATGGTTACAATTAAGCGATCGATAATAGCAATTGATATCGGGGATTTTTTTTTATCTAAAGGCGACAATTGTAATCTACAACACACGCGTGTCTCCGATAAACAAAAATATTCAAATGGGGAAAGTCGAAAGTGTTTTATACCGAAAATTGGGCAATATTGCTTGAATAGTGAGTAACATTGTTTACAATAACATTGTAATGACATTTAAGGGCCTATATAAATGGCTTACTAATATACTTTCTATAAATAAAGACATACGTTATAATACGTTGTGAGCATCCGAAATCACGAACTGTAATAACATTGTTGTGATAAATAAGCCTTTTATATGAAAATATATCGTTCCAGAATTTTCCATGTCAGTCATTTCTGGAAGTCGTTTTTGATTGATTCCCTTACCATTTCTGGATATGATGACAAATTAGGGCGGGATTCCATTGTTCTCAGACGCGTGGCGTGGGTACATCGTTTAGTCAGAAGCGTGGTTCCGTGTTGAATAATGGTTACAATATAGCGTGGGTCCTCGGAATAAATTAGTCAAGAGCGTGGTTCCATCGATGGCTGGATGTGATTGGCACGCGTTCCAGCCAGGTGTGGGATTCTCTGACACGTGGGGACATATTGATTCCATTGTTGTCAGGCGCGTGTGTACATGGGTCCATCATTGGCACTCGGTGTAAACAGGTGTGGGACGCGTGGTCAGAATAAATTAATAGGGATTCCATTGTTTGAGGCGCGTGGGTACATGGTTCCATTATTGGCACCCGGTACAACCAGGTGTGCGGTTCTCAGACGCGTGGCCACACCGAATAAATTAATAGGGATTGCATTGTTCTCAGGCATGTGGGTACATGGTTCCATCATTGGAACGCTGTTCAGACACGTGTGAGACACGTGGCCCCCTGAATATATTAATTCCATTGTTCACAGGCGCGTGGGCACGTGGTGTTCCGGATGCTTCCGATAGCGTTGCCCCAATAAGGAGGAGTTTCATTGTCCTATTAGATAATTAAGAAGGAGCCACATTAATTAGTTAGAACATTCTGTGGCTATATCGATTGTGATCATTTCCGGTTGGCCCATTGTTGTTGATTCCAGAACATTCTGTGACTGTATCGATTAAATGGGAATCGCGCGCCATTCGACAAGCACTTAAGGACCAGCGGAAATAAGAGAGTTGTGTGGTATACAAACGCTGATTTAACAGTACGTTTATATTTAGAGTTCTGTGACCATATCGATTGAGTAGGAATCGCGCGCCATTCGTCTAGGAACACAGAGGGGCGGAGTTTGGTATACAATAGGTCCCATCGTAAGACAATAGGGGACAAAGGACCCATAGACGCAGCGTGGAACCTTTAGAAATGGGAGGGGTTTAAGACACGCCCCTTTAGCCCCCTACAGACCCCCTATCACCACAACAGGACGAACGGAGGTGGTGGCAATAGTAACACGTGCATTGGTTGAATTATTTATTAACTAGTAGAATAATTACATTTATTATAATTATTCCACAAAACTAATCCAGTTCCGAAAATATTCTCAGGACCACTAATCCATGGGCCAGAGTGGCCGCCCACAGTAAACAAACTTGATGGGGGCAGCCACTCTGGGCCATGGGCCAGAGTGGCTGACAGCGAAGGGGTGGGACCAGAGTGACCCGCCCATGGTCGGTCTAGAGGTTATGCTAGATTCCAAAAGAGTAAGGTGAGCGCTTCGAAGGGATTGTTTTTGACAGAAAAGAGCACAATTTACCAATGTATCGATTTTTTCTCGGATTCTAATGCCAGTGTGGTAAGCGAAGGGCGCTCCCCTTCGCTGGACTAACTGAACTTAGAATAATACCGAGAACAATCGAGACATCAGTGAATTGTGTTACTTTACCAGTGCATTTTAACAAAAGCGAAAGTCTTTGAATAAATTCGAAGACGATAGCGTTGTAAAATGCACTTGCAGAAGTTACCTTTCAGTGAAATATGTTATGATATAATGGTAAAATGGTACAGATAAAATTTTCCCGAGTCAAATCGGTGTTTTATTCATAGAAATATGATGTTTTTGACAAAAAAGAAACACATCTGATTTGACGTTCGGAGAAATTTGGTGAAATACGCATGACGTCGTCAACGAGGCACGCGCATCCCATATACTTGATCCTCGAAAAATGTTAACGTCATTAGATGCGTAAATTGTAACGTTAGCGTTATTTTGAAACATGGATCCAGTAACGGAATTTCTCAAGACTATTGATGTACAGTACAATCATGTTCCTGCAACAACGCAAATGTCGACTCCACTGTATGCAGGAAATGTGACGCCACGGGTGGAACAGCAACAGGTACCAATGGTGTATCCGCGAACGGATCAACAACCAGTGTATACACCGCTGGTGAAAACACAACAAATGACTCAACCTGTTATATACCAAGTTATCAACAGTTCACAATGGGAAGAACAGACAAAATTGTTACGGAATATTTGGCAGGAAATGAAGGATTTACGAAAGCAATTAACACAAAACCCGACTGAATGTACAATCAACTTGAAACCTCACACAATTGACATACCAATTGAGGTACATGGTTTCCAGAAAGAACCTACGAAGCGAGCAACATTTGGATCACTCAGGAAATATTTTGGATCACTCGGCCACCCAAATTTTTCAAAAGATACGCTCTGAAATTGATAAAAAACGTAACAAGTAATTAAATCAATAATATTTTATTCACCATTTTTAACTTTCTTGGAAGATTATCGCGATAAACGTCTTTTTCTCTTTCTGGTAGGCAAAGTGGTCTGCTTAATTTCAGTATCGTCAACGCTTTTGGCTACAGCGTTTATCACTTCCATCTGCGAATCCTCCGTGTTTAGAATAGTGATTTCATCATTTGATACCTCGGTTGAGGCGTATAATTCACCACTCTCAGTTTTCACATCCGCGATCTCGTTAATTGACATCGCGGTTGAGTTCCATTGTTCCCCACTTTCAGCTTTCATATCCGCAATCTCGTTAGTTGATGTCTCAGTTTGATCAATGTCCATTACATCACATGGTGTGAGATAATCGTTTTCTGATGTGTGCGTCCAAGTAGACTTCCCAGGAGTAGATTCACTCAGCGTCAATGCTGATTTTTTCATCTGACCAATCTTCTTTTTCGTAGTGCCATCACATTGAAAAGCCCAATGTGAACTCGAATTGCACCTAAAACAGTTACCGTATGGTGGTAACCACTTTGTATTCTTTAAAACTTCTAATGCAAATGTTGTAGGTTGTTACTCTGTAATCTTGGATCCATTGTGAGCCTTCGGTGCGTTATTCAATCGTCAGTGGAATGACGACGTGATGAAAATTCACGTCGCTTTTATGCTCTGACACGGACGATGACTGCGCATGTGCGTGTCAGAGCATAAAAGCGACGCGAATTTTCATCACGTCGTCATTTCACGATGAAGCGCCTTGTGCCATATTCAGATAGCGAAAGCGAACGAGATAATAGAAAGAGTGCGACTGGATGATGACTGTAAATATTATACTATAAAAAATCTGACCGATAAATACTCGAGGAAATTTAAAACAGCATCAAAGAAATTCAACGTCACATTTCAAGAATTTCATCAACCATTTCAAACTGTTCACAGAATTTTCAAAGATCTGGTGAACAGTTTGAAAGATGAGTGTGATGCAGGACCAAAAGATCCATTGAGAATTTCCATCTTTCATCCAGGGCTAGATCTAGGGATTCACGTCCCGTTCACTGAAGCAAAAGACCTGACGGGTGAATTATTGCTTGACAACATAGAAAAAGTTGCACAATCGAAAAAAAAATTCAAAATTCATGACTGACAGATGACATTTGACATCACTATCAAGCATATGCCTACAGGGACCGCAAGACATACCTTACATTATGGAGCATTCGGTGATAAAAATCAAATGAAAACAGTAAAGAAAAGTATTCTTCTGATTCAGATCGCAGAAGATAACATGTGTTTTGCGAGGGCTGTCGTTGTTGGTATGTGTAATGTTGACAAAAAAGATACAACTGAATGGAAGCAACAATGGAAACGGATTACGAGACAAGGAATGGGAAGCTGCAAAGTCATTGTTGGATAAAGTGGGGTTATCACTCGACACCAGTTGCGGGGTTGAGGAATACAAAATTATTCAGGAACAACTATATCCTGAGTATGTTATAAAAATACATAATCAATTTGCTGACGAAGGCTTTCTTTTTCAACCACCACCAGTTGGGAAAGAAAGTAAAGTTGTCCATCTATATTTCAATGACAACCACTACGATGTGATCACAACTGTCACGGGATTCCTTGGATGTCATTATTACTGTGACCACTGTGATGTCGGTTCGAACAACAGAGTTGATCATATATGTCCATACAAGTGTATGTGTTTCGAGGGTCAGATATGTCCCTTTGAACGATGGATACAATGCATCAAATGTAAGAGGACTTTTAGAAGTAAACGATGTCTCGACAATCATTTGAAAAAATCACCAAAACAAGACAAAACTATTTGTGATATGATACACAAATGCCAGAATTGTGGGGTTGAAATCGTCACACGAAAGGAGAAAAGACATATCTGTTCGGGAACAAAGAAGTGCAAATACTGTAAGGAAATTGTCGCATCAGATCACAGATGTCATATCCAGCAGTACCAAAAGAGAGAAACACAGAAAGAAGTAAGGGTACCATTCATATGTTTTTATTTTGAATGTCAACAAGATACTGGTGTTCATATACCCAATTTTTGTGTTGCACAAACTGCTTGTGAAAATTGTATATGTAAACCCATTGATGAAATATGCATTTCATGTGATTCTGTATTGTCAAACAGAGAATATATTTTTAAAGGAGAGAATGTATTGGAAAGATTTTGCAAATGGTTGTTTTACACCAACGATCATAAAGGTACAACATGTATTGCTCACAATGCAAGAGGTTACGATAGTCAGTTCCTCTTACATTACTTGGTGAACAATGGAAATTCAAAACCTAATGTTATTATGAATGGCAACAAAATACTTAGTTTACAATGCAATGGTGTTAAAGTAATCGATTCATTGGGTTTCATCCCTATGGCATTATCTAAATTTCCAAAAACATTCCAACTTGAAGAAATGGCTAAAGGTTATTTTCCACATTGGGTAAATACACAGGACTTTCAGAATTACGTAGGACCATATCTAGACAAAAAATACTATAAACCTGAAATCATGTCTGAGGAAAACAGAGATTCATTTCTGAAATGGTACGAAGCTAGGGGTGAGGATATTTTTGATTTTCAAAAAGAAATTCAAAAGTATTGTAAATCAGATGTAGACATTTTAAGACGTGGATGTGGCAAATTCAGACTATGTGTAATGGAAACTGATCAAATAGATCCATTCCGGGAAGCAATAACATTAGCTCAAACCTGTAACCTTGCATGGAGAACAAATTCATTACCAGAGAATTCTCTAGGTATAATTTCAGACGCTGGATATCCACAAGCGCGTAAATTTTCAATGAAAGCAATTCGATGGCTACAGTACATTGCTACAAAACAAAATATAAACATAAAACATGCTTTAAATGGTGGTGAAGTTAAAATAGGCAAACATTTTGTTGATGGTTATCATGCAGAATCAAACACAGTGTATGAAATGTATGCGTGTTTTTTTCATGGCTGTCCTACTTGCTATCCAGATAGAAATCGCCGATATAACAATGCATGAATTGTATGAAAAAAACAATAAAAACGGAAACTGAAATCAAAAGCTTGGGATGCAAATTAATATGCATCTGGGAACATGACCTGGACAATAAATGTAAAGCAGACAAAAATTTAAAACAAACTATGGATCAATTCTATTTGCATCAAGACCCAATTAAACCAAGGGAAGTATTATTTGGTGGCAGGACTAATGCTCTAAAATTATATCATGAAATAGAACCAACATCTAAACAGCAAATAAAATATATTGATATATGCAGTTTGTATCCTAGTGTAAATAAATATAAGGAGTACCCACTTGGTCATTCAACAATTCTAAGTCAGGAACAAATAGGAGACATCAAATCTTACAAAGGACTCATTAAATGCAAAGTATTGCCTCCAAATAAATTGTACATTCCAGTGCTACCGATCCACTGTAATAACAAAATGATATATACATTGTGTAAAACTTGTGCAGAAAATGAAAGTGGACAGTGTAGTCATAAAACTGAACAGCGTGCTTTAGTTGGAGTTTGGACGCATGTAGAATTATTCAAAGCAATAGATTTGGGTTACCAAATTCTGGAAGTGTATCAAGTTTGGCATTGGACTGAGTGGTCGGACAAAGTATACAGGGATTACATTGATAAATACCTCAAAATTAAACAAGCAAGTGGATATCCAAATTCTGTTACAAGTGAAGAAGATAAAGATAAATACATTAAAGATTATTATGAGGTTGAAGGTATAAAACTTGAAAAAGAAAAAATAGAAGAAAAAAACCAGGACTCCGTCAGTGCGCAAAATTAATGATAAATTGCATATGGAAAAAAATGCACAAAATTATATTCTTACTAAAACTGAATATATCTCAGAACCATCCAGATATTTTGAACTATTAACTGATAAAAATATCACCGTCAAAGCAGTTGAAATTTTTGAACAGGATAAATTCATATTATTCAGCTATGAAAATAAAACCGATATTATAGAACCACATCCATCTGCCAATGTAGCTGTTGCATCATTTGTCACGGCATATGCACGCTTGGAGTTCTATAAAGTTTTAGAAAAACTCCAAGATAGGGTGTTGTATTTCGACACCGATAGTTGTATGTATATTTTCGATCCAGAAAAAGAAAATATCAAAACCGAAGACAGCTACCTTTGTAAATGGACTGATGAACATCCGGATGCTAAAATCATGAAATTTGTAGGGTTGGGACCGAAAAATTATGGATATCAGTACATGAAAGATGGTGTCATAAAATCTGTATGTAAGGTCAAGGGTATCACTCTGGATTATAAAACTAAGCAGCAAATAAATTTTCATTCAATGGCTGAATGTGTTAACGACCGGTCAAATTTTCAACGTGTCATAAACTATCCATGCAGAATTAAACGCACAAAGAACCGAGAAGTAATTAGTGAAGAGCAAACAAAAACATTCCGATCTGTGTACACCAAACGACTTGTTGTGGGTGAATACAACAAAATTCCTTATGGATGGAATTGATGTGTTAACAGCAGAGATGCTTTTGAAAATTTATAATAATTTGATCGAAATGTCAAAAATGGATCAAGAAATCAAACGAGAACTTAAGCAAACTTGGGAAAGTAAAATTATAGTGCAGACTTTGCTGAACGGACATTTCTCTGAGGGGCAGAGTCGACTGAGATGTTTGATTGAGAGATCAGAATTTGAAACTGATTTCTTAATGGATATATTGGATCAACTGTTTTCAGATTATTGGATATTTCATGGTGTTCCTAAAAACGAAATAAACGAAATTCGTGAATTAGTTGGAAATAATTTTACTCGCTCTGCTGAATAACAAGACAGGATTCTCAATGAAAAAACTTTGAAATTCGAAGAGGTGACGAGAATATATGGATACATTATTCTCCGAGAACCATGTACAATTTTCACTGCTGAAACGTTATTTGAAGAAAAAGTGTCTTTGGATTATATTATAAAAACCACTAGACCTATTTCAGATTTAGATTATGAACTCATTTGGACATTTGGAATAGTATGGAGTTATGGTGATTCTTCATTAAAAAATTAAAAAGGTTGATTCCGAACAATCCTAATCAGTCTTACATGATCTGTATCAGGGTAAAGATGGACGAATCATTGTTGTTCAAACATCCCTGTAACATTTTCATATCGGGACCAAGTGGTTGTGGTAAAACAGAATTTGTTAAGAAATTAATCGAATATAAAGATGACTTGTTCAAACCTGTTCCATACAAAGTCGTTTGGTGTTACAAAGAATGGCAAAATACCTATAGTCAGATGCAAGAATTTCACAATATTCAATTTATAAATGGAATACCGGATGATGACAATGAATTTGTCGATGACACAGACTTACAGCACCTCATCGTTTTTGATGACATGTTAGGTGATATAGATGAAGAAAAAATTATGTTGTGGTTTACAAGAAAAGGACATCACAGAAATACGTCTGTTATTTACATAACCCAAAACATGTTTCAGAAATCTAAAGCGAGTAGAACTTTGAGTTTGAATGCACATTACATGGCATTATTTCAAAGTGCGTGATAAAGGCCAAATAAAAATTCTTGCCTCTCAAATGCAAATACCTCATTTAATGCAAGCATATGATGATGCAACTTCAACCAATCATGGTTATTTACTACTCGATTTTCACCCAAAAACCGATAAATCGTTGAGACTTAGAACTGATATTTTCCATCGCTGGCTCACAAATGACGATCGAGGTGCGGTAATATATTCATCGGTATAAAGATAAGTGTATCAACATAATATTTCATTTCCAATCATGGAGTCGCATGAAGCAGTCTTGGGTGTATTTTCGACTATCGCTAAATTAATACTTGATGATCACTTAAAGCTTCCAAAGCAGACACGAACATTCCTGCAAAAACACAAAAAATAGCTGAAGAAAATAGCTGACAGTATAACTCATATCGATTCAAAAAAGAAAATACTTTTAAAAACTCGTGGAGGTGGTTTTCTCGGTGGAGTTTTGGTCAGAAGTCTTCTCAGACAAAAAGGAAATAAATCAATTGCACGAGTTAGATCAAATAGAGTAAATGATACTCGAGTAAATTCTACGATTGCACAGCGAGCTAGTCCAGTCAGAGTAAATTCTACAATTGCACAGCGAACTACTCCATCTAGTGTAAATTCTATTGGATTAAATTCTACGTTTGCTAGATTTCAACCACTCAACGATAATGGTCCGCAAACAATTCCATCAATTCAAGAAGCAGAACATTACCCGTTGGTTCAACGATACTCAAAAATTATGAATCTTTCAAACCCATCGAAATTAGCTTTGATGGCATTTGATCGTAATTTTAATAAACGTAAAAGTAAAAAGTAATTCAGTCATTTGACATTCAACTGTTGAAGAGTAAAGATGGTGAAAAAAACTCCACTGATTAAAAAATATGGTAGTTTTGTAATGGCTATGAATCAGGCACCAACTCATTTTCGGAAAAAATGATAAAAGATGCCCCAAAGAGAGTGATTGATTGCATGTCAGAATGCTGTGAAAATATTTTAAAAGGCAATGTAAAACTAACAGAAGCTCAGAAGCGCAAACGTCGTCCGGGGTGTAGACATCTCAGAGAACTTGCAAGTAAATCAACATCTTTGAAACGAAAAAAACAATTTTAAACCAGAAAGGAGGTTTTTTACCACTTCTTATGCTAGCACCGTTGCTTGGTAAAGCACTCGCTGGAATACTTCGCGGTTAAACATGAAGAAAATGGTCGCTGTTTCCTTAAAAATGTTGGATGACATTAAAAAATGGAGAATGAGTCTAACTAATCCGAAATTACCACCTAATCCTGAAATTACGAATATTTCAAAACTAAGCAGAGAATTGAATTCAGTTTCTGATCAAAATTTGTCAGAATCTGAGAAGGTTCAATTATATGGTACAACTTTGCACAAATTGAAAACTTCTAAAAAATCAGTTAGAGCTATTTCAGCCCTGAAAACAGAACAACCATTTAATCATCATCATAGGGATGTGATAGAAAGTATTCCGTTAAAGATGAGAAAAAAAGCTGAACAACTTTTACAACTGATTTCAAAACATCCACAAATGAAGTTTGATGAACATGGACAATTAAAATATGGTGAAAAAGTTATTAGAGGATCAAATATTGTTGATCTCCTCAATGATATTGTACGACAAAGAAAAGGTTTCGAACCAACAGGCTGGCAACCCTTTTCACAAAGCTTGAGCGAGCTTAATGTACCTGAAGATTTTGTAGGGAACAGATACCGCTCGCTTTGGATTAAAAAACATTTGAAAGATGATTCAGATGATGATTTTGAAACTCCGGTACAAAGCATAACACCAAAACGATTTGATTCTCATCGATTCACACCAATGAAAGGTATAAAAGCAAGACATTCAAAATCTAAAATAGCAGATAGGTTGACACCAAAGGGTATTAAAACAGAAAAAACACAATGGGATCCATACTAGATGAGCAGTTATCTAAAATTTTCTATAATCCGAAGAAAGTTGGAAGTTATGGCGGTGTAAAGAAGCTTTTTGATGAAGCGAAAAAGCAAAATAAAAAAATTAAACTCATAGATGTGAAGAAGTGGTTGCAAGGCCAGTCGACATATACTTTACACAAACCAATAATTCGAAAATTCCAAACTGAAGCTGAAATTTCCAAAAATCTATATGGAACAGGGAATAAAAAAGGAAAATCTACACTGAAAGTGGGTGACTTGGTTCGTATCAACAAAACCAAAAGAACATTTGAAAAGGGTTATTTACCAAACTGGACTCGTGAAATTTTCAAAGTTGATAAAATTTGTAAAACTAATCCAGTAACATACAAAGTTTCTGATCTTGATGGTGAAGAGATTGATGGATCATTCTACAAACATGAAATCCAGCATATAAAAGACAGTAAGGTGTATGAAATAGAATCAGTTACTGATAAAAGAACGAGAAGAGTGGATGGTAAAACAGTAAAAGAAATTAAAGTTCATTGGCTTGGATATCCAAAAAAGTTTGACAGTTGGATCCCAGCTTCAAATTTAGTATAAAACAGAATTTACCATGTTGGAAAATCATTCAGATTCAATTAATCTCGATGAACCATCACAATTTAAGTTCTGTGGTGAAAAAGTTGCTAAGAACCAAGTCACCTACTTCACGCAGATAATTATTATTTATATCATAATAATTACATCTATTGTACACATTAATACCCAGAGCGCAAACAAAGAATTGTGGCTTATTCTTCTAAGTAGTTCTCTAGGTTATATTCTACCAACACCTGGACTGAAATTATTGAAAAATACTGAGAAAAAATGAATTAATTCTACATAACTCTCATGAGTGATAGTTCAATGTCACTTTACCCAGTCAACTCACAATGTTGTTTCACAGTGAAATTACCAAAAACCATACATATTGATAAAGAGCTTTGGGAAGTTGCAATGGTTGAACTAATTGTACCATCAGAAACATACAACATTATTGGAGATGCCTGCAAAATAAAAATAAAAACTTCTGTTCCAAGAATTTTACAATATTTGAATAAGATACCAATGAGTGATGTAGTAATTTCAAAACCAGAAAATGGTATAGAATTAAAAATACCAGAAGGAGCATATTCTGGTGGATCACATTTGACAGATACAATTCAAGGTGTAATTGATAGTACAGTAAGCAGAATGATTCCAGAACTGGAATTCGAAATCGGATATCCCAAAGCACAACGAGTTAAAATTTCATATATACCAAAGTAGGTCTTGTACTCCCCAAAGCTCTTTTGGATACAGTTGGTTACAGAACAGAATCAAACACTGTCACATTTGCTACTCCTTCGATAACATTTCCATATGGAGTTGATTTAAATGCGGATGTTGAAGCACCGATATTACGAGTGACATCATTCGAGAGTAAAAGAATACATGATGGTAAACATATTAGGCATGAATTCAAAAACTTACATTATGTACCAGTATCAAAGTCTAGCTTGATACCATAAATGTATATATAACTGGTGATACTGGCAAACCAATTCAGTTTATTGGTGGAAAGTCTATGGTAAAGTTGCAATTCCGACGCCAAAGTAATTTGTATTTATGATGGTTCTGGTGTATAGAGGCGTATCTAGACAGTATGGAAATGGAATTGGTTCACTATTCAAATCTGCAATGAGAACAGTAATACCGTTTCTAAAACCTATTGGTCAGATTGCTAAACAACAAGTATTCAAGCATGGACTTGCTGCAATCGAAGATATCATTCATCGTGGTAAAAGCCCAAAAGAAGCATTTTTGAAACAAGGTAAAGAAGCATTGAAATCTTTTGGAAGGGAAACAATAAAGAAAATATCAACACCAAATGGCATAAATAGATCATCGCGACCTTTGAAAAATCATTCTTCTCACAAACGAGTTAGAAGTAAGTCTATTAAAACGCATTAAAGAAATCAAAACGATCTCTCGATATATTTGATTAATCATGATGATGCAAAATGGATCATGCGAATGCAGCAAGTCCGAGTTAGATGCTTCTGATGTTCCACCAACAATGACAACGATCTTGGAATCACAAGGGATAGAGCATCACCCGATTAGCTCTTTGAATAATTCCGCACCGATAGAATTTGTAATTCCGCCTCAAACTGAAAAATGGACAGATGTAAATCAATCATATTTGTACCTGAAATTCAAAATCACAAAAGCAGATGGAACAAACTTGGTTGATGGTACTGATGAAATTGCGCCTATTAACAACTTTTTCCATAGCATGTTCAGTAGTATCGATATTTACCTAAATAACAAACTTGTAACGGCAAACGGAGATACCTATCCTTATCGAGCCTACATGGAAAATATCTTGGCTTATTCTGGTGAATGTAAAGAAAATCAACTTGCCGCACTAGAAATGTGGTACCCCGACACCGCTAAACAGTTCACCGAAAACACTAAAGCTGGTGGTAATGATGGATTGAAATCTCGCCAAGCAATCATAGCATGTAGTAAAACGGTAGAATTGTGTGGTCGTTTACACACAGATATATTTCTACAAGAGAAATACTTACCAAATGGAATTGAGATAAGAATTCGTCTCAATAGAGCGAATCCAAAATTCTCTTTAATTGGTCAGGCCAACGGAAAAATAGTATTTGAAACGGCAGTTTTCAATGTTCGTACAATTACGCTGATGCCAGTAGTAGCAAATAACTTGAACCAAACAATAATACAGAAAAATATGAATATACCGATTAGAAGAGTTGAAGTAAAAACATTCACTATTGGTGCAGGGCTTAGACCAAAAATTGAAGATCACCTTTTTCAAGGACAATTGCCAAAGAGACTTTTCATAGGCTTGGTATCAAACAAAGATATGAATGGCGATATTGAAACGAACCCATTTCATTTCCAACACTTCAATCTGAGAAAACTTGAAGTTAGTCAGGACGGACATACCATCCATAACCGACCATTTGAACCAAACTTTGAATCAGAACAATGCCTAAGATCTTATTTGTCACTGTATCAGTCTTCGGGTATGTTTGGACAAAACAAATCCTTTGGTTTGAATCTCGAAACATACATGAATGGTTATTGTTTCTGGGGTTACGACCTCACACCTGACCAAGGAGCAGAGGAAGGACATTTGCATCCTATAAAAACCGGTAACATAAGGTTAGAACTTCAGTTTGCTGCAGCTCTAGCTTCAGTGATCAACGTGATAGTCTATGCTGAGTTCGATAATCAAATTGAAATCAACAGTTTGCGAGAAATAATAACAGATTATTAAAAACATGGATGGATTGCATCTGGAGGAAAATTGAGACTTGAAGTTGGAGGACTCGATTTAATTCCATATGTTTCTATCCTTGACAAAGTTCGGAAAACTTTCGAGAAATGTTTCGTTCATGAAATACAAAATCAAATTTCAAAAGAAGTGGCACTCAATTGTGAAGGATGTAAAATAGATCATCCAAGTCAGACACGACATTTACTTTGTCTTTGGACACCACCTATACAATGGGTAGATATGTTCATTGATATAGCACTACTTAAATTGAACATCTACCGAGTTATGGAACCATGGTATCCAGAAATAGAATCATTTACACCACAAGAGAAATTTGAGGCATTCAAACTTTGGAAAGATATAAAGGAAGTTGTTCATGCAAACTGTATCCAATTTAATTCGGGTTTTGTTGACTTGTGGTGTGAAAAAGTAAAAAAAACTACGAAGATGAACACTAGCGAACTTCAGCATATACTAGACAAATCATCCTACCTCTGTTCATTGTATGGTGTGGTGTGTGCAAAAGATCAGTTTCCACACGAGAAACCTCATCATGTAAAAGCATACATAGTAAATACACATACGTCAGAAAAGCCAGGAGAACACTGGGTTGCAATTTTCTTCAATGGGAACATTGCAACATATTTCGATTCGTTTGGGATACCAGTTATTGATAAATATATCAAATCATTTATTCAAAGAAATTCGATCGAATGTAAAATAAACGTTGGGCGGTTTCAACATCACGGTACAAACGTGTGTGGTATATACTGCATATTTGCTTTACATTTCTTGAAAAGCGGATAAGGTATAAAAGTATTAGTTGAAATGAATTTTGATGGTGACTACTTCAAAAATGATAGAAAAGTATTTGATTGGTTTCATAGAAACTATGAGCCCTTATGAAAAGAATCAGAAACAGTACCCAAAACATGTATTTCACAAACTTGTAAGACTTACTGTGAATTTCAGTGTTGATAAAATGTGTTCATTACCAATTGTTTAAACATGTTAAAATCATAATCATTTTGTAAATATGTTGATTGTTAATGATGAAATGAGTTACCAAATGTAAATTATGTTCATTGCATTACCAATTATTGATTGTAAATATGATAATTTCATGATTAGTTGTAAATATGTTGATTCTTAATTCAAAAATAAAAGTTATGTTGTTGAAAAACAGTGTCTGTTTTTAATGATCGTCTTCGGCAATGTCGATGAAGATCTTAATTCACCAAAAAGAAACACATTTGAAATATCATTCGGGAAAATTGGTATAAAATCACAATGACGTCGCTAACGACGTCCGCGCGTTTTACATATAACAAAAATCCCATTTAGAGCATATCATTTCTCCACGATGGAATACCCTAAAACTGATCTTTGATCTTATGTCAGAGCCATCCGTGTATCGGTCCCGAGGGACATTGCGGTGTGGGAGACCCTTTCCTGGGCAGTGTATGGTACAAGTGAAAAGTTCTTTGACCTATTCACTTTTGTCAATGCAACTTGGGCTCGCAATCCTACACTGTTCAGTGGACAGGAGACAGAAAACATCGAATGGCTTGGGACAACAGAGGGGTGCTATTCACCGGCTGGGTTTATAATATAGTCCAGGTAGTTTTACGAGGCGACGCTCAATGCGAAACTATCAGTGGACATATCGATGGGAAGACATCGCCGCGCCATATAGGATTATCCAATCAAGGTGATTGGCGTCAATCATAGATTGACCACCGGTCACATAAACATGCTGCGTGTAACAGTACACGTTTGTACACATTTCAACAATGAGCAACCGATGAAAAGGACGTGGGGCAAAATATACCACCGACGACATGAGGGGGGTCTACAAAAAAATCCATATATAGGGCCGGGGTGGGTGGGTGGTCCAGAGGCCGAAACAATCGTGCTTGTAAAATTTTTTCCAAAATGTTTTTTTTTTCAAACAATTTACAAGTACTGACCATGTAATGTTGTTTGTAAGCATGTTAGTATCATGTTTGTAGGCATATGGCTATATAGACAGTTATAGTGACTATTTAGCTTCAGATTGAGCAACATTCTGGATTTCACAGGATCCCGTCCCACTTCTCAGTGGAAAACCGTAATTTAGTAAAAAAAATATAATGTATTACCCAGTTGTATTACCCGAATAATAGTTATAAAATAAAAAAAACTGTATCACAAATACTACATGGTGAATACTCAATGATGACTAGATATCATTGACCCGATTGTTGCATAACATGAAATTGAAAAGGGTATCTCATAAATTTCTAATGTCTGAAATACTGTCTTGTTCTGACATGCAATCAAATTCATTCCTTCTGGTTATTTCTCATCTTTTTAATGATTGCAAGTAATGTTAATTTGCAGCACTTATCCAAATAAAACTGAATTGGTTATGATGAATGGCCGTTACTGTTTATTGTTCAGACAATCCCAACAGAAGGTGACGCTATTCTCCTTGAATTTACGAACTTCATCTTGAAGCTTATATAATTAAATACTGCTCAACAAGACTAAACTACAATAATAATTGTATACTGTTATCGCTTACAAATAGATGAACTGAAATAATGTGATGCATTCAGATGCTTTGAGAAATGACATTCCTCAATGTCTTCAAAGTTCAAACTAAAATCAAGAATAAAATCTGACTGAGACTATACTGCAGACTCTAGTGCACAAAATACATACAAATGGTTGAGTTATAATAATGCAAAATGTGTTTACGGGTGGAACCAAGTCGGTAGCTCTGGTATGCATCGACAGGCAAAACCTGTGATATGCAGTAATATCTGCATACATCCTTCCCGTATCATTCAGGTCTATCACCATACCAAACCACTTCAAAATTCGACAACCGACACTTCAACTTATATGGCAAAAACTTTGTACGGATTGAATTTCATAAACAGGGCCCATGGATAACTCTGGTAGGCATTGGTACTCACAATCCGTGATATTATGCATATTCGTTCCCCATTTCTGGTCCGTCACATGTCATAGAACATCAAAATATGACAACCGATCGACTCTTGAGTTATGGTGCAAACTGTTTGGACGGACGGACGCACGGACGGCTCGAGACGTCAACTATATACCCGCCGACTAATATCGGGGGTATAATAACCATATATATGTGTATACCTAACCAAAACAATTCCCCTCCTCACCCACCCCGGTGGATAAGACTAAAGAGTTATTTGATCATGCACAAATAATTGTAGAACCCCTGACCTGTTTACCACTATTTACACTGGCCAGTGTTCTCTGTCAGACTAAACACGCTCGATATATTAAGGCTATAATGCGGTCTAGGGCAATTTGTGACATACAGTGTACCTACACAATGCTTTATTATTGTTGTTAGATACTGGAAACACCAGGAAACACCTGGAAATACAGTTTATTTTTCGTTTTTCTGACCTGTGCTTTACCGATTAAGGATGTTATTGCTTGAGTCTTAATTTTACACACTTTGCACCAAAAAAGGATAGTGGAATGGGAATGAAAGGCAGTTAACACAGTTATTGAAGAACGGCTAAAAAATTCTGAAATTTTTATAAAAAACATGAGAAAGGGGGTGGGTCCCTAACATTTGGAGGAACAAATTTGCATAAATGGGGTGGTGGGTTCACTCGGGGTCTGAAAAAAACTTTTTGGGCCCTATATGTGCAATTGTTTTCTAGACCCCCCCTCCCCCCCCCCCCCACTGCCGACGAGCGTAACACTTTTTTGGGCATTGTGGAGAGAAGAATCAAAATATTAAAGAACAAAGAAACCGGCACCATTCACCAGCGCCGGAAAAATGATGCATGGAAAGAAATTTCATTGGAAATAGCAGGGAAATATCAAAACAAAACCAAAACACAAACAAAATTCTTCTGAGACGTTATCTTCTTGGCTCTTCATTTTCACACGGTGCTAATTAAAAAACCTCATTAATATCATTGAAACTCATTCTGCAGATATATAAACGCAAGCATGAGTCTCCACACAATTATACCCAAAAATTATACCGCTATACATGCCGATTGTGGTCGGTGAGTGTTCATGAATTAGTCGTAAGACGGCGTCAATTGACAGGTGACAAATCTGATAGATTGGATCAATCACACCATCGACAGCGTGTGTCGTTTGCGCTAAAGCAAAGATACCTTTGCGTTCAGCCGCTACCATATAAACTACCTGGTTTATAAAATAGTCTCGCTTGGTGAATAGCACCCCAGGTGTCTTACTTGCGGTGGCGGCAACCCTTCTGCAGAGAAAGCTCGTGTTTTGGAGAGAGAAGCAGCAGTACAGATTAGACGTATCCCCATTGAAGGGTGTGAGTATACCGCAATGTATATTTCTACCTCTCATCGAGGGTTCGCTTGTGTTTCGGGAGTTGGATCAAGAGGATGGCTTTGAGTTCCTAAAGACGGGCCCTTATCCACTTTTCTTGTGATCAAACGTAAAACGGCCCTTTTCAGGGCCACCCAAAACCTGCTATCAGATGGCTCTTACATGCACATTTCCACAGCGCTAGCGTCTTCGAATTTATTCGAAGATTTTCGCTTTTGTTAAAAAATGCACTGGTAAAGTAACACAATTTACTAATGTCTCGATTTTTCTCGTATTATTCTAAGTTCAATGTGTACAGCGAATGGGAGCACCCTTCGCTTACCACACTGGCATTATAATCCGAGAACAAATCGATACATTGGTAAATTGTGCTCTTTTCTGTCAAAAAATCCCGTCGAAGCGCTCACCTTACTCTTTTGGAATCTAGCACAACCTCTAGACCGACCCTGGGCGGGTCACTCTGGTCCCACCCATCGCTGTCGGCCACTCTGGCCAATGGGCCAGATTGGCCGCCCCAGGTTTTTTCTGGGTGCGGCCACTCTGGTCCATGGGCCAGAGTGGCCGCACCAGCAAGTTTGTTTACTGTGGGCGGCCACGCTGGTAACCTGGGGGCGGCCACTATGTTTACCTGGGACGGCCACTCTGGCCCATCCCAAATCCTGTCGGCCACTCTGGCCCATGGGCCAGAGTGGCCGACAGGATTTGGGGTGGGCCAGAGTGGCAGCCAATACTACTGACACGTTTGTCACATACTAATGATGTGCAGCATTACCTGATTACCTTTGGTAATAGTTGGTTGTTGGTTACAGGTCCAAATACCATGTCATCATTCTGGCAGACAGACTTCTTAGGAATTCATGATCCACTTATACAATGTATATTATAATAGTAAGACACAATCATGCGACTTCCACATTTGACTTTCCAAACACATCTGCGAGTGACTTGGTTTGTGAAAACAGGTCGCACGTTAATCTGTGTCGTTTCGGACATATTTATTCACATTCAACGGCGATCACTGCATGGGTAATCACGATGATTGGTGTGGCTAACGGGTCATTGTGTTCATCTCGGCCAGCGCACGGATTGTACGTCGTGTTCAACGCACGGTCAATTGCGTATTTCGAGATAATGGAATTATGCGAGGTCAATTGTGCTCTAAGTCGGTCAGAGCACGCGAATAGTTCTTAAAGAACTATTCTTGTGCTCTACTAACCATTACTAAAAAAAGAAGTCATACCTCTGCAGTGCCATGTGGTTTTTCTTATACCAAAAATCGTTATCTATTAGCCTTTCTAAGAAGCAATCTACGTTAATTTTTTATTTAAAAATAAAAAAGTGATATCCTATATACATATATGAAATCCTACATATAGGCTGTATACATATATGTACCGTCTATGAAGATAATTTCACTATCTGAAATCTTTCAGAAAGAAGAAACTCGAATGTCCAAGCATGTTAAACTGGCTGATGATACACATCACCGAATATTGAGACCATGCAAGTAATACTATGTCTGAATTGGCATTGTAAGATGAAGAGGGTTGCATGAAAAAAATAAATGACATTAGAGCACAATCCCATTGTTGCAATCGTTCCCTGATTTTTGGTAAAGCACAACAATTCCCAAGGCTGGCGAAGGAATAGTTCAGTGATTATCCCATTGTTGGACACGCGTGACTCATAACATATAAATTGCACGGGCGCTTTAAAGTGGGACCAGTCTGCTTTGTTTCGGACATATCTATTCACATTCAACGGCGATCAGTACATGATAATCACGTTGTTGGGCGTGACTAACCAGCTATTGTGTCCAATCGCGGCCAGCGTACGGATTGTGCGGCGTGGTCAAAACACGTTCAATGTCACATTTTCATTTGATTGCATTATGTGGGATCAATTGTGCTCTAAGTCGGTCAGAGCACGCGAATAGTTCTTCACCAGAATAAATCTCGTCTTCGACTCGAATTATTCTGGTAAAGAACTATTCTTGTGCTCTAACCATTACTTAAGCAAAGAAAACTTCTTTTTTTTGTGCATTTTGTATTCATGTATAAAATTCAAGAAAATTTGTAATATAATATGAGTATACTGTAATCAAAATTATATTAATTATAAAAAAAAAACGCTTTTTTTTTTTTTTACAAAATACTCATTGATAGCTAGGTATCCTTAATAATTGTTCAGATAACAATTTCCCACCAATAAATCCTTCTGTACTTGTGTATATTGTTTATCTGTTTGCCGTCTGCTCATTTCCCCTGAACACCCATCGAAATGAATAATAAACCATTCCAATAAATATAGCGTTTACGACGCCACAATTTCGTCGATATGATTGACCTAGTTAAGTCCACAGGCCCTGGGGAAACTTACAAAAATACCAATATCTAGTCGATATATGGGAATTTTAGTAATTTTCCTCAGGGACCCGTGGTTAAGTCCCAACCCCATATACTCTAGCGTACGTTCAATATGGTTGAGTCGCCCCCGGTAATAATCGTTTACAATTAACATTTTACTCGATAACATAAACGTCGCTCCTAATCCTCAGTTGACAACAATGAAATCTATTTAGGTTTAGCCACATATACATCTATATCATAAAATGTTCCACAATCAGTGTTTAGTACGTTAGTTATTGCATCTTTTAAAAAATATAAACAAAAGCACGTGGCCGGCGCGTTATGAAATCAATAAAGACCTTTCGCATCACTCACGTTTACGATTACGAATACGGATAGCTATTCGTAGTCGTAAGTCTATCCGTATGGCCAAAAAGTCCTTTCGCAAAACGATTACGCGTAAGAGTTTTGACGAAAACGTACCATCATTAGTTCGTACCACTTTTACAACTCAAAGCGTGTGTTTGGTATACAGTCCTTTAATACTTCACTTATCGTCTCATTTGCAACAATGCGATAATCATGTCCTGTTAATATTGTCAATAATTCGACCAGTCACAACGTACGACCCGGGATTTCGTGATATATTGTGGCAATACAGGTATAAATGCCAGGTCATATGTGGTGGAAATTCAGTTCGTTGTTAGCATGGATGACCTGATAGACGTTATACTGATGGGGGAAGAGGGGTTCCTGAATTTGGACCTCGCATCAACCACGACGCCATCGTTCAAGCCCCTTCAAGTCCGCGATTTGATTTCAATACGATTTCGGCTTCACCTCTTTGGGTTTAGGAAATCCGACATAAGGTTGGTGTGCTCGCTGATGTGCATCACTTCTGATTTGGAACTACCAAATCGAAACAAAGTCGACACGGTAGAAGCGATATGCATCAAGTGGCTTTTTTTGTCAGATATTTGACAAACCGGCAAATTTCGTTGAACAAAATGTTGATAAATAACAGGTTTTGGGCAAATTTATAATATAGTTGACTGTGGTTAGCATTAATTTTGAGCAATTACTCGATTCTGATAACAGAAGCGGCATTTAAAAACAAATTGTTGTTGGAATCTGATGATATGGGGACATCTAATCGGATTGAGTACCTTTAAATGCCGCATTTGTGCGTGTTTTTAAATTTAAAATAAATGCAAAGAACAAACCTGACAGACTGCTTAGCTCTGGTGATGTCGGTGGGTGTGCCAAATATTCTTTTAGTTACGGTTCAGCGTTCAACCGTTCAGGAGCAGAAATCACCACTTTTAATCCACTGTCGCCATATTTTCTATTGTTCTCCCTTGCACAATATCCAGCCGATTGCCCACTGGTAACAATAGCTGTGGATTATTTAAACAATAAGTGTGCATTATTTTAACAATAACTGTGGAATATTAAAATATTCCCCAGGTATTGTCATAACAATCGCAAGTCATTGTTTGCTGTGTTCTCCACTTGCTGACACACCGGAATGTAAAATTGGTATGACCAATCAATCAATCAAATAAGAAACTGAACAGTCTTAGGTGATTATAATGATCATAGGGATACTAAGAAAGACGGTGGGTGGAATTTGTTTAATGTAATAACAACAATTTTACATCAATGTTAGACAATTCGGACTAGAAAAATATATATCACCCCTGGTCAAGTGGTCCAGCAATATACTGAATTATGATCTAGTTATGTGTTAATTTATTGTACTATTAATATGTGTATTATAAATAAAATTATCCTATCCTATCTGCTATGATGCGGTTGGGTCCTGCTGTATTGCTCTGATGATGGCAGGGCAAACTGATGCTGTTAACAAATAGTACCGTGAGTTCAACAACGAATTAAAACAATGTACAAGCTAAAATTGAAGTCTGCTCTTGTGTGAGTTTGGACAATATGCATAGCAAATGCATTGCTCAACGCCACATATGCTAAGTCAGTGTCGTAATTTGGTTGCGAACAAACAATATATTTATTAGATTTATTATTTAAGTTACCAGTGTGATTATGGGAATAAGTGGTTTGAAGGTCTAAATTATGCTCGCGTTTGTTATATTCGTATAAGGCCTCTGTATGCCGCACATAGCCTAGTTCAAGAGATTGAATTGAGAAAGTTCGGTTCCCCAACTTCTTTGGCATTGAACAATAAAGAGCGTTCCTTGTTAATACATTCATGGTGTGGTATGAATAAAGAGCGGTTGTCTCTCACTTGTGTGCGAAATATTTAAAACAGCTGAAAAATATATGTTATATTAACATTTATTTTCAGAGCACACAAAGCCGGTATATCACTGGGGCTCTCCTCGCCTTTGTCGATTATGCAGAAGCTTGGAAGCTTCAAGTCAATACAAACAAAAAATAATAATGATTTTCACGAAGAAATGGTCGAAAAATCTCCCCACATTCAAGTATGGAGGCTGTAGCCTAGAAATAGTTAAAGAATTCACTTATTTGGGGGGGGGGGGGTAAATTATTTTATAATCGTCGATTCCGCCAGAACATAAAGAAAACAGTTAAAAACCGGAATGTGAAATTGGTAATTTCGGAATTAGACAATTCGGACTAGAAAAAATATATTCCACCCGGTCAAGTGGTCCTGCTAATCTGCTATGATGCGGTTGGGTTCTACTGAATTTCTCTGATGATGTTAGGGCAAACTGATGCTGATAACAAATACTACCATTATATATTTTTTAATTTGTCTTTTTCGCGGTGTTGCGATAATCTGAACATATCCACGAAAAGCCATTATGCGTATCAAACATTCAAAACATATTTATTGCGAAATATGTTTAATACTGGTTGTATTAGTTGATGAAATTCGACTATATTTTCGTACGATGGTGTACGTAAACACACACAAGTTGTGCTCTGCTTACATAACACAGAGCAATTCGATTGGTTATTCATACACAATGATATAAACGCTCTTTATTATTTCCATATCAGGAAAACAGTAATAAATAACGCTCTTTATGTTTACCATATCCGGATCTAAACAAAAGCCAGAAAACGTAACATGTTTTGCTTTTGTTTACATGCCAAAGGGGAAGAAATCGACAATAACAAACATACTGCTTATGTCATATTTCTGATTGCTATAAGAACAAAGTCTGTCTATATTTCACTATTTATGGCGGTTTTTGACGGATGGGAATATTTTAACAGCATACCCACCGCCAACACCGCCCGTATCTTTAACGACACATTTGCAATGTATTTGAGACTTGTTCTAATAATGAAAAACTTACGAAGGTGGAGCCTTCTTATAACACGGAATCACTCGCACGATATAATTTTCTGGTAAATGCTAAATATTTAAATGTTGATAATCCAAATCAGTTCGTAATGTCGGGTACACCACACTATAACTTAAGTGGATTAGTTACGTTGATTACATGGATTTTAATAAAATGTTAAGAATTTGATGTCAAAATGCTGAAATTGAAGATCGTTTTATACGGGTAACGACTACTATATATTTATAGTAAATAAACCTCATTCGATAACTTACGTTGGTCAAGAACTCCTTGTAAATCCAACTTCGAATTCATGGAAATAAATCAGATAAACAGTACAATACGAAAACGACTCATCGAAAGATTGTTTTGTTCCAATATTAACGGAAAACATCAGTTTGATCATCGGCTGGATTGTCATTTACCTCCGGGTGCTTGTGATGTTTATTTCGCTTATAAAATGAACGCCATGCTGATAACATATAACTATGTAATATCCATTTAGATAACGTCGACACAGAAAGTTTAGAAAATTACTTCATTCCCTGTTCGAATGCGGAGTTTGGTCACGTCACGTTTTACTGACAAAATTCACTCTTCTCACATTCAATTTACAAATGCGCCCGATAACGACGTGTTAATTAATTAGATTAAAGCGTGGGGTAAGCTAATCGGCGACAAAGGCAATATCATGTTTGGGGCTACCTATAACTGATATCCCGATAACCACTCATCATAACTGGATTGTCAACGCGGCTCAGTGCATACCAACTCAATGCGACAATTTTGATTTGTGACAATGCAGCGAGGACGAGCAGTATCAGGCCAAGCAAATTAAATGTTTGTTGTAACTGGAAGGTGTCCATGCACATATGCACTGGTGTCAATTAGACTTCCGCCCATGTGTTATCTGAGATATAACATAATGTGAGTCATAAATATTGTGTTCATATTGGTTTATAAATGCACAGCTAAGTAGGATATATAGCAGGATTGGCCATATTTCATGGGGCGGGGGGGGGGGGGGGGGGGGGGGTGGCGATTGACACATTTTTAATGACAATTTTAATTCCAAATCTCCAGATCACTATTTAAAGTGGCAACTGAATTTGCGTACAAATCTTTATTTGTCTGACAGATTAGGAAATTGTTTAATGGTCATGTTCACATTTTTTGTTAAAACTTTTATTGACTTTTAGTTGAATATATCATACATTGTAATGTCATTGACAAATTTCAAAGTTATACTATATGTAAAATTAAATTTCGTCTTGTTATTCTTTAAATACTGAGGATTAAGCCAGATATTCCCCTCGCTGTCGGCCATTCGTCCAAATAATAAAGTATAGTCGAATTTCATCAACTAATACAACCAGTATTAAACATATTTCGCAATAAATATGTTTTGAATGTTTGATACGCATAATGGCTTTTCGTGGATATGTTCAGATTATCGCAACACCGCGAAAAAGACAAATTAAAAAATATATAATGGTAGTATTTGTTATCAGCATCAGTTTGCCCTAACATCATCAGAGAAATTCAGTAGAACCCAACCGCATCATAGCAGATTAGCAGGACCACTTGACCGGGTGGAATATATTTTTTCTAGTCCGAATTGTCTAATTCCGAAATTACCAATTTCACATTCCGGTTTTTAACTGTTTTCTTTATGTTCTGGCCGAATGCCCGACAGCTCGGGGAATATCCTATACACCATGCAGTTGAATCGGGATCCAGGGTAGGTTCGGATTATTTAGACAGAAAGAGTACTTTACGTAACTTAGAACTCGGTTATGAATTCCATGTAATTTTAAAATGCCCTGCATTGCAGACTCTACGAGAGAGATATATAAAATCCTACTTCTACCGAAAACCGAATATTATTAAATTGAATTAACTATTCAATTCGGGAAAGGAGAAGAGAACACAAAATCTTTCACTATTCATTAATAGGGTAATATATGCCATTCTTTAGGCTCTCCTGAGGCATTCTATAACTGCACACGTTAGGACGCCACCATGGGTTGTTTAATTAAATAATTGTTGAATTTCACTATATATTGTGTACTATCTTGCACATAATAATAACTAAAAACTCCCCATGCATCGCACACTATATACTGTATTTTTGGCGACTGGTTTCATAGTGCACTCCTCTTACTGTATATTTTGTGTCGCAGCCAGCGATGACTATCCGTTGTGAATAGCGATCTTATTTCGCGGAAAGGTCGAGATTATTAACGACGAGTATAGTGATTGCCAATCTAAACAGCACATCGAGGTCGTAGCTCAATATAACTGGATGGTTTACATGATATACATATACAGTCTCGAACGGAGTAAAGTGATATATTGCAGAACATAAATTTCAGGTGTTATTTGAGCAAATTAGAAACCATGAAATCGTAACCGTTATTACGGATAGTAAAATACGAGAACGATTAGAAAGTACACAAAGGTTGATGACGTAGTACCCTATCCGTATCCGTAATCGTAAACGTGAGTTTTGCGAAAGGTCTCTAATATCACATGGGATTATTATTGTGTACGCGTTAAAAACGCTCAGCCATGCAGTCGATGCAACATCTGATTGGTCAACATGTCTCGTGTGATCGCTTTGTTTGGATAGTTTCTCGTTGCAACGAAATACATTTTGTCTGGTCGTTGAAGCAAATCAGTCTTGACTAGCTGTTTTGGTGTCATTTTGTCGGGCAGAATCTTAGGAACAACATATCCAAAATCCGCTAAAATCCGCTTTGGGGAAAATTTTCTAGAGCATTTTGAAAAAAAGGTCCAATTTGTGGTTTTTATGTATGATTTTCAGTTTCTTATGAAATATACACTTTAATGGCATTTAAATTAAAGTTATACAGATGGCAGGAACATGCAACATAAACAAATTATTATTGTTGTCATGACAGACGTATGTCATTTTGTGTACAATTCGATTGTCAAAAGTTCAAAATGGCGGACAAAATGGTGACCGAAAGTGGTAAAATTGGACAATTTTCGCTAACTTTCACCAGATCGTTTTCATTGATAAGAAATTTGGTTTAAATGGGCATTTGTGCTAACATATACCATTTTAAATCAATGTCTGATAAATGTGAGTCATATTACGAGCATTGGGAATTTGGGCCCTTCAGTGTCCCTCAAATTCGAAATAGATGTACTAAATTTCGAAGAAAAATCAATTATTATTTTAATGCCCAGAATAACCGCAAATCGAACACACCAGTGTGCTGAATACTCATTAGATGTCAGATTTGAAACACTAGTGCCCATTTTAGCGGAAATGAGGCCATCACTTCCCAATATGGGGACAAAATGGCTACCGAAAGTAGTAAAACTGGGCAATTTTCGCGACGAAATTTGTTTATGTAATGGCTAGCACCACAGTAAATTATATCGGATCCTAATACGATAATAATGAGCTATATGTCGCGGCGAAATTTCGATCGAAAGAATTTTTTTTAATTTGTTCATTGTCTTGTAACTAAATATACTCATATCGAATATAATTTTATGGGTGTCCAAAGCAAAGCAACTAGTATCGAAATACATCACATGGGTGTCCAAAATCACTTAACGGGTGTCCCAAACCATCTAAGGAGCGTAAAACAACACAACGGGTGTCTCAACCACCTTCTTAATAATATACCAAATTAATCGGTGAGTGTCCCAGTCCATAGAACGGGCGTCCCAACTCAGCCAACTAGTGTCCCAAAACAATATAATATGTAACACAGTCCACCCAAATAGTGTCACAAACCATCCAAATAGTGCCAAATGCTTGTTCCATACCATCCACCGATTGCCATATGTCACCCATAGTGTCCCAATTCATGCATGTGGTGTCCCAAACCACACAAATGGGTGTTTCAGACCATCAAGTGTGTACCAAAACCATCCAATGGGTGCCCCAAACCAATAGATAAGTGTCCGTAATCATTCAATTAGTGTCCATGTCTTAAACCACCAGGAGTGTCTAAAAACGTCCGACTAGTGTCTCAAACCACCCACTGAATGTCCCACGTCATCTAATGAGTGTCCCAAACTAGTGTTTTGGTACACTCATCTCATGGTTTGATGAACTCACTTGATTGTCTGAAATACTCGTTGGAGGGTTTTGTACACTATTGTATATGTATTGAGATGACATTTGTTTTATCGTTTGGGCCATTTGTGACTTCAGTTGGATTGTTTTGGGGCACCAATTGGGTGGGTTGTTCACACTGAATGGTTTGGGACACTCGCTATAGATTTGAGACACTGGTTATGTGCATTGGGACTGCGTGGCCTATTGGGTCAATGATTTGGGCCGTTTGGGACACTATAGCTGAATGGATTGAGACGACAGTTGTATGTTGTATGACATATGACACTACCGGATGTCTTGGGATACTAGTTGTATGGCATGAGGTACTTATTGTATGACTGGCAGTCGTGTTTTCGGACACCCGATGGATGGTTTGGTTACCTTGGTACACCCATTGTGTGGTTTGCGGCATTGGTTGAGTGGTTTGACACACTAGATGGGTGCTCATTGTATGGTTTGTTTTACTCATGTGATGGTTATGGACACTCATTGGATAGTTTTGGACACATGTTGTATGGTTTGGGACACATATGTGGTTTCGAACAACGGTTGCAAAGTCTGGAGCACTACAGGTGTGGCTTGGAAACATTCGTTGAATGTATTGGGCCCCTAATCAGGTAGATTGAGACACTCGCTTGGTGGTTTGGGACACTCATTTGGGTTGGTTGGATTAACAGATTTATGGTTTGGGGGGATATGACACCAGTTGAGTGTCGTTTGGGGCACTACCTACCTCAGTCTACATCAGTCTGGTGGTTTGTGAAACTCTTTTGGTGGTTTGGGACAATATTTGGATTTGGAGCGCCCGTCGTATTGATTGGGATGCTCAAATTTTTGTTTTAATACTAGATGTGTTTTGTAACTCTGCATATGGTTTGGCGCACTCGATAGGTGGTTTGGGACACTCATTTGATGCATTATGAAACTAGTATTTGGCTTTGGAAACTCGTATGGTGGCATATATGACTACATATTGGATATACATGTATTCGATATCGTAAGATTTAGTAAAAAACAAATCAACAAAAAAAACGCTTTAATTGTTCTATTCCGACTGCCATTTTCGCTGTCATTTTGAAAACTGTTTAGACACCGAATTGTCAAATCCTCGGGATATCACTTATTATAACGGATTAGGATTCGCCATTTTATAGTTTTAGAATAAAAATGTTGCACGAAATGGCAGGCTTAACCCTTTGAAGCGGAGAGACCGGATTACCGATCCAATCCTTATATTCCTATATCCCGAGAGACCGCGGAATACCGGTCCGGAAATGTACCACATGTTAGCGTCAAAATAGTTTGAACAGACATCTTTACGAAAAAAAATGGATAATGTTTAATACTGGGACCCCAGTCTGGGAGATGCACGTTGGCCGACCTGGTTCCCGATGTGATAATTAAATTATTTTTTGTCGGACCGTGTTCATATTTTATGAGCAGGTTTATGACACACCCCTCACCTGTATAGTTTTTGGTATCGATTGGTTGATCGGTTTAGAAACGAATTAACCCTTCCCACACACTACATAGACACGTGCTATCCGATGCGATAATTCAAATACTTTTCATCTGATCTTCCTCATATTCCTTATCTAGGTTTATCTTGGCACACCATTCACATGTGTCAATTTAAGTATTGATTGATTAAATGGTTTTGAAAATTAAATTAACTTTTCCCACCCACTATGTGGAACATGATGCCAACATCAAATATTGGCTTGCCAATATGAATTATCTGCGCAATGTGCAAAATGCTGATAAATATACCTGTCTCAGATATGGCTGTACTGTTTCAACTGGGCAGAAAATACTAAATTTAACCATTCCACTCGAACCAGAGTCATTAATGAACACTTTAAAAACATATATTGAATATTCTTAAATAATTGGATGTGAACACTGTTTTGAAAATCCCCAAAATGCATGTGCTTTAATGTCAATAAATTAATGATGGCAACACAGCCTAGTATTTAGAAGATAATGGATCTTATGTTTTCTAGAATACTGGCATCTTGGGATTAATTGAAATTGATTACATTCTACTGGTTATATTTCTATCGGGTCAGTATAGGGATTAATTAAAATTGATTACATTCTACTGGTTATATTTCGGGTTAGTATAAAGCCATATCATACACATGTAAGATAAATTAAACTACCAGTAGATATACTACCGTAGTGTCCAATACAGGCATTAGATATGTTTGTCAGCATCTAACTGTCTCTGTTGTGTTGGGTAATTCCAGAAGTGTTGAAATGTTATAATATAGTGTTGTATCAATGAACCATTCGAGTGACATACCCTGTCCACACATAACATGCTCTTGTGATATATTTCATTTGATCATTTTCCTATTCTATCTACAGGTTTATGATAATCCACTTTTCACTTGCATAGATTTTTTGGACAAACATTAACCCTCCAATAGATACATGCTATCCGATGCAATAACTCAAATACTTTTCATTTGATATTCCTTATATTTGTTAACTAGATGTATCCTGGCACATATTGATTGTCTGATTAGTTTTGATAATTATATTAACACTTGCCACCATCACAGAAACACATGCTGTCGACATTAAACTCAAATATTGGCTGCTAGCCAATATGATATATTGTTTCAACAGGGCAGCTATTAAATTAACCCTTCCACTTTGAACCCTTTTCACTAATGAACACTCTATAAAACACCTATTGAATATTCTTATGTCATAGAGGTGATATTGTATTTTGAAATTATCTCAATCGCAGGATAATAACAGTGCTGGTATTCTTTGTGTCGAATTGCAAGTGAAATTGTTATTTCAATTTGTCTTCGCATCAACTGCCAACAAATAGCCAAGAACACGGCACTGGTGTTAATTTCCCTGGCAATTTCGAAATTTAATAAAAAGTGTGTACATATTATGGTAATTGGGACGTTTTAATTTTTACAATTTCTTATCGATTAACCCATCGCTTGGGTACGATAGCCACAGTGGCGTGACTAGAGGGTCTCCGTTCGTTGGGATCGTGTGTCCACCTTGAAATTTCCCAAATATAACCCCCACCTGGCTCCCTCCGTTGAACCAGACCAAACTCCCATGTTTGCAAAATACCATTTGCATCCCCGCCCTTGGGATGGAATTATCCAACTGGTATATAAAACTTTCCATCTGTTGGAAATTTCCAACCTGGCACCCCCCTAATGTTGGACGATTTCCAACTGATAGCAACTTCAGACCAATTTGTTTTAAGTTGACTAAATATAGGAAAATATGCTTCTGTTGGTAGAAAAACAACAAATCTTCCACCAACAGACTAATTATTGGTCGGAAAATCAAACAATTACAACCTATATGTGGTGTAAAATGTGTGTGAAAGGCATGACATTTCCAACTTGAAATGTTTGGCCAAAGTTGGGGGGGGGGGGTGTAGACACATCCCCCTTGTCGCAATGTCCCTATATATGCCATATATGTTCGTACGGCTTCATTGGTATTATTATGTTGAGTTAAATTTGTAACAAATATAACATCATACCCCCTATAGTATAATGCAGAATAAGGCAGTCACAAATATTGCAGCCCAATGAAAACAAATGTTGATATTCTGCGTGGTCCACTCAAGCGAACCATGACCCAAAACTCATCTCAGCCTCTCAGCCCAATCGTACATTGATCAACAGACAGGACATGAACATTCTCAAATATAGAATTTCTATAATGAAATTAATCTTTAAATTTCATGAATAAAGAATAATATAGTCTCCTCTAATGATCTTCAGATATTATATCATGAATAAATGCACTTTTTTACAGAAGTTCTTGGTACCTGAAAACATGGAAATATTAAATATTTATCATGCCATAAAAGTGAAGTAAATGAGGTTATAATTTCCAAGGGGTCGATGGTTCTTAAATATTGTGTCACAATAATCACTTTTACCAAATTTCAAAAATAAATTCCTGACAGAGTTTGAGAAAGTCCATTTTGAAATACCAGGAAATTTTGGCAACTTGAAAACGTACGTCTGACACTTAATTAACGTTTCCGCGATAGTTACAAAACATACGAAGACTACACCATTCACACAAGTCTGTGGCACGTTTTGGGGTTTGTTGCATTTTAAACATGCATGGACTCATTTATGGCAAGAATGTGTTTTTCAAAAACTGACCGATGGCCCAGTAACGTACAGACATAACAATAAAACACTTCGTAAATCAAACATGAAAACGAGAACCGTATATAATCGAGTTCTATCTCGCGACACAACACGTGAGTGCAGTAAAGGTATGTAAGTACTAAAGTGTGCATACTAAATTGTCATGAACCACGAAAGAATATGTTTAAATCATGGTAATATTTCGATGATGGAAACATGGTTTGTCTTGATATCGGAAATGTTATTTGGAGGATATTACTTGGTTGTTGTGATATTAGGCCAGATGTCAGCCCACGAGGTAACCTCATAATGTCGAAGGCTGATATGAGGTTACAGAGAGCTGATATCGGGCCTAATATCAAATCAACCAAGTAATACCATATGTATTAATTAGATCGCCTCTTATATGGTAACTAATGACTCTTTCAAATGAGTGACATCAACAAATCTAATCTACACATTAATTTAGCAGTGAAGTATCTTTGCGGCATGGTCGGAAAAGCTATTACTAAAATTTGTGATGTCGTAAAACAATATCACTCGGATTGATGATGTCGTGATGGCGATGTTCACATGGTTCGACAACAGGCAGGCTGGTCTGGACAAAAAGTTACGGGACGCTTAGTGGTCGGTTATGGTGACATGTGAGGCTCAGCGAGATCAATATTAGGCAAGGCCGTGCCGGCTGTGACGTATATCATTCAGCGTATTTTCGTTTCCGAAATTTTCCTAATCCCCGTTTGTTTTAGCGTTTGTGGTGAACCAGTAGAATTCCAGACCACACGTGCTCTTTTGGTGTTGGGCTTTTCCATTATGGCGAAAATACTCAAAGACTGGCATGGGTGTGAACATACCAGGCTTTTTCAATAGCAAGTTTAATGGTGGGGCTCATGTCGTGCAGTTTATGTATCTGTGCAATCTCAACAAAATGAATTGTTACATTTAATTTGTGACGAGTATCGCGATATGTAACTTTTTGTCAGTACATTTTTAAATCTATTTCGAAAGATTATGTTCTTGTTATTTTTATCCAATGAGTTCCATATGTCAGGGAATGTGTGCTTTGGTAACACAGAACTAAAAGCAGTTCTAGGACTTTAACCCATGCATTGGAATAGTCTATTCCACATGTCGAGGCCCGGGAATTCTGATAATATAACAACCATGCCTTGTACATGCGATTATGCCAATATTAGGCAATGCGGTTTAGTTCTTCGCGATTAAGTTGATTAACACTACAGTTGTGCTTGACATATAAGCCCATGCACACGGGTCAGCTATTTTACAATTCCGACGGCGGACATTTTTTCATGTGGCTGGCGTTAGAGATAATATGGCTGGCGGCGGCTTTTGGCAAATATGGCTGGCGGCGTGCGATGGCGGCTTCGGGCTCTAAGATGAGCAGAATAGCTCCTGATGTTATTTGAAGTAGCATAGTAGTAATCGTGTTTAGTTCCATAGGAAATGATGTCTCTCAGTTGCTTAATGTTCGTCGTCAGTAATGCTATGTCCATAAAACCCTTCGCCATACTTTTCTGAGTCTCGTATGAATTGTGTTGAGCATCCCGTGACTGAAATAGATAAGCAAATAAACTCCTTGACTAAAATTTTACCCAACAATTATTCGCAACACCAGGGTAAATCTAGCTCCAAGCAACGTTGACTAAATTGGTGAGTAAACTCGTTCTACTCAACAAGTTGAGTAAACTTCGTACTCAACTTTGAAAGTGAAATCGATCAACAACCGAGTGACTACAAAACTTATTTTTACAGTTGTGTATATCTCGATCAACTTTGGCTGAAAATTGTAGCTAACGTTAATCAATCATCAGTCTTCGTAATCATGAAAATGTGCACCAGGTGAGTTGGCTGGGAATGTTTGTTTGGAGTACATGTATTCTCCAAACTTAACCGGATGCCATATCCAGAATCAGCGACCGGATTGGCAGTATCTGGAAATTATAAATAGTCTAGCTATATCTCTTCTTTTAAATACGTTTTATATATTTTCCAGTGTATAAAATAATAAATATGAGTCGAAGACACCTGTCCGGAAACGCTAATTCTATCAATTAATATTGATTTTATACTGATTAAGTGGGACATTTTCCGTTTATATTAGAAATATTAGATTTAGAGTTATGTTTTAAATTGATTGTGTGTGTATATATATACTAGCTGAAACAGGCGTTAGGGGCCTGTGGCCCCCTGGGTGCGCTTTGCGCACATGACAGACAGATCCTACTCTATTATACATATTGATAATATTATTATGCTTTTTCAATATATCATCGGACAAATATGTTCATATTAGACCTAAATATTGACATTGGTTCATATTGGACTTATTTGGTTCTGATATAAGCCCATATTGGAGTTATGTCCTTTATTATGTTGGATGGCGCGGGACACAGTGAAAACTCATCTATAAAGAGCGTACATCTGGTGCTGAAATAGGCCCATAGCGTATTTGTTTTTTTTGGTGTTATTTATTTAATTAAATTTTTTTAGATCAAAATTTTGAAAAACTAACGCCATTATATAACCTCCGCCAGTGTAACCCGAGTCACCACATCAAATTTGGTTGAAATCGGACTAGCAGTCTGGGAGAAAAATCCGGACAGTATCCGATAATGATCTACTGGATGATTTGAAATTATTCTTAGATATGAACTGATTAATTTGGTTCATCTCTGGATTGTCTGTGGTGTCCATGAAATTAGAACTTCGTCTTCGAAATGTTTACTCTTGAATTAAGTTGTGAACTTATGAAGTTGTGATAGACAAACCGGCCATCTCCTCTTGTGTGAATGTTGCAGTTCTATATATCCAAAAATGATTGGACAACGAAGATTAAATATCTCTAAATGACAACCGTTACAGTTGAAGATTGTTGTAAATTGAATTATTAGACATTTTAATCAACGTGTTGATTAAAGAAACTGATTTCCTGATTTGTTAGTGTTGGGTACTCACCATTTAACCACTGAATACATATAAATAGCATTTTAAAAGACATTTTAATCAACAAGATTTTCAGTGAACGACAGGGTGACAATCGACAATGTAGTTTCGTTCCGATCGCCTGTCAATTATTGTTTGGTTAACGAGCTTTAAAAACTTGGAACAAAGTTTGGAAATTTCAAGAATGGAAACAATAGGGAAAAAATCATCCTGACAAGTGGGGTGTTGTCTAGAATACTTGAGAGTGTTTTGTGAGTCACTATTAAGTTTGATTTATTCTGTATTGGTAACTGCATACAGGACATATTGCAGTACTACATGCACCATGGACAGGAATTTCAAGTTTGAAAAAAGACGAACTTGACCTTTGAATTGTGTTTCATTCAGCTGTACTCAGCCTTTCAGTTGTGTTTTAATCAGCAGTTTAAAATATATAAGTGGATCTCAAAATGTTTTATAGTCTTCAAAACACACAGTAGCGTGAATCCCAATCCCCGCTATATCGCTAGTCTTGGTAGCAATTTAGGAGAAGAACCGCAATATAAGGTGCCGAACTTTTCTTGTGGTAAACCAAACTAAACTGTGTACCGCGCTGATGCACCGGATTTGTATGTCTTGGTCGCGATAAACCACGGTTCGTGTACATTGGTTTACCTTGACAACAAAAATTGTAAAACACCGCGGTATTTTTAACAAATGGTTTTCGATCTGTACTCACCCTATGTGTGCCGATCGGTGTATTGCTGCGGTCGGTGTAGAGCTGTTAACCGCGGGAATTCCCGTACGAGGGGTAGATTGGAAAATGTGGTTTTTCAAAGCACAGAATGAAATTTTTTTAATTGTTTTTTTGCTTTAATCGTCGAACAAAGGACTCAACAAACAGTAAGTATGATTGCCTAGTTAATAATATCGCATAATCGCGTCCCTTCAACATTTTTATCACAGCTTTTGCCTCGAAAAAGGTAAAATTCCTGTTTAAATCTCTATAACTTTTGCAAACCAAGACCTTTACTTCGGGAAACCAATTGAAATTATAGGCAAATATATTGAGAATCGATTTGGGTGCGTAAACCCAACCATCAAAGCTATATTTCTTGGTGAAAATTTAGTTTGACGGAGGGCACTACCGAGAAAAAATGGAACGAATATAGCACGAGAAGATCATCTGATAGTTACGATTTTACCTCAATGGGCGGGAAATAGCAAATTATTGACATTCCAGTTTCATTGAGATTTTAATGGAATTTGAACTAAATGCAGCTGTTTCCTTCTCCGATGATCTGTTGGCATATGCAATTGATCTAATATCGATATGGCATGTCTGTAATAACCTACAACATTGTATTTATTACCTATCTCGTATATATGTGTGATTTATACAGATTTCCCAGTTAATTATCAGGTATAATATGTATATTGTCACTGCCGAAATTGACGTCATTTCCCCTTTGATGTTTAATTTCTATTTGTGAAATTTCGTGCATAAATTGTCTTTTAAAAGTTGTTCCCAACAATTTAATCCACACATCAAGCTGCCAAATTTCTAGCTGGGATGTGTAATAAACAGAATAATCAACAGGCTGCGATGATTACCTGATATAACGCACTCAGTAGCTGTACTAACTTGTAAACTCCTTCATTCGGGTTTCTGTCAGGTCCATCCACCTTGTGACGTATATCACATAATCATTGAATCCAGTTGATTGATCTCACTATAAGTAAGTTCCATAGTATTCATTCATATGGATGGTGATTTCTCTCATCGTTTCGGGGATGGTGCAGGCGTTTAAATGTTGTCATTGTGGATCAAAGTGGACGAACCTGAGTGACATTGCATATCGCAATGTCACAGATCACGGACAATGTAAGTTGCGCTATTTGGAAAAGTTTTTGGACCATGCAACAGGGACAGAGAAATCGTGACCTGAGTTCCAATCTGTTCTAAGTGCATTTTTTATGATTTTGAGTAAATCGATTTTCAAAGTTTGAATTGCCGTCACAACTGAAATGTATGGTTTACAGTGGAAAATTTCACATCTTTGGATTCCTTAATGTCTTAGCTATTTAATTTTATCAAGACATATCCGCATAAGTCTGTTATGTCTCTTAAGTTTTGAGAAATGTAGACCTAGGGTGTGAAATTTAGCACTTAGAGCAAAATAGAACTAAATATGTGTTGTTGAACACGCAAATGACAATTCAGACCTTAACACTATTTTAGGGCCAGGTTGTCCTATATTCCGAAAAATATGTCATTTTGGAACTTAGGACAACTAAGAGTTAAACTATACACTCTATTCACCAGAATAACAAATTGATTTCCGACACTTCTGGAAGCCGCATTTGTTCCAAGTACACTACTTTGGTCATGTTGGTTTACAGTATAATGCATTTAAATGAGTACCAACATCACTGTAAATACAATGCTACTCGAGAGATGGACTTTACACATCGTGCAGACCATAATAATGTATTGCGTCAACATTGGTAGGAAATTAGTTCACGTAATCTACCAGATGAACGGAGCTGTCCTACCTGCGTATTGGAAATTAGCAATATATATAATTGCCAGGATTAATATGAACTCAGTTGATCAGCCCATTCATTAAAGTTGGTCTTTTGACACACTCATTTCAGCTGCTACGCTAATATTTGGATACCATCAATGTGTTCATAATTGAACACCATATTAGTAGCTTCCAGCCACACAACCTCCAACACTAGTGTGAACAGCTATGTGGTTACCATAGCGCAATTCATGCACGTTGCTAACAAGGACAGGTGGCCAAATGATCCAGAAGTGTTCACTCACTCAATCTACTGTGCTACGGGCGTCCCTGTTTGGATCAATGGCAATTTGAACATGGACAACTTGTGGCAGCTATGATTGTTCCAAGAGCACATGCGTTGGTTTTGTTTCGCCAAAAGTGCTTCCAATGTAGACGCTCATGTATATATAGCTGGCATATGCATCGGCATTGGATATGCATGTACACCTTGGTAACCGCATCTACTATTTAAGCTGGAGTAAGAATCTATCTTCAAATTTACTTGTTTGTCTAGATCAATCGGGGGTGTTATCTGAAATTTGTCTCATACAGTTTTTTCTTTGCGAGAGGGCCATTGTTTGTTGATTCGACAGTTCATTATATATTAGTACGGTGTTCATTTTCGTTCCGATTGCCTGGCCTGAAAGTGTGATGATCAGGTTGGCTTTGTATGTTGTTTGTGCACCAATGTTGATACTTTATTGTGAGGAATAGCAATGTGCTGTTGAACGCACATTGAAGGTAGTGAAAAATACATGTTTCATATTGATTATTGTAGTGAACCTTTTTTTTACCTCTCCATAGTGACGATCCGCGCCCTTCCTGTGTGCCCACCGCTGCTGTTATATAGTGTGGTACATGTGCTTACGTGCCGGTTCATGGGAACGTGTCTTCGTAGAAAACTATCGATGGGGACCGTACATAATTCGCATTCGATGTGTCGGACGTGGGGTCCTCATATTGCGGCGAACATACCCACGATTAGACTGATTGATGTCATGGACTGTTTATGGTATTTTAATGACTGGGTTGTGTCTGGACGAAGCGCCGCTATGTGTTCGCTGCAATGATGTGGTGGTGTGCTCTGATTGACTGAATTCATGGTATTGCGACAATAGTTGAGTAGGTGTTTGGTTAAAATTGCAATCCGTGCATTAGTTTCCAGAATATGAGCAAATGGTAGAGTCAGTCGTTTGGAAACATGCTCGCATTGAATACTGGCGCGGAGACATCGCTGTGCGATTTCGGCGGTTGATGATGTGGATCATTGTGGGCTATGGACACTTCACGTGCATCTGATATACAACATACACGAACAACGCCTATCGGAAACTGCCATATAATTTCAAGATGACCATAGCCTATATGATCATGTAACAGTGTTCAGTATTTCTAACTCGGGACGCTGTATATTGCTGGTGTCTGTGCTGCTGACAGGGATCTTCCAACTTATTGCGGTTTTAGGTGAAGTTCAAAATTCAAATACCACAAGGAAAGCTATTCATAGAAATGTGTCTCCTTGGATAAAATGGGCACTGGTTAGGGAAAGGAACAAAACATCTAGGTTATTATGCATGTCTTGTGTTCGACGTCTGCAAAGCTCCGCAGTAGTAATTAGTCCATGTGTCGCTTGCTGAGTTTTTTTTTTGGTGGGTCTAAATAGCTGTTCTCTGCAAGTGTATTTGGGGCGGTCGGCAATGCAGCGTATAAGTGAGCTAGGATGTTACATGTATTTCGTGTTCCAAATGTATGACTCATTGTTCTATATATCAGTCTCGTGCGTATACATACTATCATATTGGATCACCACAATGGGTATAAGAGTGTATGCTAAACACAGAACCCACAACACTCCACCATGCTGTTACATATACTTACATGGCGCGTATTTCGGTTTCTTATCTGCGGAATCGAGTGTCTTCGGTAGGTTGATGCGCCGTTCAATGTGGATATATGCTGGGTGTCATGGTCATAGTTCATGTTTGGTACCTCGTGAGATTAACCCGGCCATGAACGCTGATGTATGCAGCCTCTGCGTTGTTGGTTGACGTCTCTGCACAAGTTCACTACCGTGATGCGTTTTAGCAACCAGCATTTTACTTGCCAATAAACGTTGTATGTATTAGGGAATATAGTAGGCGCCAATATTGCAGAATAATGTTGTCCCGTGGGTGTATCGTGTTGTGGCCTTTGTAATGTGGTTCAAAGTCTCAAAGCGGAATTTTGTTTCGTATGCTGTGTTTGCCAGTCTTTAAAACCAATGTACAAGCCACAGATGGTGTGCGACTTTTTAGCAAGAGGATATTGTTGGGTCATATCGATGTGCGAAGCTGTGCATCTGTCTGCAGTCTTGTAACATAGTTACCGTGTACAACTGCTTCTGTGTTGTGGATGCATCGGTCGAATGTACTTGCTGTCTTCGGGAATTATGGTGGATGTGTTTCCATGGGTATGATGTGGTGCTGGTTCCATGTTCTCCATTCTGTCGCATGCGCTTATGTAGTGCCTCTGGGCGTAGTATAAGTTTTTGCCCTTCCTTTGGGCTACCCGATAGCCCATGTACCGCGTATTACGGAGCTGCATGGTTATTGTGGCATCCCCCGATGCGTTCTTATGTAGAAAGAACTGGGATGGATGGGGCTTGGATGGAGATGCCTAACGGAATTATGAAATGACTTAATGTTAACATGGGTGGGGCGAGTGATGTATGTTGGTGATGAAGATCACGTTGATGTATGTGCTCGTTTGCTGACTGTTTCTGCATTTACAATACTTTATTCTGATGTGCATGGTGTGCTGGATCAACATGGGATCTATCGGCTGATATGCGCTTATGAACAGCCAATATATAACGTCGTTGTGGGAAGGGTGGCGTTGGTGTGCTACATGTATAGCAGTCTTCACCAAAATGGCTGATCATGTGTTTGGGGTGGCTAGGCTGGGTGGTAGTTGATTGCTGAAGTTGACGTTTCTGTTAGCACGACTGAATTTATTGAATCCCTTGACATGAGCGGTCAGTAATTGGGGCTGAGCATATAAGTATGCTGTCCAACACACACGATAACTTTCTAATTATTCTGAATTATATATCCACTATTGTGACGCCAAAAGTGTGCTCTGGTGTATTTCCAAAACTGGGTGGATAAAGTGAACACCAGAAAGTCGTTGATAGAGTGTATGTATGTGCGTGTATGTGTAGTTCTGGTCACTTTCATGTATGGTGATCCCATGGCCATAGTCACAGTCGACTAACGGATATATACTGTCAATGCAACAGCATTAAGTCTCATGAATAAATGTGTGTTGAATGTCCTTCAACTATAAATTCGCTATCAAATCGAAAATTATAAGGGTGACGAAAATTAACAAATCTATGGGTCGCCATCCCTGCAAATATTCGTTTTCGGAAATATCTCCTTGGATCCAAGCAGATATCTGCTCGCATTATGGAGATATCTCTTCGATCATAGATATATGTACTGTGGAGAAATCATTAATATTTCATGGCCGCGGTTTTCCAAGGAGATATCTCCATAATCCAAGCAGATATCTGCTTGGAATATTTTCAAGGAGATATCTGCTTGAAATATGGAGATATCTCCTTGGGTCCAAGGAGATATCTCGTTGAAAACTATTTCAATGAGATATCTCCATAATCCGAGCAGATATCTGCTTGGATCCAAATGAGTCATTTGAGGTCATTCGGCCAAAAAAACATGGCTGCCAGCGGCCATCTTGGATTTCAAAATTTGCAACAAAATACAACACGATAACTGCCTGCAGTCAGTTTACCAGTTAGAATTATATTATTTCTCTCATTCAAAGTGGTTTTGAAGCCCAACTCATTGCCAAAACACTAAAAAAACAAGCAGAATTTTTTTGTTTAGTTGCGGAAAAAATTGCTTGTTGGTGGCTTTGACCACCCACCCACCCCGGCATACATGCCGGATTTTTTTTTCACCCCCCCCCCCCCCTGGTTCCAACGGTACCCCAACGGACGTTTCGTACCAGAACGGTACTTAGAACAGATTGGAACTCAGGTCGCGAAATACGCGCTGAAAGTTCATCGTGGTGTCATTCCAACAGACCTAGTCTCATGCAGAGGGGAGAATGGTCGATGTTAAAGGGGTACTGTACGCCATTTTCATTAAATTTCCGGTGACAACAACGATCTAATATCGATAATATAGAGAAACATAAGTAATTTGAGTCGAAGATGTATTCTGTAAACGCTCAGGTTAATAGGCTATCTTAAAATTTAATAATTTAAAAGTTAATAATTTGATATAAATTGAATTTATGACTGGGGCCATAAAATGGCGTCAATTAAATTACGAATTTACGTAATCAAATAAAATAAATGAGGGATACTGGCTTGTTAAACCGATCGCACACACGATCGCTTAAAATATTATGATGATACGGGGAGAACACTCAAGCCACTCACTGATTAGCGACGATACAATAACTTAAATGATTATATGGGACTACTATGCATATAATATAACTTTTATTTGTTTCATTAGGTTGAAAACTGTACACAAATTACTCGACAACGACAATTTGTATTTTTGCATTCCGGTAAATTTGTCATCCGTAACACTACTTCGTACTCAACAGACTTTCAAATAATGAAAAAATTGTTACCTTATTCTCCGACTCGGAGACTATAAAAACCAACAACAACATTTGGCGTACAGTACCCCTTTAAGGACGAGTCAATATTCATTGTCAATGTGAAATCGAAAGTAAAAAAACTCAACACACCTGTCAAGCGAAAACTAAACTATGAATCAGAACTAGTTGTTGAACAAGAAGACAGTTCAATGGATGATACCAGTGGCAGTAGTATCCCAATAGACAATATATGTTATTTGTTATTCTTGGACTTAGTTCGGTTATTTTCTTTGCCAACTACATCGATGATGCGATTTCCAAGAGAAACCAAAACGTTCTGGTTAGCTGGATATCGGCTATTTCGAGGAAATTTTCTTCGTTTCATGCGGGGTCCTCAACACGTTGGCGACATAACTCAAGGATTAACAGAGAAAAACTACTATGACCCTCTAACAGCTAAGCTGAATTTTGCCGTACCTCATAGACTCAACCTTATGACAAAGGACCAAGAATATAAAAAAGACCAAGAATCTAAGGGTTATCTTCCTGGTATTCGCCAAGGCGTTATCCAGCAAGTAGCACATGTGCTTGGGGAAAAAGCAATTAATACAATACGAAACAACTATGCATGGCTAAGTCATAATAAAACGATATTAATCAGTCCCATATATGTTCGAAGAATGTCCTGAGAATAACACCGCCTATAAACCTGTTCAAATGCCAGCATATATGAAGGTTTAATTTCAGCTATCATCCGATCTTTGATAGCTTTTCCCCGATCATACCATGTTCTTTCATTGCTATATTCGTTCCATTTTTTCTCGGTAGTGCCCTCCGTCAAACTAAATTTTCACCAAGAAATATAGCTTTGATGGTTGGGTTTACACACCCAAATCAATTCTCAATATATTTGCCTATAATTTCAATTGGTTTCCCGAAGTAAAGGTCTTGGTTTGCAAAAGTTATGGAGATTTAAACAGGAAGTTTACCTTTTTCGAGGTAAAAGCTGTGATAAAAATATTGAAGGGACGCGATTATGCGATATTACTAACTAGGCAATCATACTCACTATTTGTTGGGTCCTTTGTTCGATGATTAAAGCAAAAAAACAGTTAAGAAAATTTAATTCTGTGCTTTGACAAACCACGTTTTCCAATCTACCCCTCGTACGGGAGTTCCCGCGGTTAACAGCTCTACACCGACCCACAGCAATACACCGCTCGGCACACATACATGTAGGGTGTGTACTAGAAAAAGGATGGCCCACCCTATAAGTGACGCCAAATTAGTCATAATTTCCTATAGGTCAATTGACCCCTTACTAATAGGCGAATAAGACATTGTAATTAATTGAAATTAAAGGCATAGTGTGCACATATTGTAGTGAATCAAGTTGTGTACCATTTCGGAAAACCCAACGGTTGAAGTATGCACAATATCTACACTCCTCTATTTCTGGATGAAATAATCGCTGATAAACAAACATAAATTATTCCGGCAATAAGAACCACTGAATTTCGCCCATTTAAATAATTACGTTATGTCTTGCCAATTCAAAGATGGTATATCTATTCCTAAAACAAGTGGTACATACTGTTCCAAACCCCCCCCCCCCCCCCAATCTAACACTTCACTCAATCCGAAAATGACTGCCGCCCATATGGGTCGATATAGGGCAACCATGTAATTTTTCAGTTCTTTGACCGATTTAGTTCAAACTAATTTAGCCCCCCCCCCCCAGACCACATTTTGAACCATCCACGACCCACCCAATGCAAAATGGCCGCCACCAAAGGCGACACACGAGCAGACTGATTTCTGGGGCTTAAAGGAATCAGAACAGGTCTGCTTAAAGGCCCATTTTATTTTCGGGTCAGAGATTATTTTTTATAATGCCTCGATATACGGTTTTAAGAACAATCTATGACATAAAATATAATTAAAACAGTATAATTCATAGAGTAATAGAAAGTAGCTGAAATCAGGGAAAAAAAATTCCCGCTTCGCTCACGGAATAAAACAATATTCAATCTAAGATATAGAGTTATTCCCCTGCCATTGAAAATAACAGACATTGCACTACAATCCATATGCAACTTAAGCATAGAAAACACGTCGGTACCTCAACAAAAACAACATGTTCACAGTTTATTACATATCTATCAACGTAATTAGCATGATCGCACGACGTTCCAGGCGTGTGATAATTCTCAGAATCGCACTAGTGCAATCTGTCGACGGAACTATTTCATTCAATGTTGTTAGACTGGCTTTCGCGTTACTATTTTAACTTTTACAACTTTTCAACGCAAGGGCGACAACCCACTTGCCGAAATCGCAGCGCGCTGATTGGGTTATATTTTTGGAAAACCCAATTAACCCCTTTTCGCGGGTCAAGATGGGTCAAGTTCACTTGCGGGTAGAAGGGCTCCCTGTCTGATTGTTGCGTTAACCCTAAAATGCCGTTAAAACTCTATTAAATTCACAATTTCTGTACCGGAGATTTCGACTGTGAGTCAACATACTATAATACGTAGATATGTAATAAAAATAGAACCGCATGAGTGTCTGAATTTTGACGAAATTATCGCACTCGATTTGTTGGTGGAACGCGATACCTCTCGTGCGGGACTGCGTCCCGCACTCGAGGTATCGCTCCGCCAACAAATCGAGTGCGATAATTTCGTCAAAATTCAGACACTCATGCGGTTCTATCTATTTATTACACCAGATACGTTTATAATACAATGTTTTGGAGCTTCCTCTTTCAAATGGTCTATAATATGGCATATATTTTATATAATGTGATCTGGGGGTTCAAAAATTAAGTGGGCCTTTAATCGATGTAGCATACACGTAGCTATATACAACGTCATTGACATACGTTGTTCCCTCTAAGAAACGCAAAACTTTTATTAAGTGAACGGATATAATTACATTGAGCGACGATATATTATATTGAGCGAACGATATATTATATTGAGCGAAAGATATATTATATTGAGCGCACGGAATAATTATATTGAGCGAACGATATATTATATTGACTATTGGGGTGAACGATATATTATATTGAGCGAACATTATTTCGGCCAATTTGGCCGTTTACTTCATGTCTGTTTTTCATCTGACGTGTGTGTCGGATATTTGATGTGGAGGATTTATGTAAATGTTAGCCCAAACTACATTTCCAAGTAACGATGGTTTTGTTGTTTATTTTGAGGAATAATACCGCGTCAGATGAATTCAGCCCAAATATGTTAACAGTTGTCGTGTCAAACATTCGCAGTAGGTTAGCGTTATTTAGTATTTGTGGATGTCCTTTAACATGGGGAAATTAGACTACTGCGCTTGAACGAGCATGTGAATTTGTCGTTTTTAATGTATAGCAACTTGATAATCAATAACAGAGGCATTCTCTGTCAAATAAGGTCGCTCTATTTACGATACCAATTGGGGAACTTTGTAAATTAAATTACGCGTACATCAGCGTAAACGTATACATGCTGCAAATAGAGAAGGTGTCGGAATGGGCATACTCGCTCCAGGGCTAACTCGCCCCAATAGACGTGTGCCAACTCGAATAAAAGGCCAGCTCGGAATAAAAGATGTATACGGGGTGTTATATGGCGTTTGGTCCGTTGTTTCTCAATGAATATTATTGAAATTTGGTGTATATGTCCGGGCTGGGACATGGAATACAACAACGTTTGAATTGTTTTTAAATTTACAAATTTGTTGATTTTATTCTCTTTTTTTTCGTTCTGAAACACACTATAAAGTGTACATAATATAATAACGAACACGAGACATACATAATTTATAAACTGTTAACAAAAGATATAAAATTCAATACATGACAAAGATGACTCAGTGGAGTTTATAAAGTGAACATAAAAACATTGAGGTAAGAATCTTTTTAAGGAATGCAACTTTATTTAATGATAATAAACACATAAATTAAAATAACATACATGAGACATACATGATTTATAAACTGTTAACAAAAGATATCAAACTCAATACATGACAAAGATGACTTAGTGAAGTTTATAAAGTGAACATAAAAATATTAAGGTAAGAATCTTTTTAAGCATTACTAAACCGTTTAGCACAGTCCACTTCACTCATCCGATCATCACCAAACTTCATATTTATCTTGATATTGATCTATCAGATGAGAGCTATCAAATATTTTTTTAATTTTATAGGAAAAAATGGTCGCCACCGGCCATATTGCATTTACGTTATATGTTATCGCGTCATGTCGATATCTAGTATTACTTAGACATTTCACCTTTCCAGATTCATAATTGCTCCATTGACTGTAACAGATGAAATTATTCCCCTCTTCGGATAGAGTGTCACTGAAACTTTATTTTGTCAGACTGTCTGTATAGTCACTGATTATATATGGCAATAATCTGTGATAAGATGTAGCACTATTTTATTTTATATTTACATGCAGCAGGGGGGGGGGGGTCTGGAAAAAAATTGCACATATAGGGCCCAAAAAGTTTTTTTCCGACCTCGAGGGACCCACCACCCCATTTTTGCAAAACAAATATTTTTTTCCTCCAAAATTTTGGGGACTCACTCATGTTTTTATCAAAATTTCAAAGGTTTTTTTTTAGCCGTTCTTCAATAACTTTGTTAACTGCCTTACTAATTGGTGAACACAGATCAGAAAAATATACTGTATTTCCATGTGTTTCCTGCATGGTGTTTTCAGTATCTAACAACAATATTAATTAAGCATTGCAGGTACACTATATGTCACAAATTGCCCAAGACCCCATTATAGCCTTAATATATCGAGTGTGTTGTGTCTGACAGAGAACACTGGCCAGTGTAAATAGTGGTAAACAGGTCAGGGGTTCCACAATTATATATGCATGATCAAAGAACTCTTTAGTCTTATCCAACGGTATGGGGTGGGAGGGGAATTGTTTTTTGGTTATGTATACACATAGATATATGGTTATTATACTGCCCGATATTAGTCGGCGGATATATAGTTGACGTCTCGAGCCGTCTGTCCGTACAGACATTTTGAATTTTAACTCAAGAGTCAGTTGTCATATTTGATGTTCTATGGCATGGTGACGGACCAGAAATGGGGGACGAATATGCATAATATCGCGGGTTGTGACCACCAATGCCTACCAGAGTTATGGGCCCTGTTCGACTTTATGAAATTCAGTCCATACAAAGTTTTTGCAATATAAGTTAAGTGTCGGTTGTCATTTCTCAATGCATCTGAATGCATCACATTATTTCAGTTCATCTATTTGTAAGTGATAACGGTATACAATTAGTATTTTAGTTTCGTCTTGTTGAGCAGTAAAGCTCCCAGATGAAGTTCGGAAATTCAATGAGAATAGCGTCACCTTCATTTGGGATTGTCTGAGCAGTAAACAGTAATGCCATTCATCATAACCAATTCAGTTTTATTTGGATAATTGTTGCAAATTAACAGTACTTGCAATCATTCAAGATGAGAAATAACCAGAAGGAATGAATTTGATTACATGCCAGAACAAGACAGTATTTCAGACATTAGAAATTTAAGAGATACCCTTTTCAATTTCATGTTATGCAACAATCAGGTTAATGATATCTACTAGTAGTCATCATTGAGTATTCACCATGTAGTATCCAATTAGTGATAGAGTTTTTTTGTTTTATTACTTTTATTCAGATAATATATTAATTTTGTTACTAAATATTTCTTCCGTTGATCATAAGTTTCCTGAACGTTAATACGGTGGTCCACTGTGAAGTGGTCCGGGATACTGTGAAATCCAGAATGTTGCTAAATCTGAGGCTAAAGAGTCACTTTAGCTGCCTATATAGCCCTATACCAACAAGCATGGTACTAACATGCTTACAAACAACATTACATGGTCAGTACTTGTAAATTGTTTGAAAAAAACCCATTTTGGAAAAAATTTACAAGCACCATTTTGTCCGCCTCTGGACCACCCACCCACCCGGCCCTATATACGGAATTTTTTGGCAGACCCCCCCCCCCTGCATGCAGTGCTGTTTTTATACAACAATTCTAACCCCCCCCCTAGATCATCATGTGATCGACCATACATCGCGCGAGGACCTGGTTGAATTAAGGGGGGTTTTATGGATAACTTCTGTCCTCAAGCTAGATTATACTTATGACATTTAATGGCATGTTACTAACGTGGAGGGTTAGATATGCTTGAGACACCACCACTCTTCAATTCACACCAAGTTCTCAGCTGTCATATTCGGATATTAGAACCCATAGCCATGATATATGGTTTATTTTGTGTATACTAGTAATACTGTTATTTTCAGTACCTTTATATACCAGTACTGTGTATAACAATGCATATAAATTAATCCATGTATACATGTATATTGATTCAACGGATTCAGTGATTTTGTCGATCAGTCTATCAAATTTGCGGGGAAAACATGGCCACAAACAGTACACCCTGCTAAATTTCGAATTTGAATCAATTGGCGCACCCTGCAGCCAGCTTTTATTGGAGAACTGTTTCTCATGTGGATATTTTGGGTCACCGCTAGATGTGAGCCATATTTTGTTCTCAGACTGTCCTTGTGAAGACATCACTGCCAGCGGTGATCTTGAATTTTACTATTTTTATGGCTAAATAATTTGGTTGATCCTACAGACGACACCTCTTGTCCGATCGTCACCAGATTCCACAATGATCTTTTGGATAACCAGGGTGAGAGTAATCTAATTTTACCGAATTTCGTTAAAAAACATTACCACAGGCAGCAATTTGGTATCTTACTGTTTTATCCTCTTTTGCATGACTGAATTGTTTAGCAACTGTACAGACATATCCCTCATCTGATAGTCACCAAACTTCATATTGATCTTCGGGCTGACAACTAGATGGGAGCTGTCGAATGCTTTGAATTTTTTTGGAAAACATTGTCGCCAGCAGTCATCTTCTATTTTGGTTTTTATATACATGTATATCTCTTCATTCGGATAGCCAGTATTACGTAGGTACTTCAACTTTCCGCATTCCTGTCATCATTTGAAATATAAAAAATTACCTGATACATGCACCCTTCAAAATTTGTTTCGTCGTATCTATTTTAATGACCCGTATGGTAATATTGATACAGATATATTTGTCAAACATTTCTTTGTACAATATACAGGTATTTAGTTTATAACTAAATCTAAAAATATATAATAGTAGCTGGTGGACCCGTCTTCGTCCGGGATGTTCCCCTCTGATTTTCGGAGAATTGCGCGATTTAACCTTGAATTGACCATTTTAAAGGTGAACGTCATGTCGGGTCACGATTTGACCCGTCCAAAACACTCCCCGGACAAAAGTCACGACAAAAGTACACGTCGAAATCCGCCCGGCTTTACCCGATTTGACCTTGAATTGACAATTTTGAATGTCAAGATCAGGTCAGGGTCATGATTTGACCAACCGAAACACTCCTGTGACAAAAGTAACAGTATATAGGTATTAAATTTTGTTGAAATACTTCCGTTTTACCAGATTTGACCTTGAATTGATCTTTTTGAATGCCAAAGTCAGGTCGGGATCAAGATTTGACCCGTCCAAAATACTCCCTGGAAATAATTTCCCCTAGGTATCAAATTTCGTCAAATCTGTCCGGCAGTTTTCCCGGCCATACATGTAGCTAACAGACAAACAGACAGACAAATGTCCAAAATATATATTAAACTAGCTGATGTACTCGACTTCGTTCGGGCTATTTTGGGATTTTTTTGTGATCGCCTCCATCTGGACAGTACCCAGTATATACAGCGTCTGGCCAAACTATTGTTCAATTGGTCCAAAAACATGCCTATATCAGCACGTTCGAGGACATGGTCCCACGTGAAATTGGACCCGTCCATATTGCTCCCGGGATCGAAGTAGTCCTACACACAAATGTTTAGTCGGATCGGTCAAGGTCCAGAAACATGCCTATGAGCGAGGTCAAGTTGACACGTTAAATACCAAATCCGAGTCGGATCAGTCGAGCAGTGTTAGAGTCTATAACACATACAAACATGCATTCATGCATACACACATACATACAGACAGGTGTTCCAAAATGTATAATCGATAGCTACAACAATTCTATGGTAGATAGTTCACGGCCGACCTGATGCATGCATCTTAGTTTTCTTGTATAATATTGAGCGCACATTGAGTGACTTCGAGATAGCTGCAGCCGGAGATGGGACCTCAAAGTTAGTATACCGATGGCCAGGATATGTGACGGCACGTTTCCACCATTAAATCCTGGTAGTGACGAGTTCCCGTACTACCGATCAAATCCAAAATGGCGGACACTGACTAAATGAAAAAGGCGGACAATGATTGAATGAATGAACAAAATTAATGTGTGGTTGATACATCATACATGTAGATTTTTATCTTTGGGTTCGATGGTTGTTTTACGAAAATACTTATCTATCTAATTTTATGAAACTATTTTGGAAAGGTGGAGTTTATAGTTAATTCGATGATTTTTTTATATGCCTGTAGGCCTATATAAAATAATATTTATTGATGCTCTTAAAGTATAAAATATACAGCATTGGGTCTGATCAATAGATAACCCTATATAGTTTATGAGACCTTAAACTTCGATGATTAAATTACAGGGAATTCATGTTATTTACTGTTCGAGATTCCTCGGATATGCGCAGACTTATTTCCGATATCTGCTGTGACCGAAGCTGCAGCCGATCTCGAAGTCCCTCATTATATATTGAGCGAATCGGAACAAATAGTGTTGTTCCTATGTCCTAAGCCACTAATTAAGCCAGCCACCCTAGATACACATAATTATAATAAAATATACATTTAATTAATAAGTAATCTCCGGTCAGTAACAATCGACGCTTTGGCAAATTTTAAAATGAGAATATCAAATCAGCATCCACGGTTTAATATATATACCATGCCATTATTATGATTTTAAATGCCTTTATTTTGAGCTTTAAAAAGATGTCCGAGATTTCTTTTAAACAAGACAGTCGAAGACTGTGGGGTCACTCACCAGACTGCAAAGACTGATAAGACTGGGACTTTGGAGACCAAAACAGTTAGAACTTTTCATAATCACTTTAAAAAAGTAGATCTAAACAGGATATGTAGATAGAGAGGCTTCATGTACCAACTGTACGCTACTGATCACCCCCCCCCCCCCCTCCAGCTCATGTCCCTTCCCGACCAGGCTCCAGACTCCCAAGTCTTAGACTGGCAACTGTCATCTCAAACTTTCTCTATTGTTGGAAATTTCCAATCTCACAAGCACCTTTTTTATAAAACTACCGGTATTTAGACATGTTTGAAGCCCAATTATCCATGGACCCAAAAACAGCATATATGTATGTCAGATTAATCAGTCAAGTAGTTCCAAGGTAGATGTTTTAATGAATTTTGTATTTTAATGATCTTATTAGACACAAAAGTGTTAAGTCCCCATAGCCCAGGGGGGGGGGGGGGTGGTCGGAAAAAAAAATTCAGGCACGTATGGCATTTTTTCCCTTTCGATCATTTTTTGTACCCACCCACCCCCACCGCCAATTTTTTTTCCGTTTTCGGCAGTTTTTTCAGACCATTTTTTGACACCCACCCCCCCTTTTAACACTAAAACAGAGATTTGCGGGGGGGGAAATTCTATGAACTTCTGTGCATACTATTTATCATGGATGTTAACATGGACATGTAAATAGGAATGAGTCATTTTGAAGTCATTCGGCCAAAAAAACATGGCCGCCAGCGGCCATCTTGGATTTCAAAATTTGCAACAAAATACAACACGATAACTGCCTGCAGTCAGTTTACCAGTTAGAATTACATTATTTCTCTCATTCAAAGTGGTTTTGAAGCCCAACTCATTGCCAAAACACTAAAAAACAAGCAGGAATTTTTTTTTTTAGTTGCGGAAAAAATTGCTTGTTGGTGGCTTTGACCACCCACCCACCCCGCCATACGTGCCGGATTTTTTTTCTCACCCCCCCCCCTGCATAGCCCCGTTATTTCTTAACAGGTTGCCTTATGTTAACAAATCTGAATCTCAGTCACTAAAGGATCCTCCATACTATATGTAAGCTAAATAGTCCAACCTCTCTTGAGAAGACATTTTAAGTATTACTATAGAGGCATACAGTTATGTCTCGGGTCCCACCCTATATCTGATGGTAGATGAGAAGAAGTCGTTTTTAAGAATTACCATGGAGGGCAAGAGTTATGGCCACACCAAATATGAACCCATTCAGTCTTATGATCTAGAGCAGATGTTCACAGAATTGTTGACAGATTGATGGACGGACAGAAAGATGAACAGGTGACAGATGAGAAGTGATGACTATAGCTTCGTCTCAGGTGAGCTCAAAAATTACATTTCATTGAACAAATCTGTAAATCACCTCCCCAACACTGTGGGGACATCCCTGCAAGAATATGACATCTTATTATACCAGTAGCGTACAGCATAGATACAGGTAGTGTGGGTGGGGTCTCTACCCCTATTTGAACAAACATGAATCCCCATCTATGATATCTATTCATCTTATAATTATAAACATTCGCTTTTAAGAGTTGAAGTTAATTTATTTTCCAAAAATGCCCCCATTGGAACAGATCTAAACATGTCACCCAAGGACCCTGCATACACAAATATAAGCTAAATAGACTTGATGGTTCTTGGGTAGTAATAGTTGTTAGAATTACTATGGAGGGAAAACGTTATGGCCCTGGCATCCCTCCTATTTGACCTGATGAACTTATTTGAACAAATCTGAATGTGAGGGAATTCATATAGATCTCGAGAAGAAAACAATTGTTGATGGATGGATGGACAGAACAATGGATGGAAGGACACTCCACCAGACCAGATTTAATCCAATATACCACCCCCCCACTTTTTTGTCCATAATAAGGTATAATGAGGTCACATAGCTAAGTGGTTAAGAAAATAATATTGGAACAGCCAATCGTGAATTAGTGTGTCTGAGGTCCCAAAAGGGTGAATGTAGTGATGCTATTCTGTAAGGTAGGCTAGCATCACCAAATTCACCATATGGGAACCCAATTTTACTTAGTCCTCAACTGCTATGGGAGACCTAGGGACAGACAGAAGTTTCCAGCTGAAGTTGGTGACATTACTGACATATGACAGTATGCGCACCCATTTGACACCTCAATTATGCATTTTAAAATCTGAACAGAAGGGAAAAGAGCTGCTAAAATGTCAATTTTAGACTCTAGATACTTCCCAGAAGATGAAGCCTAAGCAGAATGAGGTCCGCATAGGGTGTATTTGGCGATGCTAGCCTGCCGTGCAGGGTATCATAATTAAATTCACCCTCTGGGAACCCCATTATACAAATGCCAGACACACTTAAAGCTCTGAGAATAGGAATTTAATCTGATATTAATGACCAGTGTAATGTAAACAATGATGGTGCTACTGACAACTTTAGAAAACAAATGTACAACACCATTAATCCCATTTAAATTATGAATGACATGAATACATTCCCTGTGGACTCTGGCTATAGCTACAGCAGTTCTCTTATCTATTTGGTCCTGATTATAAACAACATGTGTCATGTCTGTCAATTCAGAGCAGAGTTGGCTTGTAATGGGAATGCACAGATACTAGTATTAAAAGGAATTTACTGAACTATCTGTACATCTGTCTAGAGACTAGAGGTACCTACCCCCGAAGAATGTCACAAGTTCTTCAAAATTTTAATTAAATGTTTTTTATTTTATTTAAATAAAAAATATTTTATTTAATAAAAAAAATATTTATTAAAAATAAAATATATATAATTTAGTTTTTTTTTGTTTGTTAAATTGAGCAATAAGTTAAATCTAAAAAAAAAATATTTCTTCAGATTTATGTCCATAGCCCCACCCACATTTGACCCAGTGACCTCATTTGAACAAATCGGAACCACAGTCACCCAAGGTACCCTCATACCAAATATGAACCCATTCGGCCCGACAACTTCAGAAAAGAAGTAGTTTTAAGAATTACTATGTGGAAAAATAGTTATGGTCCTGACATCAAAACTATTTGACTTGGTGACTTCATTTGAACAAATCTGAATAAGAGTCACCTAGGGAACATCCACACCAAATATAAACCCAATCGGTCTGATGGTTTCAGAGGAGAAGATGTTTAAAGAATTGTTGACGGATGGACGGACGGACAGACGGGCGGACGGGCGGACCGACGTGAGTATACTTGTGAGGTGCGATCTTTTGTTTGATTGACTTGTGGGTTGCAACCCACAAGTGACTTACGGAAAATCCAATTTTAAAGAGCGGTGAGCTAAAAAGCAAGAAAGTTCGGAATAACGAACCTTTTCTATCCTTTTGTATTTAGTTCTCTTCAGAATAAGAAACCTCAGGAATAAAACAAACTTTTTTGAATAAAACACATGATATGATATGTGAAGAGATGAGTTGCCTCTGACTTACCGTTCTGTATTTGTATATTTGCAGGCTATCTGATGTACAACCATATGTCAAGTTCTAGTTGATTAAAGCCTTAAATACCATAAAGAAAGGTTTCATCTCTCGACAATTTAATCAACTATATTGGACGACATCACATCATGGACACGCTCCTCAAACCAGGGCGCCTCAACGTCGACCCAAATTCTCCGTCTGCTGTCAAAGAATGGAAACACTGGCTCAGAACTTTCAAGAACTTTATAACTGAATGCGGAGACGAAGCACCCAATGAGTTCCGGATGCTGATCAACTATGTTTCTCCCAGAGTGTTCGAATATATCGAGGACTGTACAACATATGACGGTGCTATAGAAACCCTGACTCAGTTGTATGTTAAAACGCCGAACGAGATATTCGCCAGACATCTTCTTGCAACTCGAAGGCAAAATCCAGGCGAATCACTGAACGAGTTTCTCCAGGAACTTCAAAAGCTCAGCAAAGACTGTAACCTGAAAGCAGTATCAGCAGCACAATATCGCGAGGAAATGGTGCGTGACTCTTTTATCAATGGGATCTCTTCTCCATTGATCCGTCAGCGTCTTCTCGAGAATAAGACACTCGATCTAAAAACCGCATTCGACCAAGCAAGTGCCTTGGACTTAGCTCAGAAAAATTCTGAAGCATACACCGTTCCTACCGCTCAAACGACTGCTGCTGTGTCTTCTTCGCCAGATGATAATCACGATGAATCAACTTCACAGTACGAAAATCCGGTAGCAGCTACATATTCGAACAAGAAACGGTGCTTCTTTTGTGGAGGACAGATTCATAACCGGAAAACATGTCCTGCCAGGAATGCTACCTGTGGAAAATGTGGAAAGAATGGACATTTCTCCAAAGTGTGTCAATCACGTAGTAACGCCGCTAACGCGAGTACTGCCGCTGCCGTATTTTCTCCGACACTATGCACAATTACGGCGGCATGTCCTCAGAGTTTATCACAAGCTGTAGTTGAGGCCTCCGTAAATGGACAAAAACTCTCCACTCTGATTGATTCTGGCAGCTCGGATAGTTTCATAAGCGAAGAAGCTGCTCGTAAATTGAACGTTGACATTCACCCTTCATCACAAGACATTTTCGATGGCACTCACCACACTAAAAAGCAGTGTTGTCGGGACATGCTTCGCAGATATCACTATCAACAACAGTGCTTACACTGCAACTCGCTTGGGTGTTCTTAAGAATCTGTGCAGCGACATCATCTTGGGACAAGATTTCCAGAAAATGCATCAAAAACTAACTATCGAATTTGGCGGTTCTAAACCGGAACTGAAAGTTACAAACTCACCACACTATTGTGCACTTTCTGAAGCATCGCTTGGCGAACCATCCTTGTTTGCTAACCTTCATCCTGATTGCCAACCGGTATCAACAAAATCGAGACGATTCAGCAAGGATGATCAGGAATTCATAGAGCACGAAGTATCCCGACTCCTTTCAGAGAACGTAATCGAACCAAGTAACTCACCTTGGCGTGCGCAGGTTGTGATTGCCAAAGATCCCATAAATAGACATAAGAAGAGACTGTGTGTTGACTACTCACAAACGATAAACTTATACACAGATCTTGACGCTTATCCCTTACCACGCATCGATGATATGGTCAACAAACTTGCCAATTACAGAGTATTCTCAACATACGACCTCAAAAGTGCGTACCATCAGATTTCAATCAAGGAGAGCGACAAGAAATATACAGGGTTCGAAGCGAATGGTAGACTTTACAAGTTCAGTCGAATTCCTTTCGGTGTGACCAATGGCGTGACGCTTTCCAGCGGGCTATGGATAAAATGGTTGAGGATGAATGCCTAAAAGACACATTTCCGTATGTTGACAACATCACTGTAGCAGGTCAGAACCAACAAGAACATGATGCGAATGTTAAGGCATTTCTCAACGCTGTTAAGTCACACAATCTGACACTCAACGAAAATAAGTCAGTGGAGTCCGTGTCGTCCATCAATATCCTTGGCTACTGCGTCCAGGGTGGCGAAATCAAACCAGACCCCGAACGACTTCGACCTCTTCAAGAGTTCCCACCGCCTACAAATGCGAATTCTCTCCGTAGGGTTCTAGGAATGTTCGCCTATTACGCAAAGTGGATACCTAATTTCTCAGACAAAATACAGCCACTTGTAAATGCCGAATCGTTCCCCATGGACACCAACGCACTTGCTGCCTTCAACAAAATAAAGCATGAACTTGAAGACGCTTCCCTCCATTCTATCGACGAGGCAATTCCGTTTGTAGTTGAGTGCGATGCTTCTGATGTTGCTATTTCCGCGACACTCAACCAAGGTGGGCGACCCGTGGCATTCATGTCTAGAACACTACAAGGCAGTGAAGTTCACTATCCGGCCGTTGAGAAAGAGGCGACAGCAATCATTGAAGCTGGACGTAAATGGCGACATTTCTTAGCTGGACGTCACTTCAAGTTAATAACTGACCAACGCTCTGTGGCGTTCATGCTCGACAACCGTAAACGCACGAAGATAAAGAACAGTAAAATTCAGGATTGGAGACTGGAATTGGCTTCTTATTGCTACACAATTCAGTACAGACCGGGTAAAGACAACGTAGCTCCTGATTCATTTACTCGTGCCTTCTGTGCTTCAATGCCAGTATCTGACTTGACAGACATTCACAATGCACTGTGTCATCCCGGAGTGACCAGATTACTGCATTTTGTGAGAGCAAAGAACCTGCCATTCTCCACGGATGACGTAAAGAAAGTATGCAGCTCTTGCAAGATATGTGCCGAACTGAAACCCCAATTCTATCGTCCTGCGGACGGAACACTCATAAAATCTACTCAACCCCTGGAACGCATCAGCATCGACTTCAAAGGACCATTGCCTTCGGTTTCTAACAATGTCTATATGCTCACGGTAATAGATGAATATTCCCGATTCCCATTTGCATTCCCGTGTGCGAACATGCAAACATCCACAGTGATCAAATGCCTAGATCAAATATTCTCCTTGTGCGGTATGCCAAGCTTTGTACATTCTGATCGTGGAGCATCGTTCATGTCAAAGGAACTGAAAGAATACCTTTCGAGTCGTGGAATAGCGACAAGTAAAACCACACCTTACCATCCGACAGGAAACTCCCAAGTAGAACGATACAACGGAATCATTTGGAAGGCAGTCCGCCTTGCACTGCGATCACATAACCTACCATACTCGCAGTGGGAACTTGTCCTCCCGGACGCGCTTCATTCCATAAGATCACTATTGTCAACACCCACAAACACAACACCTCATGAACGTCTATTCGGTTTCCAAAGACGATCATCCCATGGTACATCCTTGCCATCCTGGCTGACGAGACATGGTCCGGTGTTTCTTCGACGATTTGTTCGATCCAGTAAGAATGATCCCCTAGTGGACAGAGTCGAACTGACAGATGTAAACCCGACATATGCCCATGTGCGTTACCCGGATGGGCGTGAGTCAACTGTGTCACTACGAGATTTGGCTCCTTTTCCGACTGACGTCGTACCAGCCCCGCAAGGTATCCGCAAGTCATCGTTGAATTTACAGGACATTGTTCTTGGAAATGACGCATCTGATGTTGATCCTGCTGTTCCACCAGCTACTGATATGCATCATGCTGAAAGTGTTCCTATTCTCAGACGCTCCACAAGGGAGTCCAAGCCGCCTTCACGTTACGGTGTGTTACAGACATCCCAGGAAAAGGACTGAATTGTTTTCCGAAATCGTGACAATTTCTTCTAGGAGGGAAGAATGATATGATATGTAAAGAGATGAGTTGCCTCTGACTTACCGTTCTGTATTTGTATATTTGCAGGCTATCTGATGTACAACCATATGTCAAGTTCTAGTTGATTAAAGCCTTAAATACCATAAAGAAAGGTTTCATCTCTCGACAACACATTCGCAACAAGAAAACCATAGTCAGAAATGGTAACGCCACCAAGATCGTATTATTAGCCATAAATATAAATCATAATATAAAATATATTGGTTACATGAATGGACCGCCTCAGAATTCCGTTAAGATAAGTAATTCTTCAAATTATTACAATGAACTACGGCTTATAAATTACTGCAGGTTTCTCATTCGCCACACCAGAATGCTTCTAAATGCGGATCAAAGCTAAGAGTGCGTGGCACATCCATTGTTCATAGACATTTTACAGATAGCGAGAATGATGCATGCTGGGAACGAAAGCATCCACAGCAAAGCCATGTGCTTACGGGGGCATGCGTTTATTATAGGGGATTTATGGTGGGCCTATAAAACTAATTATAACTTTGTTATCTGTCATAGTTTATGCGTGAAATTTTAAACATATATACCTGGACATCTACCCCTTCCAGAATGTTGAAAAACATTTTCAGTTGCTCATCGTATTTTTATAGACGAAATAGTCCGAAATTCCAGAAAATTGCGCTAACTGCTCAATGTTTTAATGTGTTACAAAACGTCTGATAAAAATAGTTCTATCGGGAATATTCACACCATTTTTTTTCAGAGAACATAGTGTAAATATAGTCCTATCGGGATATCGTAAAGGAGATTAATTAAACCCCTCAGACAGCCGAAACTGACGACATTAAATTCGCTTTTTCGTGTCCCGCGGAAATGAAACTTGTCTGTCCATTGATGACGTTATTTATTTGACATAGTATTTTTTTCTTCTGTTGTATTTGAACACTTGTTGCACGCGCAGGCTGCACGATCATAATAACTTCAACCGATAAGCGCCGACTGATACCCGCGCAACAGTTTGTCTCAAATAAATTGTTATCAAAACGCAGGTTTATGGCCGCGGACATAAGCCGATTAAGTGTAATGTAATTTATCCATGAATTTGACTGAAAAATTGTGATTCTATCACCATTAGCCACGAAAATGGGACCTCTAAACAGGCAAGTTTGATTTTCGGCGGACACGAACAAGCGAATTTATTGTCGGCAGTTTCGGCAGTCTGAGGGTTAATTAATCCCGAATTAAACGGAACTACTTTACGATAGTCCGATAGGACTATGTTTACTCTATGCATGTTCTCTGAAAAAATAGTGTGAATATTCCCGATAGAACTCTTTTTATCAGACGTTGTGTAACACCTTAAAACATTGAGCAGTTATAGCGCAAACCGAAATGTGTTGTCTTGCAAGATATCCCACCGCTTTAGCTAAATTTACCTTCCTACAATATCCATAAAGAGGATCATATATTATATACCCACGGTTTTAATTATAGAATATAAAATATATTGGTTTCGCGAATGACCAACTCAGAATTCCGTTAAAATAACAATAACAACCAGCACCTATAACGAACCGTTTTACTGGACTTGGCCTACTGGTCGCGTAGTTCCGACTTTTAAATAAACGGAATTTCCAACTCTATAAATAAAAGCCCCACAATGCATTCGCCCTGTCCACCACGCAATATCAAAATCTCAGCAGCTAGATACACCACAGGTGGCGTAATAAATGCTCTTTATTATTTCCATATCAGGAATACAGTAACAAACAAGACAGCAGTAAAATAAATGGGGACAAAAAGTTAGTGTAATCATGTATGAAATTTCCAACTGTTAAAATTCTTTATAACAGTTGTGACTCCCACCCCCTCAAAATACCTCCATCATTCGATCCCCGTCCCCATCATAATGGGGACAATAATTACTAGTTGGGATACCAGGCAATGGTAACCATGTATTTTAACCTTTATGTTGTAGTGTAATAATGTATGAAATTTCCAACTACATGTGCATTAACTTTTTTTTACAAAAGTTGTGAATCATACACACTCAAAATCTAACTTCCACCCCCACCCCACTACACTGTCCCTTCCACTTAAAAACATTCTGGAGATCAAGTTGGCCACAGGTGTTCAGTTATTTTATACCATGACTCCCTATTGTACTGTGTACAAACATGCTATATAATATATTTGTGCTGTACACCCTACTGTGTGTGAACAGGAGTCCGACCGTGGGTAACACGTTTCTACTGTGGGTAACACGTTTTAATGGCATTTCAATGGTTAAAGTTTATACCCATAGTAGAACTACATCCGAGTTGACCTTTCATTAACCTTCCATGACCTCGATCAAAATCACTCTATTTTTAAAATGTAGCGCCTCGCGATGAAAACAATTTGATACTTTCGATTCAATTGAATATTATACTCACTAATGCGATAAAAACGAACAGTTATTTCCGTGGAAATCACATCCAGATCAACAAATTGAACATATATTTCAAGAAATAGACGTAAAAAACTCGAACAACAAACGGTGGATTTCAAAATGACTTTCGTGGTTTCCTGTTCACTGTACGGCGGAGAAAAAAAAGTTCCCGCAATGTGTTATATTTATATTCATTAAATTCGTATTCCCATATATATATTCATGTTGTTTATTTATGGCGGTTTCATCATTATTACAGTTTATTGTGAATTGGCTACAATGATACCATATTCGTACAATTGAATGTTGACCTAATTCAATGTATCAATACGCCTGATCAGCTGTGATAGTGTACGTCGATGTACGGCCAAGTGTGGGGAACACAACGGGGATGATTGTGAATGGTGCGACAGAATCATCTTAATTTAAGTGGGTTTATTTCGATTTCATAGCAGTTGTTGCTCCTGTACCGGTCATGGTATAAACAAAATACACACGTAGTGTTTCTGAATACCAAATTTACACCACTCGTGGGATTGATGATTTACCACACTCGCTAAAGCTCGTGTGGTAAACCATCAATCCCACTCGTGGTGTAAATTTGGTATTCAGAAACACTACGTGTGTATTCTATATATACCCCACGTGTCTTGGACTGTTGCCAAATTCACAGTGCTCCATTAGAGGGCCTGCTTGGACTGTTGCCAAATTCACAATGTTAACTGCAGAGAGGTTGTATGTTATTGGAGACGTTCTAATATGACAATAGGCTGGCCTAATTAACGAACCATGCACAGCTAAATACACACAAGCAACTTTTAATCTTCAAATAGATACAATTGTCGGCCTCCAAAATTCAATATACTTTCTTATATACAAACAAACATTGAACTCATACCATTGTTTCACTTAACCAAAATAGCGAATTTCCCCAAAAGAACGCATATAGACTGCGCATGCAGAAAATAAAAGATGGCCGTTACTACAAAAAAAACAGACATGCGCACTCCAATTAAAATTACCCATAATTCAGTTCACTACACCAGGGGCTCCCAACAGGTTATACAATGTTTTCAGGCTATCAGATTATTTATATTTTCGACTTTAAGTTTACAATTTGAGCCTGTCCTCACTCTATCGATACGATTTATCATAAACATATTATACACCAGTGGCGTTAACTTTACAACTTCGGCATCTACGTGATTATATCGGTACGATTCAGTAAGGTACAAACAATCTCCATAAAATACAGCAGGGGCTCCCAATAGGTTATTCCCATTTATTATGGGCTCCCAATAGGTTATACAATATTTTCAGGCTATCAGATTATTTATATTTTCAACAACATATTATTACACCGGTGACTTTAAGTTTACAATTTGAGCCTGTCCTGACTCTATCGATAGGATTTATCATATTTTCATAAACGTATTATACACCGCTGGCGTTAACTTTACAATTTCGGCATCTACGTGATTATATCGGTACGATTGAGTAAGGTACAAACAATCTCCAAGAATACATTCGCCCTGTACTCCATGCGATATAAAAAAACCAAATGCTAGTAACACCACACTAGGTGGCGTAATAAAGAACCCTACCTTCTTCTCTTTGTCCTTCTTTTCCTCCTCTGGATCCACTGTTGCGCTGTTCATGTCCACGCAGGCAAGACTTGACGTTGCTATATCAAACTTGCACTGGTTCCAAGGCGACGTTCAATTCTTTTTACTAGGCACCACGTAATGCTCGTACATATTTATTCCCGAAACTACTCAAAACTTATAGTTAGTAGCTCGGTATATTTACTCACGAACCATGCAGGCAGTAACAATTTATTGTCACCTTAAAAAATTGCAATCAAATAAATTAAGTTCCAAAGTTTGTATAGCCAAGGTAGTTTGAGATACAATTCCTTTTTAGGAGATATGATACTAGAATAATTATGTGGTACCGGTACATTGGTCAAGACCTCTGCGGTGATATCAATGTCCTCTATCGATTTATAGATAAAAGGATCAACTATAACCAGACATGTAGACCGTGAACTACCGTATGGCCACCCTCCCCTGTGCGGATTTTTGCCGACTATGTTTTTCTGATAGACGGATGTATTTCACACATTAGTCCGTGGGCCAATTCTCAGAAAGCCTCTAGTTTAGAAGTTGGCTGCACCCCCCCCCCCCTTCAACAAAGGTTTTTATACATCGAATTAAAGGTCATCCGATTTTGCATGTTGCCCGCGCCCCAAAATATATATGTCAGGGAAGACAACTCTTACCCCTAAAATAAAATAAATTTTTCATTCCCTATTAGAATTTATAAGCTAGTTCGAAAAAAAAATGCGATAAATATTTGGAAATTGCGAAAAATTACTTGGATTTTCAAAAAAAGGTGTCATATATAATTGGCTATAACTTGTGCACCACAAAGGCGATTGACCCACAACATATCTCAAAAGTTGCCCCAAAAGTTACCTAGCAAAACAATTTGTATGATGGAATGTCAAATATATTTCTGTTACCTAGCAAAACAATTTGTATTATGGAATGCCAAATATATTTCTGTGAAAATGCGATGTGGGCATAAACTTAACCCACCCCCCTAAACTACAATTTACTCAGAAAAACGAATTGTATAGTTTACGCTTAGAAAGCCGCATGTTAAGAAGGCTTTATGGCCATAACATGAAAGAGTGTAGAGATATTGACAAAGGGGAATTATAAACACAACCTTGTCCGAACGTGTGCTCAGATGAGATTTGGGAAAAATAGTGAAAAATGGTAATTTTTACTAATTTCTGAAAATTTTACAACATTGTATGGAAAAACCACATGAGAACACTTTTCCAGAATTAATACATTCATAAAACCTCACATGATCACCTTTTTTTCAACTATTTCATATTTTTTCAATTTTTATTTGAATTTTTGTGAAAAGATTATATATATATATATATATATATATTTCAACTGGACACATAATTATGGCTACCAAAGACTGATGAGTGAGACTCTCGTTTTTGTGGCGCATGTTGTAACATTAGAGACAACTGGCGATATATACAGCATAAGACACTTCATATTTGACATTTGTTTTTAAGATGGCGTCCAAAAAGGCCACCAAAATCGAAGATTCTCAAACTTACGGACACAAATTTAACTAGGTTCGTCATATGGGGATAAGTAAATTGATCATTACGAAATGTATTCACTGGTGTTCGTTAACAAACTAAATAACACTAATATATTGTTTCCCAATTCGTTTATTGTGATGAGTAATTGATTTGCCGAAAATGCCCAATAACTCTGCTCATCCTCAGGGTGGCCAGTTAAGTCAACGTTGACACTACTTCGGTTCTTGCAGATATCCTCACATTTCATACAACAATACATCATACCATGTATGCGGCCAAATAACAATATTAGTTCGATTTGCTTGAACGATTCGATTAAATCATTGCAGCCAAACCGCGTAGTTTCATAAATTCATTTGGATGGGGATGAAGTCCTATCAATAGGCTTTGGTGTGTGGGACTTCCGGGTCCCTCACGCAGCGACCATCCATGGCCGTCATGGAAAACCAATCCCATATAATTCCGGTGGCCAGTGGCTAGTGGATACCATTAATTGCGTGATTGGTTGCAATCATGTATCTCTTAACAGGAATCTGAGTGGCATGGCTTCACTGTCTAGAGGCTTAGAAGTTAGAACAAACCCTGAGTGATTGCCGGTCAGATTATCCTGAACAGCAGAACAAGTGCGATGAAGAAATAACGAATTCTAGGCACCTAACCTATATAATCAGCACCAAGCAAGCGGATGCCCAACATAAACTTCTTAAATTGCATAATCAGAACAATGTATGGGTGCCAAAGAACTTTTAATGTCTTATGTTTTGGCTTTGCTGATTAAAATGCGTCTACGAAAATAGACAACATAAACTACAAGACAGATAACTCTATATATCCCATCTACGCTCACGCTTTCCGAAGTCCAGTGCTATGAAATTACACTATATAGTTAATCGGCACAACCAAGTATCAAGAGATTCTTTTGAAGAATGCTCTATTTATCATTGAGACAACACAAATGTTATTTCTAAATGGAACAAGTGCACCGCTGGGCGGAGGTAACGCCCCCGACTGTACAATCAGAGAGGATTTTTCTTATTTTTGTGCAAATGCTTATCAAATGGCACTTTGTAAAGTTATGTTATTCATGAGTAAACAATCCAAATTCAAGTTATCATCTGGAAACCAAAAAAAGTAGCAGAAAACCTGAATTTTCTAAGTCCAAAAAGGGGCGTAACTCTGGAAAAAATGGGCGGACGAAACCACGGCTATGGGGAAATCTTGTCCCCCGGCTGGTCTATTGGCATACCAAATATCAACTGAATTGAATTAGCGAAACCAAAGTTATGAGTTGAAACGTTCATATGCCACAGAAAACTGATTTTTCTAAGTCCAAAAAGGGGCGTAACTCTGGAAGAAATGGGCGGACGAAATCGCAGTTATGGGGAAATCTTGTCCCCCCGGCTGGTCTATTAGCATACCAAAGATCAACTGAATTGAGTTAGCGAAACCAAAGTTATGAGTTGAAACGTTCGTACGGACAATTTTCTAACTCCAAAAAGGGGCGTAACTCTGGAAAAAATGGGCGGACGAAACCGCAGTTATGGGAAATCTTGTCCCCCCGGCTGGTCTATTAGCATACCAAAGATCAACTGAATTGAGTAAGCGAAACCAAAGTTATAAGTTGAAACGTTCGTACGGGTCAACAATTTTCTAAGTCCAAAAAGGGGCGTAACTCTGGAAAAAATCGGCGGACGAAACCGCAGTTATGGGGAAATCTTGTCCCGCCGGCTGGTCTATTAGCATACCAAAGATCAACTGAATTGAGTTAGCGAAACCAAAGTTATGAGTTGAAACGTTCGTACGGACGGAAGGACGGACGGACGGACGGACGGACGGACGGACGGACGGACGGACGGAGGGCTCCACTATATACCCCCAAATCTCCATCGGAGATCGGGGGCATAATAAAATAGAACTTGGTCTGCGTCTTCTCAAATGAGAATCACGTTCCAAATAAAAATAAATTCTGTTGAATATTGCTCAAGTTACTATGCGGAAAACCCGAAAACAGCAATTTCTAAGTCGAAAAATGGGCTTAACTCCGTTAAAAATCATCAGACCGTGACCAAATTCAAGACAAGCGCTGATTATATAATAGTCCTCAGAAAATTTTCGGGGGGCAATAAGAATATAAATGAAGACAATTTTTATTTTGTTTTATTTTTAGAAAGATAATTCCAGTCTGATATTCTCATCAATCTCATGCAATTTTTCCACCCGTGGTTCTAAGAAAATTTAGTAAAAAAAAATGTATTTTCTGAAATTTGTGAAATTATAATTTTCGCAACAAAATTTCTATTTTTATCATTGGCACAGGGGTCCGTGACCATTGAGTATTATTTTCCTGATGGTGATCACAATAATTGGGTATTTGGACAAACACATGAAATGCGAGATAGGTTAATATTTAATCATTTGCATTAAAGCACCATTAGTAACATGATATAGGTTAACAGCTTAAGTTAACATTTGGCCTAATAATATTAAGAGACATTAACAGTAATCACAGACGTTTACAAAACAAAAATAGGAAAAATCTGAAAACAATCCGCAAGCTGACAATTCTGGGTCACAATTACAACATACAGGAAAGTCAATAAAACCCAATTTCAAGATTACAAATAGCTTTTAGTGTGACAAAAACTGAAGATTAGCTGTATTATTTGTCTATATAGTGGTTTACTTTGGGACAAAATCTCTTCGAGTTGAAATGACATTAGCCTTGATGGACGGTGCTAACAAGATAGAGTTCTCCCTCTTGCTAAGCTCCGAACATTTCCGCGAGATTACCTGATATTTCTGTTTTAATAATAACCTCTTTTTTCTGTCCTGTTAGAAGGTAGGTATTATATGAGAAAAATTCTAAATAAACTTAATATTAATTGAGTTAAACTTTTCTGGACAGGTGTCCTCCATTCATATCTATTATTATCCATCCCTTAACTAACACCTTTTCTGATTGGGCAAAAGCCACCACGTGATAATCCGAATGTCATATTGACTCCCAAGTGTGCAATATGACTTTTTTATCGGGACTCTGTGAAGTCACAAATTAACTCGATTGCGAAATGAATCGGTGAAATAGTGATGCGCACGCAACACTGGTGGATTTAGCAGACGTTTCACTTCCGCATTGAGTTTTTTATTTCACTTCCGTGTTTACTTTTCCAAATCATGCTTTCTGATGATCAAAATACAGGCTTTTATAGAGAATTAAGTTCCGACAAATACCAAAAATAACCACAAAAGTTTTATTCCCAAAATTTGGATAAACATGCAGATGGATAATAAAAATATTATTATACAATGTTGTGTACAGTATGAGTTTTTCTTGTACTCGTCTAGGTTGTGGTGAAAAGTTATATTGGACTTGACACTGCGTATCTCGTCCAATATGACTTTTCACCACAACCTGGATTCATACAAGAAAAGCACATACTGCACACATCATTGTATTATAACTTTATATTATTTTATCCCCTGGAATATATATAAACACAGCTAGGAAGAGATACACTATCTATAAAGTCTATTCTGATTAGGATTCACACTTGTGAATAGATATAGCAACTTTTAAGGTCGAATCGCTCTATAAACGTGACTCAGTTTAATTGCTTCTCTTTCATCTGGTAGGAACCATTTTTTGTCGGTGTTGGGTGGTCCACTATCAACTGCATATTAACCCTTCCATGACTGGAGCTTCCTGAAATTTTGCGAATACCCTGTGCAATGCATTCTCTTATATATGCGAGTCTCCCATAGGGAGCCTCACATATATAAGAGAATACATTGGCCTAACAATATTTAACATGACCTTCTAAGGCAGTGCATTCTCTTATATTTGCAAGGCTCACTATGGGAGACTCGCATATATAAGAGAATGCACCAGCGCAGCTCCCATCATCAAATGGTTAATATATAGCCAATGGCAACAAAAGTGCATAAAAAAAGTGTTATATCAAGTCAAATTACAGAAGGCAATATCACCCAGAATTCAACAGTAACCCTTTAAAGCATCATTATCCCATAGGAAATGTTCAGATAATAAGTTCAAGAAACGTTTGTTGAACTTGTATCTGAACATTTCCCCATCAATGAATATGGATCATTATGCTCCTGAATTATCTGTTTTTCTGTCTTTCGACTGCTTTTATTACCTGGACACGCCTCCAAATGAATACTAGTCCATTCCAATGTATACCTTTATAACTCAATGGGAGAATTCATTTAGTATAGAAAGGGTAAAGGCACAAGTGTGCCCTAACAGTCAGACTATGCTGACAACACTGACAGTCTGTTGATTCATTGGAGTGGCACAGAAACAGTCAGTCAGTCGTGGCTATCTCAAGAACATGGTTAATAATAGGTGAAAACAATAGTAAAAAATAGCCTCACATCCTGTACCCACACACCTTAAAAATTGCTGTGTCTTGATGCACAGACATACTCTATATCAGAATAGACCCTAGATGGTGTAACCTTTCCCTACATTTTCTGTATTGTATATAATTTGTAGAAAAATTCTTGTTGCAATCTGAATTTCGGGATCATCAAATCAGATGGTCTGACTTTCATCCAAGTATTTTCACAGATATAGTGCCAGAATCTAACACCATCTACTTCCATCAGAGATATGGATAATTTTAATTTGACATGTTTATTGGTGTTCACCGAATATGAAACAATACACCATATTCTGAAATGTTTGTTAACTTTAAATAAAACATCTTGCGAGTTGTTACTTAAAAATAAATGTTGTATCTTAGTAACTGAATCAAGAAAATAAATGGTTTCTCAGATATTCAAGAATTATCTGTCAAAGTCACACTAACAATTAACATCACAGAAAGTGATAGTAAAGTTCATAAAGCCAGTTTACAAATTTAACATTTAATAGATATGATATGTTCATTTCTTGGCCTTTGAATAGCGGAATGTCATAATTATAGTCACTTTTAGTATATAATGTAAACAAAGTCATTGTGCAAGATGAATAATTTAGATTTGTCTATCATAAAAGCAAATACTTTTTCTCTAATTTAAAATTTGTTTCAGTTTAATTAGGCATGAGGCTCTCTGGGAAAAGTGTTATGTAATTAAATGTTACCCTGAACGTTTTCTAAATATGTAAGTGAAATCTTAGACAATAGTGTAACATAAAAGTGTAAGTTAACAGATATTTAATTTTTCAAATGTATAAATAATGTTAATATTTAATAGAAAGAAATAGTTGATAATTTAGTCTTTAATTTTGTGCATGAAAACAATTTATAAATATGGAATAATTTCAGTACTGAACAAATCCATCAATGTATATTATAAAACCTGGAATGTAGTAATGTTATGCCATTCCCTGACAAAATGATGTACATAAAAATTCACTGGAAATATTTCAGCCTTGATTTCAGGGTATAAGGCTTCTTGAAGAATACGGAGAGGTTCTAACTTCATCCATCAATCATCAACAGGATATAATATTCAATTCAATGTGGCCAATGGTAGTTCAACTATAATCTGTTAATAAGTTCTACATAACACCCAGAGTGAACTTGTTATCAATCTAAACTAACCAATTGAGGACTTTTGAGGGCTATCTCAGCCAGCAAATGGAGTATGATACACAATTTTTGGACAATTTTATATGCTTCACAAGATGGAATGTTATATTTATAAGTGAGACATGAGTGAATCTGAAGCTGTCTATTCTTTGAATGTCCAGGTAATGTGCTTTGTTTTTTCAATATATACCCTTGGTATCTATATATTGACATGATCCACGATAATCTCTAATATCGCAACATATTTTTCCCCAGATGTAGAGTTTATAACCTACTGAAGAGTGCTAAAGCATGGTAGAAAATAAGAAATTAGAATGGGGCTCTTGGGTTGGGAGAAAAATTATCCATCACGACCTGGGATGTGGCCATGGACAAATCTTACCCTCGGGGCAGATATTTGGCCCTTCCGGCCCCAATATCAGGCCCGTCAGGTGAGATTTTTCCATCCCAAATCCCAGGTCATGATGGATAATATTGGTCTCCCTCTAGTTAGTGAAACTCGACGACTTCTTCAAGCAAGTATGTCATACCCAGATATCAAAGGCATACATTATAATGGATTTGGTAAAGTATGTCAATTTTTCTGATTACTCAGGATATTATAACATAAATAGGGTTGAAACGATTAATCGACTAGTCGTAGACGACGCTGAAATGTCAGAACGTCGACTCTGAATATTGCCGTCGACTAGTCGGAATATAGTGTATTAGTTTCATGTATAACGTTTTCAAGATCGATTCCGGCATAAACTGCGCGTAAGTTATGATAAGTATAACGTTTGGTGGCACCCGGAATTGACAGTGTTACTAGTATAGACACACACGGACCAGTGACCCGACTATTAATTGAACGAATGAAATTGACAACACAATGTCTCACTCGTCGTTTGAGGTCAAAAGACACGATGGCAATGATTGACGTGGCTTTGTCGTTTGTCCGAGACCACTTTGATATAGACACTGTGTACATTTCAATTGATCTCGCACCGTCGGGATATGATGCGATGCTGGGTGAAGGTCGCTTAAGGTGACGTCATTGGTGCTACCATATATAAATGATATTGACATTAAGAACTGGCTATCGTATTCTACATTCTACAACGTAGCCTACTTCATTAACATTTTATAGTGACACCGCTCGGCACCGGTTTGTTGGTGATCACGTGACTAAACGAAATAATCTCGAACGCTGATATTAAATTTAAAACCTGTATAAATGATCGTGTTTCTAATCATTATCCACCACATGTCTAATTATAAAAAATACATTCAGTGTGTTGGATAAATATCAAGATGTTTACAGTATTATTTCCCAAATAAATTGGTGTGAATGCAGGGAAATGCGCAACGCAATAGACCGTCATTGCATCAGTCATCAGTGTACGCCATGACAATGAATTTTCCGTACAATGTTATGTTTGAAAGTTTTGATATCGGGTACCGACTAGTCGACGCAACGCGACTTTTGGGCCTCGACTAGTCGACTCTGAAATTCACTAATCATTTCAACACTAAACATAAACAACATGGTATAAATTATACTTATAAACACAACATTTTAACATAAATAGGCCATAATGTGGACGGATTAAAAAAAGATGATTAGTAATCGGTTGTGATGTAGTTCACTGTGACTCTCCTCGTCTAAAACATAATTTTTTTAATATTCTTATATCAGAGGTACTAATAATAAACACCTAATTTCTTTTTAAGTGTTGTATATATGACAAATGCTTCCACTCCGTGGAAATGGTTGTTTCAAAATTGCGAGCAATTCCATAGACTCGAAATCACTGACTTGTATTCATAGTAGTCTTGACTTCACTTCTGAACAAAAGGCGATGCTTATTTTTCAAAACAAGAAAATTCAAGATCAAAATTAATTGAAAAGTTTGTGAGCATAAATGGATTTTCTAAAATATAAATTAAATTCGATCTGTAGGCGAATCCTTATGCAAATCACAAAAAAAAAAAAAAAAAAAAAAGTTAATAAATAGAGGATCTACGAGTCCCCAGTTTATAGCGGAATTTACAAAACAAGTTACTGGACGAATTTTGTAAATTCCGCTATAAACTGGGGACGATTTGTAGATTCTATTTATTAGATGATCCAAAACTTCGACAAAACATACTTGAATCAACAAATGGGACACGAAACAAACATCGGCTTCTATAAGGCATGCGATGATGTTTCACGTAACTATGCATTGCTTGACCGCATAAAGAAATAGTCCCAGATAAATAAAGACTCTTTGGCGTATTTAATGATATAACTTTTCAAACTCTTTATTCATTATAGTTTGTTGGAAAAATATTGGCTGCCATATAGTATTTTGAGACGTAGCGTACGGAATGTAAACAGACGACAAACCGGAAGTCAAAGGTCACCTGGCACCATTTCCTGTTATTAAACGAACGTTTAATATCACAATTTATAGAATGGGTTTATTGAATGGAATAATGGTAGGATCATGTAATAACATGATTTAGTAATCATTAGTACTATGAAGGCAAATCTGTTGTTTCCCTTTTTTTCCTGGTATAAAAGCTTCCTTTTATATCATGAAATGAAAAGCAGATGGTGTGATAGCGGTATTCAAAACTGCTCAGTATTTTCTCCTTAAAACAAATCAATGCTAGTTGAGTTCCCAAGTCTTATGATGAACACAACAATTTAAAACATATTCAGATTTTTGAATATTTTGTTTTGGAATGAACTTCTTACAATGTTGAAATTAAGCCATACACCCTGTGATAGAAAAATAACCAAAGATAAAGTCATACTTGATATGTGAAACAGTCAGCTTTGTCAGATGGTTTTTTTATTATAGAAAGGAAACTCTATGTAAAAAATGGAAAGTTAATGGAGGACAGTAACAAAGTATCATTATTATGGATGAAAAATGTGTCAACAAACAACACCAGATCTATAAAAAGTTTCTAATAAAAAAGTCTTTGAAACACATCGACTATAAGGCAGCTGATACAAAACAACCTCCTCCCAAGAGGAAACCAGGGATTCAAGTACCATAAAAATCAAATTGTTATTTGTCATGTTGATTCTCACAAAAAATGATGACTTGTATCCCTCAATGGATTATCCCATTAAATTATAATAGTACAGTCTTCATTCGTAGCGATGTCCAGATCATATGAGCAGACGACAGAAAAGGAACATTTCAAGGGTACCTTTGTCTGGGATGGAACATATTCGATAAATTTCTACCCTCCCGTACCGGGAGACTCGTGTGACTGTTTAATATATAAATGAAAAACACCTTCAAACATTGATTTCATTTAACAGAAGGGAGATAACAGCATATGTATCAATCATTAGGGAAAACAACATTCTGGACTCAACGACCCTCGACCTCTAGGTAAGGGCCTCCAGTGCACTGAGTGGATTTATATTTCCCGCAATTGTGTCACCAGCCGATTGTCGTCCTTCAGCGTAAGATAGTCTGTTCATGTGCATCATTATTTTATGACTTTTTCAATAGAAGTATTGGTTAATGTTCATAATAATTTCCTCACTGAACATCCCGAAACATAATGCAAATGACACTGATAGTTGCAATTGCAATGATTATTCCAAGTGAACGAATTCCAACAATTACCACCATAGCTGGAAATTGAATTATTCCCCTTTGCACCGGAGGGTCATGTGGAACACATTGGATTATACCCCTTACACCACAGTATCATGACGCATGCTAAATAAACCGGTCTCAATGCTAATTCCCGAAAATATTTTCTTCTATAGTATTCACAGCACAAAAGTACCTTTTTCTTGTCCAATTTCATTGATCCATTCAATTTTCCAGTATAATCCGCCAATATATGACAGTGGAACCCTGGACATGATGATTTCATTAATTAGTCATCATGGACATTTCTTTAAATGCCGGCGACGAAAACAGATTGTTAATATCACTGAGCTTTTGGTTACAGTGGTTCAATTCGATGTGAAATCTTCCCCTCAATTTGATTCAAGGTTTGATTTTCGATGAAATAATCGTGATTCGCAGGAGATTAATAACAAAACATAATTCCACATTATATTCTGACCAAATTATTCTATCTCAGAGTCTGATAACTGCTTGGATATTTTTCGCACTGTAATAATGATATATGAACACGTTGATTGGTCATTTAATTTTAACAAACAACTCAAGTGACCCAATAATATGGAAGCAATTGCAAGTGCGCATTAACCCTTTCAGTGCCAAGTCCAATTTTTGTATCAACCCATATTTCCTTGGATCATTTTTTCAAATTTATTGATTATAATAATGTGATACATCAATGAATCACAATATTATAATCAATAAATTTGAAAAAATGATCAAGGGAATATGGGTTGATACAAAAATCGGACTTGGCACTGAAAGGATTGAAACAATAGAATTCAGTTGCTATGTTCAGACTGGCTATTAACCTGTTCTTTACTGAATATATTCTCCCACCCAGTTAACATTTTCTATACAAAATGGATTCTCCCATTCAGTTATAAAAATATACCTTGGAAATGGGTCTATTATTCGGCTGGAGGGATGGTTAAGAAAAATAAGCAGACGACAGATAATACAAGTACCGAAGGTGTTCTATTTATTGGAGGAAAATGTTCAGATAATAAGATAAACAAACGACCACAGACAAACAACCTGTGATAGTTTGTTGAACTTATTATCTGAACATTTCCTAAGTGATAACTACTCATCAATAAGTATTTAGTGTAGAAAGGGTTAAATGAAAGTGTCAATAACACTGTAGCTCAACTTGGAGAGGGGATTTTATGCATTGCAGTTAATGAGATGAATATGAATGAGGAAAGAAAAACCAGAGGTGAACCCAAAGAGTTGTATGAAGTTTGGGATCAATTGGATGAATAATGTTGACTGTAGGGCATGCCAGTGGCTATCTTTTTCATCGAAATTTGTAAAAACTAGTGTTTGTTCCGAAGATCCATATGAAATTGGTGACGATCGGATGAGGGATGTGGTCTGTAGTGTGCCAAAGGATTTAGTCATGTAAAGAGTAAAATCCAACATGGCTGTCGGCGGGCATGTTTTCTTATCGAAAATCAATCAAATTCGATAGCTCCCATCTAGAGGTGATCCCAAACATTTGCAAAACATTTCTACGATAAATGTGGGCTGCAGGGTGGGCCGATGGATTAAAATTTGATATCCAAGATGGCTGCTGGCACCCATGTTTTTTAACAAATTTCGTAAAAAAAATTAAATTGATGGCTCCGATCTAGAAGCCACCACGAAGATCCGTATGAAGTTTGATGACGATTGGATGAGGGATGAGGCCTGCAGGGTGTGCCAAAGGATTTAATAATGCAAAGAGTATATTTTTCAATGAAAAATCATTCAATTCGATAGCTCCCATTTAGAGATCATGAACATGTCTGTAACATTTAAAAACAGTTTTCCAATGAATGCAGGCTGCAGTGTGTCCCGATGAATTCCAATTTGAAATCCAAGATGGCTGCTGGCTGCTTGGATGAGGGATGTGGCCTGCAGGATTGCCCCAAAGGAAACTATTAACAGATCATGGACGACAACCCATGGCAATAGCTCGAACATGTCTTCGTCAAGTTGAGCTAAAAGGCATACATTGAAAGGGTCTATTATTCATTTGGAGGGATGTTCAGGATATATGAGCAGACGACAGACATACAAAAATATAATACAAGTGCACTATGGTCATTTGTTGAACTTATTATCTGAACATTTCTTAAGGGAACTACTTGTCAATGAGTATTAGTATAGAAAGGGTTAATGAGTCAGCTTGGTTCATATTTCATATTATGTTATAGTATATACTTGGGATTGATGCTTAGAAATTTCACACAATGTATCTTATGAGACCTAATGTATAGGAGTAAGTTAATTTTATATCAGTTACTCTTTTCAAGCTGTTTACAATATTAAAAAACATGTAACTAAGAGAAAATTTCAACTACTATGTAAAGGTGTATCACAGTATAAAAATAGAGTAAATTATGGTTACTGTACAAATATTTTGGCACGTGAAATAATCACAGCTAAGAAAGATGGGCTGAAGCCTTACTCCCCTCCCAAAAAATGTAGCCTAGCCTACATCCACTTTAGACCATGCAAAATCAAATTTCTGTTTCTCAGACCCATGCGCATGTTCCAGATTAGATTGAACAGACTGGTTTCCCCAATTCAAATCCGATTCATTACTCTGATTGGTAACTATATCTTCAAACATGTGTTAAACATGTGATGCATTGCATCCACAAACTGAAATATGTGTCAATGATACCTTATTGGTTGATTTTTGACAAAATAAACACATGGAATCTATCAACTGTTATGGACATCTGTTCAGTAATAATGGCTGCAGGCAACTGAAATTAATTTTATTATTAAACCCAGAGATAACTGATGCAGAGGTGGAATGCTTCGATGGCATCAGCCACAGGAATAACAAATTTAATTAAAAACTGCGAGTGCATGCTATTCAAATTATTTGGCATAAGAAACGGGAAATTGACTTTGCATGGCCTTACATGAACAATTTATCTAAATTAGTGTCTAAAACTCTGGCATCGATAAACTGTTTGAAACAATCATATTTAGAGCACCTGCCACTGATTTATAGTTAAAGGTACTCAATTCGATCAGACGCTCCTAAATTACTATTTCTTTGGCTTCTGGGGTAAAAAATATTTGATTTGAGTCGAGGAACCTACCCATCAAAGCTGAGATTGATCAGATATCGATTTTGAAGTTTGTTATTTCAATTGTTTGTGGACCAGAAACACAAGGTCAAACGGACGGTCTTGCAGATAAGGATGGATAACTCTAAAATCAAGTGGTAATAATAACCACTTGATTTTAGAGTTATCCATCTTCATCTGCAATTTTGGCTGAGACCATCCATTTTGACGACGTGTTTCTGGGCCACAAACAATTTAAATAACAAACTTCAAAAATCGATATCTGATTACTCTGTGCGTTGATGGGTAGGTTCCTCGACTCGAATCAAATATTTTTTACCCCTAAGCCAAAGATATAGTAATTAGGAGTGTCTGATCGGATTGAGTACCTTTAAGTTAACTAGAGAAAATATACATATATGTGAGGATAAGATATGCTAAATGTGATTGATAATAGTTCAGACAATTATTATCCGCTTTTTGTTCTCATATGAATTAATTATATAGGTCTCTCTATATTATTCATAACATCTGGCATAAACAAATGCATAATGAACCTGCTATCCTTGGTAAACTTTCCAATGTTGTAGAAGGTACTCTGGAACAATTAAGACATGGCCTAACACTTTTGGTTAATATCAGAACATCGTATTTGGGAGTAAACCATTGCAGGGAACATCTTTACATTTATCCAGCATTCTGGAAGACATATTTATCTATGACTTTCATGTGAAAGTTCAAACATTTGTGAATTTTTAAATTATGTTTAAAAATATAGATATCCACAATATCTGGTGAGTAGTATGTGACTGGCTATAGTATGGGAATTTATTCTTAGGCAATAGACATTGTAATTTTTTAGACAAAACAAACAAGTGTGGACGGAGCAAGTGTTTTCAGTGATATGGGCTGTATTCCCCATTAACATAATGAGAATCAGATATCCAGTAAATTTCATTTTACGTATGCAAAATTATTACATAGGATAAAATATACCACAGCAATGTGTAAATTCACAGGGAAATGACTTTGATGGATCTTCTGCTTAAGAGAGATAAGGTGAAACATACTGAAATATATTTATACCATAATTGCCTATTCTATTGTGCGTATAACACCTATTTTGTAAATTTCATCTTTACACCCTACTGTGGGTATACAGCGTCCTACTGTTGGTATAAATTTCTACTGTGGGCGTAAACGTTCAAATGTGATTTTGTGTGTTAAACGTTTATACCAATAGTAGAACTACATCGTAGTTAGCAAAATAGTTCTTATGTCACATTCATTTAAAATCGGAGATTGTCATGATATCAATTAGATATGATGAAAATTGCTTGCATTTCAATCAAATGTATAGCATTCTATTGTTATATGAACTAGGAAACATATGAATGGTAACATCCATAGACTAATGGCTCAGAAACAGGCTTACGTCATGACGTAACTGTATGCATCACTACGCGTGACACATATTCCTTATAGCGTCGTGTGTCTCTCTCTCTCTCTCGGAGCGGAGTAGTTGATTTCGCGCAAAAATAAAAGATATAATTATTATGGCATAAATAAAATACACCCATAGTAGCCGAGAGCAAAAAATTTTCACCACTCGCCAAAAGGCTCGCGGTTAAAACCACAATTCCACTCGTGGTGAAAATTTGGTATTCTCGGCTACTGTGGGTGTATTCTATATGTATCTTCACATTTTCCCTAGTGGGAATAATTGAGTGGATTGTTATCAGTAATTTTGCACATTTGTAGGTTTTCTGTTGATTGGTGCTGATGCGACCCTGTGATACCCCCTAGCACTCGCTTGTCTGGCTGGTTGAGCCGAAATTGGCAGCCTCCCACGAAAACCATTCTGAAATAGGAAGAAATTGTGATAAGTTTCGATTGATACAAGAATTTATTTGATGCTGATGAATGGAATATTAATATTGAAATTCAATTTGATTCTTATTGAATTAAAGCTTGATTAACAGATACCAAACGTAACTAGGGTGTTAAATAAAAATGAGAATCATGATAGTCTTTTCAAAATAAAAAAAATGCAGACAAGTATGGCCTTTTATGAAGGGAACAAAATAATCTGAGTTATTTGAGGAATAATGTTGCGTCAATGTGTTTTGGGAAGTAACAAAACAGTATGTTTTGGTAACAAACAAAGAAAACACATGCAGAGTTTCAAAGTTGATCAACTTTAATTTTATATAGCTATTCAATAAAGAATCCAAAGCAGTTTATTTATAACCCTTAACTGCCTTTAAATTTTGGAGGCCTGTTGTTGAATGCATTGTATGTCGATGGTACTTACATAGCTTGGGCTGGGAGGCTGGGTAGGTGGTGAAGGGTAATTCACCTTATCTTGATTGTTTCCTGGTGATAGAGGTCCTGATGTATAGTTGTTTACTGGAAGATTATTTCCATCCGTAACTGAAATAATTACACATAATTTCTATACATGAAACAATATGCAACAAGTACTAAGAAAAATAAAAGGTCAGCTGACCACAGTGTCCCCCGAAAAGGTGGCAAGTCGATGCCGCTTTGTTGAAGAAATAAAAAAAAATGTCGAAAAGGGTTAATAACTCCGTCAAAAAATAATTTTTCCGTCATCTATATACATGTTGCACATCTTCAATATATGGGCAACAATATTCTGAAGTTTCAAATCTCTGGGATGAAATCTGTAGTAGGAGATGATTACACCATGAAGGTACTCAAAAGTGTGACGGACGGACGGAGCCAATTTCTATAGTCCCCCACAAATAAATTTTTCGTGGGACAAAAAAATGGCTAGCTCTAAATTGATGATTGTAACCCATTAAATAGAGAATAATCACTTGATTGAACTGGTGACTTGAAACAATTCATGAGAGGCAGGGATGTTGTACAAACACGAAAGCGCATTGTGCTTGAGTGTTTTACAAAATAATCCGTGCCTTGAATGAATTATTTCACATCACAAGTTCAATCAAGTGATTATTCTGTTTATTATATTCCACTGTAAACATCTGATTTACCAAAAATCCGAATAATACTGCCATTATACACATGACACATATATTTTGAATACAAAACTCAGTAGCTAAAGTGACATAATTCACTCGAGAAATCAAGGTAAATCACACATAGGAATGTAATAAATAATAATAATTAACTCATTCAATGCCAAGCCTCCAACTATGTTCAACCTGACAGCCCTCCTTGCGTGACATCATTTTGTTACATAATTATACTAACATCAGTCTGCTTCTATCTGCGAAGGCGAAAGAATAGTTTAACCATTTCATAATGGGAACTGCGCTGGTGCAACATTAAAGACCCTGTGCCAGTGCATTTTCTTATATATGCGAGTCTCCCATGGGGAGCCTCGCATATATAAGAGAATGAACTGGCTTACAAGGTCAAGGTAAATATTGTTAGGCTAATGTATTCTTATTTATGCAAGACTCCCGATGGGTGACTTGTATATATTTGAGAATGCATTGGCACAAGGTTTTCGCAAACTTTCAGGAAGCTCCAGTCATGGAAGGGTTCACAATATCTCCTCTGTGCCTAATAATAGTGTCAGCACGATTATTAATTATGGATGAAATTCCCCAATGATCACTATTATTTGGCATTGAGACATAAGAGTGAAATTGCCATCACTATTTTTAATTTCAGACTAAATCTCCACCCATCACTATTATTAGGCCACAATTTTTAAGCACCTGAGAGTACACATCTATCTCATTTATGTCGGGTACATGTGAAAATTTGAACATTTCTTAGAAAAATGTCTGGACCATATTTCAGATTATGTTGCATGTTTCTGGCTCATTATTTATCATTATGAATAAAAATTGTTGCTTATCATTCAATCCCACAAATGCATCATTCTTTGTTCCAAAATCATTAAAGAAATTTGTGTGTTACCCAATGTATGCATTAGGCCATTAAAATAAAAAAATCATGTGTTCTCAGGCATTGCCCGCAACACTAAAAATAAAATACAACCGCATCAACATATTTTTTCAGTCTTTTCCTAATTTTTGTATTCGTTGCTAGTGATGGAACAATGGAAAGTTTTTTGTCGGCAATGTTTTCGTTCTATCGCCGGTTCCTGTTTAATCACACATGCTAATTGTAACACAATCCGATATCAATAAACTAAAGTACACGCAGAAAATGATTGTGTCTGCTCTGATATTTATGGAAATATTAACGACTCACGCAAAATGAAAGAATTGCATGAAAGAGAAACTAAAGACTGAAACATTTTTGCTACATGGGATGGGCAATGGACTCAAAATTCAAATGAAAGTGTCAATGACACTGTAGCTCAACTTAGGTAAGGGAATAATTTAATGGTTGACAGTAAATGGAGGAGTAGGAAAGGTGCTAATTGAAATGTCTAACCTACATGTAGCTGTGCCAAAGGATTTAGTCATGCAAAGAGTAAAATCCAAGATGGCTGCTGGTGTCCATGTTTTTTGGCTGAATAACCTCAAAAGGACTTGTTCCCATCTACATGTCATTGTTAACATCCATGACAAATTTCATGAAGATCCAACTAAAGCTACGACCTGCAGCCCGCGCCAAAGGATTTAGTCATGTAAAGAGTCAAATCCAAGATGGCTGCTGGCGGCCATGTTTTTTGGCCGAACGACCCCAAAATCACTCGTTCCCATCTACATGTCATTGTTAACATCCATGACAAATTTCATGAAGTTCTGATCAAAACTACGACCTCTAGCCTGTGCCAAAGGATTTAGTCATGCAAAGAGTAAAATCCAAGATGGCTGCCAGCGGCCATGTTTTTTGGCCGTATGACCCCAAAATGACTCGTTCCCATATACATGTCAATATCAATATTCATGACAAATTTCATAAAGGTCAGACCAAAGGTACGACCTGTAACCCGCGCCAAAGGATTTAGTCATGCAAAGAGTAAAATCCAAGATGGCTGCTGGCGGCCATGTTTTTTGGCCGAACGACCCCAAAATCACTCGTTCCCATCTACATGTCATTGTTAACATCCATGACAAATTTCATGAAGTTCTGACCAAAGCTACAACATGTAGCCCGCGCCAAATAATTTAGTCATGCAAAGAGTAAAATCCAAGATGGCTGCTGGCGGCCATGTTTTTTGGCTGAATGACCCCAAAATCACTCGTTCGCATCTACATGTCAATATTAACATCCATGACAAATTTCATGATGATCAGACGAAGAGCACGACCTGTAGCCCGCGCCAATGGATTGAATTTTGAAATTCAAAATGGCCACCAGCGGCCATGTTTTTTGGCCGAATGACCCCAAAATGACTCGTTCCCATCTACATGTCAATGTCAACATTCATGACAAAATTCATAAAGATCAGACCATAGGTACAACCTGTAGCCCGCGCCAAAGGATTTAGTCATGCAAAGAGTAAATCCATGATGGCTGCTGGCGGCCATGTTTTTTGGCCGAACAACCCCAAAATCACTCGTTCCCATCCAAATGTCATTGTTAACATCCATGACAAATTTCATGAAGTTCTGATCAAAACTACGACCTGTAGCCTGCGCCAAAGGATTTAGTCATGCAAAGAGTAAAATCCAAGATGGCTGCCAGCGGCCATGTTTTTTGGCCGAACGACCCCAAAATGACTCGTTCCCATCTACATGTCAATATTAACATCCATGACAAATTTCATAATGATCAGACGAACAGTACGACCTGTAGCCCGCGCCAATGGATTGAATTTTGAAATCCAAAATGGCCACCAGCGGCCATGTTTTTTGGCCGAATGACCCCAAAATGACTTGTTCCCATCTACATGTCAATGTCAACATTCATGACAAATTTCATAAAGATCAGACCAAAGGTACAACCTGTAGCCCGCGCCAAAGGATTTAGTCATGCAAAGAGTAAAATCCAAGATGGCTGCTGGCGGCCATGTTTTTTGGCCGAAAAACCCCAAAATCACTCGTTCCCATCTACATGTCATTGTTAACATCCATGACAAATTTCATGAAGTTCCGATCAAAACTACGACCTGTAGCCTGCGCCAAATGATTTAGTCATGCAAAGAGTAAAATCCAAGATGGCTGCTGACGGCCATGTTTTTTGGCCAAACGACCCCAAAATGACTCGTTCCCATCTACATGTCAATATTAACATCCATGACAAATTTCATGATGATCAAACGAACAGTACGACCTGTAGCCCGCGCCAATGGATGGAATTTTGAAATCCAAGATGGCCACCAGCGGAATTTTTTTGGCCGAATGACCCCAAAATGACTCGTTCCCATCTACATGTCAATGTCAACATTCATGCAAAATTTCATAAAGATCAGACCAAAGGTACGACCTGTAGCCCGTGCCAAAGGAAATTGTTGACGGACACACGCACACACGGACGACGGACGCCAAGCCATGGCAATAGCTCAAACTTATAAAAGTAAGTTGAGCTAAAAAGTTCTCCCAATTTGGATACAAAAGAAATTGTTGACGTGGTATGGGAGATATTTCTTGAATTTAATTTGTATGTGTAGCCAAAATCTGCGATGGGTACCAGTATTAAACTTGAATGATCAGTTGGTCAGATCAGACATTGTAGATCTTCAATGCTCTATATGTGTACATACAGATGACGAGAGGTCAGAGGTCCCAGTTAACCAAGGTCCTATAGGAACTATAGTTAGCCAAGGTCCCAGTTAGCCAAGGTCCCAGCTAGCCAGAGATCCCAGTCAGCCGGCATTCGTCAAAAAATTGGGAATGACTTTAATTACCAAATATCATCATTCATTATACTAGTATACATGTATACTTCGTAACATTTTCTAATGGTTCAAGTTGAGCATAGAACAGCCTTGAGGCATGGTCAATTTTAAAGAGTGGAACAAGAGCTGCATGTAGCATACAAGAGGATAATACTTGGGACATTATAATAAATATTTGATGTCTTCAGCATAGAGCACTAAGAAATCAGAATTGAGTGATATTTCGATATATCATTTGAGATTCTGTTCAGAGGGAAAAAGAACATTTTTATAATGGCCTAATATTGAATAAGGAAATGCTCTTCTTGTTAAATTTCCATATGTGCATTTCCTGCAAATTTTTATCTTAGCATCAATATCTTTGACAATATTCAGATATGAACATAATGAAACCGTATATCTTTAATTTGTTTGCCGCCAAAAGCTTCTGTCATTAAAAATGTCACTGTTATAGATGGTTAAGTGGCTTCTTTCAAAAACAAATTTTTATCAGGATATCTTTAGTCTGTTTGTGAATTGTGTTATTAGAGACAAAAATTCATTAACTTTTGGAAAACCAAGTAGTAACAATTCATTTTCTAGGAATCATCACAATGTTTTGGCTGTTGGGGGTCATGATTCCTAACTACTGTTCGACATACCTATTTGGTTTCTACCATGATCAATTCATAAAATGAGTTGTCCATATAATGGCCAGAGAGCTAATGATACATTTATTATACACATTTAACAGTAATTACAGTAATACCCTAAAAAATTGACTCCTTAACCACAGCAGAATTATGGGTAATTTTTCAGGATTTAGTTGGAAATATGGCTTGTTGCCATTCATCGGAAAGCTCTCATTGAGATTTTTTAGGGCATTACTGTAGTTTCAACAGATTTTCAGTCAGATATCAACCATCATTGTCTGGAGAAAACAATAAATATATATATTTATAAGCAGGTGACTTACTTCTTAATTTTTCATTCAGCTTGTCTAATGACTCAAGTATTCTCTGTTCTTCAAGTGACAACATAGTGGGAACTAAAATGAGAGAATTATTTAAATGTATAGAGAATCTTTTTCTATTTCTTTATTTTTAGAAGTTTGCAAAAATATTAGATTGAATAGTAGTAGTAATATCTTTTATTTACGTGACATGTGCATGTTAAATTACAAACAAATTTAAGACATTTAATTTACATCGCGCACCCGGCCCTATTGGGCCTAAATGTCACCCTGAAAATAAGAGTTAATTAATTTTGCATTGTATAGCAAGACGCTTGTCAATTTACGCTATTATATTTGCTTTAACATTGAGATTATTATTTAAACAACATATTTCAGACCTCTCCATTGACTTTTTATACAAATCAAAAGATGAGGCCAATATTATCGATATCTTTGTTTGCATATTCCTTACTAAATGTAAATCTGTTGGGTAGTTTAAAGACGCATTATCCGATTAAACACCCCTAAATTACTATTTCTTTGGCTTCGGGAATGATCAGAGTGATCAGATATAAAAAAATTTAATCTGTTATTCCTCGAGATATTAGTATGTACTTTTTTCTGCCTGGAAAATATTCGTCAAACTGACCAAATTGCGGATGAAGATGGATAACTCTAAAATCAAGTGGTTTGTGTTGATAATAAGGCCAAATTTCGCTGAACATCATGTTGATAAGTAACACGTTTTGGGATATTTTATACTATAGTTGACATTGTTTGCATTATTTTGTTGTAATTAATCGATTCTGATAACTATTAAAGCGTATTTTGAAGAAATGATGTTGTTGTTGTAACTCTGATTGGATTGAGTACCTTTAAGTGGTCCAATATTTTGTTTTACTTCTTTCGTTTTCAACCTGAAAACTATTCTAAAGTACTTATAGGATAACCATTCATATCGGTAACTGTATCATCTTATAACCCAATTTATGATAGTAATTTTCTTAGTTATTTCCAAATAGGAACTTCCATTTTAGTACCAGGTGAATGATTAACAAATATTCAAATTAACATTCTACGTATATACAAAACAACAGATACTGTTCTGGTAATTTAGCAAATCAGTCACACTGCACTATACAGTAAAACCTCTCCAATCCGAACATCCTTCGGACCAGCCCTTCTGTTCGGATTAGAGAGGTGTTCGGTTTATAGAATTATAGCACTACGATCGGAATGTATTGACGTCATTGTCGAAGCACAACCGTTTCATTATTGATTAGTTAAAAGTTATTCAATAAAGTACCGAATCAAATATAAATAACAATAGATAAAACATCATGTTATAAAAAGAATTAAAAACATGGTATATTAAGACATACAAGATGTATAGATAAGACAGGAAACATGGAAACGACAATTGTTACGGTGATTGAAAATGTCGCTTAAAAATGTTGCATCGTTAGTATAGTAGATTCGTACTCTTGAATAATTGTACCGATTAATTAGCGGTGTTTTGTTTGGCGACCACTTTGAATCGGATTATAACAACAGGTGTCTGATTAGATAACTGAAATTCAGTCACCATTGTTCACTCAATGTGTTAAATAAACATTCAGTTACTGAATGTTTATTTAACACATTGAGTGAACAATGGTGACACGCGGATATTACAGTGCTGACATTTTGTTTCCACACCAATCTTTGTGCTGAATTGGACTTAATTTTACGACCACTGCAATTGGACTTTTACGAGCACTGTCAAACCTAAACACTAATTAGCTAAACGTACACAATGGGAGTGTATCGTCACCAGTACAGTTTTAATCAACATGTCAGAACATATGAGCCACTCAGAGTTGAATGTATATGCTAGAATTTTAAACTTATAAAGGATCCCCAGTCTATACACTAAAGCCAACACAAGTTCAGCATCAAGTTTGTCCAATCTACCGCATGTGCGTTCGGTTGGTATAGCTTTCCGCGTTCTAATTTCGGAGGTAAAAAAATTGTATACGTTCACTTTTGGACAAGAAAAACCGTCCGATGTTCGGATTGGAGAGTTTCCGGATTACAGAGGTAATTTTTAGTGAGAATGCACTTGGGTGACTTCGGGACCAGACAATTTGGTCGGTATGGAGAGGGATTCGGTTTATAGAGGGTCCGGTTTGGAGAGGTTTTACTGTATTGCTTTTATCTCACTGCCAACAAACCTTTTTGACCAGGGTAATTCTCTGTAAAGTGCTGATGCCTTTGTTCAGCCTCCTCGACAACCTGATGTATCTGGCTTCCACTCAGAGACCGATCGGCTAGCTGTTCAGCGAACATGAATGCAGACATACTGTCAGAAGCTGAAATAAAAAAAAGTAGATACCGTATTTGAGTGGACACTGGCTATTTTAATAGTCCCTGAAAAAAATGTTTTTGGGGGACAAAAAGTATATTACACATCTTAATATGAAACTATTTTAAAACACATTGCTTTCTCTTCATTTTAATCATCAATCTTATGTTGTACCATAAATATTTCAGAGCGACGACAGCTCTAGATTTTCTTACCATAGTCTATAGTAACAGTTTTTACACAACTGCTGATTAAAAAAATTGAACCGGCACAAACAAAACGATCTCAACATAACGAGCAATGTCCATTCAATGGCTGTTCTACATTGCGCATTGTTCCGCATTGCTCTAAATAATCGACTCCTTAACCACAGCAGAATTATGGATAATAGTTCAGGATTTAGTCGGAAATATGGCTTGTTGCTATTCATCGGAAAGCTCTCACTGAGAGCTTTCCTATGAATGGCAACAAGCCATATTTCCTGAAAAATTACCCATAATTCTGCTGTGGTTAAGGAGTCGATTATTTAGGTCATTACTGTACATGACTAAATTTAAGCAAAAGAACCAAAGGCTGAATTCTTTGCACTACATGTATGTGAATATAGTTGATTTTACATAGTACTTACGTTCACATTGTAAAGTGAAAAGTTTCCCTTGTTCTGGATCTAGCTGACTATGTGCTGGCATCACCTGTGTATGTTGACGAGGAATTTTTGGTTTATCTGATCCGCGAGTTGTGGACTGCTTTCTCTGTTGCAGGAGACCATATTTGTGAGAATATCCAGCTGTTGTTGTCCGTTTCAAGTAATTCGGATGGAAGTTATTGTTCTTGTTGCTTGCACCATTTTGCTGATTATAGCCCCTCATTCCATTATGAGGACCGAGTGATGCACCATCGAAAACTTTATTAGATATATGTGCAGTCTGACGGGCTATTGACTGATCAGTGACTGAAGATTTACTGAGTGACTGGCTCGAATTGCTCCGATTAAGACAAGTCCGAACTTTCTCCCACAGAAAGTTTATCTCGTCATCAGTCGGAGTCCTATCCATTCGAAGACCATTCTCGCCATAAGTCGGACTTCGTTCGTCATAGATCATATTTTTAACAGGAAGAGAATCATTCCCACGAGGGGAGTTATCATTATGGTATTCACTGCCGTTATAAGCAGTGGGCTGTCCTTGGCTGTTGTTGTAGTCATAAGGCAAAATAAAACTTGAACATTTGTTTTCCTTCCCTCCAACTGAATACACAGTTGCTCTGTAGTTTGGCTGTACAACAGCGGTCTTCGATGGCGTCTTTTCCATGAAGTTTGTACTGACAACAGACACCTTCTTGTTCTCAAGGTCACTTGGAGGGCTGTGAGTGATGATGTGGGCAGTCCCCTGAGGCTTTATTTTGGCAGGTGCCACAGAACCTGCACTGGCTGTTTTATTCATCGCACCATCAGGATTTTGCACATTTACAGATATCTTTGCTGATGAAGGCCTCGGCGGTTTCTGGGATATCTCACTCTCTGAAAAATATGTATTATGTTACATGTATGTATTTTCAACAAGCCTTGAAATAGCGTGTCTGTCATTTGCAGAATGAGGTTCCCAGAGGGTGAATTTAGTGATGCTACTCAGCATAGCGGGCTAGCATCAACAAATTCACCCTCTGGGAACCTCATTCTACTGAGGTGTAAGCAGAATGAGGTCCCCAGAGGGTGAATTTGGTGATGCTAGCTCGCTATGCAGGGTAGCATCACTAAATTCACCCTCTGGGGACCTCATTCTGCAAATGACAGACACGCTATTTCAAGGCTTGATTCTCAAGTTCAATAACTGCATCAGAAATGGTCCAATGGGAACCAAATTTTGAACATGAATGGGACTTTCTCATATGAAGACCATATACTAAGTTTCATAAATGAAAGTGTCAATGACACTGTAGCTCAATTTGGTAGCTGATAATGTCAAACTCTACAGTTTAAGCTACATGTATACCAGATTTCAGCCCTATGAACCATGTTTGGTGATGTCAGATGAGATATCTGGCAGTGTAGGGTGTGCTAAAGGAGATTGTTGATGGATCAGTGACACACGGATAGATGACTGATGCCAACACAAGGCAACATTTTCAATGAACACTCTTTTGACAGCACTCCTGATGACATACCTGCATACCAATCTTTGTCAAGATCCGATAACCCATGGTTCAGATATATGAGCAGACGGACGAAAATCCAACATTTTCAGATAAAAAAAGATGGATAACTCTTGAATGGAAAATGAAAACAACATCAATGAACCCTCTTTTAAAAGCCCACCTGATGCAAAACCCGCATACGGAATTTAATTGAGATCCGGTAACCCATGGTTGAGATATATGAGTGGACGAAAGGTCGGAAGCACAGATGAACGGATGCATACGTACATGTAATCCAGTATACCCCCCCCCATCTTTTGGATTGGGTATAATTACATGTCCCTGATGTATTCCTTCAATAATACCTTTAGAGTGATGTGGGATATGGCAAACTGCATGTTCTTATAATTGTTAGTAAGTGTTCTTCAATTTGTGTTATATACAAGTTATATCAAAATTATATCTGTGTGTACAGGTCAGAACTGAGAAGGAACACTGAAACCCAATAAACAGTTACATCACATGTTTCTGGGGTAGGCCCTATCTTGAATAGCAACTCGCACAACAATGTGTCCCACAATTACATGTATCAATTCCTTGCAAGTGTAGAGTATATACATGTAAGCGGTTGTGATGACATCCTGCATGGTTTAAAATGTTTTACCAATAAGTTAATTGAACATTATTGCTTTATCAAAGGTAAGAACAGACCAGTACTAACCTAGTGTGCCCAAAAATACGATATTTTACCGAAATAGACATATTTTCCCACATGCTTTTACTTGTGATAATGCCGATGAATTATGAGCAACTTTATAATTTCAATGTCATGTTTATAACAAGCACCTGCAACTATTATTATTGAAGTCACACCGTTGAGGAATGGAGAATTTCGTAACATTACGTTGAAAATATTAGGAGACATTAGACGGATACCACAAATAAAACCTCATTAGACAGCTCTTCTTTATTTCATAAACATATGTTATCGGTATGCATCTCTGATGAACAGTAACAAACCAAATTGGTATGTGACTCAAAACACCGTGCATCTGTCAGAAGTGTTGCATCAACAAATTTTAATAAACCCCAAAATAGTAATTTTTATGTGTATATTTTGGCCACGAAAATCTCTTTATGGTCGTACATGATATGGTTGGTCTGCGTAACCATTAGTAAGGATGTCGAATATCAACAACAGGATATCCAAATCGCTAACCAATAAAATCATTTGTATTATTCCCGAAAATTACACTGTCCTCGCTAAACTGGGCAGCCGTGATGAAAGAGTTTGAGAGCTTTTCTTCATTTTTCCATTATTTGCATGACAAGTGAAATTAGATGCCAGAACTCTCTACCTCTAATTTAGCTAAGGTAGCAAGGTAGCAAAACATGATTTTGTGGGTTTGTAGGAAGGCTGAACAAGCAGTCGCAGATGGCGGTATCGCATGCCGAATTGTGCAGTTGGGGAAGTGCATTCTCAATAATGTTAGCGTTCTCAGTATGTGCTAAACAAGAGGTGGGATTTTGTCCAAAAGCCTGGCTTGCGAACTCATTTTAGATACTGGTCATGGGAATGAATATACCAAAAATCTTTTAAATCCGTTGACATTTGTGGAAATTAGCCCTGTGACATCGTACATTTGCACCAAAAATAATAAAGTCCAATAACTCTGCTGAAAATATCCCGCCGGACCTGGTTTGCGAACTCGTTCTAGATACTGGTCATGTAAATTCATATACCAAAAATCTTTGAAATCCGTTGACATTTGTGGAAATGAACCCTGTAACGTCCAATAAGTCCGCTTAAAATATCCAGCCGGACCTGGTTTGCGAACTCGTTCTAGATACTGGTCAAGTGAACTCATATACCAAATATCTTTGAAATCCATTGAGATTTGTGGAAATGAGCCCAGTGACGTGGTCTATTTGCTATTTGGTTAATTCGACAAAAATAATAAACAAAGTCCAATAACTCCGGTAAAAATATCCGGCCGGACCTGGCTTGCAAACTCATTCTAGGTAATGGACAGGTGAACTCATATACCAAAAATCTTTGAAATATAATATTTATAAATAATATTACTTTTTCCTTAAGGGAAGCCCGAAACTGAACTATATGGATTACGTCTCCGGCCTTGTGTCAATCAGGAGGGTTAAAATTTTATTGCTGTGCCGACCCCACTCACATCCGTGTCCAGATTAGTCTCGCATGAATACACCCGCATTCTATCTATTGTCTAGTCAGTTTTTTTATTTCCGACTTAATCATGAGATTTGCGAGTCGCGGGGTTGGGAATGGCACCACCATGGGAGGGATCTATGATAGTTCAGTTTCGGGCTTCCCTTAAGGAAAAAGTAATATTATTTATAAATATTATATTTTTCCGCCAAGGAGAAGCCCTCAACTGAACTATATGGATTAGAATGCAAGCCCAGGAGGAGGCACGAGCAATAAAGTTAATTAATATCCAAATTCGATGGGAATGTACTCTTCCGAAACATGATTCATGTAAATGTGATTTAGTCATGAATCAGATATGATTATGTTACGTGAAAGAGCTCCCAATTCAGATTACGACATTGCTCAAATGTGTACCGCCCGCCCCCCTTGTTTTTGGAATAAACATCCCAGGTAGTGCCATATAATTCATGCGAGCGAGACAACCGAGCAAGTACAACTTTGCTGCATCCTATTCTCTTTGTCATCTTCTTCGCTCTCTCGACAGTTCACATTATGAACTGATGTCACATGCAGCCATTGTGTAGGCCATAAGATATCAGAATGCTTATGATACACCAGGGAGCAAATTAACTGGAATCGCATCGCGATTTGCCACTGAAATGTGGATACCGGTAATAGCGAGGAATTTCTTTATACATGTATGATGTTATAAAAATGCTATCTAATCATGTCAATGTGAGATTATTTGCTAATCAGATATCGAAAGTAAATTGCTCCCTGTGATACACAAACCAGATATAAAAATGATATGCTGCAGATATCATAGCGAGGTATGAGGTTTCATTATATCATGCCACACATCTGTACTCCAGCCTCGTATAATGTAGAGAGCAGGGAACGCCATCATGATCCAAGGTATCATTGCATACCAGTATATATGGGATTAGAGAACACCACAGCGGACTTGATGAACAAGCATAGAAGCATCAGTGATCTATGATGGCGCACATAACGAGTGTCGGGTACATTTCGAAATGATCAAATGTAGCAGAATGATCAAAATTGCAAAATGACCGGTGAAGGAGTGGCCTGGAGGTATCCCGAAGGTATTACGATTCCAGGAGATTGGACCCCATCGTGTGGAGATGTGGGCCACTGCACCGTGGGGAAGAGATAGAAGGCTGGTTGGTGCAGCTCTTGGAGGCACGCAACAAGACTTCCCCACCCAGATCATTCAGCCTTTCTTTCCTACCGGTGAAGGAGTGGCCTGGAGGTATCCCTAAGGTATTACGATTCCAGGGATTGGACCCCATCTTGTGGAGATGTGGGCCCCTGCACCATGGGGAAGAGTTAGAAGGTTGGTTGGTGCAGCACTTGGAGGCACGCAACAAGGCTTCCCCACCCAGATCATTCAGCCTTTCTTTCCTACCGGTGAAGGAGTGGCCTGGATGTATCCCGAAGGTATTACGATTCCAGGGGATCGACTGGACCCCATCTTGTAATGATGTGGGCCACTGCACCATGGGGAAGAGTCAGAAGGCCATTTGGCTGGTGCGCTATGTCTAGACTATGAGAGCAAGAGCGTCACGTGACAACGAGTCTACCCCACCCAGAACATCCTCCAAAGGCTATTTTTTCTCTTTCTTCTTTTTATTTCTTCTTTCTTTTTCTTTTCTTCTTTTTTCTTTTATAAAAGAATCCTCGTCCGACAGTGTGCCTGACGACCCACTGTCGACCCGCGATTCTTGCTCATCGTCGTCAAACCTGCCGACGCCATGCGATGCAGAGAAGCATGTCAAGATCGACGCCAACAGAATTGGCTGCATCAGGTTGGGATACCAGACTGTGGAAGAGGCCTACTCTGAAATGGTTCGACGCAAGACAAATGCTCTTGCATTTGGGATAAGTAGCTATGGCCTGTCCAAGGTCACCCCCTCAAATTCTGGGGCATCATCAAGCTGCGCCCCCAAGGCCAGAGGGAATAAGTTCTGATGAGCCATTTGATCAGAGGAAGCCCCTTCCATGGAATCCCCCAAATGCAGGTGGTCCTGACCAAACTGGAATAAACGTCGATGACATACCACTATGATCGCATGACGGCGGAGGAGCAGGCCCGGATGTATCCCGAAGGTATTACGATTCCAGGGGATCGACTGGACCCCATCTTGTAATGATGTGGGCCACTGCACCATGGGGAAGAGTCAGAAGGCCATTTGGCTGGTGCGCTATGTCTATGAGAGCATATGCGTCACGTGACAACGAGTCTTCCCCACCCAGAACAGCCGCCAAAGGCTACTCCCAGGTGCCCAATAAACAGATCTTCGTGGCAGGAATCCAGGCCGAAATCAAAATACTGATGGAAATTTCACTCTATGTGGAATAATAGTATATCGATGTGAATTTTTTCGAAATTTAATAATCGTATTGCCACTACCATTAGGCACCTGAGAGAAAGGTGCCGGAGCAATCGCCCGTGAAGATTGGTTTCCCGAATCAACCGCATGCAGCACCCGCCTACCATTGGTTCAACTGCCGTAGCAGGACCTGGGGGGCCAGAACTGGTCCTGCCCGAGGTAAAGACTGGTACGGTTGCTCAAAGTAGGTAATCATTGACTAATATGCCCTTACCCAACGATAACAAGTAATACACCCGTGAATGAGCAACCTGCACGGTGTGTGGCCATCAAATTCGAATCATGTTCGACTGCAAGACATGCTGTTAGTTATAACAAAGCAAGGTTAATATACATAACACAATACAACCTAGGTTATTGAATATAAAGTAAGGTTAATATAAAAGCACGTTATACCCCTGGCCACGTGATCTTACCTGCTATGACAGGTAAGATACTGTCTTTTCTCGTATATGAGGACGATGAGTTCCGAATGCACATAGGCAAGAACTAGGCGGTTTCCGTTAGGAAAGTGCGCTTACAGCGGACGTGAAGATACGAATGCCTGTATTTTCGTCATGATTGTATCGAATCGTTTTGTCACATAATCAGTGGATATGTCGATGATATACCACTATGATCACATGACTGCGGAGGAGCAGGCCCGGATGTATCCCGAAGGTATTACTATTCCAGGGGATCGACTGGACCCCATCTTGTAATGATGTGGGCCACTGCACCATGGGGAAGAGTCAGAAGGCCATTTGGCTGGTGCGCTATGTCTATGAGAGCAAGAGCGTCACGTGACAACGAGTCTTCCCCACCCAGAACAGCCGCCATAGACGAAGAGCCATGTCATGGCCGGTTTCGGAAATATATTGGCAGTAGATGTGCGCAATATAAACGCTGCGCATGTAAGCTCGCTTTAGACATGTAACAATACAAATGCAGTCCTTTCTGCGCAATATAAATGTGTTGCATGTAACTGCGCATCATACACGAGTGAAAGCTAGGTGGCAGAATATCGTTTTGATATATGTGGAAATAGAAGTTAGTGAGCCAAGTGATGGTCTCTACTGGAAAGACTATTGGCAGTGAATCTGGAGCACGTGACAATATGTATTCTTTCTATTTCGCTGTTTGCCGTTATCATTCACTGATGAAACTGCAAAGTATGTCAGTATTGGGATGAAAACTGTTCACCATATGTAAGCATACTAGTAGTCAGTTCTGACAGCATACATGAGGCCCTGATACGATATGATTGTCATGTACAATGTATGGAACTATTACGGCGTGCAATACATCATTGCAAGCTCGCCCACGCCGAGGCATATTAGAGCCTACGGTAAGATGGCTTAGTGTCAGGCCACAAAGTTTTCACTTCATTGCAGTCGGTGAACAATAGTTCGTAGGAACCCAAACTGTACATACATGGATGTAAAGAATGCAACACAATATTTAGAACGTCAGACAACACATCAATTCGAAGTGTGGTTATATATGTGATAACGAATACCATCCCCCTGTTACGGAGTGTTAGTAACTATTGTACTGATGATACAATGAGTTATATGATATTTAATCGTGATAGACAAGGTAGAATTTTCGAAATACCTTGAAGTCGATGTAATGTGTTATTACATTTGTCATGTGTCTAACAAGACCACGCGCTCATACATACTGGCGGGCGTAGATTCGCAGGTATTGATCGTGAAAACAATATTACAGATCGCTCAGTCGAAAGAAATGTGAATTGTCATCTGATAGTGATAACAAGTACTATCTTTCGTATTTATTCATGTAAATTATTACAAAGGAGGATATGGCTGTCCTGTGCAACTTTCTGCGAACCAACAGAGCAGTGCCATGTATGATTTGGCAGTATACATTAGGATACAAAGCAACGGAACTTACGAAATAACCGAAGCGAGTCGACGGAAACTTATGTAAAGTGAAACACGTGTAGCACGAAATTAGGAGACATCGCATACCGTACTACATTGCGTCCTCAATTGTAAGTCATGATAGTCATCACGCCGTATGTGTGGCACAATATGCACTATGTGGTTTTGCCACAAGTAAGCTATGTGCTTCTTTAGTCATTGTCAAGATGGCCATCTTAATTCCAATTGTTGGAAGAGAAAGCCGTCTTGAGGAAAACAGAAAAACACGGAAACAAATTACGGATACAGTGAAACGAAAAAAGTTCCCGTTTCGGATGTGAGAAATATTAATTAACTATCGGGTACAATAAATTGCAAGTTTGTAATATCAACAATAAATATTGAGTCGATAAACTCGCAACACAGAAAGATACAACCTTGAGAAAATAGAAACGATCCTGTCCTGGCGAGGAGGAATAAAAACTGACTAGACAATAGATAGAATGCGGGTGTATTCATGCGAGACTAATCTGGACACGGATGTGAGTGGGGTCGGCACAGCAATAAAATTTTAACCCTCCTGATTGACACAAGGCCGGAGACGTAATCCATATAGTTCAGTTGAGGGCTTCTCCTTGGCGGAAAAATCAGTTGATATTTGTTCAAGTTATGACTCTTACAAATTCGGGACGGACGGACAGACAGACAGACGGACGGACAGAACCCATTGCTATATCCCTCACAAATTTCATTTGGCGGGGGATAAAAATAGGATTTTGAGCGTATAAAGGGCTATAACTGTCAGTTTTGCCTATGTTATTCATGTGAGTAATGGTTTAATTATTTTATAAAGGTACCTTAGTATACAAAACATTTAGGTTCTATCAGCTCATAAGGTGATTATAGACTGACATTCGCTCTGCCACGATTAAAATAAAGATTCTGCACAGTCAGTCTAAGGGAGATAATTCAACTTGTGATGTGACAATAACTGTCAAAATATAGACAGAACTGAGATGCTAAGCAAAGCGGTCGCATATCATTTATCCCACGGGGGGGGGGGGGGGGGGGGGGGGGGGAGGGGGGGGGCCTACATTGTATATATATTGCAAGGGAAAACCACGACGGCTATAAATAGATATGACAGTACTGCATTCAATCACGTATATTAAGTTTTCTACTACATACAGTACATGCGGGAGCGATATGGAAATCAGGTACTCAATTTGCCAGCTTCTATTCCGCACTTCACTAATTGTCAACTGAGATAAGCCCTGTGTTTGTTCTAAAGGGACGAGTATATGATAAGGTATTGGAACAATGCCAATCGAGATTGAGGGAGGAACTATTTTGTCTTGCGTCAGGTCACATGGGTAATCACATGGACAGCAAACAGCCTTTTGCGATAAGATTCGATACAGCTCGGTCGACAATTATTTAGCGTCCCACCCTCCCACCCAGTATTCCTCCTTCCATTTTGGGAGGAGGCACCCCTTTTTAGTGTATTTCAGGACTAGATCAGTGATCATTGCCAGGACCCCATGGTTGGCGCTTGATGGTACCAAAAAAGGTCCTTCAACAATGACAAGAAAGCTGGAGGTCCATAAACACGTTTCAGACTACCAGTTGCTTTAGTGATTAATAAATGGTAGTCATTAAGGCACACCTGTCTTGTTATTAATAACAACCATGTGGGATAAATAATGCTCTGACCATTTCTATATCTTGAAACCAAGCATTCATGTGCTGTTTATCAAGGACCATGGCACAGAAGGTTGTTGAACAGTACCACCTCAAAATAGTGAAAATGGTCAGAAATTGTGTATTGCTACCTTATCGGTTAAGTCAGTTAAACCAACAGCTATGCTCTTATTAAGCGACCTGTTTAACGAGGTTATGGGCCGGTACTTACCGCGGTGATACCACCAGAATACCGCGTTTATCATTTTGTACCGCGGTGGAGGGCGGTTGACCCGCGGTACTGGGTGGTATTCTTACTGCTGGTCACCGCGTTATTGGTGCTCATTACCGCAGTACAACGCGTTATTTTTTTGTGTAACCGCATTCAATTTACCACGAACCGCCCTGCACCGCGAAGTGAAAACATGTGTGAAACAAACTAGGCGGCCTGCAGGAATCCAATTTGTGATATCAGGAAGTTAAAAATACATTATTGTAAGGACGGTACCGCCTTCATTCACTCTCGGGCTATGTCTATGCACGATAGAGTCACGCGGTTGAATATATGATGTATAACTTCTATATCTTATGTCAAAAACAAAAAATAGGTGTGTTTCCGGTATTTCGGTTTCTGGATGCCAACCCTAAACTTTTATCCGACTGCACTTATTTTCCCCGTACCAAAAACAAAACATAAAAGTGAAACACAAATAAAGTGACGTTTCGTATAAACAAGGTGAAGTCCCATACGACTTGCAGTGATACCGATATAATTTACAATCAATACTGAATTACGACTTTTGAATAGTTAAAGACAAAGCTGTGGCATCGTGGTCATTTCTTTGATCGAGGATGAAAGGGAATCTCACAGAGAAAGTGACACCAAGTAATCATAAATCATGTTCACTCAACCAGTTATGATGTAGCAGGTGCACAATTTCTAGACAATGCTGACATAATTCTTGTTTGATGTTACTGCGAAGTTTGTGGGTGAGAGCTACTGAAACCGTGATCAGCACGACACAAAAATAAGTGCATGTACATGGCGATTGGCCGGCTCAAAATCGTTTATCGTTGAACGTTAAAGATAAAAGTTAAATTTGATTGACCAATTAGTCGGGAGAATGAAGTTATAGTAATTACAGTTCAACGTACCAAATGCAATGCAGAGATTCGAAACACTCAACGTCACGGCATGTGATTGAAACACAGTAAATTACAAGTACATCAAACAATGGAGCACGTGCATGTCTCCAGATACCATGGGGTTCACGATGGGTGAAAAGTCTCCATTTAACTGTCATGTACGAATAAATTGGAGGTACATAAAGGAATGAACACTAACATATATATAATTGTATGTTCTGCATTTGGATGCAGTACAAAATAGCTCAAACTTATTTGGGTCCACTGCCGCTGTATAAGGTAAAACCACAGTAAAATATAGCGTCCATATCGCAAATGAACATTGTAAATTTTCCGACAATAGACCGACGTATTACGCCTGGAAACTTGAAAGATTTGATGTTGCTACGTCAACAGTCACTGAGCACGTCCGTGATTATTTTTGGTGGCATTGTTTGATCTCTTGCAACATTTAGCGGTCGCATGCATTTGCTGTACTCGGCAGTTCAGGGTACATATTATTTTCACATATTCTTATCTAATCACGATTCTGCTGAAACGCATGCGTGTTTGGAATTGGAAAGGCGAAACATATGCTTCTATAAAATAAGTCTGTTTGGTTCGCGCAAGATAATTACGCACAAATCTGATAATCTGGGTAACGACAATAACACTAACTAAATTGAAAGTGTTTGTTGTAAAAAAAAAAAAATCCTGAATTCCAAGAAGATTTAAATTGTTTTGTATGTTCGTTCGTTTGTTTGATACACCCAGTCACTCAGTAAGACAATCAGCTGCACATTTTGGCATTTGGCTCACACTATTGTGTATTGGCAATACAGTTCACGGAGACTGTCGACGAACGCCATTTGTTTGCAGATGGGCAGTCACACATCGCCTCCCATCATTAACCTCGTTAAAAAAAACGCTACCACTTTGCGGTAATGTCACGGCTTTTATGCGGTGCATTATCGCATGTCACCGCGGTACTAGCATTAATTACCGTTGGTAATGCGGTGGTACCGCGAATGGTCCGGTGGTACTGCGGTAACACACGGTAGTGCAACCGCGAATCGGCGGTACTAACGTTATTACACCGCGGTACTAACGCATGTACACCTTGTTAAAGCAGGTCGCTTACTGTGAGCAGTGCTGTAAATGATGAATGGTACACATGTTATTTCTGCAGGTGCAGCTGGTCTGTCATCCATATTTCCAATTAAACACACAGAACTAAGTGGAATCCTATATGCGGGAAAATTTATCGCTATACATTTATTGGGACAATGAAAGTGACTCAGTTGAGGCTTTAAAAGATTCTAAGAAGTTTCCCATTTCTCAACTGAAAAAATCCCTTCTAAAACAAAGTGAATTAAATTAATGAGAATATTGTTGATGTAAACTAACCTTTAACATGAGCCCTGTGTTCTGCTTCCATCTTGCATATCTCATTCTCAACATCATCATTAACATCGCTATCAGAAAGGACGTCATCCACTGGGTACGACATATCAGCAAATCTAACACCTTTCTTTTTCGCCTGCAGATACAAAACATCACTTCAATGTTGAGGGAAAAACCTTGATATTCATTTACATGTATAAAGGGGACAAAAAAGAAGATACTCTCTTAATTGCACATCTACATACCCTACAAAAACCCTGACCCCAAACCTTTTTTTTTTATTGATCTTGGTTTCTGAAAAAATATTCTGTCTTATCAGGTTTGTGGCAGGGATAATTGCTACTGTAAATCTGAGAAAAGACCTCTTTTTTTGCAAACATACCAACCGATAATCAGGATTTGATCATCCCTACTGGTACATGTACATGCACGTTAGCTAGCCGATGTTGACTAGTGCTGAAACGGTTGACCTATTTTTGTAGCCGGTTAACCGCGATGTGTAACCGGATCATAACCGGTTATCCGCTATTTTCAACCTATGACTTTACACTGATTATTTACACCATAATATGTACCAATATATCAGCATAAATTGATTTATTAACTGTATGGCAAACTCAAGTAATGTTTACACAGACAGAGCTTGTATTTACTATTAAACAAATGTAAATCACCAAACACGAACGTCACAAAGCCACGTGTTGACAACTTGGTAGATAACACAGTGAACTAAAACTCGCAGTGTTTATAAATAGACGTGTCATCATGTCATGCTTGACCTGTTTGTACTGCAGTTGCGACTGCTACCTGACTTGTTATCGTTCTCGTTTTGGGAAGAATATTGTGTGACCTATATACATATGTTTGTACATGCAAATATCGGCAGTTTTTTATTGCCATTATAGCGATTACGGGACTGGCCGATTATTAAGTCATGTGACTCATGTATTCTAATTGCTAGGTGTTCTTTGGCGATTTGAGATGGATAGGATGACTGACGACCGATAAACACAATTATGAAGTTTGTGAACTTTATGAAGTTAACAAATGAAAATTTTAAAAACAGCTGAAAACCTGCTGAAAACAGTGTTTTCTGTTAGAAGACAATCAAATGCTGAGAATTAGTCATTAGGATGCAAATAAGTCCGACTGCACGGGAACACCACTTTGATTCGAGTTCATTTGAACTTCATCGACTGAGATTACTCAAACTCAGTAATGTTAGAAGTATAGACCGAGCGTATGTAAATAGGGTTGGTTCTCAGAGTTTGCATTCTGCCAATTTCTCTTTGAAATGTGCCGAGCCATCTGATTTACTCATTTCTTGGGTATCCATGATACTGTCTACAAGTAGTCAGTCGGAGAGTAGATGTCAAATGACCACGCCGTTCTGCAGTGAAAACGATTGTATCGATCTTTGCCGATGACCAAGTGGCGTCAGTGCACATGTTTTACCGGACATCGGAACATCAAAGATGACATCATGCATCTTTGATGTTTAGCCGCCGATGCCAGACTATGTAATCTGCCATTCATGGAAGACTTTTGATCTGGCACCAGATTTTGACTTTCAATACGCGTAATTTCGAATGTATACCCCTCCGAGTGATAACGTTTGTTGCAAAATTGATAAAGTACCCGTGTTTAAAAGCTACTGTTATCAGTCTATGCCGATTAAGGACCTGAATACGTTAGTTTTTATCAGTGGCATTGCATGTGTTTATTACATAGCGGTTAACCGGTTGATCATAGTTCAACCGGTTGCCGGCGGTAGCCGGTTGTCAACCGGATATCCGGATATCCGTTTCAGCACTAATGTTGACAGCCTTCAATTCCCAAATATCACCAAATGTTATTAGCTAAAGAGTTTGCCCAATACATACCTGTACACGTAGCCCATACATTTCATGAAAACAATGGATAATATTATTGCTTTATTCGTAAATATTTCTGGGTCTATACGAATTCATGATCGCTTTGCGCGTGCAAACTTGATATGCTATCGTTGCATATCTATTCGTTGTCAATGAGTTACCACGTGATCGATCATGTGACTATGATTCTGTTACATGTGACAATCATGTGATCGACTGATATATGACCGTGTAGTTATAATGATCTAATGAGTTAGTGCATTATACGTCTAATGCATAAGATTTTGTGGCGCTGTTGAACGCGCGTCATTGTGTCTCCAGATTATAAAAACACCACACATTTTTTATTGTATTTGACCAGGAAACCTTCCAGCAATATTGAGCTGAGAACAGCCTGTATACACACATCAATTGCCGCCCATGCAATAAGGCATGCCGACTTGATTGTCCGCAGTGTGTTGACAAACGCTTATGGAGCAGTGAGAAATAATTAATTTTTACGCCACGCTAAACCGAAGCCGTTAGCAATGGCCTTTGTCTCAGCATTAGAGGTGTCGATGGTTGCTAAATACTTGACACTGATAGAGATATCGTCGGTATTAATATCCACACCGGCGGCTACGATGTACCGACTATTTGCATAAAGTGAAACCGACTACACGGTGTCAAAAACAGTAACGCGATATGACTAAATACCGAAATACCGTGAAGCCCTACACATCTGATTACAATAAAATACTAAGTTCTGGTAAGTACTGTGAACAGATTTTTGTTTGCATAACCGTTCACAATAAAACAGACATGAGAATGTTGAAACTACAATTAAAGTAAATTGAAAAGAAATTAATTACATTGTTATTAAGTAAATGTAATTAATTACTTTGTGTTTTGAATGTAATTATTTCTTCAATGTTTTAACACTGAAGTGTATTGTAATTCTTATTTTTATTTTTATTATTATTATTCCAATAACATTCACTAATCTCGGCTTATATAGAACTTGTTTGAGTTCTGTGAAAATGGCCTATTGCCTCATTTTGTCCGACCTTGACCTTAGCCTATATCGCTCTGTATGTGAAATTCTTATTACTCTAGTAGCTGAGGGCGTTTTGTATGCACTTTTATGTCCAGAGCAAAACTCTTCACGAATCCACTAATTGAAGGTACACGAACAATATTTGGTTGGTGACACATTTCCCATTGAGGGCGAAATGGGTCAAATGGCCACGCCCCTTTTTGCGCGAAGTACTACCACCCGCCGTGACTATATCTCCAGAACCGTTGGACATAGGGGGTCGTGTGACCACTCAAAATATGCAGAATGGCCACATTATGGGGGGTCAGTAATACATTTTCATATCCAAAATTCAATGGTTTTTAAGATAATTGCCAAAAACCAAAATAAATCCATTTTTTAAGGGCCCAATTTTGGGGTTCAGCACTTTTATCTCAAAGCTGAGCCCCCAATTCAAATTTTATTGATCTATATCCATCGGTGCCACATATAGGTATAATTTCTGTACCATTATTGGATGAGATTGACCTCCAAGGAGCTCTTGACCCTGAAAATAAGGTTTTTGGATGGAATATATTGGTCGTAGAATGAAAAACAGACATTTTCCCAATAACAAAGATGTTGAGGAAATCATCAATTATACGGTATTTGATCAGTAACCTAAAATTCCTACAAAAAGGTTACCTGGTGATATAATTTGAATGTAGTTCATCTTTTGTTATCTAGATTTCATGACCTTTGATGTGAGATGGCTGCCAAAATGGTTATAAATGGAATGACATATATCACATTAGCAATATACTTGTAAATTAGTTCAATGTGTTATTTTCTTTAAACTTATGGGAGAACAGGGTGTTTTTATGGTATTCTAATGTTGAATTGAATTATACTCAGCCCACAAGTAGGTTTAGTAAATGTTGAGTTACTACAATTTGATCAATCAGTATGATGCAGTAGTCGAGCAGGTTGTGTCTTTATCAGTCCCACATCAATTTTGATTGGCTGCATCACCATTTTGTATAAAGGTTCTACAGTTTCCCTAACATGTACATTATTCTAGAACAAATAATGGCTAGCCTGGAGTGAGTTAGAAGAAAAATACAAGCATCAGTTGATATGCAGATATAAATACATACAAATCTACATTCTGCATGTAGCCATGCTATGCAATCCTCCCTCATGTTTCAACTTATCAAGGAAAAATGATCACATTACCAATGTCTATGATAGTCAGATGTTTTTGTAGATTTTATAGATTTGTGGATGTTGTAGATTTTGTAGATTTGTGGATGTTGTAATGCAATATAGATCTCCATTATAGTTGCACAAATTTATTTTTCATTTCGTCCCTTTAAATTGACTTTTATTTTTTATGTATGTATATGTGCCACTCCAAAAATGTCAGTAAAAGTACTGTAAACCGTTTGGTTTGATGTTATAGGCACAGGAGATATATATATACTTTACATGTCAAATATTGTGAACCCTGCAGGTACGTTTATGTGTGTCAGTCGCCTTATGTGTGTGATGTACATGCAGTAACTACATGTATATTCTAGTGAAATTTATGGTCTGCACTCTGCAGTATTTCAAAAACATGCTATGGCCATGCCTACATATACATATGTACACTGATTCAAACACAATGATTGTCAGGTTATAATCTATGTTTGAGGAAAGTTACTATGTATTTTTCATTTGTGTTGCATTTGTCAATATTAATGGGTCCCAGGAGTCCAGATGTTACTAGTGCAGAGCCCATTTAATTTTCATGAAACTGGTGGACTTCATGTCTATACTCCTAAATAAACATGACTCTGAGTCTTATCAGACCAAGACGGTATTGTGTAGGTTTTACTATAATTATATTTAGAAAAGACTCAACCATTATTTTTCCACTGCCCTTATCACAACATATTCATTTGGCAGTATTCATCCCAAGTTTAGTGGTGATGCTAATACATTTGGTATGATATTCAGGTAGAGCAAAGCGATCTGAACGAATCGAGGATAAGCCACAATGTGTAGAAAACATTAAAAAACATGTATATTGTGAAATATTTTAATAATGGGTGCTGGTTTTTACAAACTGGCCATAATTGAGATGACTATTCTTGTTGTTTACCAAACATCAGCGTATACAATAAAATTTTGAAGTATATATGTTCTTGAATGTTGCATACAGACACTGACTTTTGCACAAATTGCTCGGGTTAGCCAAACAATGCAAAAATAACCAACTTTAGGTAAAATGATGATACTTGACAGAATTGCTTTGACCTACAAACATATCAATCCAGCAGTACCCATCAGCATAATATAAAATTAGCAGGACCACTTAACCTGAGGTGGTATTGAAAATGAAAATATCTTTAAAATGGTAAGTTATGAGGGCTATTAGCTATTATGAAGAATTATGTTAGTGAAATTATAGACCCTCATCTTCTCCAACCTGCAAGTGATGCAACTATCATGGCCAATCAAAACTAATGTTGGACTGACAAAGGCTCATTCTACTATTGATTGAATAGTGATCATTCCATCATTTCCTAAAACTTTTTGTGAGATGAGGTGTCCTTTTGTAAGAATTGATTACTTCTGAAATATATACTGGTATATATGGTCATCTCCCATCTGATTACAACATGTTTTTACTATGCCCAGGTGCAATACCCATTTTAGGATCGCAACATGTGGCTGCTGCATGAAGCAAACAGCTGGTCATTCCATTTAGTAATAGTGTTTAGCATGTTTCATATCTTGGTCACTTAAATCAGATCAGCTGTTAAATGTTGATAACAAATTTTGAAAACCTGTTTTGTTCAATCTGTACATTTCTGTTGATTAGAGCACAATTGTTACCTGATTTTTGGTAAAGCACACCAGTTTCCAAGGCATGTTCAGTCATGAAGAGCTCACGTTGTGTGTCGGGATCAACACATCCTCAGCAGCAATTTCTAGCTAATCCCATTGTGTGTGGTCAATTGTGCTCTTAAGTCGATCAGAGAATTCGGATAGTTCTTTAAAAAGTGTCATACATATGCTGTGGCCTTGGTGGTATTGTATACTTGTGGTGCGTAACATGCTGAAATCGGTTTTTGGCAATTATCTTAAAAAACCATTGACTTTTGGATATGAAAATGTATTACTGACCCCCCATAATGTGGATTTTCAGGGTCAAGAGCTCCTTGGAGGTCAATCCCATCCGATAATGGTACAGAAATTATACCTATATGTGGCACCGATGGATATAGATCAATAAAATTTGAATTGGGGGCTCAGATTTGAGATAAAAGTGCTGAACCCCAAAATTGGGCCCTTAAAATGGATTTTTTTGGGTTTTTGGCAATTATCTTAAAAACCATTGACTTTTGGATATGAAAATGTATTACTGACCCCCCATAATGTGGCCATTCCGCACATTTTGAGTGGTCACACGACCCCCTTTGGCCAACGGTTCTGGAGATATTGTCACGGCAGGTGGTAGTACTTCGCGAAAAAAGGGCGTGGCCATTTGACCCATTTCGCCCTCAATGGGAAATGTGTCACCAACCAAATATTGTTCGTGTACCTTCAATTAGTGGATCCGTGAAGAGTTTTGCTCTGGACATAAAAGTGCATACAAAACGCCCTCAGCTACTAGAGTATATGTTTTTCACCCCTCCAAAATGGCTTGCGAAATCGAGTTTGGATGTCCAATGGATCAAAAACGGCTGGGCCGATTGGCTTTAATTTTTGTCCATGTGTAACCATTGAGCATGCACAGTATACGCACCTGTCATAAATTTGGTCTGACCTTGACCTTAACACATAACGCTCTTTATCTGTTTCATTGTTGTTCGCGTATCTCCTCCTGAACGGCTTGAGATATCGAGTAAGGGACTTTTTTCATTATTTGCACCTGTACGTGTGCTACATACAGCCCAAAAATGGTAGGGGTTGAACTTCCGGTTTGAAAGATCGGTATTGGTCGAAGAATAAAACAACGCTCTTTATATGAAAACCAGAACGGCTTGGGATATTGATTCTGGACTTTTTGAAATATGTCCGCCTAATTCTGCACTATCTAATCGATTGCACTTCCGGTTTGGGCGGAAGGACGAATGGGCATATTATATATTTTCATGATGTAGATTTTGATGAAATTTGGTGGGTATCACTAGTTGCTGAAAATTACTACAACGTTTGACTTTTTTTAATCGGACTTGTACTTCCGGAGTTATGACCGCTTGAAAAGTGAAAAAAATGCATAGCTTGAAAATTGAAATATGCGCAGAATGGCTTGCGGTATCTAGTTCCGATCTCTTATGGATCAAAAACATCTAGGCCGATTGGTCCATGCATAACCATTGAGTATGCGCATTGTATGCACCTATAGGGGATTTCGCTCTACTTTCATTGTAGCATAGAAGGCTCTTTATCTGTTTTATTGTTGTTCGCGTATCTCATCCAGAACGGCTTGAGATATCGAGTTCGGACTTTTTTCATTATTTGCGTCTGTGCGTGTGCTACATACTGCCCAAAACTGGTAGGGGTCACACTTCCAGTTCGGAAGATCAGTATTGGTCGAATAATAAAGCAACGCTTTTATCTGAAAACCAGAACCGCTTAAGTTATTGAGTCCGGACTTGTTGTATTATGTACATCTAAATCTACGTCATATATTGGTATAACATAGTTATGGATTGCACTTCTGGTTTGGGCGGAAGGTCGGTGGGCATTTTTGTCAAAATTGTGATGACGCAGATTTTGATGGGTATATTCCCTATTTGCCACTTATTACTACACATTTAGACTTTTTTAAATCGGATTTGTACTTCAGGAGTTATGGCCCCTGGAAAATTGAAAAATATTCATTTTCCCCCTTGTCCAGGTAACTCCTCCAAGTTGAATAAAGATAGAGAAATGGAACTTGGACTGGCATGTGTACTACTGACATCTGTACCAGCTGGCCAAATTTATTAAGATTCGGTCCATATTTGACGCCACAACACGCGAATAAATATTAAATTGAGGGTATTCTATAAGGACTATTTCTTAGTCCTGACCTGTTTTTGTCTTTGAAAAAAGCGAAAGGCTTGGCCAATGCACTTGATTTTTGGTAGCTAAATAGTCCTTGCATTAACTTATTCAATACACTTATCGGTAATATGGACCGACCTTGATCTTGACCTCCAAGTAAGAATAAATGCTGTAATATTTGTTCAACAGTTTGCATGTAAATTACATGGCTAGCGATAACAGGTGTATACACCATAACTGACAAGACACCTTTTTGTCCCATGTTTCTGGACAAATTGACTGCATGACTTGGTGTTGAACACATTGGCAAACATTGAAGTAATGAAATTGCCGTGCAATTTCAATTTCATTCTAGTTGTACTTGTAATTGAGCTTTTTGTAAGTAAATTTTAATTGTAATTAATTAATTTGGGGAAGTAATTGACACATCCCTGCTCATCTCTGATTTATACTTACTTTCTTTGGAGTATGTTCCCTCTGTTGGTGGAATTTGGCTACTTCGAGACTGTCACGAACATCGAAATCCATCCTGATATTTCCCGCTGAACCAGCTTTTCTCACAAGACCTCCTCCTGACTTTTTCAGAATTCCCTTCAAGTTCTGTACTTCAGGGTCCTTCCTGTTCTGATGAATAGCAGAATAGCTCCTATCTTTCACTTTATTGTGCAGCTTTTCCAGACCGACGTTCTGAACCGCCTCAAACTTTACAGCTGGTTTTACTTCATGTGCAGAATCTGATTTGATATTTTCTTTTTGTGGCTTAACATCAGTAACAGGCTGGGGTAACTTACTTTTCTGTACATAAATAGGTGGTTTCGAGTTCGAGGAGGAGTGCATTGATTCTGTCTTGGAATTGCTGCCAGAACTCATTGATTCTAACTCAAAAGCACTAGATCCACTACCTGAATCCTGCTGCATGTATGGTGGAACTGACACTGTAGCAGTAGCTGCAGTTGCCGTTGATTTGGCACTCAATGGCTTTGTGTTTGTGGTTAGTGTCTGAGCAGAACATTTGTTTACAATTTCACCCATAGGCGAGGGTGTTGCCCATGCTCGAGCATGGGCGGCTGGTCGTGGATCCGAAGGGCGCGGGTCAACGGTGTTTGTTCCAAAAGTCTGGGAGTAAGTGTAGTTCACAAGTGTATTTTGGTATTTTTCAGAAGATTTGTTATCACTGTGACTTTTATTTTCACCGTTTTCTGCCAAGTAGTCATGCTGTATATTGTGCAACACATGTTCAGGTATTCTCACACCGGAGGTATTACTTGACTGACTGTGAAGAATAATGTCAGAGGAATGTGATGAGGCTTTCTGTTGCTGTAAAGCACCTTGATTCACTAAAGCTACATCCAAGGCTGCTTGATTCAGTCCTACTCCCGGGTCTTTAAATTGTGATTGTAAATTAATGCTTTTCCCGGAATTTACCTGTGTGCTTTCCTGAAATTGAACGCCTGTGTTTACATAAGAATTTCTTGGTAACGCAGACACTTGACTGACCATTTCCAAGGGAGCTAGATTACTTTCCAAGTCTGATAAATAAAATGATCCATTCTCACCACCACTCTGATGATATATATCATTTTGAACAGAACTAACTTCAGATTTTGTTCTATCTGAAACTGGATCATCCAAACTGTCTTGACTACAATCACTTTCCGGATCAGACTGAGTCACATCATCTCTGTCACCCGATGACAAATCTTCTCTCATCGCGTTACTGAAATCTTGCAGTGTCCGCTGTTGTTGTTCCATTAATAGCTGTTGGTGCTGATATAACTGCTGTTCAAAGAGTGTGCGACTTGAATTCATGTTCTTCAGACTTGTGTTATGCATCTCATTTCTTGTGGCTTGTTCCTTGGCAAGAATCTGCTCTCTGCTACTTGCATTTGGGCTCGAGTATTTGTTGACATAAGGACGGTTTAATGGGTCCACATTATCCATGTAGCAGTTGTATAGTGGAGTTGCTGGACCGCTGCTACACCGCGAGCTTGAAGAACTATTTAAACGTGTGTAAGAGGAACTTCCTCTCACCATCCGTAAAGCATCTTCCAAAACAGGAGCATAATTTCCTTTCCTACCTGTAAATAACGAAACAATATTCAAATCAGTACTACAACAGCTGATTTGAACTCAAATAATCCAAACAGAGTGACCCTTTCTTCGCGCTACATGTACATGGAGATATGTTGCCAAATAGTGACTGGAATCTCAAGCAAGGCATGTCATTACTGGTTGAGAGTGCTGAATATCCCCATGTCTCATGAAAGCAACATATGATATCATTCTTAACCCTTTCTTTAACTAAATACTCATTGATGATTGTATGTGTAGTTCCTTTAGGAAATGTTCAGATAATAAGTTCAACAAATGATCATAAGTCATTTGTCAAACTTATTATCTGAACATGTCTCACAAATGAAAATGAATTCTTCTGCAATTGTATTATTCTTTCATCTGTACATGTATGTCATGTGCTTATATTTCTTCAACATCCCTCAATATGAATAATAGATTCTATGTACAACCCATTTTAATTCACATTTTTCTTCCATGGCATTTCTATAAGTTTGCAGGAAATTCTATCTTGGCTCCTGCAGATTTTTTCTATGGAATTGCCTTTTGCCGTAGCTAATTTCGAGGGCTGAATGTATAATTTTATAACTGAATGGATGAATCCATCTAGTAAAGAAAGAGTTAATATATAAATTATACCAACATAATTGACTATGACTATGTTTATCTGTGATTAATTTTAATGAACAGACAGTTTGTTATCTGATTTGGTCCCAATAATAAATATGAATTTGTTTTGAAAAGTTTGGTTCAAAAAGTTTGAATTTCTCAAATGATAAAGCTATTATGTTATAAATTTAACCCTTTCATGATGGGAGCTGCACTGGTGCAGCATTAAATATCATATATAAGTGCATTCTCTTATATATGCGAGTCTCCCACAGATAGCCTCAGGTATAGGGTATAAGAGAATGCACTGGCTAACAATGTCAAGGTAAATATTTTTAGGCCAATGTATTCTCTTATATATGCAAGGCTCCCTATGGGAGACTCACATATATGTTTTTGCATAGAAAAATTTTCAAAATCGACAGCTAGAGGTAATCCTAAACATGCCTTTCAAAAACAATCTACAATAAATGTGGGCTGCAGGGTGTGCCGATATATTCAAATTTGAATCCAAGATGGATGCTGGCGGCCGTGTTTATTAACAAATTTCAGAAACGAGAGCTCGATCACGATCGGCAGATGTTTAACCCATAACTTGGCAATAGTGATTAACTACATTGTATTTTCAGCTTGGATGCTAAAATGTTATTTTAAAAAAAAAAGGGCCGTAACTCCATTAAAACAAGGGGTACGCATCTAAGATACTTTTGTTGAGTTTTTTGGCAGTCGAACCAAACTTCTGCCAATAAGGTGCACAACTCCAGGAAAAAAAAATTGGACGGTGGTATATTATTGCAATAGACCTATATACCAAATATCAATTGAATCCGTTAATATTTCATTGAGTTATCGCACTAACGGTGATAAAATTGTGATTAAAATAGACAAACTAAGACCCATAACTCCGGAAAAAAAATTCGGACAAACCAGGTTTTCGAACTCGTCCGAGATATTGTTGCAATAGACTCATATACCAAATATTGTTTAAATCAGTTAATATTCCATTGAGTTATCTCGCTAACGGTGATAACATTGCTAAAAATAGACAAACTAAGACCCATAACTCTGCGAAAAAAATTCGGACAAACCTGATTTTCGAACTTGTCCGAGATATTGTTGCAGGAGACTCATATACCAAATATTGTTGAAAATCGGTTAATATTTCATTGAGTTATCGCGCTAACGGTGATAAAATTGCTAAAAATAGACAAACTAAGACCCATAACTCCGGAATTTTTTTTCGGACAAACCTGGTTTTCAAACTCGTCCGAGATATTGTTGGAAGAGTCTCATATACCAAATATTGTTGAAATTGGTTAATATTTGCGTGAGTTATCGCGCTAACGGTGAAAAACTTAACTAAAAACCATCTAAGATGGATAACTCTTGTAAAAAAGTTCGGACGTGACCCATTTTCTACAGGCAGTAAATAGTCATTGGGAGCAACTGCCAGACCAAAATATTTTTGAATCCGTTCACAAATGTCAAAGTTATAAGGCATTCTTTAGGTCTGCCCGCCCGCCCGCCAACCATCCCTCGTCAAACCATAAGTCGAGTTTTTGAAAAACTCGACTTACAAATTGTATCAAACACAAATTTGAATTCTATCTGTATTTTGGGCTGAGAAACACATACCAAATTGGTTTTGATCAAATAAATTTGTTTTGAGTTAATGCAGCATGCGTGAATTCTAAGTCGATGAAGGGCCATAACTCCGAAAAAAATTGGATCAAACCCAAATTCGAATTCTATCTGTATTTTGGGCTAAGAAATCACATACGAAATTTGGTTCAAACAGATAAATTTGTTTTGAGTTATTGCGACATGCGTGAATTCTAAGTCGAAGAAGGGCCATAACTCCGTAAAAAAAAACTCTGATCAAACCAGTCCTTCCCAGGTGACAGGAGCAATTGCTCTCGCACCCGTATGCACTCATAATTTTCAATTCACGAGTGCTAAAATTCGCACTCGTCCCTCTTGTCAAAATGCTTAATGTGATTGTGACTGTAATCGTTGATTCAATATTGATCTATTTTAAGGTTTAGTTACATCCTTCCCGTCACAGTTCAATTATGGGCATATGAAATGTAACTGGATATAGGTCTATCCCACAATGACATTTTGTTTGAGAAAAACCCAACTTATTATATTATGGGTGCAATTACATCTATCATCTGAATTGTGGGAGCAAATAAATGCTCTCACTCTGCTTCCTCGTGGGAAGGACTGGATCAAACCCACATTAGAACTTGGTTTGAGAAACACATACACAAATTTTGGTTCCAATCAAACAAAAAATGTTTGCGTTATTACACCATGCGTAAAGTGTCTATGGACAGACAGACTGATGGACGAACAACGAGTACTATGGTATGGGTACACATAAAAATCTAAATAAATGAATCATTCGATAGGGGCAAAGAGTGTGTCAAATAAACCAATATAATATGAGATATATCAGATAAAAGGTATTTTTTTCTGTTCAAGTATCAGGAATGTTGAAATGGGTTAATTTTTAACTACAAAAATCCATGCAAGTGAAGGAGGAGAAACTTGGAGATATAATAGAATGATTAAATCAACAATATAAAATAGCATAAAATTGATGACCAGGGTTAATAATTTTAACTCTACAAAATTAGGGGACTGTACCAGGTATGTCACTTGAATATTGCATTGATGGGCTATCATTGGAGAGATACAAGTCTATAAACAGCAGAAACCAGAGACCTATGTGGGAGTTAATCAACTCTGGGCCACCACTGTCAGATGGCTATTAAAGTCATTTAATTTCTGCAGTACAGTGAGCTGTGAGATCATATTAATAGCACATCAGATTATAGGAATGTGAGACTTTATAAAAATAAACAAACACTGCACACAACCCAGATGCTGAAAGGCTTCTCTGTGTACAGCAAGCTCCATTAATCACTTTTTGATGAACAATTATCGCCAGTGTTGTTTGTTTGCCTCAAACTAGCACTGGCCAAAGATTTTCATGTGAAATGACATCAAGAGGGAATGTTATCATTATATTTCTAATAGAGTTGTCACCACTCCACCATATTGATTTTAAAATGGACTTACAGGTATATGTATAACAAATGTACTCTTGGATATTCACATGATAATTTATTGATAGCATTATATTAAATGCAACTATTGCATTAAAATCTTCATACAGGGCATCACACCTAATTAATGTATAAAACTATCAAATAGAGTGTTCATTGATAACCCTGGTTCGAGAGTTTATTTGTTAATTAATCAAAAACAAAATCCATACAGATGAAGAGTGGGCTAAGGAAAACCTAGGTAAGAAATATGAGGTAAATCAGAAGGCACGTATTTAACTTATTGCATTGGATGGTATGCGTGTGAAAGGGTTAATTATTTCTAATCCGATCAACCAATCTACACCAAAAAATATACAGGTGAGCCATGGTAATCATAAACCTGCATATAACATATGAACACAATCGGACAAAAAATACTTCCGTTATGGCATCGGATAGAACATGACCAGGTATGGATGGAAAGTGTTAATCATTTCTAAACTGATCAACCGATCAAAACCAAAAACTATACAGTTGAGGGGTGTGTCATCAAACATGACGGACGGATGGACAGACAGACGAATGACGGATGGTTGATCCGGACATTGGCATTATGTATACCATACATGGTATGGGTACACATAAACATTGATGGCACCCATCTAGATGTTGTCACCCACAAAGATCCATATGAAGTTTGGTGACAATCGGATGAGGGATGTGGCCTTAGGGTGTGCCGAAGGAAATTGTTGCTGGACACACAGACAGACACCAACCCATGGAAATAGCTCAAAATTGTCAAGTTCAGCCAAAAGATCCCTAAATACATCTCTAAATCAACATGTTAACATATATTACTCACTGCCAACATGAGACCTCTGGTAATTTTCTGTGGCAACTTTCTGTCGTTCCCTTCTCTTTTGTAAGATGTCCTGCCTCCTCTTCTCTTCCTTCTTTGCTTCTAGTTTCCTTTTGATATCAGTAGCCCTTAAAATTCAGAAAAGAAAAAGATCAGCCATTGCCTTATCTCTTCCAGGCCACAATTACAACAACAACATAATTATTATAAAACCAGATTTCAAGACTACAAATATCTTTAGGTATATTATTGTCTAGCAAGAAATTTAATTTCTTAGAATGGAGAAAATCTGGAAATCAACCATGCACAAATTCTGTAACGTCACTGAATTATTGATTACTAGTTAGAGATGGGAGATACTCTGTATTTACTGTGCGGTATCGGTATCAGCGTAATACCGATTTACCATACCGAATCAAAACTAAAAATACAAAATTTTCAGTACTGAAATTATTCATGTGTTGCCAACCTGTGTGTCTTTGTATTGAGTAAAGTTTCTCAGTAAACACTCCTTAATTGTGTAGGATATATTTATAGCATGCTATGTCGGTACCTTTCTATTCATGGATCACCATCGGCACCATGCAACATGATCATGATGCCAATATCCCGGCATGCAATGCAGTCACTACAAGCTTCCAAACTGCAAAACAGAGTTCTGTCCCCTCACTACATGAAGCTTCAAAACAGAGTTCAATCCCCTAGCTGCGCTATGTCTGAACGCTGCCGGCATGTGCATTTTCTTAATTAAATCTAACATTTTTTTTATTTAAGTGTTTGTCAGTTACAATTCATTCTGGCTTGATCTAGACAATTTTCAAATGAATATGGACAATTCATTTATACAGTGAATCTAAATCTTAATTTCACTTTTTAAAAATAGAACAGATCCATCAATTAATTAAATTCTAAGAATTCGATCTTTACAATGTGTTGTGCTAAAATACTCAATGCTGTGTTTGCACAGTGGATTTATTTCGGCGTTTGCGACTATTGATTGGTATTTGTGAATTGTGATCACTGATTACTACTCATGAAAATGTGATGAAATTGACACGTACATGTACATGTATAGATATTGTAGTCATGCAATCTCTTATTCTTTTCAAAAGCAGCGCGACAGAATGCATGTAAATCATCAAAGAGATGTGTGAATATTGGCCAAAAAATTGGCTTCAAGTGACCTGAAGCTGTCAAAATTAATAATGAATATCATGACCGAATGTCGCTTTAAGATTGTCAGAACTAAAAACCAATCAGAAGTCGTATTAGAGAAATGATCTAAAAATAACTATTGTGACGTTTCCGTATACGATTGGTCAAATAGACTACTCCAAATTTAATGACGAATGAAATTTAATATTTTTCTTCGGACGGGGAATTCCTCATTATCCCCACGTGCCTAGGAAAATTAACCATTTAAAAAAAACGTGTTTTCCATAATGTTTCATTGTTCAGTTAAAAACTTCAATTACCGCAATTTATTGGAAATCTCTGTTCTGGTCTTATAATTAAAAGCAATAACGATTACCGTACCGATACCGAGGTGAATCAACGAAAATTTACCGATACCGAGATTGAAATTTCAATACCGCCCATCTCTATTACTAGTAGTCAGTATGTTAGCATTTGATCAGAAAATTAAATACCGGTGAGAACATCTAAATTTATAAACAGTTAATCAAGGAGACCTAGAGATACATTACCAAGAGATTGACTATAATTTATTCTACTTTATACATGTAATACTTTGAAGAAATGGTATAAATTATAATGATGACTCTATTGCAATTAAATAATAATTGTGGTACAATTTTGAAAGAATTAAGAAGACAGAGATTCAGAGTTACATAAAATACAATGGCAAGCTGCCAATGGCTTGTTCCCTGATGATGATCCCAATTTTCTTTCATATATTGTAATTAATGTACATGTAATTGCATATATACATGTACTAGTATATATACAAACATGTCCATAGAGGGAAATATAAATATTGTTTAAACAAAAATAAATGTGGTTTTACGAAACTAAACTAAAGCTTCTACCAAATATAATTTTTCGATAGAAGTTTGTTCAGTCTAATTCACTACTGGTAAAATACCCCTAGAGAACAAGCTCTGGAACTTTTTCTTTAGCACTTACCGCCTTCTTTTATTAGTGTCCAATGAGAGTTTTCTTGATCTTGCTATGGAGTCTAACCTTCCATTGACATGATCCTGAAAAATCTCACCATTTTCTCGTTCCAGATGTTGGAAATGTTTTCTAAACTTGAGTTAAGTATAATTCTTCATTTAATGAATGAGCATATACATGTCAGAAATTCAACTGAAACCCAATTTCTGTTGCTACTAGTATATTCATGGAATGATAGATTGAATCAAATTTAAATCAAATACTGCAACCAAATTGCATATCATTTCAAAGTTCCGATATTTATATACTAAAAAGTTACAATATATACACACCATAATTTCCACAAGAGGTGGGAGACCATACAATTGTTTTTTCTTAAATGAATTAATTCTGTCATTATTCATACAAGACGATTACATGTAGCTAGGTATGCATGCAATGGACCAAGGCCTTCTCTCTCACTTTCCCTCACCTGGTCCATGATAACCATCATAACTCACACTCTCACTTTTCTCTCGAGATCTAGACCCAAGTGGCCAAATTGTTTATGACAGTGAATGACCTGTAGGTCACAAATAGGGCCTACATAGATGCATGTAGATATACAAACTGACCCTACATAGAAGTAGCCGCCAACTTTCATAAATTAGGGCATGGTGTATATTAATCAAACAAGCATTGTCAAGCAATCATATAGGGTTATACCTTTAATATATCCAATAAACCACAATATACTTTGGAATATCGTATAAAAACAAATCTGCGGAAATGGTGATGGTATTAGAATTCTTGGGAGCAAGATGATAGGTACATTGTACAACATGTACCTGGAAGTTTCGTATGCCTGGGATGATTGATACCAGTCTGGTTTGGATGATTTGTTCATAGGCAAGGAAGACGATTGGTACCAGAGATTACAGAGAATTCATTAAATGTTAAACAAAGTTATACATATATTTATATTTTATGGTTTTATATCAGTAAATTATACTCACTGTAGACAATTAGGCCATATAAGGACTTGTACCTATTATCAATACAGTCAATATTGCAGTAGTTTTAGGTGAAGAATAGGCTTAGATAATCATGATTATAATGTAAATACACATGTACGTAAAATGAATGAGTGAATATTGTATTTACCGGTAGCTCTTATTCTAACCAGCAATGTATTTAGGATTGGTTTTGTGGTGAATTTTCGTTCTGCCACCATAGCAGTGTTTGTACATACAACATGTATATAAAGCTAGCTACATGTACATGTATAGTTTTTTTTATATATATAGTATATGTTTTTACAATGATGACTCACAATAAAAACTACTTCAGAGTGGTCATTATTGCAACACTTTGTCACAAAACAAGTGATTTTTCATTTGGTTGAAACTGAAAGTAGTAATAGGCAAACCCGGACAAGAACATTAACTCACCCATTTCCGGAATTCGGCAAATGATGACATCACCGGGAAATCTCCAGAGCATCGTGATTGTAAACATCGCTATTTTAAGTAATTACGCGTCATTTTCCAATAAAAATAGCACAATTCGGCAGCGAATAGAACATCCTTTGTTTTCTAAACTAAAAACCCGCGTTAAAATTTCTGTAAAGATTTTTGTTAAATTTGTGAAAATTACTGTGAATTTTAAAATTCCGACCGCGCTCCATTAACCTTTATTTCTCACTGCTAAATTATAAAGTAAAAAATTAGCAATAAAATGTTGTATTTAGTAGGGGTGCCATGATTAATCGTATAATCGATGAACCGTTGATAAAGCCGATAATCGATGACCATATGCGTCAACGATTTAATAATTTGTGTTATTTCGAACGTCTGAAATTGCCGGGTATTATTGAATACCATGTTTGTTTAAAGTTTTACAGTTTAATCTACAACCGAGGGGTTAACAATCCTCGACCGCATATCATAGAGATTCCGACAATATGAGTACTACTAATATTGTTTTACAGGGACAGTTTAATCTACAACCGAGGGGTTAACAATCCTTGATCGCGTATCAAAGAGATTCAAACTATCAATATGTTGCAAACAGTCGGCAGTTCATTTATGGCAACGTTGTTGTATATTTTTACAAGAAAGGCGGCACGTCTTTGATATGTACCGACTGTCATCTTGTTCAATGAACTGAATGCACTCGCCCTTGATTGGACCAGTGGGGAGTTGATTGACATTGTGCATATATATATATATATATATATATTGATATCATATTGATGATCCCAAATGCAAGTGAACTTACTGAACTATATCCCTTTTTTAAATAATTCTTCAGCAATACTTCCTCATAATCAAAAGATATTCGAAACCAGGGAAACTACGGCAATTTAATCAGTGTTGTTCTGCCAGGCTTTCTGCTAGTAGGGCTCTAAAATCAAGTGGTTATTATTGTTAATAGTATTACCATTTGATGTTAGAGTTATCAATCTTACAACCACAATTTGTCCGTTGGAGCCTGTGGATCTGTAGAAGTTTTGGCCCAGATATCCAAAAATTAACAAACTTCAAACATCGATATCTAATCACTCTGAGCTTTGATGGGTGGGTTCCTCGACTGGAATCAAATATTTTTTACTCCGAAGCCAAAGAAATAGTAATTTAGGAGCGTCTAATCAGATTGAGTACCTTTAAGTATGAGGTGTTTTTACGACAGCAAACTTCTTGAAGAAATTTTTTGACATTTTATTCCAAGAAAAAGAGACCACCTCAGGCTCAGTGCAGACTGTAATCCACCGCACCTGCCCCATCGACATCTATGACATTGATGCAATATTATCTTTCCGTACATTGTTTAAATTTGTTATCGTTTGAACATTGGTGCATTATGCTCTCGTATCGATACACCAATGCCTGACAATGAAACCAATATATGGTTTTACTATAGGTTGGGTTGTGTTTTGCCTGGATAGCCTAGGTCCATAATGTTGAAAAAATTGATTTTTTCCCTAATTTTTATTGCTGCTGAAAGTGAACGGATAATAGGGTGACCTAATTTTATGTACAAATTAGTGAATTACCGCTTCTATTTTATTATTGATAAACATCCTGTTCGAGAGAAGAATATATAGATTATAGCTATTATATTTGCCAGACCTGGATACAGTTGAGATATCCATGGCATGTGCGCACAGGCCTTCTAAACAGTGATATTGAGTGATCTATTATATATTTTGGAAGATCGGTGTGTGTCTGTGTGTCTGTCTGTAATCGATGGACTCAAAAACGGCCGAGCCGATTTCGATGAAACTTGGTATGTGTGGGTATTTTCGGCTGGGGAGTGACATGGGCCTATTAATTTACCCGTGCGACGTGACCTTGACCTTTAAATCGGGTAATTTCAAGGTCAAACGCCCGAATATCAACTTGGTATGTGGGGGTACTTTCGTATGGGGAGTCTCATAAGCATATTAATTTGCCCGTGCGACGTGACCTTGGCCTTGAAATCGGGTCATTTCAAGGTCAAACGCCCGAATATCACGGGATTTCAATGAAACTTGGTATGTGGGGGTACTTTCGTATGGGGAGTCTCATAAGCATATTAATTTGCCTGTGTGACGTGACCTTGACCTTGAAATAGGGTCATTTCAAGGTCAAATCGCCAATTTTGATGGTATTTCGACGAAATTTTATACATAGGGTTACTTTTGTCCACTGGGTGTTTTGGACGGGTCAAATCGTGACCCTGACCTGACCTTGACCTTCAAAATGATCAATTCAAGGTCAAATCGGGTGAAACCGGATGGATTTAGACGGGTACTTTTGTTCGGGCAGTGTTTTGGACGGGTCAAATCGTGACCCCACTTTACCTTGGCCTTCAAAATAGACAATTCAAGGTCAAAGCCCGGACGAAGTCAGGTCACCTTCTAGTATTATATATTTTTGAAGAAATTAGTCCACTTACATGTACATGTACCTTACTATAAATGGACCAGGTATGCATAAAGAATTTTGGACGAAATTTTGTCATATCGATCGAGAAAATATTTTCAAGTCGATTTTATCATACAATTTACAATTAAACTGCAGGGTATTTACAGCAACTGGTGCCTCTATTTTTGAAGAAACGTATGCCGTTGGCAGAATCGATGTATCTCACCTGTATCATGTCTATTATTCAACAAATGTCACTTGTTTTTAGCCATGTTCTATTTCCACCGGACCACAATATAATCAGGTGAAAAATGAATTGTAAATTGAACGGTCACTCTAAAGAAGTCCGTCGAAGACTGTTGAAGTCTGACGTAGACTATCGGCTTAAATAATTAAAATTATGCTGGATTTCCAATATCCAGTCGTCGACATACTCACTCTGCTTTAGTTTAGCCGCAGTTGAACTCATTTTATGTTACACAGGTCTACGGGACTTCGTCGGTCACCGACGGCCTTCGCCGGTATTCCTTTAGTGAGACCCAACATTTCTTCGCTTCCTGTAGTGGACCACATCGGAGCCATCTTAGTCAAAATAACGGGCGAAATATACCATCCAAAATGACAGATAATTTCGAGAAGAGGGCGTCCTACGACAATTTGGACAGCGGATTCGTGTTTATGAACTTCCAGCGATCAAGTCGCTCTGTGTCGATTTACTGGGTGTTTACAATTAGGGACAAAGAGAATAGTTTCTCAACTTTAATAAGTGAATAACATTGTAAACAAGAATATTCACCACAATGAGTGATAACTTGTACACATTAGCTCATTATATTAAAAGATTGCCAATCGAAGCGAGAAAATCCACGACGGCCATCATTTTTGTAATAAAACTTTTCTCTGATAGGAACCGGAAACAGAACGAAAGGTTGAACTCAATCGAGACGGTGATATTTGGTGCTCACTATCTCCAAATATATTTTGCTTTTATCCAGTGAAATATATTGTAAGCTCAATGTTCTGAAGAGAAATCTGCTGCGATGGATGTGGAATCTGGAACCACAAAAGCTGTATCAGCATGAATACAAACGACTTCCAAGAATACGAACAACATCAAAGCCTTGAATGGAAGTGTTACAGATGCGATAGCCTAAATATGGACAGCTTTACCTTCCACAGTTACGAGGTGCAGACATCTAACAGATTTGAATCATTAAACCTATTGGACTCAACCATATATAGCATTAACACCACTTTTGACCCGACCAATACCAGCAGCCCAACAGCCACAGTAGAATATAGCTCATTAAGGAGAGACTCAAACAACAAAACATTTGACACCCCGAACAAGGAAAACCTCAGAATACTCATTGTCAACTGCAGAAGTCTACCAAAAAACAAAGCAGAATTAGAAGTAGCAGTTCACTACATCAAACCCGACATCATACTAGGAACTGAATCATGGCTTAAAGGAATAACACCTGGGCAACCTCCAACACAAGATGCGATCCTATCAACGGAAGTATTCCCACCATCATACCGTGCACTGAGGAATGATAGAGGATCAGTCGGGGGCGGCGTATTCATTGCAAGTCATGAAAATATAATTATCACAGAACAAACAGAATACATCACGGACTGTGAAATTGAATGGGCAAAAATATCACTCACAGGTAACAAAGACATCTACGTTGCCAGTTTTGATATGCCCCATAGGAAAATTGATGCAATAAAGAGCCTCGATAAATCAATAAAGAAGCTGGCAGTTAAAAGAGACCACAACTACATCATCGGGGGAGACTTTAACTGCCCAGACATAAACTGGGAGAAGATGACACTCATGACAGTCAAAGACGAAGCTCAAGACAGAGACGTCCAAACAGCTCTGCTAGATGTATGCATCATATCACATATATTTTTTGCCTCTATACTTGGGTTTATCATAGAACAATACACCAACAACATAACAATGAAATTGTAGAAGGCTTTCTTCGTCTGAAATGCACATCGAAACAAAGAGAATTAGCTATGTAAACACCACAAGACATACTATAGCAATCCCTACACCTGTCGATACTAATGATATCCGGTTAATTGCATCTTGATAGAGGTGTTAACTTTTCATAACCTTATAAATCACCACTAACACCATTAATAATGAAAGAGTTTCCTGAAATGAGTGGTATTGAGTGACAAATATTAATAAACATTCTTGATGAATCAAAAGTGACTTGCCAACATTTTTGCCAAATGACAATATTTTTTGCCAAATGTGAATTATTTTTGCCATTGGCAAATTTGGCAAGTGGCAGCGCGAACCCTGGTTAGGCCACGTTTTTTTTATTTTGTGGTTTACAGATTTTTTCTGCCATAATCAACTTGGGTAGAAAGAAAAAAAATAAAAAATAAAAAATAAAAAACGGATTTTTTTGGTTTTTTTTTTGGTTTGTAAACTCAATTTTAGCTCGCCTTTTTAAAGACGAAGATTCAAGTGAGTTATACCCATCACTTTTAGGTATCCTTAGAAAAGGTGACCGCTCAATAGTCCCTTAACTATCTTATTTCAGATACACTGAGAGTAATATATGCAGGACTGATGTGACAATGGGGCTTTCTTATTAAATAGATTGCCACACCCCATATTGTATATATCGGTATAAACCAAAGTTTGGTCTCACTTTCTCATGCTATTTTGACTAGGTGATACCCTGTCATGGGAGTGGCTAAAATAACTCATTCCCATTTACGTGTCAATGTACACAGCAAATTTCAAACAGATTGGATGAAAATGTGGGCTGTGGTCCGTGCTAAAGGATTTAAGTGCAAAATCCTAGATGGCCACTGGTGGCTATGTTTTTTTTTAAATCACTCGTTCCCATCTATGTGTCAATGTTCATAGCAAATGTCATGAATATTGGATGACAAATGTGGGCTGTAGCCCGTGCTAAAGGATTTAAGTGAAAAGTCCAAGATGGCCACCAGCGGCCATGTTTTAAAAGGGTGTGGCCAAAATCACTCGTTCCTACCTACATGTCAATGAAAATGTGCTTGACCATAATGACTATTTCCCATCTACATTTCAATGTACACATTCGTCAAGTTAGGCTAATATTAACTTGATGAGGATGCATGTTCTAAAGAATGATATGCTAAACCCAAGATGGCGAAAGCCATGTTTTTCCATGGAAATGTCCACAAGTACTCTTTCAGATCTACATATTTTAAATGTATTAATGGTATACAACAAGTTTCACGATGAATGGATAAATGCCTCCTAGTTGGTGGACCCAACTAATCAAACAGAGCTAGACGCTCTCGCTCTGATAATAAAAGTCAGGTTTACGGACTAAATGCCTCCCAGACTGTTTTTAAACTGCATATTCCAGGATGGCCACCGGTGGCCATGTTTGTTGCAATGTGTGGCAAAAACCACTCTTTCCCATCTAATGTCAATGCCACAGGGGCTTGTTCTTTAATTTCTCCCCACCATGAAAACACATCCACTGAAGAAAGTGTGAAAAATAATTGGCTATTTTGGGGACAAAAGTCACAAAACACATGTCACAAATTCGTTTTAATACAATGAAGGGATACATACACGTTTGTATGTTGGGTTTATCAATGGGACATTTAATTTCTACACTTGATTTCTTTTACAAACAAGCTGCCGCTTGTATAAATGTCAACGACGAACGATTTTGGATTTACAGAAATACTTCCGGGTTTGGAAGGGAGGTAACTCACTATTAAATAAACGGGTATATAAAAACACGCACCGGAACATTTCCGCGGATTGTTTTCATTCGACAATTGGAAAGGATGGGGGGCTGTCACCGGGGAAGGGGTTGTACAAATATAATTTTGACAATCAATAAGCGATTTATTCATTCAATATTCGAGCCACTTTTTGGCGTTCCTATCGTCAATCTTTCAATAAAAATATGTACGTTTGGACCCAAATATGTGGGTCGGCGGAAAATATAAAATAATTTTTTTTTTTACAATTTTTTTTTTAGGTCGGGGGTTTTCCACTCGGTCGACGGATCCGTAAACCACAAAATCAAATGAAAGTGTCAATGACACTGTAGCTCAACTTGGAAAGGGAATAATTTAATGTATTACAGTCAATGGAGCGATTAGGAATGTGGAAAGTTGAATGTCTATTACTAGTTTATGGACATGAAGAGAAAAGTAAAATCCAAGATGGCTGCTGGCGGCCATGTTTTCGGACGAATGACCCCAAAATGAATCGTTCCCATCTACATGTCATCGTTAACATCCATGACAAATTTTATGACGATCAGACTAAAGGTACGACCTGTAGCCCGTGCTAAAGAATTTAATCATACAAAGAGTAAAATCCAAAATGGCTGCTGGCGGCCATGTTTTTTGGCCAAATGACCCCAAAATTACTCGTTACCATTTACATGTTAATATTAACATCCATGACAAATTTCATGATGATCAGACGAACAGTACGACCTGTGGCCCGTGCTAATGGATTAAATTTTGAAATCCAAGATGGCCACTGGCGGCCATGTTTTTTGTCCAAATGACCCCAAAATGACTCGTTCCCATTTACATTCCAATTTCAACAGCCATGACAAATTTTATGATGATCAGACTAAAGGTACGACCTGTAGCCCGTGCTAAAGGATTTAGTCATACAAAGAGTAAAATCCAAGATGGCTGCTGGTGGCCATGTTTTTTGACCGAATGACCCCAAAATGACTCGTTCCCATCTACATCTCATTATTAACATTCATGACAAATTTTATGATGATCAGACTAAAGGTACGACCTGTAGCCCGTGCTAAATGATTTAGTCATACAAAGAGTAAAATCCAAGATGGCTGCTGGCGGCCATGTTTTTGGGCCAAATGACCCCAAAATGACTCGTTCCCATCTACATTTCATTATTAACATTCATGACAAATTTTATGATGATCAGACTAAAGGTACGACCTGTAGCCCGTGCTAAAGAATTTAGTCATACAAAGAGTAAAATCCAAGATGGCTGCTGGCCGCCATGTTTTTTGGCCGAATGACCCCAAAATTACTCGTTCCCATCTACATGTCAATATTAACATCCATGACAAATTTCATGATGATCAGCCGAACAGTACGACCTGTGGCCCGTGCTAATGGATTGAATTTTGAAATCCAAGATGGCCACTGGCGGCCATGTTTTTTGTCCGAATGACCCCAAAATGACCTGTTCCCATCTACATTCCAATTTCAACAGCCATGACAAATTTTATGATGATCGGACTAAAGGTACAACCTGTAGCCCGTGCTAAAGGATTTAGTCATACAAAGAGTGAAATCAAAGATGCCTGCTGGCGGCCATGTTTTTTGGCCGAATGACCCCAAAATGACTCGTTCCCATCTACATGTTATTATCAACATTCATGACAAATTTTATGATGATCAGACTAAAAGTCCGACCTGTAGCCCGTGCTAAAGAATTTAGTCATACAAAGAGTAAAATCCAAGATGGCTGCTGGCGGCCATGTTTTTGGGCCAAATGACCCCAAAATTACTCGTTCCCATCTACATGTCAATATTAACATCCATGACAAATTTCATGACGATCAGACAAATAGTACGCCCTGTAGCCCGTGCTAATGGATTGAATTTTGAAATGCAAGATGGCCACTGGCACTGGCGGCCATGTTTTTTTACCGAATGACCCCAAAATTAATCATTCAGGTCTAAATGTTGATGTCAACAGCTATGACAAATTTCATAATGATCCGACCAAAGGTACGACCTGTAGACTGCATTGTTGACGCCTTACGTACACACGCACACACGGACGACAAAGCCATGGCAATAGCTCAAACTTTACAAAGTAAAGTTGAGCTAAAAACCGTGGCCTTAACACCAATGAAGATAAGAATAGAAGTAAAAAGGATGTCACTGTTTAGCAAGATAGCAGAGGGGTCGGTTCCGGCTATCAATACACATGACTTACTAACACCAAGAAGCAAGGACAAAAGGAAAATCACTGCTTAAAAATTCCCAGGATTCGAGACAACCAACATTATTGAGTCACATGAGTGTATCAACTCACTTTCCTCATATGAAACAATAAGGACAAACACGGCTCAGTATAAAAACTCATTCTTTGTCAAAACAATCATTGTATGGAACCACCTGGAGGACACGGACAGCGCATGTGATTTAACATCAACAACAACATTACCAGCTTAAGTCGTCCAACGGTGAACCTACAGCCAAATCAAGGCTCCAACACCGACCAACATACAGATACAGATATATAGTGGTAAAATGTAATATTTGAAAAGTTTTTGGTCCATCTTTGTAAATTTGCAAACTTTTTGATTCAAACCTTCTCCTTCTTATACCGAGTGATAGAGAATAGATGCATTAAATTTATATTTATTAAAGGGGTGCTGTACGCCAATTTCAATAAATTCCCGGTAACAATTGCGATCTAATATCAATATTATATTTAAAATTTAAAATAACGTATTTGAGTCGACGATGTCTACTGAAAACGTTCCGGTTAATAGGCTATCATAAAAGTCAAATTGAATTATTTAATATAAATGAATTTATGGCTGGAGTCATAAAATGGCGAATTATGCCATTACGAGTTACCGTTCTTGAAATCTCACATGTTGGGTGTATTTTATCGACGGCCGTTTACGACGATCATTATTGAGTTGCGAACAAAACATGTCACAAAAAAAAACTTACATGCAAAAGGAAGTCCAGCTATAACCAATTTGGAAAAAAAAGAAACAAGATTCATAAAGCGTCAAGTATTTTTATTGGGGGTGAGATTGTTCGATGGAAGAGATTGCAGGCATCAATTGAACTTCCGGTTCATCCTGCAACCTGCGTCTTCTCCGGTGAAGGTCAAAAACATGGCGCGTAGTTAGTCCGCAAATCTGACTTTTATTATCAGAGCATAGCTCCATAAAAGTCAGACAGGTATATTACTGTAAGCAGTACTCCGTCTCCAATCATGGTATGGACATTTACTCGACTTTTCACAAGCGATAACACAACCTAAAAAATATTATTTAACAGCCAAAACTGCCACATACTAGAGATGGGCGGTTGTGAAAATTTACCTCGGTTTCGGTTTCGGTTGTGGAAAAAGAGTTGAGTCTCGGTTTCGGTTTCGGTTTTTATTAATAAAAATTACTAATGTGAACAAAATCTAATTATGCTTCATCATATTACAAAGAAAACACACCAATTGTATCACCATAACTTGTGAGGTACATGTCCTTTTATAATATTAAATTATGTATCATATTGTTACTATTACATGTATATTGTTAATGTCCATGTCGAGTGGCAGTGCTAGAATGCAAGTGAGTCTGTGTATTGTGTATGACTGCCATTCAGCATCATATGATCATAAGTGTGAAATAATATAATGATCATTTATATTGGCATAAAACTAATGTGTGTGACTAGATATATGTGTATAGTTATGATTTGAAAAATAAAATTTGAAATAAACAAAATGAAAATAAAACATGACTAGAATCTCTCAATCACATTATCTGGCTATATGCCTATTACCATATTTAGGGAACATAATATTGTACACACTATACAGTATACATGCATTCAATACAAGTCACCTGAATGAGTGCTATTTCTCAACAGTTTACCGACAAACGGTATAATTCATTCCGGCTCCGATTCCGGCATAACATTTTTAATCAACGGCGCACAAATATATTTGACGATTTAACATCCAAACAGTGATAAAAACTAATAGGGAATGCGGGTAACAATCACTGATACCTTTTGATATCGTATCCTCGTTATCAAATTCACCTTTCAGAGTATTTGTACGGCCTTAATGATTAAAATAACATGAGAAATACACTGACTTGTGAAGTTGTGTTGTGTTTACTACGGCGAAAATAGGTGTACACGAAAGCAACGTAATTAATACGTCCCGCGATTTCACCAAGCGAACTCCTTTCTGCATATATTACAGGCGGCGCACTTAGATTTCTTATGTTTCTTTGAAAAATATTTCCACATAGGACTCGTTTGACTCGTTTGTTCGTCGTGTTCTGCCATGATTACAGGAAGTTGTGACAACCGAAAGTACGGGTTTTCCCAACTTACCACGGTTGTCATTTCCGGTTTTTTCCGACAACCGAAACCGAACTGATTCCACGGTTAACCGCCCATCTCTACCACATACTTCAAGATAAGAGCTTCTAGTACACTTGTAGTTTGGTGTCAATGCATGTTTAAGATGTTAGTCGTGTCATTCTTCGCATAAAGCGAGAGCATATTTTTATCGCCTCGAACTTTCAGCCATTTTGTATTTGCAAAAATCAGTCAAAACAGTGAATTAGGAATCGGAAACGGAACGAACATAATTGGATTCCGGCTATAACATGTTTATTATTTGGAATAATAATTTGGACACTTAATAACATGTGTCTTATTAAGTGTCCAAATTATTATTCCAACCTCTTTCGTGAAGACCAAAATGTTTCGAGTTTATTTTCGATTCAAATATTTTTTAAACATGAGAAATAAACTTATTGATTATATATGTATATATGCATGTAACCATTTCATAATCACCATCGTCATCAACATATTATAATTATTAAAATCATCATCGCCATGACATCATCATAATATCATCAAATCCATTTTTTTCAAGGGCGTGGCTAAAGTGCCTTATTAAGTGTCCAAATTATTATTCCAACCTCTTTCGTGAAGACCAAAATTTTTACATCCTAATTGAGTAAGAATTTTCCAAATTGACACCCTAACTTACCAACTGTTGTCAAATTGTAATATAAGGTAGCTATACGGTGACTTATCGGCGTATGTAATGTCGGCTTTAACTAATTGACAACTCTAAGACTATAATATTTAGATAGTGATGGGCAGTTAACCGAGAAAACAACTCGGTTTCGTTTTTTAACAATAAACCGAAAACCGACCGACGCGATTCTGCTCAAACCGACATTACGGTTTTTTTTATATGTTTATTTTTCACTTAAATCAACTTATTATACCTCCCCGGGTACTCATTAGTTTATATTGTTATCGGCCTCACTGATCAATATTATATCGGAATGTGTCCATTTCGTCTCAGATATGTGTTGTTATAATATCGTAGGCGACTGTTTTTGTTCTTTTTCAAAACATATGGCCGAACAAAATAACGAACATGGTTCAACAAAAAGCCCTGTTTGGAGTTATTTTACGCGTCTAACTGGAGACGACTACAAAAAATGTCGCTGCTTAATATGTCATAAAAACGTAGCTTAAACCAGAGTCCGGCTAACTATATGAATGCCGAACGTACACTATAGTCCAAATAAGGCGATAATCGCCAACCAAAAAAATGGAAGCGTCTGCTAACTCGAAAACTTAATCAAGTAAATGGTATGAACACTTTGATCGTCTGGACATTCCGATGTGACGTAATCTGGTAGAAGTTTGCAGCCATGTGCAGCTTGTAACATCACAGACATCAAAGCGATCACACGGCAGTCATTGAATGTCGGTCAATCATACAGGTGTCAAGAATTGTTACATAGTCAGGTCAAGGACGCCCACTGTTTGTGAATTTGCTGCTGTTTGTGGTTGAATTCTCAGACGCTAATGCATATAATATGATAAATATTTTTTAAACATATCAGAAAGGGATAAACAGTGAAGATGGGGGTGTTTATTTTTTTAAATACCGAATTGTATCATCTTATCGTGTTGGATTCAGTTTGCATCGGCATTTTGTCCCGTTGTTTACCTGTGATCGCATTTCCTTCCTCAAATATTCAACGTTATTGGGACATTATTGACTCTAATTGCGGTTACTTTGAAAGTATATTCATTTCAGTATAATTTCACTATCTAGTAAAAAAAAAAACGAAAACCGAACGAAAACCGATGTTTTTTCTCCCAGAAAAACCGAAACGGAACGTAAAAAATAAAAACCGCCCATCTCTACTCGGTTTCGACTCCACATTGTCGCCAATGCTTTGTCAACGTTATTGGCACGTAAATCTTATATACGCACAGCGATGGCGACGTGGTCGGAACTTGGGCGTTTGATACAGAGACCACTATTTGAATATTAATGTGTGTTCCAGAACGAAAAAGTTGAAGAAAATCGACAAATTTGTGAATTTAAAAACAATTCAAACGTTAATGTATTCCATGCCTCAGCCCGGACATATATACCAAATTTCATTAATATCCATTGAGAAACAACGGTCCAAACATTTTATTTGTAGCCGGCCACGGCCTTGGCTTACACTTTATATTGTGTCCCCGCACATATCGCCACGCCCTTGGTCATTGTTTCTTTGAAATCAAACTCCATTGTTTATTAAAACTTAAAATTCAAAAAATATTTGTTGCTGTTGCTTTCACACGGTCGATCGTTCCCGTAATTATCTGATCTCCTTTCCGGTTATGTAGTTGTAAGTTCGTTCCGCCTGTTCCGTTCCGTCAATTTACTACAGTTCAAGTTTTAAATGTTGACAAATTAACAGTCTCGGATTTATCTCAAAGTTCGGATTATATTTCGAGAGTCAGGTATTGTACACAATGCCTTCGTAATCTGCCATTATCACTTGATCTAACATCATAATGGTAGCAGATAAAACCATCTAGTTATATGTGAATTTGGTGATTGAAATGAGGCGGGGTAGTGTCTAATCTTTTCCCGAAATAGTTTTTCGGCAAGCAGTCTACCATGTATTTTTAAAACAACTACAAATGTCACATTTTTATTTTTTTCGTCGGGTAGCTTGTTGATACTCACTCAGAACAGATTAGTCTTCAACATAATTTATATACAATGTTTGTATTTTCATGTTGTAAGTGTGAAAAAAAATTCATAATAATGGAAAAGCACTTGGAGGTCGTGAATAAAGCTACGGAGGCCCAACTATTCGAGAGCGTCTAGCTCTGTTTGAATAGTTGGGTCCACCAACTAGGCGCGTAGTTTGAAATCGTAATATTTTTATTTCCAAATCCGAATCCAAGTCAAGATAAATATTTTCGTTGCTAAATTAGGTTTATACGAAACTCATATAAAACGAACACAATCTAACTTGAAAGTTATGTCAATGGGAGTAAATAAAAAAAATTGCCTATCTCTGTGTACATTACCCCTTTAAGATCTCACTGTTTAGAAGGCCTGTGCTGTGTGCATGTGCGGAAAATAAATGTCATATTTTAATTTTCGAATGTGTACAAATTTGTAACCTCGAAATCTTATCAATTACTACTTTATGATCTAACTATATTAAGGATACGAATATGCTCCTGGTCGCATATTTTAAGTTGCAGTGCTTGTCGTAGATTTAGATTGGCGATATCAGAGAATGAAAACAAAAATTCAACATATTCTTGAAGTATGCGAGCAAAATTATGTTCTGTCCGCCATGTTGTTTTGACAACGGCATGCGCAGTAGAAAAATATTATTATTACTTCCGGCATGGCAATGTCGACCCCCCCTTTTCGCCCAATTTTTTTCGATTCAACCCTGTTATTTAAAGGTACTCAATCCGATTAGACGCTCCTAAATTACTATTTCTTTGGCTTTGGGGCAGTCTGATTAAAACCATACTCAGACTCTAAAGATATATTTAGAGTCTGAGTTTGGTTTTAATCAGATTGGCTTTGGGGGTAAATTTACGGACAAATTCCCGGTGTAAGATGGATAACTCTAACATCTTATTGTTAATAATATTTTAGAGTTATCCATCTTACACCCGCAATTTGTCCGTAATTTTGCCCATAATTTACCCCCAAAGCCCAAGATGGTGTAAGATGGATAACTCTAATCAAGTGGTTATTATTAACAATAAGATTTTAGATTTATCCATCTTACACCCGCAAAATTGGACGAATATTTATTCTCAAAATGTGTGAAAATACTCTGTCAAAAATGTCGGCTTTATTTACACATATATACAAGATAGATACAACAAGTTATTTTGGACATCTCCAAAAATTAACACATTTCAAAAATCGATATCTGATCACTCTGAGCTTTGAAGGGTGGGATCCTCGACTCGAATCACATATTGTTTACCCCCGAAGCCAAAGAAATAGTAATTTAGGGGTGCTTAATCGGGTAGAGTAGCATACCTTTAACCCTTTGAGACATGGAATTTATACTCAAATCGATTCGGTGGTCCCCATATAGGCCAGGCAAATATGGACATAGGTGTCGCCTGGACCCGGGGAATTTATGAGACCTACATTTTTGGTTAGCGTAAAAACTAAACTTTCGGAATCCGTATGTTGGATTTGTCACGTAGGCGGACTTTTTTCTCACCGCGTGGTTTTCTTGAGGCACCCGATGAAAAAATCGGTCATTTTTTTTTCAATAAAGCCGACATATTTGACAGAGTATTTTCACACATTTTGAGAATAAATATTCGTCCAATTTTGATACATGAGAGTGGGGCGATAACCAGAGTAGGGTAAAACATGTAACCATTGAATATCGGAATTGCAGTCATGACGTCATGTGACGTCAAATTATATTTTGGGTGAGACAAATATGACGATTCACGCACAGCGTTGTCTTTCGTTTCTTTTAAATCATAAAGTAAGATGGGTATGCCACATTGTTTTATATCATGGGAAATTACTGCCAATTGGCTATATTTTGATATATAACTTATCGCTGCATGCCGCATTATTTTTTATCAGAGGCAGAAAAATCAACCCTCATCCCTAAAGTTAAGATGCGCCATGCTGTTGTATAAGGCACACATCTATAGGCCTAACTCACGGTTACATGTCAATGGGCTTAATTAACACAACGGCCGTTGAAAGTCTGCTAAAGAATATAATAATATATAAGATTCTGTCTACAAACTCGAACATTAACGTAGAAACGATATATAATGTACACCCAGACATTGAGAGCACATCCATTCAGTTCGTGGTGGGTTCAATTGTTTACATGGGATATGGCACTATGGGGGTCACTCAAATCAGTCAAATTTCGCCTTTATCGTTTGTCATCTGTTTTTTGTAAGGTGCTTTTGTGAACCAACATATTGCACATTGCATCTTTTCTGATAGAACATCCATTCGGTCACATTATTTGGTGATACTGACAGCATATCCATTCAGCTAATGTTGTGTTCAAGACTTCAAATAGGGATTGGGCTCCCCTAAGACAGTGAAAAATAGCCTTTGTTTACTGCCAGCCGCGTTTTGTAAAGTTTCGGCAACCAACCCATTCATAACAGATGTGTATTTCCTGATAATACTACCATTTGTCCACACCTTCAGTTAAAATTGAGAGCATAGTATTTCAGTTCGTGGCGTATTTAAGACTTCAAGTGGGATAGTGGGGTCGTCAAAACATACAACATTCGTCTTTCGTATTTGCCAGCCGCTTTTTGTAACGTGCCCCAGGATTTCGGAGAACGAAACCACCCATATCAATTGAGAATTCATTGATATAGAGCATTACATTTCGTTCACAAACTCCGCTAAGTTTGAGAGCATATTACTTCACTTCATGATGTTTTCAAGATTTCAAATTTATTCACCTTTCTCGATTGCTAGCCGCTTTTTGTAAAGTATTCCAGACATTCGGGAACCAACCCATCCATTGAAGCTGTGTATTTCCTGATACAAATATCATGTGTCCACACCCTCAGTTAATATTTGGAGAATATCCTTTCAGTTCGTGGTGTGTTGAAGACTTTAAATGGGGTAGGGGGGCTCAAAACAAAGAAAATTCAACTTTCGTATTAGCCTTTTGTAAAGTGCCCTATGATTTCAGGAACCAAACTAACCATATAAATTGTACATTCCCCGATAGCACTACCTTTCGTTCATATTGTCAGTTAATATTAAGTAAGAGCATACAGCTTCAGTGCATGCATGTTGTGTTCAAGTGTTTAAATGGGTAAGGGGTCGCACAAAACAAAAATATATTCGTTTTGCCATCCGCTTTTTGTAAAGTGCCAAAGGCTTTTGGGAACCGACCCACCCATAAACATTGTATATATGTCCTGATATTACTACCCTCTGCCCACACCCCCAGTCAATATTGAGAGCAATCATTTCGTGATCGGTTCAACTTTAACGCTTCAATTGGATAGGGGGTCCTCAAAACATAGAAAATTCGACTTTCTTATTTATCAGCCGCTTTGTGTAAAGCAACAGGTTTTCGGGAAACAAATCACCCACATAAATTATGTTTTCCCTGATAGAACTACATTCCGTTCACAAACTCGGTTAATATAGAGATCATACAGTTTCAGGTCCTATCGTGTTCAAGACTTTAAATCCGGCAGAGTGTTCTAAAAAAAATTGAAAATTTGCCTTTCCTATTTCCCATGCAGTCGCGTTTTGTAAAGTGTCTCACTATTTCGGGAACCAACCCATCCATATAAACATTGTGTATTTTCTTCGATAACAGTTTCTATGCTTTGTCGTCGACACATTCAGTTAGTATTGAGATCACATCATTTCAGTTCGTATATGTGTTATTTTATGAGAATTTCATCAAATTCGGTTTTTGAATTTGGGGTTGGATTTTCTCGGAATTTTTTCGCCGTCTTATATTTGGATGTTAAGTTTTGAAAAATAATATTTAAGGAAGGGGTATTGCTGTCAAAACAAATAGCGTTTTTGAAGCTATTTTCCCCAAGCTTCGTGTTTTCCTCAAAATGGGGAGATGTGACCCTTTTAAAAATAATATAATAGAATTAAAACAAAATGTGTCCAGACTCCTGTGTATATGACATGTCATCGATCATTAAATATACTTCTTGTTCAGTTCTTTTTAATACCCCTAACACTAAACAAATGCGATCAAAACATCTATATGGTCATAGCAAGAAACATGGGTTGCACCATATACGAGGGGATATAGGGAACTACAACCCCATATCGGGGAGGTTTAGCCCCCCCCCCCCCCCACACCCGTCGGAGAAATATGCAATGGTCAGCCCGGTATACATGGTATACATGTAGCTTCCGGAATCCTCCGGGGATCGTAATCCCTGCGTATGGGAAATCCTGCCGCCACATGCACGCACCTCTGGCGAGAAACGATGGAAATCTCCACATTTTGTACACTGATCACGTGGCGAATGTTTGATATGTTTAGGAAGAAGTACACGCACATATCAAGGATAAAATATATTCTGTACAAATTTTGTTTAGGTTGAGCACATATGTTATGTCGTATTTTAACTGGACTTTAATTATGTGGGGAAAAAACCGGCTCAACCAATAGCCCTGATTGCATGCCTCAGTGCTAAACAAAGCCCGTATGCGCGCGCATATCGCGACCTCATTTCCAGGTTGTCTTAAGTGACCTTTTTGGTGAAAATGAGATATTGGTATCGTTGAAAGCATTGGAAACGGGAAGTTCGTATTTTCAGTTCTCGCGAAGATATCAGGCATTTTTTCTGTCCGTTGTACTTGAAATACAATGTATTTAACTTCCAGGTTGTCACATCTCATTTTAAGCATAATAGCCTTATTTCCACTTTGAACTAGAATTAATTGCATACTATTTTAGAGACATAGGACATTGTGGAATTGAAGATATGCTTGGAACAAAATAGAATTGTCACAATTGCATGTGATGGGTAAGCACATTATTGCATAATTATATGGCAACATGGAATTTAATTGGGTTGTTATTACTAACGTATATATATATAATATCAGCATATACATGTAGTATGATTGACATCTGCATAATTATAAACTATCCGCGCGTGCCATGGACTGGGATGACTATAGCCCTCCCAAGACATTAATTTTTGCAAGTTTGAAATTTGGGCATTTTCGGAATAATTACGTAAAAAGTCGGGCAAATTTGTATGGTGATTCGGTGGTAAAATTGTGGTAATATCAGGATTGTTTTTCATATTTCCGGCCGAAATATACACAATTTTGCATGTATTTTAATATAATTATGTAACAAATATAGGATATCATACATACCACATAGTTAATCGATCTACAAAATAGCGGAACCATAATACAACTTAGTTCGTCGGCAGGGGTGTGGCAAAGGTGTCCTGAATTTGGAGGGATTCCCAACTTTCCACGTAAGAAATTCCGATTGCACAACAAGTCATAGCTTCCCAATGTGTACCCCTCTCATGTCCCCATTTTTCATAAGTATTGAAATTATATGGATATTGATATTTGTTAGACGTACATGTAGAGCACAGTAGCATGTTATATACTTGTATCAAAGACTTGTCGAGCGTTACCCTTTGTGTATACCTGGGACTAAAAACATATCCGAGAGAAATTGCTCTTTGTAGATACCTGGGACTAAAAAGATGAATCTATACTATGGCTAACGCCCGTAGATATCATATTCCACCAGTACAACACCTGGGAACTTTTTGATGTTCTGACCCGTTCTGACGGGGAACTTTATAACATTGAACAAACATGTCGGGAAATATATTCTTTGTCAATACCTGTTCCTCAATAATCTACTTCACATTGGGAGGTGGTCCCAGCTCGAGATTACATGCATTTTTTTTTTACCTTTGTGAGCCAATATCGTAATAAACATTGCAAATAATAACCCGGGAGAAATTCCGTACTATTTTATGCAATGCAAAGCGAAATCGGTCACAAAGTCACTTACAACGTGTAAGTTGGAGTTAGAACCTTATTAAGGGTCATGTAATAACTAAGAAATACATTATTTGCCTGAAAACTGCACCAAAATATCTCGATGACGGGCCTACTATTTTTTTTAATTCCGGCTCATCGGCCATCTATAATAAAATTACTTCGAACTCATCAGATAGTCAAATAATGCAATTCGGGTAACCTTATTCTACGAAATCGAGAATATAGAAACCAACAACAATATTTGAGTACGGTATACGTGTATACATGTGTTTTCAATGCTATACACTTCCCTGTCACAACCTAAAAAAGTGCCCGGGTTTTTTACTGGTGGAATGTGATCTATACGCGGGTGTTAAACAGAGTAGAAATTCATAGCATGATATGATCAAGTTTCGTCTAATCAGGCTAACGGGTGTCTAAAAACTTTCCAAACAAAAAACCGACGAGTGTCCCAGTCCATAGAACTGGCATCCCAAAATTAGCCAAATTGTGTCGCAAACCACCTAACAGTTATCCCCATCAACCCAACTGGGGTCACAAACCATTCAAATCCTGTCAAAACCCACCAAATGTGTGTTCCAAACCATGGTGCCCAAAACCACCCGATGAATGTCTCAAACCAACCATCAATTGAGTACCCCAAACGTACCACCCAACGGGTGTCCCAAACCAATCAATGAGTGTCTAAAAATATTCAACTAGTGTCTCAAACCACCCCTGAATGTCCCGCTCCATACAATGAGTGTCACAAACTAGTGTAGAAAACTACCCATCGAATATCTCAAACCATCCAGCGAGTGTCCCATGGTTTCGTAAACTCATTGGATGGTTTGGAACACTCATTTGATGGTCTGGAATACTCGATGGAGGGTGTGTGCACTATATATATGACAGTTAGTAGATGTTTTGTTACGCCTGCTGAATGGGCTGGGAACTCATGTGATGGTTTGTGATACTAGTTGTATAGTTTGTGTCACCAGCTTGGTGGTTTGTGACACACGTTGGATAGTTTGGGACACCAATTGGTTGGATTTGGGAAACTGATTTTGTCACTGATTGTGCCATTTGGGACACAAGTTGAATTGATTGAGACGAAATTTGAGTGGTTTTGGACACCTGTTGTATGATAGGGCACTACCCAGATGGCTTGGGACACTAGATGTGTGGCATGAGGTACATCGTGGATGCCTATTTGTCATTCTTTCTGTGGTTTGTATGGTTTGGGACACTCTTTATGTGGCTTTGGACGTTCACTGAATGGTTTGACAGACTCGTTATGTGCACGTTGTATGATTTGGAGCACTAATTGGATGGTTAGGGACACACATTTGGGTACTTTGAGATACATGTTGGGTGGTTTGGGACACAACCTGTGTGGTTTGGAACACCAGTTGTATAGGTTGTGGCACTACCACACATGGAACATTCATTGAATTGTTTGGGGCACTATAATCGGGTGGATTGAGACATCATTTGGTGTTTGGATACATGGTTTGGGGTACTATATGTGTGGGTTGGATACTATTTGCATATGGTTGTAGGCACTATACATGGCTGGTTAAGGAAATTCTATGGTGGGTTGTATAGGACACTCTTTCGGAAGTTTGGGACAATATTTGGATTTGGGGTACTCGTCGTATGGATTTGCATGTTAGTTTAAACATATTTTATTTTGACCAATATAATGTACAAAGTTCACGGTATGATGATGAAATATATTGATGGTTATAATGGGATTTGGGAGTAAGCATAGTGCTTATCTTAAGCCATATCATACACATATGAAATATTGAATGGTGACCGTTTCATACAGACTAAAATAGAATTTGCATGTTGGTTTTGCATACTGGGTGGGTGGTTTTAAAACACTGAATTGACAGATCGTCGGGCTATGACTGAATATGATCGGATTAGGATTGTACATCATGTATGGGGGCACAACTATAACCATTTACGCCTACTGTTTTCATATAAATGGAAATCATCTCATGTTACTATACTTCCGTTTGCCATTTTGCCCGCCATTTTGGATTTTTCAGTTAAATTTTGCATGAACTGACAGGCATAATTATGCCATGGCAACAAGAATAATGCGTGTCTGATACATTTTTCTGTCACATTTATATTATTGAAGTGAGCGGGTATATATATACTCCCGAAAAATAATCTAGGCTATCTTGACCACCATAATACCTGTTACATATATATGCACTGACATCTTTGAAAGTCTAGATAGTTTGAGCAAACATCATAACGAACAAAACAAAAATGGATTAAATGTAATCATGAGGGACCTTGTTCCCGGACTAAAATTCCAATTTTCACAATGTTTTTATTTTCATTTGTTTACCTATCAAATACACAATTCTATCAAAGATGAATCTGGAAACTTTATAATAATCGATGTAACTGTAGACAAACTGAGAATGACTTTAGTTAACATATATGGCACAAACGAAGATAACCCTGAATTTTACAATAATAATATGTGGTGATTGGAATATGGTACAAAATCAGTCCGCTGATACTTTAAATTATAAACATGTTAACAATCCCGGGCTAAAGAAGTGGTGGGCGACTTTGTCGACAGACTCGAACTGGTGGATGCTTGGAGATTTAACAACAAAGACAAAAAACGATATACATGGAGAACAAAATCTCCAAAAAAAATGGCTAGACTAGATTACTTTATGATATCTGAAGATCTTTTAAGCCTAGTTGGCACATGGACCGATATATTACCGGGATACCGCTCTGATCATTCCATAATATCACTCACATTCAAATTAAATACAATTGTGAGAGGAGAGGTTATTGGAAATTTAACACCTCCTTACTTCGTAAAAACGAATATGCATTATTGGTGCAATCTATAATAGAAAGAAATAAACTAAGATACGAATATAAACTGAATATATGTGAAGAAAATACAAGTCATGTTACCTGTAAAATTAGTAAACGTTTATTTTTAGACACCCTTTTATTGGATATAAGAGGTGAAACAATAAATTTCGCAGCAAAACGAAAAAGAGAACGCAAAAAGAAAGAGGACGAATTAAACAAAACTAAAGTAAAATTGGAAACAACAGTTGATAACAAGGACCAAGGTCTAACAGAAAGAGGTGAATTATTGGAAAAATTACAAAAAATAGACTCTGAGCTCTATGAAATTAGAAAAGAAGATACGACGGGGGCAATGATAAGATCTAGAGCCATGTGGATTGAAAACGGTGAAAAACCCACAAAATATTTCTTGAATCTCGAAAAGCGCAATTGCATTTCTAAAACTTTATCGATGCTCACCGACTCCACATATATATATATATATCTAAAAAAACAACCAATTTTGATATTAGCGCTATCTTTGGGGAAGAAACTTACCCAGTACTAACAAACGATACTGCAAATAGCATAGAAGGACCAATAACTCTAAACGAACTGACAAACGCATTGAAAAGATCACAAAATGATAAGTGCCGCGGTCTGGATGCATGGGTTTCCGTATGAGTTTTGGAAATTTATTTGGCAAAACTTAGGTATCATTCTTTGTGAGTCCCTTCGTGAAGCATTTGATACTGGTGAATTATCGATAACCCAAAAACAAGGACTTATTACTCTTCTTCCGAAAAAAGATAAAGAGAGACACCTTTTAAAGAACTGGCGTCCGATATCTCTGTTAAATATAACATATAAACTAGCGTCTTCTTGTATAGCTGAACGAATGAAAAGTGTTCTACCCGATATAATCAACCATGACCAAACTGGTTTCTTAAAAAATCGGTATATTGGAGACAACACTAGATTAATTTATGATATTATCCATATTAAAGACAAAATTAGCTGATAAACCTGGTCTTTTGCTCCTGCTATAGATTTTGAAAAGGCTTTTGACTCAGTATCATGGAAATTTATAAATAAATGTCTTGATCTCTTTAACTTTGGTGATGACATAAAAAAATGGATTTATACTTTCTACACAAATATCAACTCATCTATTCTGATAAATGGACATATATCTCAGAGCTTTCAACTAAACCGTGGCTGTCGGCAGGGTGACCCAATTTCGCCTTATATTTTTCTGATATGCGCAGAAATCTTAGCTATCATGATCAAATATAATAAAAGCATCAAAGGTATTAACCTCGGCAATTTTGAATACAAAATCACACAGTGTGCAGACGACACAACTCTCATCTTAGACGGTAGAGAAGAAAGTCTAAGGGAAGTATACTATACAGTTATCGCCCGCGATTGAGTGAGACACGGGGATTTGTCGCCCGCTCGAGACCTTGAATGTCACCCGAGGGCCGTCAGGCCCGAGGGTGACATTCCAGGTCGAGAGCGGCGACAAATCCCCGTGTCTCACGAAAACAAGGGTGATAACCGTTTTGTTATCTGACAATGGAGTACACACGAACCTCCTTAATAGCAGCCATTAGCAGGCATAAATGCGCGCATATATTATTTAATCCAGTTCTAAAAGTTAATTCTATGTTGGGATCATCGCTATTTAGAAAATAAAACCTTCATAATCTGGATTAATTAACAGACCCGTCATTTGCGCAGATATTCTCCGGTCAGTTTGCTGGTTGCATTGTGGGAATCGGTTCACGGAAAGAGGAGTAAAGCAATTTCGAAGTTGAGTAGCCATGCAGCAAAATGTTCGGTTTCGTTTCAAATGATCGTGAATCAATCCCGACAGACGTGTTAATTTCCAGAATGCTAAAATGTGGAACTAACACGTTGTAGTAGTGCAAAAATAAATTGACATCTGTCACAGATCGTTACGCAACATACGGGTATTCTCTGAAGTCTGATGAATGTATTGAAGAAAAGAAATAATCAATTGATAAACAGCAAAGAGTGGCCATTTGATCTATAGTACATAAACGTAGTTGTAACGTATGTACATCGTATGTGCAATTGTCTGCAGCATACCAACTACATATTAAGGTTTATCTATTTGTCCCACGGTCTTTATTATTGATATAAAAAGGTCAAATATGAATATTACACCGTATAACAGATATGTGTCTATGATAACACCATTATACATAGCGTGCTTTAATTGCAAATAAAAAAACACACAATTATGCAAATTAGCAAACACCACAGTTCGCAGTTGTTATGAAACAGTGGGGTTTATTAAAACAGTGTTTTTCGAAATTATCAGAGAGCTGTCAGAGAATCTCTGCGCGGTGAGTTCTTCGTAGTTCTATGTTTACTGGTAACAGCTGAGCGGTCAATAACTGAGACAATGTTACCCTCGAGGGTAATATGGTGATTTATCGCCCGCCATGTGACGCACTCTCAGCCAATCAGAAGAGAGGGAAATGGGATGAAGGATAACAAAATGTATTAACACTATTCCTAAATTTGTCATGTTTGAAAATTCACTCTAGCAAGACTAGTGTCAGGCATCGTGGATAGGTTCTTAAATACTGGGCGTAGAGATGGCATATACTCAGGTCTTGGTATCATATTTGATAGCTCATTTGATCTTTTAGGGATTCATTTTGATACACACCTTGACAAAATGAAAATCAACTAGGATACAAAACTTGCTGATGTGAAAAAACTAATTGAAGCATGGAAACACCGATTACTGACACCTATTGGTCGAATAACTGTAATAAAATCACTTATACTCCCAAAATTAACACACCTTTTCATATCACTTCCAAATCCCGATAAAACATTTATGAAAAAATTGGACACTATATATGCTATATAATTTTATATGGAATTCAAAACGCGATCGAGTGAAACGCAAAGTTGTATGCCAAGATTACAAAAACGGTGGCTTGAAAATGGTTAATGTCAATAATTTTATGCTGTCAATGAAAATAACTTGGGTGAGACGCCTCATAACAAAGAGCACCAAATGGATGCCCCTTACAGATATTCCATTATGCGAAGACCCCATGTTCCTTACATATGAGCATGGCTATTTAGAGAAACAGGCAAAGAGATTATCTAATAAATTCTGGCATGACGTTTTGTTATCATTTGTCAAATTCTTGCAACAAAATGTGAACAATTGCATTATATCCACATGTACGCTGTGGAATAATCCAAATATAAAACAATATGGAAAGGTAATAAACTTCACTTCTTGGCGCGAAAAAGGGATTATGTATATAAACGATATGCTAGACAGTAAAGGTTCTTTTCTTTCACAAGAAGCCATAGATAGGAAATTTAATATACGCACAGACTTCATCACTCTAAACACTATACAGCATAAGATAAAATTAAGTGCAAAAAAGCTTGGCCAACAGATAACTCGAGTTTCTTGCCCCATTCTACCCACTAACTTCAGCACTTTGCTCAAAAATTCGCGGCGAGGACAAGAATTTTACATAGCTTTGAACGATACTCAAATTACGACTAAAGCGCGCACAAAATGGCAATCACAGTTTCCTGAAATGGGAAGTACATTATTTGCATATGATAAACTACCATTTCTCACGACGCCTGACACCAAGCTACAATGGTTACAATTCCGAATAAATTCTAGAATATTATCAACTAATAACTTTCTCCACATTTCTAATATAAGACAAGATGACAAATGTGATAGGTGTAAAAGTGAAAAGGAAGATATCAACCACATTTTTTGGGACTGTTGTCATGTGCAGACATTTATTAGAGATATCTGTAATTGGGGAAAAAATAATGATATAAATCTCTATCCCACAAAAATGACGATTCTTGGCACACCACCCATTAGTAAAAACTATATTACAAACTTACTCTGGCCCCTAATTAAACAATATATATATCGGTCTAAATTTAAAAACATCGTTTTGTCTGTTAATGTTTTCCTCAAAGAGTTGGCATATAGATACAATTGCGAAAAATATACAGCACGATGTCAATCGAAACTTTCAGAATTCTTGAAAAACTGGTTCCTTATAGAAAAAGCTTTAAAGGGGTACTGTACGCCATTTTCATTAAATTTCCGGTGACAACAACGATCTAATATCGACAATATATATAGAAACATAAGTAATTTGAGTCGAAGATGTATTCTGTAAACGCTCGGGTTAATAGGCTATCTTAAAATTTAAGAATTTAAAAGTTAATAATTTGATATAAATTGAATTTATGACTGGAGCCATAAAATGGCGTCAATTAAATTACGAATTTCCGTAATCAAACAAAGTAATTGAGGGATACTGGATTGTTAAACCGATCGCACACACGATCGCTTAAATATTATGATGATACGGGGAGAACACTCAAGCCACTCACTGACTAGCGACGATACAATAACTTAAATGATTATATGGGACTAGTATGCCTATAATATAACTTTTATTTGATTCATTTGGTTGAAAACTGTACAAAACTTACTCGACAACGACAATTTGTATTTTTGCATTCCGGTAAATTTGTCATCCGTAACACTACTTCGTACTCAACAGACTTTCAAATAATGAAAAAATTGTTACCTTATTCTCCGACTCGGAGACTATAGAAACCAACAACAACATTTGGCGTACAGTACCCCTTTAAACAAACAGGCGACTTAATCAAATATCGACAAAGTTACCTTAATTTTTGAGACTGCTATCGATTATCACTCAGTCAGCTAAAACAAATAATATCTACCACCATCTCCACAATATACTATCTATGTTGAGAGTTGAGTTTATCCGAAACATCCGACGTATTTATAATACATTACTATATACTATACATATGCATATATTTATTTATTATATAATTTTATACCACTGGTGAGCGAAAGTTGTGAGCCAAGAGAGTGCATGCAGTAAGAAAGATATATGTGTGAACGCGAGGAATGCCATATCTGTATACAAATATAAATGCCATTGACTATTTTGTATATGACATTCCTCACTGTGATTGATTCTTCAATAAACATTTAAAAACATTTTGACAAAAACAAAAAACAGAACTATCATAAAAGCCATAAATAGTACTTATTTCAAAGAGCTGTATAAAATGTTCCCCAAGGCGCTTCTCACGTCGAAAACAGCTTATTACCTATTTGTTCTAGGTTCATTTCAAAATGGAGTCTAAACAACGACAGGAAGATATAGTGGCATCCGTTTCGGAGCGAGTGTCAAGTTAGTCGGTTTGACATGGTGTCATGTCAACGCTCTAGTCGATCAAATTCCAACATACATACCAAAGTTAGACTATCATCTGGGTTAGCGTATATATACATAGAACACTTATATGTAATATGCTCTCTGAAATTCCAAGATGTCCTGTTAAGATTCAGACCTGTGATATTATATTGTTTGTTCTAAGTGCTAATTATCCTAATATTTCTGACAAATGGAACAAGGTGGCCATTCTAACGAATTTTATAGTTCAATGGTGTCATTTGAACTATTCATAGTGTAATTAAGTTCCAGTATGTCCTAAGTGCCAAAATATGCACCCTACCCAGGGGGGATGTCAGGAAAAAAATTCCGGACACTAGGCGCTTTTTTATTTTTTTCCGCCCTCTGGGTACCCACCCCCCCCTAATTTTTATTTTTTCAGATTCTGGGATAGGGACCCACCCCCTCCAAACTGCTTCAAATGACTATTTTACTCAGTTTTCCTGATCTTTTCCGATCAATGTATCATATCATGATTATATTCCTACTTTTATTTACCAACAGCACTGTAAAGTTTCAAAACAATTCTCCAATAAATGTGGGCTGTAGGGTATGCTGATGGATTGACATTTTAAATCCAAGATGGCTGCTGGTGGCCATGTTTGTTTTAAACAAATTTTGGGGAAAATGGAGGCTCCCATCTGGAGGTCACTTTGAAGATCCATATGAAGTTTGGTGACGATTGGATGAGAAATGTGACATGTAAGGTGTGCTGAAGGATTTGGTCATACAAAGAAAAAAAAATCCAAAATGGCAGCCATTTTTTAAATAAAATTTGTGAAAAAATGGAAGGCACCCATCGAGAGGTCACAACGAAGATCCATATATATAAAGGTTGGTGATGATCGGATGAGGGATAAGCTCTGCAGGGTGTGTTAAAGGATTTAGTGATGCAAAGAGTAAAATCCAAGATGGCTGCCAGCGGCCATATTTTTCATCAAAAATCATTCAAATTTGACAGCTCTATCTAGAGGTGGTCCTCGACCCATATACCGAATATCGTTGAAATCGGTCAAAGTTTGTTTCAACACCTTTGTTTTATTTTGTTACGGTTTTTTGATTAGTCTATTTTTATTTGAAGAGTTAAAGGTACTCAATCCGAAATGTCGCTCGCAAATTACTATTTCCTTGGCATCGGTTGTAAAAGATATTTGATTCGAGTCGAGGAACCCACCCATCAAAGCTCAGAGTGATCAGAAGTCTATTATTTTTATTTTAGGTGGCCCAGTAAATAGTCGACGAGAAGACTTCTCTGACCAAATTGCGGATGAAGATGGATAACTCTAAAATCAAGTGGCTTTTTTGTGTCAGATATTTGACAAATAACAGTTTTTGGGCGATTTTATACTATAATTGACTGTGATTAACATTATTTTTTGGCCAATTACTCGATTCTGATAACCGAAGCAGCTGACTGAAGCGGCATTTCAAAAAAAAATTATTGTTGTTGGAATCTGATGATATGGGGACCATCGAATCGTACCTTCAAGTGAAGAGTTTACATTTATTTGAAGAATATATTATTGTGTTATGTTTTCATTTACATCAGGTTGAATAAATAATTTTTAATAGAACTATTTAAATCTGAGCCTTTCCATGTCAATGTGCATTGATAGATCCTTGATGAAAACATTTAGCAAGCTGACCTTTTTACTACCCCTTGGTGTCATCCCTCATTATTAACTGATGATTAACTCAACCCCCCCCCCTACCAAGAGTTGCGTCCATACCTATTGCATAATAGAAGCATTCTTAAAGGCACGTGCGGCCTTAATTGTCGAAAATATTCATATTTGTTCCAAACACCGTAAACAGAAAAACAATAAAACGCATACAGGTCCGTTCATATATACCATGACCATCGCGTAAACAGCATGTTATCATAAAGACCTACTATATTTTGCCTAAGCAAGAGCCTGATTGTGTTACATAAGACAGCACAATTCTACTGGCTAATCACACACAAATGGCATAAACGCTCTTTATTAGTTCCATATCAGGTATTCACCAACAAAGAACGCTCTTTATGTTTACCATCATAATATAAACAAACACCAGAAAAGTAACTTTTTATGCTTTTATTTACATAACAATGGTCAAACATATGACCATAACATACTGTTTATGCGATATTTCTTATTTGTATACGGACAAAGTCTATCTACATTTTGATGTTCTTTCTGTTTGTGGCGGTTTTTGACGGGTGGAGATATTTTCACAGGATACCCACCGCCAAGGCCAACCGTGTCTTTATAACATTCTGTCCCATTATTTTGAAGAAAAATGACTCTAGGAAAAAAATTACAGGGCCAGGAAAAAATGTGTAAGCCGGGCTGCCGAGACCACCCACCCCGCCTAGTGTTGGGAAAAAAATTGCAGACCCCCCCCCGCCCTATAACCTGCAGTATTCTTTAAACAAACAGGATTACATTTAATTTATGAATTGTGATGCTTATTTATTCTATTAAAGGAATGATTTTCCAATCGGACAGTGTTAGAAGTATAGCCATAGTCTTATAATAGTTGACCCGCATCGGAGATTCAAACTTTAAAAATCGATTATCGCAAAAACATAAACAATGCACTTAGGACAACCTGGAAATCAGGTCGCGTATGCCAATAATTAAATGATAATGATTTCTGTTCTCTCGCTCTCTCCTCTCTTTATCGCACTCTCTGTCCTTTTCTCTGTCTCTTTTTTCATTACACCCTAAACTAACTTGAATGCACTATATGCTTGCATCTTACTGTGATCTTAGTTTATTGTGGTCGCATAATTGGTTACAGGGCAATGTGCCCTATATAGTTTGAGTGTGGAACAGTTTTGAAGTAAATTCCAAAGTACAAAAGGCAATGTGTAATATTATATTTGACCCATTTGTTAAGTGTTTACTTGCCGAAAATACCAATAGGAAGATAGCGTGTGTCCGCATGCGCACTTGCACTGGGCTAGCTATATAGCCTTCAAATTTGCAGACCCTGGGTGTGCATAATTCACGTGAACTGATATAGTGCATGCACGCGAACGAGACACATTAGTAACGAGCGACGTGGTCTGAGCGGAGTATATATCATGAAGAAACCGAAAGGTAAGAGCCAGTTTGGCCAATATAAATATTGCATATTATTGCATATACGTCATGCAATGTTCTACTATAGCAAGTAGTATGGAGTTCCGGATGATCACGAAACTTTGCATACATGTATGTTATGTGCATGTATGCGCATGCATAAATCGACGCATGTGCATGTATTTATATGCGTGTTATTGGTTATGGGCGAATATGCGTGAATATGTGCATGTTTATGTGCATGTCACCGATATGCATGTTAAAGGGGTACTGTACGCCATTTTCATTAAATTTCCGGTGACAACAACGATCTAATATCGATAATATATAGAAACATAAGTAATTTGAGTCGAAGATGTATTCTGTAAACGCTCAGGTTAATAGGCTATCTTAAAATTTTATAATTTAAAAGGTAATAATTTGATATAAATTGAATTTATGACTGGAGCCATAAAATGGCGTCAATTAAATTACGAATTTGCGTAATCAAATAAAGTAATTGAGGGATACTGGATTGTTAAACCGATCGCACACACGATCGCTTAAAATATTATGATGTTACGGGGAGAACACTCAAGCCACTCACTGACTAGCGACGATACAATTACTTAAATTATTATATGGGACTAGTATGCCTATAATATAACTTTTATTTGATTCATTTGGTTGAAAACTGTACAAAAATTACTCGACAACGACAATTTGTATTTTTGCATTCCGGTAAATTTGTCATCCGTAACACTACTTCGTACTCAACAGACTTTCAAATAATGAAAAAAATGTTACCTTATTCTCCGACTCGGAGACTATAGAAACCAACAACAACATTTGGCGTACAGTACCCCTTTAAGGCGGTGAGTAAGATTATCGTTCTGCTGGCGACTGGAGAGGTCGAAGAGGGGCGTGTTCGCGTTTGTATGTACATGATGTGGATGTTTTGGGTGGATCTAGGATAGGAGATAAATATTCTTACCTTTTTATTTACAAGTTCATTATTCCTTTGTAGTGCCTAAATTTTCTTTCCAGGCATAGCTGGCATTGTGGTCCGTTACACGCTAAGCAGAATACACGAGGCGGTGGAATGTCGAATATTTTCCTCAATGCGGTCGGCATCCTATTTCCCCACGAGTCTATATTAGGTATGACATGGAAAAGCGCACGTTCTTGTAGGGTTGGAGGATTTTTTTTTTGGACTATTTGTTGATTGGCTGTCTGCACTTTGGCTAATTCCCCCAGTGAGCTAAAGTCGAAGAATGCGTCTATTTCTAGTTGTAACCTGATTTGCTCGTTTGTTAATGGTTTGCCGGCCATGTTGTGAAACCTTTAAAAAAAAAGAAATTCCAACAATCTTTGTGCGTGTTATAGGCCCTATATAGCAATAAAAGTGAATTGCGATGTCGTTGTTGCTTTTAATGTCTTTTTTTTTACGTTGTTGGTTCGATGGATGGTATCGATTGGGTATATGGTATAGGAGGGACGGGGCATCTCAAATAACCAGCATGAATTTTCCTAGCAATCGCGTCGGGGCATGGTAAGATATATCTCGACATGCCCTTGTGTGGCCCCGAGTGTTCAGGACGTGGGGATGCATTACCAGGGGGCATATTTTTTTGTGTTGCCTATTGGCATAATTCTTATATGTGTTAAAAGGGGGGGGGAAATATGAATAACAAAACGAATTAGTATAATTATTTATTGATTAGCAACGAAAACATTGTTTTCCTTGTCGATGGTGAGATATCCTGGTAATATGCCATACAATAAGACTATTATTGTGTCATCCAATGCTGCAGAGAATTTCAAGTCGAGTTGAGTGAGGCCTTTATTTGCGCCAGTTCCGATTTCTCCGTCCGGGTAATGCAGAAAATCGTGTATCCTTTCTCAAATTCGTCCCTGTTGATAGTCACATCGGGAAATGCACGAACCAAACTGTTGTATGCTTCTAGGTACTCTTTGGAGCCGAAGTTCATACTCAGTGGCTTTGATGGCACTGATATTCCATCGACGCTAAAAACTAGTTGACTGCAATTGTTTCCCTCGAAATTAAATCCGTTTTGAGTGTAGTCTCCGTTAAATGCTTTCGCATTCACCATGGTGATAATAACTCTTTGAGGAATGTCTCCTTGAAAAATGTCGGTAGTGGAAAAATTGAATGATCCTTTAGGCACAGAATAAGTTTTCATCGAAGATTTGTGGTAATAGTACAATGCGTCGTACTTTGACAGTTCTCTTTCTATCTTTCTTCGTGTATCGTCAGTTTGTTTGACGAAACAAACTGAGTATGTATAGCTTTTAAAATCTTGATTTTGTATTTAGGATCCGTCTCTGGGCTCATCAGAGAAAACGAGCTCTTGCTGGGCGTCAATGTTATTCTTATTGGTACTCCGTCCAAAATGTATCCGTCCTGTTGGCACAAATCATGTTGTAGTGGCCCATAAACTGTCGTTTCGAAGTCTTCAAAGGCATCCATCCTGCTATAAACAGCCGCGTTTTTCCCTTCTATAGAAGGGTCATTCATGTGCTCATTATCATCTTTTTGGAACAATTCCTGCGACAAAGCATTTCTCTGTTTATTCGCATTTGAGTTTAGTAAAATATCTAGATATGCCTTGTAAGGGTATATAGGCCCTGGTATGGTAGTTTGTTGTAATTCTATATTCACTGAACTGAATATAGAATGTAGTGGTATATTAACTACGCACACATCGGGAACTGTTGTTCTCGACGGTGTATTGTTGTTTGCGGCTACGGTAGTTGCTTTAAGTTTGGTTCCACCTTCGTCCATCAGAGAAATCTTTAGCTTTAGTATGCTGTCTTTCAAACTGATAAAATCGTTTGACGTTGCTGGAACGTAGAATTCCAAAGGCGAGTTTCCCGATATATGAGTTATGGTGTTGTAGTCCGTCCATTGTTTAGAGATGTAATCACTTTCTCTATTCTCGTTGAATGTAGGTAAAACTTCCATCGCTAGTTAAACACATATTTTTTTTCTTCTGTATCCTTTTGCCTTTTTTGGTAAGTTTTTTAATTGTTTTTTTTCTTAATGTTCCTTATGCCTTTATTGGTAAGTTTTTTAATTGTTTTTTTTTCTGAATGTTCCTTATGCCTTTATTGTTCTTGGAAATCTTTGTAGATAGGGGCAAATAAGTTCTTTGTTTGACGTCGAAATAGTACTTAGTTCCCATCATTTTCCAACAGTAATGTGCAGTAAACTGAGTCTACTGTTATTGGTTTCAAACTTCGCCCAGAAGATATATCCTTATAAAAGATGAAGTCTGTTTGATCGGCACCTTTATGCTTCCGCACAAGGGCTCATCTCGGTACAAGGCTTTTAAAATAGGTATTCTGTGTGTGTACACCGTTGACTCTTCACACCAATCGCAGCATACGAATATAATTCTTTTCAATGGCATTGGGTGAATGGGTATTTGTTCCAAAGTAATCGTGGTATTTTCAGTCCATGGAACGTAAGCCATGAAATCGCCCCCGGGATTGACTGGAAAGTAATCTTTGAATTCTTCGTTGCATAAATAAAGCCTCATCGTCCGTAATTTACCAGGTCAGCTTCTGATATTCAGGAATCAAATTTTGAACCCCAATTTAACCACCTCACCAGAGCCTTTCCTCTGCTTTTCTTTATTATTTTCTCGATCCTATATATATATCGTGTTATCGTCCACTCGAGCCAGTTGCATTTCGAACTCGTAGAATTTTCCAGTAACTGGGTCCTGGCTCCAATCGACCAATTGATATAGGTTTATGCGGTCTCGTCTGAATCTTTTTATTACGGTAAAAATTTCGCCAGTCCAATGTTTGTAATGTTCGCGTTCGTACAGATCCTTCACGTGTGAAATTCGAACTTTGTCCCCGTTCTTGTACTTAAAAGTTTTTCTCTTTCTTTCTTTGCGTTTTTCGCCTGGTACAGTTCCACGTCTATTGTATTGGCCCCGTTCACCTCAAAATGTGCTTGCCCTATGGATCTGTGCTTAGTCGCATTATAGCTTTTTATAATATCGGGCAAAACGGTACTGTATTCACCACCTCCGTGGTGAACTATGTATCTGTATATGCGGGATTTTAAATTTTATATCAGTCGTTCCGAATAATTTGCCTTGGTGTTTTGGTTGTCAGCCATCACATGTTTTATTTTCTCTCGTTTCAACACGCGTTGTACCAAATTATTGTTGTATTCTCGGCCTCGGTCTGTGAAGAATATGAGGGGCCTGTTAGTTTCTTATCTAAATATAGACACCAAAGCTTCACTGACGTGAACGGCATCCTTTTTCTGTATTGCCCTCGCCCACGCGTACCGGGAGAAAACGTCGATACACACCAATATGAATTTCATCGGGCTATCAGCGGCCGTCATGTCCGCTAGGTCGGAATGCCAAAGAAAGTAGGGTCGTGGTATACGCTTATTCTGCTTCTGGGAAATCGGCACCTCGCTGGTCTAACTAAGGCGTAAGTTTCTTGCGATGATAACCAGTCGGTAATTTTCTTTCTGCTGATCTTATGAATGCCCTCATCTTTCGCAGCTCGGTATAGTTTCTGTATACCTCCTAAACTGCCCGGTTTCGCGGGATTGTAATATATTGATTTCAGGGTAATCATCCATGGCACAGAGACAATTCCAATATATGCGGTAGGACTACGTCCAAGTGTTTCTTTATTCCAGTAATCAGTATTTTTCCACTCGTATGGCAGGTAAAATGTACTTTATCACGCCTGAATGTAGCAGCAGGAAACAGTTCGGCTTCGAAGCTACCTCCTAACAACGAAACTATTTTATTGGCGTCCAATTTATGCCAAAGTCGTGCTTGACTGAAGAAGTGACGACGCGAATGTTCTTTATTTTATCGCAATACCCTAGCTTCTGTATCACTCTGGCATACTTTCTAAGTTTCGTCACTACTGTAGTGTGTCCATCTGCTTTGCCCATAAATAAAATTTTCCCGTTTTTAAACAGCCAGCAACATCCGCGTATGGTTCTCTTCTTCCAGATTATAAATTGGGTTTTGCAAATGACGTTAGTCAATTTGTAGGTCAACTTTTTCAAGTCTACTGTACAATTCAAGTTACTGGAAAGAACGAAATTCGTGAAATGAACCATGTCTGAATGATTTAAAAAACAAATAACCTCCTTATATACAACTTACCACACCGCAAGCCTCAGTTTTCTTCCCTCGGATCATGCTTAGGGGGCTTAAGTTTCATAGTCGGTGTGGGCAGAGCTATTCCTGTACACGAAGAGAGAAGGCACCCCATAGCGTTGTGTCCTCGCTGCTCAGGGAAAGATTAATAACAGAAGTTATAATAATGGTAAACAAGATTATAATTTGACTAAAATACACAATTTCTGATCTGGGAAATTTTTTCCCCATGCAAATCCATTGTTCGCTGTCCATTTCTGTCTTAGTGAAGTCACACGTTCGTCCTTATAAAACTCCAGTAGAAGAACAAAACTAAGCACAAAACACACGAGCTAATGCCGTTATAGCTTGTCCACAAATGGGGCAGGTCATAACAGACATACTACAATATTTACAAAACTCAGCGTGTCCGCAAGGAAGTGCACACACTTCTTTGTCATTCTGTTCACATATAATACAACGTGAGTCTGCCTTTTGTGCAACTTCTTGAGTGTCATCTAGTTTCCATACCAAGCTGTTGGTAATGTCTCGTTGAAACATATTATTTCTTTCCGAATCTGCGACCGTGTCTATGAAACGAACGTATTGGCAGTCCGGATAATAGTTTCTGTGCTCAGATAATGCATCATCGCCTTCCATCCAATTTAATAATTCTCCTCCGCATTGAAAACATTTCACGTTGTCACAGAATCCTGTATAGTAAAATCCAGATTCACATAATGTTCTGGGGCACATAGGATGTGTCCAACCTTCGTAGCTGTCCAGTCGTGAATTTAGTCCGGACATATTTGGTATTCTCGGAACAGGTTTGGGATATATTCCGTAATATGTTGTAAAGAATGGCTCACTCTGTGTGCGCACATTTTGATCCATTATTAACCGCAGCTAAGCCTGAACTAATGGTCCGAGTTATGAAACACCGGTGCTTATAAGCATTTTTATAAATTGGATGTTGTTTTTGTTTTTTTAAGTTATTTGACCAATATCGGCCGATATTGTGTATTCATTTTGCCGCGATATCAGTTCCAGAGTTAACACTAAATAGCGTTCAAAACGTTTGTGATATACACAACATTTTAAAGTACCGAATTGGTTGGGCAAACATATATATATATAGATTTATTTGGACAGCCACTCAGCTAGAATTAAATTCTTTCTAATAGCTTCTGGTGTTTCATAATTCGAAACATTTTGCGATTTCGCTGCACTACTATCATCACACTTTTTTAACAAGCGTTGATACTTTTCGAACGGTATCAAAATATTTTTGTGAAACATTACAAATCTCTTAGTGGAGTGTTTTTGAGTAAAGTTATCACTCCTTTGAGGTTTCTGATCAGTCGAACTTTCTTCAAACCGAGTTTGTTGTTCGACAGCTTTCTGTATAACTCTTTGTACAGGTTCAGCCTATCCAAATTTGAAATTAACAAAACACCTCGCACTACGTTTAGTGCAATTTCTGCCACGCTTCTCACTTGGTCGTAGGTTGCGGAATTCAGCAAAGCCCTGGCTTGTTTTTTCGAATCTGTGGACGCTAGCAGAAACAGAAAATCCAACGAATGTTTAACTGTCTGGCTTGCCATTCAAAATAGGATATTCTCCTGGGAAAATGTCCGTCCTAACCCTTAAAGCTTCGTCGGCGTTGGGAGTTAAATCCACTATTAGATATTTGTATTTCCTGTCCACAACACTGTCTTTATAACAACTCGGTAAGAAATTAATTTGGCCCGGAAAAAGGTGTTGGCCTAAATATCTTATAGTCGTTAAATCTCTCAGTGACTTGAAAAGCACTAAGTAAGATGCGTTGAGGGCTATAGTCCTAGCACTAGACCCCTGTTGGTATATATTTTGCGTTAATAACATTAAAGTCATATTTTTATGGTGCGTTCCACTAGTGAACAATTGTTCCATCGATTTGTTCTTTACAAATTCTGCGGCCATGTCGTCGAAAACTAACATTGAGGGAACACCATCAGCAAAATTGTCTATCGCCTCCGAAGACGGCAGTCCTTTGTGGAATTTTATGCCAGAAATTTCACTTTCCATTTTATCAAACAAATCCTGGAACGTAGAATAACAATACAGTACTTTCTGTGGTGGATCTTTTTCGATCACGGAAGTTAAATTTTGTAGAAACTTATACACAAAACTTGTTTTGCCCGACTTTGTAGCGCCAGCCAGTATACAACTGGAATTCTTTTCGAATGGAATTAGAGCCATGATGACAGTCATCCATAGCCTTACGTATAGAACTCCTTATAACAGAATACTATCGAGGTCATATTGAGATGTGCCAGGAACGAAAACGGCCAGTGGCACGGAGAAAAGATGACAGTCTTGAACGAAGAACTCGACTCAATGTTCGAGGATATACTAACAGCAGCGCGGGATGACATCGATGACAATGATCTGGGTCGCGTCGTCATTCAGGTATTGGAAACAACTGGCACCGACATTAATTATGGACAGGGTAGCCAACGTGCTAACTTCTCACCAGAACCTGTCTTTGGCCGGTTCATTTAGAATCACCGTAGGAGCCATACGTGAACCTAGAGGATCAGGAAGAACACCGATAGATAGTCCACTATCTGAATGGCAGAACAAGTCTATGGTGTCTATGGACAATACGGATCACACCTGCTTGGCGCGTGCTATCGTGGTGTGTGTGGCTAGGTTGTCAATAGAAAAAGATAATTTTAAGCGGCGCTTTCCAGGGCAGTCCGACATTGGCATCTTCTTCCAGCTCGGCAAACTTCTGAGATCATATTATATATTCTTATAACAGAATACTATCGAGGTCATATTGAGATATATCGTTCATAATATAGTCCTGAAGCAAATCGAAGGTGTCCCCCAAGCTTAGCGTAGTCGACGTATTTCCGAGATAATTTTGCTCCCCAAAACTTTGCGTAGATGAGGCATCTATTCCAATTTTGCTTTGTGGTTCCAGTACACTCGTAGATGGCGTTTGCGGCGGTGGGGAAATGTCTATAACATTGACTACGTACGGAATATCTGGGCTACTTGGCTCGTGGGATTGTTCGTCTGTGAAACCGAAAGGCAACGATGTAAAGTCAGGCCTTAAAATTCTTTTGTCCATAGTCATCTGCAAAGTTTTTTCATTGTGCACAGTATGTATTTGAAACTTTTTGTTGCACTTGAATTTTTTCCTCTGATCCATCTTGATCTTAGATATACTTTTGAAAAGCAGACCCTTCATGGCTTCGGCATTTATCTGGTTCTGAATCTTCATATCTATCCCTTTTACTTTGCAAACCTTTCTGCCAGTTTCGTGCACTTGGTATGTGTAGCTTTTAGCCCCGGTACAGTAAAAGTACTTCAAAGTATGTTCGCCTTTAAGCAGATCATTGCAAAAGTTGCCCATAAAATTGCCAGTTGGTATACTCTCAGCGCCAGGAACTTTTTTCATCACGATGTCCGTATATATAGCATTTTGGCCTGCGATTTTCAGGCCTTCATATAGCTTTATTCTGGCTTGACACGTAACAAAAGAAGCTGTAACTAAGCTGGCATTATGTGATTGTTTCTCGTAACCTTTATTGTGTCGGTAGGTAACGTATATACAGTCATCTCTGGCTGTGTCTAGTAGGATAGCGTCTGTAACTGTGTACCTTGGGTCGTACCACAAACTAAAGTAGTCGGCCGGCTCTTTGATCATTTTGGTTACAGAGTAATCATCTCGTTGGGAAAGTTTTCCCCATAAATTGTTGAGGCAAAATTTGCCCATTAGTCGTAAGTTTGGATCCGGGCTGTCTAAGGCTATTGGGTCCAACTGAAAGCCTTCTTTGTCGTGAAAATCGTCCAGAAACTGCTCCCTTTTCTCGGCAGTATCGCAATATTCTGGAAAGCCCGAATTTTCTATTTTCATTTTCAGAAAAGTGTTAATGTAAGATGCAAATATTCCTCCCTCTCCCGTTTCTCTGTCAAATTGTGTTGTTTTTGGGTAGTCCCAAACTTCGAAAATATGGGTCACAATATAGCCGTTTTCCACAGCCTTTTGAACCTCTAAAGTTACCCAACAAGCCGTCAATGTTCTGCCTAGTACGCCATGATTACACGGTCCTTGCACGTTATCCTCGGCACATTTTCCACACAATGCGAAAATTAGTTTGTTTTCTTTACCGCATCTTATTGGTAATATAGGGTGAATCATTCCCCTAGGTGGCAGTATTGTGCACTTAATAAGTCCAACATATTCGCTTACATCTAGGCTGTCGAATTCTTTTAATACTCGTGGGTGCCCGACTGGAAAGAGTCAATTTTTGCATATCGTAGGGTACAAAGATACCACGTCTAGTAATATTAATTCACTGTCAACCCGTTGTTCAGCACACAGCGTATATATAAGCTTCGCACCTCCCACCGTACAGACTATTCGCGGGCTTTTATTGGGCATTTCTACCCTGATCGAGTTTACAAAATCTGCGATTCCATCGGCGTTTTCTTTCATCATCTTTTCATATTGGCATTCGCATATATATATTACTTTACCATGTTTAGGCTAATTCTTCGAGCTGTCTATCCGTATCTACTTTTTGCCTCCTCGTACGTCTTGTCCCTCAGAGGATATAGGTCATCCCGATTTTATCTACATTCGGTATGCTCATGAAAATGGCACCCCAAAAATTCTTAGAAAGTGTGCCCATTTTCTTCCGAGTAAATGTGGCCGTCCATTCTATAGTTATCAAGACGATACTCCCTGGATGAATTGAAAATGGTCTGAATATCGCAATTATCGATGTGGCTCCTCCAATATAACCAGTGTCCTGCTTTTAAGATTGTGGTTGCTCGGGAACCTCGTTCAAAGCATTTAGTTCTGGTTTGAGATGATTCTTTTTGAATATTTTTAGGCAAGTTGAAGCTAAGTAAAATGTTTGTGTCAAAAGCAAACACCATTGTTTTCTACAAACATTTCCGTGAATTTGCCGCAGCAGGTCGTCGTAACACGGCAACGTCACTTTGGCAGTATTCAACCATGTCTTGTTTGAAATTAAAAGTATTATCCTTGGCGGCGAGGTACCATTTGTCAAATTCGAGCCGCCTTTCCTCATCCATGCCATCGTAATCATACAGTGATTTATCGGGATATGGCCCGATGTAGTAGGCCTACAAGGTTTCCAGAGATGTAAATTTGTGTGGCCAAAAACCTTTAGAAAGTTGTGTCACGCCGAACGTTTTGGGCATTTTTGCGAGTGGCATCGCGATAAAACGACATGGTATCCAGAAATCTGCATTTAGAATATTTCATCAGTATTATTCGTGTGCCCTCGCTGCACAATGTTAGGAACGACTTTGCTGCCAAAAATCTTCGCCAAATTTTCGATAACAAATTGCATATCATAGCGGCCCCCATTGTGACTGCAAACAGTTATGTCTCTGGGTTTACAAATCTGAGACTCAATTTTGTACAGCCATTGCCTGAAATTATCAATACAATCCAAAGAATAACTATCCAGTCGTTCGCCTTTGCATTTATGGGAATTTCGATTGTCAGGGGCCCTTGGATACACAATTCTCAGCAAATTTCAGCACACAGTAAAATTGGAACGTGCTTGTTGTTCTTGTCCAACATCGTTTCTATGTCGAAAAACACCCAAAATCGTGGAGACTCCATGGTAACATCCGGTGTATTGTCTGGTGTTATAAAGCACGAATGAGGGGTTTTATCCGAGGAATCAAATACGACGTTACATTTGTTACAGTATTTTCGGAAACAAACGTGCGTGTTGGCTCTGTGATATATCACATCACAAGACAAACACATGGAAAATTGCTCGCACCTTTTGCTCGTGACATGATAATTGTAACAATCATTATTGTTGTAAACGCGCTTGCATTTAAAGCAACGACGTATCTGGTTGAAATCTTTGATGCATTCCCCTCCAATAACGTCACATTTCGAACATTTTCCCTTGCACCTGTGTCGTTTTTGATACATGTCCCCACACACGAGGCAATGATGGCGCTTGTTACTTGCGCCAGTCCATGCTGGACGCAAGTAATGTTTTCGGCTCGGATGTCTGTTTATCCTTCCTTCCTTCCGTGAATATGTTACGTCATATATACCGGAATTACATACTGTAAAAAATGAACCGCGCTAATATGAAATGGTTGCATCAATTGTAATTTAAATCCACATATATACTTAATTTGCATTGTTATCTGGTTTTATTTGGTAATAAATCGTTCATAAATGAACAATATTGAATTATTTCTTTCTGGAAACCGATCAAGACGCCATGACGTCACGACGCACATCATGACGTCACAAGCTACATAGGCGCGCAAAACACCAGACATGATTGCGTCGATGTCCAGACAGCTGAGACTCGTATTACACAAACAGGCTAAACCATTCCATCTGCCAACAACTTCGTGTTTTATTATTATAAATATAAAAACTGCATGTAAAACAAACGGTGGGCAACAATACATGCCATTAGAAGCCTATTTTATGTAACTTGAAACTCGAGGAAATGAGTTGAGATCAAGTCTAAAAGATGCGTGCGGAATCGTTTTTTCCGCAGTGACTGGGAGGTGCGAACATATTTCTGAAAGTTCAAAACATTTTCGAAAGATCCTGGTGCATATAAATCATGTCCGGCCAAACAGTTGAGCGCGTGGTTAAATTCAAAAACAATTTCACTGAAAATGTGAATGGGGAAACATGGATTATTAAAATGCCGTATTAATTAACTGGGGAAAACAAGCTTTCTCATTCTCAACGCAATAGACATTTTGAATGTTCCCGAAGTCTGTAGATCAGTCGCTAAGGGCATGTTCACATTGACACATTGTTAATCAAAGACTAACCAATGGTCGCGTTTCTTTTATTTAATTGTGTCGGTATTTTATAATTTACTAGTAAGTTAACCCAATTGGTATCTAATATAGCATCATCGGCAATCAATCGTCTTCACACCCTTCATATGATCGATGTCTACATTGTTATATTAATATGTCAAACAACTCGTACGTATTACTAAGACTATCATTAGTGTAATATATCAACTTGAGATAACAGAGATATTCTGTCCATACATACAACCATTTCAGCGATGGATGAACAGAGATTTGATATCTAGATTTTTGTTATCGATCTCTCAAACGAGGGGCCAGCACCCGTGGTTCAAAGTGTTGTTGGCGAGACATCACACAACATGCCAAATGTGTGATGGGCGCAAGTATAGGCAGCTCCAGTGAGTGCATTCTAGTCATTGGGGATGGCTATGTTTTTCGCCAGAGTATAATGGTTGTCATCTAGTTCGACCACTAAATTTAGCGTTCCAGGCTCCGCAACGTGATCGTTCCCATTAAAAATCGCAGTGCAGTCAGGTCCGTACGCTCTTATACAATATTTCGCTTTCAACATACTCTGAAATCGTTTAAGTTCCGGAATTCCACACGGCGCATCGGTACTCACGCCGGCGATAAGACATAGTTTTTTTTAGCTTCCTCGCATCGAAATTTGAATTTTTCCTCATTTTTCTCCATTCGAGCGTCCAAAGTTTGTGCCCATATGCATCGCTGTCTTTGCAGGGCTGCCTAATGAGAACCTCCGCCATAACCAAAGCCATGGTTAAACACAGATGGTGATCAGGTTCGGCTAATGAGTTTTTAGGAACCTCTTGTATTTGTATAAATGATTTGGATTTGTTAAAATATTGTTCTGGTGTTAACCACCCGAAACGAGATCCACTTGGAAATTGCGCTATTATAACGCTCATAGTAAGATTCCCATCGAAAACAAAATCCCGCTTGCTCCGTTGAACCCTATATGCGGCTTCCAGTATATCCAGTCCAGTTATCGTTCTTTGGAACGGAATACAAATTTCGTGATCCAAAGCCGGATGAAACAAAATCAATCTCGTCCACATATCGCTAGAAGCGCCATATGTTTCCCTATCACGGGCGAACACAGTAGCGAGAATAGAATCGAAAAATTCCTCAGCTACATCATCGAACAATATGTCTTGGTCAACTGCCTGTGATTGCAGCGTGTATTCGTGAATTCTTGTGCTGAATTTTCTAGAAGCGACGCTTCTCGTGTGTGTAATGTCGTATAAATTATGCATTGGAGCAGGGTTTATAAGCGATTGGTCGTCTTCCATTTGCAGTCCCGTCGACGGAGAACACCATGTAACCATAAAAGAAAATGGACGATAAATATCTATGGTGTTTTGGGAACGCTTACCAATGTGTAATGTCGTATAAATTATGCATTGGAGCAGGGTTTATAAGCGATTGGTCGTCTTCCATTTGCAGTCCCGTCGACGGAGAACACCATGTAACCATAAAAGAAAATGGACGATAAATATCTATGGTGTTTTGGGAACGCTTACCAATAAGCACACGAATAGGAATATTCGTGACGTAGACTCTTTCGAGTTTGCGATGAGATATAGATATCTATATGTAACAGAAAATGCACAAATCGACGCCCGGAACTTAGAAAAACAGTGCAGCAATGACTTCTATGACTCTATCGGGCAACCTGAGGAATACACGACTTACGACAGCATTCTCAGTGCGTGTGAGGGCAGATTTTCCCAGTTCATGAACACTGAATTCCTTCCACAAACTAATTATGAGCACGTGGATTTAATATTAAAAGAAATCGTTCCTAACTGGTTTCAAATTTTAATATACTGTTACTGTGCAAAGACAATAAAATATGAACTTTTCGAGAAGGACTGGGTGAACGAAAGTAATATGAAGACACTTTTCAGAAAAGCCACTGGGATTGGGATAGACAATGACATATTGCTAGATTACTACGTTTTCGCCAATTTCGAAGAAATAAGCCAAATGGCTCACTCGCTGTTGTTGTGCGGGTCAAACATGAATGTGAAAATGATAACTGGATTTCAATTCTTGGAGTGTAGTGGGCACATGACGATGGACAATCCAGACTTCGAGAAAACTATCGATAAACTATCTTGGGATTGCCAAAATTTAGAGCAAGCTAACGAAAAATGCGCGCAACAGTTCTCTGGCAATCCGTATATGTTATCGAAAGCATATTCGTTTATGCCCAGAAAACTGTTCGAACAGAATCAAAGTAGTCACGCTGTATCGATATTTCCCGAATTTGTGTGGTTGCCACAGCTAAGAGAAAAACAAGCATTAGCATCAACAATGAGGCTTTTGCATCAGAAGCATTTTTCTTGCAAAGAATGCGAACTCGGCGTCGAAAACCAGCTAGGCCATTCATGCTTATATTGGGATTCAACACAAACATTAAACGAAGCATACGCAATATTAAAAACTCACCAAGGATTTGAAATTTATAATCTCCAATTCAACCAAATGTTCGGATATCCAGATCCCAATACAAATCATCTGAGGAAATACTGGAATGATTTGCCTTGGAATAAATTGCAACAAGACGTAATACAACTAGTCGACGAAACTAACATTCCGCCTTTTTACACACCAGGCATATACGAAAATTATGTGCAAAGGGGCATTTTTATAGTGTACCGATTGCTGTACGCCAATAAAATGAGACTGACGTATTCAGAAATTAACATATCATCAATAGACGAATGTTGGACGTTCGATTATTCTTACTTGAAATACAAAGGGAGACTACCTCAAACTAAGATTACGAGAATCTGTTGACCTATTTATTATGACAGACAACTCGCAGACCGAGAGAAAACGAGGCCATTTTTGGAGATGCGCCGATGATGGAATAATGTATCAGAAAAGCCCCAAGTGTGCTTATATAAAGCGAAAGCATCTTTATATATAGTCTAGTTCTACCCCCGTTTTTAATAGAAAGGGCAACAAAATTGCTTCAGTGTGAAAAAAAAAATGTTGCTGGAGAAAGCGATGATTAATACAAACAAGCAGGAACAACGTGAACTTGCCACTTTAATGGCTGATATGAAGAAACTTCGCTCCAAAATTAACTCACTGGAACTAAGGGAGGCCCGAATGCACTTGCAACAATTTGTGACTTCGGCAGCGCAGCAAACAAATATCGAAAGAGCACTTGAAGATTTTGAGTGGCTACTTAAGCAGTCTTGCAATTACTGCATTTACGATAAGTTGGGATCGAGCAAATGATATATTCCAGTGGACTTAACATTTGAAGGAGCACTTTTTTCTTCTTCCGAAATAAGTCGCCTCGTAGTCGGGTTGACTCCTTGCAGAAGTGTGTTTATAGCATTTCCTGAAAACTGGGGATCAACTACAAAGGATAGCCACATCGTGGTACTGGATCGTATAAAACACAAACACATACTCGAATTTCGACGAACGATCACCGAATGGGCTCGAGTATTACTGCGCAGTACGTATCCCGACGCAATATACGAAAAAGTCTTTTCACACATTGAACGTGAGCTGGACCTAATGGAATTTAAAATGACATTAAACTGCGTTTGTCATAGTTTGGAAACGCACGAGCTGAAAGTTCCTACGGCATTGATGAGGCCACCCCGATATAAAGGGCCAATTCTGATCGCTTGCCACACATGTAACAATTGCTCCCTTGGCTCAGTCGAGTAAAAAAAAAAATGAATAGTTTTTGTGAAACAATTCTCACAGACAAGGAAAACGATGCGATGTTAGGACACATGATTGATATTCGCAATACAATTAATAAGAAAAAAATTGAGAAATATTTCTTACAACTAGCGATGAAAAAAGGTGCTGCCAAATTGAACAATGCGTGAAAGATTTGGGATTAGTTCTGAATAGCCCATGCTGCTAACGGGATTTTATCGCCACTGGGAATAGAGGGAATAGAGGGACTTTTGCCTGAAAGATTGTTGTTTGAAAACGATATGGCTACGAGCGTGACATCACTAGTTATTTCAGTTTCGAAATGCCGAAACGTTTTTATCGGATTTCCCGAAAATTGGATAAAAGCACCTCTATGCGATTCCATAATGGCTGAACAGATGATGGTGAGAAAGGAAATAATATTTTACAATCACAGCTGGACCGATTAATGGCCGATTATTGCAAACAAAGAATGTAGCAATCAATAACTAACCGAGGGGAAATTATGACTGAAGAGAGTAACAAGCATATAGAGTCCCATAGTCAGTATTTCACGGATTCAATTAGCGAAGAATGCGACTGCCTTATGTGCTCATATTCACTCAAACCGAACAGTGCTTCGAAAGAAACCCCGATTCTGCCAAAATTGCGCGTGGCATCGCCTGCATTGGCAATGTGTAAATACTGTCGCTGTTGCATACCTTACCTTAGAAATAGTACATTATTTACTATGTTTTAAATATATATATATAGTAACATATTTGTGTATATATAAGCGAGGCTTTCCCAGTTATATTCTGTTCATGTATTCAACCATGGACGCATCGACGGTCGAGTTGGAGCTTACAAACGCCAAGCTAAGAGAGTTGGTTGCAGAAACTCAAAGTGTCGCAAAACAAGGAGCTGACATTTTGTATTCCTTATCTGGGAAGGCGAAACGCAGCATGGAATATAGCAGTGATCAGAAAGGAGCGTGTTTTATTTGTTCTGATCTGCAGCATTTTTCGCCACAATGTCCGTTAAGGAAAAAGGCTAGAAAATGTGCCTTTACTGCGGGAAAAACGACGACCATTATTCCACAGAATGCCCTATGAATCAACCGAAAAGAAAAAAGTGATTGGATTTCACGGACCTATGTAAACACGAAAGGCTATTGGATTGTTTAAAAAAAAAATTAGTGTTAGCTCTATTAAAAACTGAGTAATAAGCACCATGCTTACAGAAAAGACTGCACTGTACATTCAGATTGTTCTTAAACATTGAACTGCTTCTTAGACAATGTTAGTATTTTGTGAGCATTAGCTCTTGGATTTAAAAAAAATGGTTTCCACATCAAAGCCCTGAACTATAACATTCGATTCAGAAAACATTATGGACTAAACAATTACAGAACCATTCATACTCTCACCACAGAAACATTCTGGACTGAAATTGCAGAGACATTCACAACAACGTCGGACTAAATAAACTCATTCACGGCCTGCCAATACTGGACTATGAAAAAAAAAACTCTATTCTGTTAACATGAAATAGGAATACATTTGATTGTTTGGAATAAAACAGGATAACCATTAACTCACTTGTTTGTTTTTAAGAAATATACCCCATTTGATAAACACAAGCATATATATATATATATTGTGATATAGGTACAAAATAAGATACCATAATTAAACTCACCACAATAAGTTAAATCCTTTACGGTTAGTATATAGGTATGAAAAAAAACAACAGAATATTATCTCGTCAAGAAATCTCTCTTCCCCCAGAAAAAAATTGCGTGTGATTAACTATAAAAAAAAAATCCAATTTTATATAGGCAAGCTGTCTTATGCGAATAGCAATTATCGTGGTAGGTGGCAAATAGCTTATACATTTCCGTGAAAACAATATTGGCTTTTAGTTGATGACGCAGTACCTACGTACGTGCCACACCCAATAAGTATAGTGGTCAATTATTTAGCGCGAAAGAACTCATAAAAGTTATGTTGGCGAAACATATTTACCTTTTTTTTTTACCTAATGTTATGTAAACAAAAAAAACACACACTACAGTTCCTGTAGTTTGTTTATATTACGATAGTAAAAATAAAGAGCGTTCTTTGTTACTGCATTCCTGATATGAAACTATTAAAGATTGCATCATTTGCGTGTGTGGTTGGCCAGTAGAATTGCACTATCTCACACACACTCAGGCTTTTGTTTAGATAAAATATATTAGATGCTGATAATATGCTGGCGATCATGGCATACATATACTAGTGAAACTGCGCGTTTTAACGTTTATTTCTGTTTACGCCATTTAAAACTTATATAAATATTTCGATAACGAATGACTCCCGTGCCTTTAATCAATAACATAAAGCCATTCGAGCGGCAGAGATTCTAATAAAAATAATAGACTCGTGATTTACTTACAGAAACCAGAGCCAGATACAGAACTGAACTAACATACACCAACAACTTCTTATTGGAAAATCAAAACAGCCATCACATAACAGGACCACGTAAAGTGATTTTCATAATCAACTTAAAAAACAGATATAGAACCATCAAATGCTTCGAACAACAATTGCAACGCCACATAAATAAAATTTCAATTAATTTGGAAGAAATAAATATTATTAATAACTGTAGACTTATATCGACAACGAGAAGTAACAGAAATCCGTCGGTGCAAGAAATATTAGAGGAATTATCAATCAAAGTTGCCTGGTTCGAACCAACAATACAACAACCAGCATCGTACGAATTAGCAATAAATACAGCAACGACACTGCGATTCAGATAGAAGTTTGTTGGAATTTAAAGACTTCACAACATGGCCGGCAAACCATTAACCAACGAGCAAATCAGGTTACAACTAGAAATAGACGCATTCTTCGACTTTAGCTCACTGGGGGAATTAGCCAAAGTGCAGACAGCCAATCAACAAATAGTCCAAAAACAAATCCTCCAATCCTACAAGAACGTGCGCTTTTCCAAGTCATACCTAATATAGACTCGTGGGGAAATAGGATGCCGACCGCATTGAGGAAAATATTCGACATTCCACCGCCTCGTGTATTCTGCTTAGCGTGTAACGGACCACAATGCCAGCTATGCCTGGAAAGAAAATTTAGGCACTACAAAGGAATAATGAACTTATAAATAAAAAGGTAAGAATATTTATCTCCTATCCTAGATCCACCCAAAACATCCACATCATGTACATACAAACGCGAACACGCCCCCTCCTCGACCTCTCCAGTCGCCATCAGAACGATAATCTTACTCACCGCCTTAACATGCATATCGGTGACATGCACATAAACATGCACATATTCACGCATATTCGCCCATAACCAATAACACGCATATAAATACATGCACATGCATCGATTTATGCATGCGCATACATGCACATAACATACATGTATGCAAAGTTTCGTGATCATCCGGAACTCCATACTACTATAGCAGGCTGACTATACATGCATTTATATAAAACATATTGCATGTGTTCAGTTTGCATGAGTAATTATAGATGCGTGATTAAATGCTGGTTTGTGAAGCAAGTTTACCCCCCCCCCCCCCCAATCCGATTTGATGCACTATATTGCGAGCGCACTCTGCTACCATACAAAGCAAATATTCGAATAGGAAATGACGCGATATGACAAACTGCGGGATGTGGTGTGATGCGGGACAAGTTGACAAACTGCGGGACAGAATAACCAAGAAAACCATAGTCAGAAATGGTAACATAAAATATTTTGCAGCTTTAATTTAGTGATTGTGAAAATTCGGTATACAGTCTTAGTCGTTATTTCGTGAGAATCTGGATTCAGAATCCGAATCCGATTACGGGGGGGGGGGGGGGGGGGGGGCTAATTCCCGATTCTAGGTCATATTTTGAAAATGGTCTCCGATACTATGTTTAATGTTCTTCCAGCGTCAAACATGGCTCATGTATTTCACACAAGTATCATTTGTATCTTATATTTATAATGTTCAAGTCATGCTTTTCTTCGATGTGTATATACATGGCACCTAATTAGCAAACGATACGTACAGGCCAGCAAACGCAACAAACAAACAGACCCGATTTTAAACAAATACATATACTAACTTATGACTAACTCGGGGGAGGGGATAACCGGTGATCTGTATATATGTTTAACTTGTTTTGGTAGTCATGTTGCTTTGCCATTACTAATTATTTATTTTTGAGTGTAATAACATATGGGAGAGGGGTACCCTTAAGTCAGTCAGGACGTGTCCTCCAATCCCATTGTCTGTATAAACAAATGTATGTGTTATATATCATGTGTTATCTAAATTTGACAAATATTTGAAATAAATATGTCTAAACTAAACTTTGGTACATTTTCAGCAGTTGGAAATTTCATGCATGACACAACATTTATAGTTGGACATTAATTTGACACCATATATAGGTTGGAATTGTTCTCATTGTTTGATTTTTTTCAACAAGTAAAAGTTGGTAATTTTCCAATCTTAGGGTGTGTCAGCTTGGATATTTCCAAGGGGGTGCAAATGGAATTCTGCGAAGCTGTGAGTTTGATGTTTGATTCAAGGAGGGGGTGTGCAGTTTTGAGAAAACCTCTAGCCATGTCTCTAGAACTTGTACGCGTTGGTACTTAAGCGGGGCTAATTCCTTATTCTAGGTCAGATTTTTTAATAATCAATACATTGACTGATATTTCCACTATACAGTCCTGAGATCCTAGAATAAGCTTTACATTTTGTATTTGTGCGATTGGGAGATGCAGTTCACGTGCGACCACAACATTAGCTCATGGGCAAAGCTTTATTTTCCAACTATTGTACAGCACGTTGGTCAAAAAATGCCCGTGTTTCTTCACTATACAGTGACCATTGTGAAGAAACGAATGCATTTAACGAAACAAAACTTTTTAAATATGAAATTGCTATAAGACTAGATAGTACATACGTGTATCTGATAATCCATCATTATCATATAATGTTACTATTTGTTGTATTAGAAGGAACATATAATAACGAACAAAGCAGAAGACATATCCATGCAGGTTCACGTGAATTCGGTCAATGGTGACGTATCCGCCGAATTTGAAATCGACATGCGTTCGGGCGGTATTTTATGGGCAGGGATGGGGTAATTGTAATTTGTAATTGTAATTGACTGTAATTAATTACATTTTTTCAAGTAATTGCATGTAATTGGTAATTGAGTTTATTCTCAATTACATGTAATTGCAATTGTAATTGGTTATGATGTAATTGTAATTAGGGTCTAATTTCAATTACTTCAAAATCACAGGTACTTGTTATTCTCAAAGTTCTCTTTCATGATTCATCCAATTATTTCATCCAAACAAAGTATAAGACTGGTGACTGGCTATCACTATGTTGTCACAACACTCGAGTTTCAATTGTGAATTCTGTTGACACCACGTCTGGCGTCCTGCTGTTTGTTTGCTTAAGCATTGGTTAACCTTTGATGCTTGTTTTGATAAATACAATGAGAAACCAACTTAACATAATTGACAATAGATCACTAATATATCACTCTTGTGATCATGTTTTTATTACCTCCATCTGATATGGTATATAAGCAATGGTAATTGGGAGAAATTCATGCCCTTTCGACAATCCCGGGGCCAGCCACCCCAAACCACTCGCCTATATAGAAATTCATACCAACCATTGCTAATGTTATCAACATGTCTACAAAAACTCTGGCAGCATTTTGATCTGCCGAAAGACACATCGGGTCCTATGAAAAAGTGCAAACTTTGCCCAACTACAATCTCCTGTTCCAAAAGTTACCTCCAATTTTGTGACACATCTGAAGGTAAGTTTCCATTTCTATGTACTAGTATTGTTTAATTGAATTACATTTCAAAGTAATTGTAATTGTAATTAATTACATTGTGAAATAGATGTAATGGGAATTGTAATTGTAATTGAAAAATGTTGAAGTAATTGTAATTGTAATTAATTACATTCACAAGTAATTGCCCCAAGCCTGTTTATGGGTGCAATTTTGAAATGAACATGATGAAAGCGACAATGAAATTGACAATGATTTGCTTCAAGTTCGCCATCAATCGAAGTGCTCCCCCAGCGTTACTATCAATAACATTATTATTTGGCTAATTTCAGTAATATTCATCGCGGTGTGTTTATATCACAGCGCGCGGGGGTGGCTTATTACGCGCGCCGCGTGTATATACTAATGTACAAATTCTTGTTTCGCCAGAGTCATTATTTCGTGGGAATTCAGAATCCGAATTACGGGGGCGGGGATAATTCCTGATTCTAGTTCAGATTTTGAAATTAATTAATTTGACACCATATATAGGTTGGAATTGTTCTCATTGTTTTATTTTTTCAACCAGTAAAAGTTGGTATTTTTCCAATCTTAGTGTGTGTCAGGTTGGACATTTCCAAGGGAGTGCAAATGGAATTCTGCGAACCTGTGAGATTGATGTTTGGTTCAAGGGGGAATTTGAAATTGACAATGATTTGCTTCGCCGGTGCAGTTGGCCGGAAATTTGAGGAAACCTCTAGCCACGTCTCTAGAACTTGTACGTGTGGGTATTTAAAGGTACTCAATCCGAGCAGAGGGTCCTATATTACTATTTCTTTGGCTTCGGGGGTAAAAAATATTTGATTCGAGTCGAGGAAACAGATAAATTGCGGGTGTAAGATGGATAACTCTAAAATCAAGTGGTTAGTTATTAACCAATTGATAACCACTTGATTTTAGATTTATCCATCTTACACCCGCAAGTTGTCTATTGAAATAGAGGTCTGAATAGTGCATGAAATATCATGCAGAATAATAATCAGGCCAACATTGTCGACCGTCGTTAAATGGTTCAAGTACGCAAATACCGAGTACGTTTCTAATCACATTTAGTCCACACAAGTACGCAAAGAAAACTAATACTGGTTCTCGATGAACATATTAACAAAAAAATTAATGACAAGCCGGCTGAACACTGGATGGTTTACAAACAATCTCGAGACTCGTTATCAACAATTTCCGACAAGGTTTCATACGTGATCACCACCTATTATTAAAACAACTAACTGGTTGAGAGAATCCATGGCTTCCGATTATTGGAGACCAATTATTCATAATTACTTCAAGGATTCTATATAGGCCTATTTATCGAGAAATCTAAATAATAACATTGATGTAGCATGCAAGCAGTTTTCCATTGTTTGTGGTACCTTCACTTGATGGGTTAATCATTGTCTACAATACAAAAACAGTTACTTCGCTCGATTAAGTACATGTATGTTGTAAAATAGATGCCAAGCTTCGTTATAATACCAAGTTTCTTATGATCATAACTCTTTCGCTGTAAAAATACAATTCTACAGCTGTCCGGGCAGTAGTATACGGGACGCTATCGGGGCAATTCTATCGATTTTCCCCACTTTGTTTCACCCTATTGTCTTAAGGGGCCAATGGTAGGGGTTTATGAGGGGTCCTTATTGTATGAAAGCCCCTCCTTTTCCTTCTCACTTATATGATAGGTGAATGAATTAATGAAGCCACTCCTTTTCCTTCTTAATTATTTGATAGGTTTTAATTAATTAAAGTCGCTCATTCTTAATTATATGATAGGGCGACGAAGTTCCTCCTTATTCGACCCAACAATGGCCACCAGAATTATTTAGCGTCAGCAAGCCTCGTGCACCTGTTTGGACCTTTTGAAACAATGGAAGTGTGCAGCTGTTTGGACCACGTGCCGACGCTTGGTTAATTTTAATCATCCCGCCGCAATTATTTAGCTTCACCAAGCCTCGTGCACCTGTTTTGGACTGCGCGCGATCGTGCACCTGGCTGGACCATGCGTTTTCGAAAGCGTGCCCAAACCTGACTAATTTATTCACCCACACCACACGTTCCCCGAACAATGGAATCCCGCCCCTTAAATTATCATTATCAAATCCGGAAATCATACGGGAATCAATCAAAAACGACTTCCGGATTTGATTGACATCTAATGGACAAACATATTTACTCTATAAAAGGTGCACCAGCTTGTTATACTGAGCATTGATCTACACATTACCAGACAAATGTAAGTACATATTTAACAACAATAATTCTAAAATGTATCAGTGAAACATCATATAATCACTACTGTTTTTAATTTAAATAATATTGATCACTCTTTTAAATAATATTTTTACTCTTTTAAATAGTTTCGAATTTAAATAATTTATCACTGTTTTAAATAACTGCTCTTTAACACTTTATCACCATGTTATTTTAAAAAGCATTTGTCATATATCAGTTTGTTTTTCACATGATCAATTTTAGAATTAATGATATTAAATACATTACCCCCACATCAAAGAATAACGAAATAATCCAGGTGAATATTCTTTTATATAGCACATGTTTATTCTAAACACACTCGTTTAGCGTCAGGCTGTTCGTCCGAACTATCCTCGCCCAAGTCGTCAGTGTCCGAATCTTCAGACACAATAGCAAGCTCGTCAGTATCCTCGTCTGATATTACTATGATGTCATCTTCGTCTTCTTCTTCAAAATCCCACGGTATATTAATCAATTCAATAGTGTCATCACTGAAATGCTGGAAATAATAAAAAATAAAAAAAATACATTAGTTGTCTTCTAACCCAGTATATAAATCACAAACTGCTTAAAAATAATCTCAGTTATTATTAAATAACCATCGGATACTAAGTGAATGAAATGAAAATTTTCCGAAACATACCTTGGCTCTGGGATAATCTGTGGAAAGTATTTTTGAAATTATGCTAATGTTTGTAATTCGCCACGTTATATACAACCTAATATTTCACACGTTCATTTGACATTCAACTCAATGTTAACACGTGTCAATGACACGGCAAGCTGTTTTTTCAACGAGCTAGACTTATTCGCACCAAACAGGTATCAAAGGCACGCTGAGTGCTATACACACAATGAAACATACTTATCGGTCGCGCTTCAAAAGAAAATGACATGCGAACATTCAGAAAGCAGTTTGTTCACAACAACAAATTTCCAGTCATAACAAACACCCCCGACTAAAGTTCAAATTAAATTTATTCGAGGACTTTTTTTATGTTAATGTGATAATTATTGGTGCCGACTGTGGTAACAAAGTTATTCGATCATCGACTGAAAAGACATCTAATGTATATTTATATTATCATAATCATCATTTCGACGCTATTACCAGTGTTACAGGCTTCTTTGCGTAGGGATATTTCTGTGAAAAATGTTTGAAACCATTCAATAACAAAGACGGGCACCAATGCGCTAGTTACTGTATTTCTTGTAAATCCAAGGATTGTGTCATTGGAACTAAAATGACTTGCCGAAATTGTTGCGCAATGTGTCGTTCTATGGATTGCTTCCTGCGTCATAAGAGCGGTAAAACACCTCATTGTTTCCAGTTTCATAAGTGTACAAAATGTTTTTAAATAGTCAAGATCAAGGAACGGAGTATGGAGGAACACCGCTGCTACGAATACAAGTGTCTTTCCTGTAACATCTATGTAATCGGTGAACACGACTGCTTCGTTAGACCTATGAAGAAAGTGAAGAAAGGTTCTAAGTTCATTTTTTATGATTTCGAAGCGAATCAATCTACACCTTACAAATGTGACGCTTACGAAAATCGTGGAACTTGTCCGGAATGTTACGCGGATACCACTTGTAACACCTGTAAACGGTGAGTAAATAAAGCTGTATTGTGTACGCAGCCTTATATCCCAAAAGTTAATTAAATTCTACAGTCAATGAACCCATAGCATATTGTCAAACTCTCACACATTAGACAGAACACCTGCGTTTATCGATAGTGTCAATGTTCCACACAATGTGACACAAATGTATACACATTAATTTGAACGGGGCAGACCGTATTGTAAAGCACTGTGAGAATTTTAATCAATAGCATAGTCGTTGAGTAGTGTCAAATGGCTGTGTGACGTCAGTCGATGGTATTGTCAAAGGGCTGTGTTTCGTTTGGGTTTGATAGATGGCTAATGTCAAAGGGCTGAGTTTCGTCGAATGTTTGTGACGCTGACACGCTCATTGTGGGGGCCTGTGTGAGGGTCGAATCGGTGCTGATCGGTTCAGCTATATAGCTCGGTTGAATATCAGGTCCTAAGGTCGGCGCTACGGTGGTAGGTTGAACTATATAACCCTGTTGAATAAAAGGTCCACTGCTAGGTTGAAATCCGGCTGATGCAGGTTGAAATCCGGCTGATACAGGTTGATAATTGACTGGTTGAAATCCGGCTGATACAGGTTGATAATTGACTGGTTGAAATCCGGCTGATACAGGTTGATAACTGATTGGTTGAAATCCGTTTGATACAGGCTGATAATTCACTGGTTGAAATCCGTTTGATACAGGCTGATAATTGACTGGCTGAAACCTTGACACAGGTTGAAATCCGTTTTAGAGATGTTGAAGTCCGGCTGATAAGGGTTGATAATTGACCGAGGGGGGTGCTGTTGATGGCTGGTTCTGTTCCAGTAATCACTGCACGAAAACTGGAATTTATGCATTTAATAAATTCCAGATATATGAGCATAAATCAGAAATTTATGTCAATTTATTCACTGAATAAATTTGTATAAATCCCGAAATTTATGCACATATATTCACCGATTTATTCATGAATAAACTTCCAGATTTATTCCAAATTTATTCACTGAATAAACCCACCTTTATTCAGCAGGATAAACTCGCATTTATTCTCACGTTTATGCATTCATTTATTGTCTACCTTTTATGCATAAATACAAATTTATTCACCGAATAAAGCTGCATAAATATATGTAGCTACATTTATTCTGGTTATAAACTCAAATTTATACAAGTTATTCACGGAATAAACCTGCATAAATATATGTAGCTACATTTATTCTTGTTATAAACTCCAGTTTATGCACATTTATACCCGGTATAAATTTGGATTTGAACATATATATCCATATATATATATTTGTGAAATCTACTTTAGGGTGACATTTGGCTTGTAACCAGCATATATGGTGACACTGATGTGTATATCTATATTAAACTATACATATACACATGTGTCGCACTGATTCTGGTATCTCCATGTGTATTAATTTGCCAACAAAATGCTGCCCTATTGTTGGTTATACCAGTCACAAATAAAACATGAACTACTTGGACATGGCACTTTGTCTCATAGTTGTATCTTGTCGTAAATTTTCGTAGTCTCTGCAATAAAGAATAAAAATTAAATAATTAAGTGATCGCATCGAAAATACGTATAAATATTAAAATTTAAAAACTAAAATAAATTTTTTTGTTTTCTGCTAAAGAGTGATATCGCCCTTCAAGGACCACAATATTACGGGATTCAAACTTCAAAATATTAATTGAGTTACAACATGGATTTTTTGTACAATGAATTTATATGCGTATATCACCCTTACATGATCACTATTTTACGCGATTCTAACTTCAAAACGGGATTACATCATGAATATATTGTACAATGAATTTATATGTGAACTGGCAAAGGGTGATATCACCCTTCCATGATCACTATTTTACGCGATTCTAACTTCAAAACATGATTACATCATGGATATATTGTACAACGAATTTATATGTGAACTGGCAAAGGGTGCTATCACCCTTCCATGATCACTATTTTACGCGATTCTAACTTCACAACGGGATTACATCACGGATATATTGTACAATGAATTTACATGTGAACTGGCAAAGGGTGATATCACCCTTCCATGATCACTATTTTACGCGATTAAAACTTCAAAACCGGATTACATCATGGATATATTGTACAATGAATTTATATGTGAACTGGCAAAGGGTGATATCACCCTTCCATGATCACTATTTTACGCGATTCTAACTTTAAAACATGATTACATCACGGATATATTGTACAATGAATTTATATGTGAACTGGCAAAGGGTGATATCACCCTTCCATGATCACAATTTTACCGATTAAAACTTAAAAACGGGATTACATCATGGATATATTGAACAATGAATTTATATGTGAAATGGCAAAGGGTGATATCACCCTTCCATGATCACAATTTTACCGATTATAACTTCAAAACGGGATTACATAATGGATGTATTGAACAATGAATTATATGTGAACTGGCAAAGGGTGATGTCACCCTTCCATGATCACTATTTTACGCGATTCTAACTTCAAAACGGGATTACATCATGAATATATTGTAAAATGAATTTATATGTGAAATGGCAAAGGGTGATATCACCCTTCCATAATCACTATTTACGCGATTCTAACTTCAAAACATGATTACATCACGGATATATTGTACAACGAATTTATATGTGAACTGGCAAAGGGTGATATCACCCTTCCATGATCACTATTTTACGCGATTAAAACTTCAAAACGGGATTATATCATGGATATATTGTACAATGAATTTATATGTGAACTGGCAAAGGGTGATATCACCCTTCCATGATCACTATTTTACGCGATTAACCCTTTACCCAACAGAACGGCCCTGTGCCAATGCATTCTCTTATATATGCGAGTCGACCATAGGTCGCCTCGCATATATAAGAGAATGCATTAGCTTAACACAGATTAAAAATGATAAAATTGTCAAAGAATGTAGAAAAATATTATAAAAATTGTTTTAAAAATGTAAGAAAAAATTATAAAATTGTTAAATAAGGTAAGAAAAATTATAAAAAGTGTTAAAAAAAAAGATTTTTTTTTAGGCCAATGCATTCTGTTATATATGCGAGGCGACCTATGGTCGACTCGCATACATAAGATAATGCATTGGCACAGGGCATAACTGTAACCATAACAATGTGGTCAATTAACCGGTTCCAATGATATCCATATTTGTATGGTGTTATTGAGACAGACCAAAGATATTTTAGGCCGTTGAAGCTTTATTTGGGCGTTTTTGGCCGTTTTGTTGGGTAAAGGGTTAAAACTTCAAAACGTGATTACATCATGGATATATTGTACAAAGAATTTATATGTGAACTTACCCTTGGTAAAATTTGTAATTAGAAAAGGAATTTAAAAACGATGTGGAGATCATGTTCTAACCCAAGCAAATATACCCCCCATTGCAGACGATGCCTTAGTTTATACAGAACATGCGAAAACAAATCCATATAAATACTTGCCTCATGCCTCATGGAACACGTCTTTACTATAGCAGTGATGAAGGGAAAAGAATGATAAAATCTCCGACGATGGCTTTTGTTATCTGATGCTGTTCTCGCAATGTATGCTTGCTGCCGACATATGGTAATAGTTAAATTATTGGCTCAGAATGAAACCGGGCGGCGAGTTACAGTGATAAGCAAAATTAATGCACGGCATCTATAAGTTATTCGGTATATGTACATCGCCGGGCCAACATTAAAATTCTCGATTTATTTAGTATGATACCTGATTTGGTATAACTGAATGCCTGCATTATGAGAGCAGTACATTATCTGCAGGGCGTTTTGTCAGGATGCCTGATGCAAAATATATTCAGCCATGCATGGGCCTTTTGTGGGTAAACGTTGTCAGAATGTGATTTGACTCAATAGTGTTAAAATGACAAAAAATGTTTACCACATTGCTATAAATGTTCACTGGCGACATAATAGCTCTACTGACCCGGCACTGTTCCAAGAAAGGCGAATTTAATATGCATAAATGCATGCATAAATTCAGGGTCCTAAATTTATGCAACATTTATGCGAGATTTAAAAATATAAATGCAAGATTTATATTTTTGTATAAATGGGAATTTAGTATGTATAAATGCATGCATAAATTCAGGGTCCTAAATTTATGCAACATTTATATTTTATAAATCTCGCTTTTCATGCAGTGAATGTTAGTTGATTATACAAATCGATATTTATTCCTTGTGCTGTATTGATAGAGCTCAAACCGTAACTTCTAGCTGTAATGCCGAGACCATGCAGGTATTGGGCGTTTTGTGAAGACGTCATCTGAATATAAATAAACATAGAGTGAACTAAGCATACTTTTTTTTTCGTTTATATATATTAAAGAACTCATAACGATTTTGATTGGTCATGTTTTATAGATTGACGACTCACGGTTGAGGTTTAGGGTTTTTTGATTGGTTGATAATAATAATAAACAATAAACATTAATGACTCACGGTTGATGCGCGCATTTTGCTTGTTTGATAACCTGTTTCAACACGTTTTTAAAATAAATCAATAACTATTGGTGTCTGACGTCTGATACGCGCGCGTTTTGCTTGTTTGATAACGTGTTTCAACACGTTTTTAAAATAAATCAATAAGTATTGTTGTCTGACGATTGAGCGGGCGTTCTGATTGGTTGATAACCTGTTTCAACGCGTTTTTAAAAATAAATCAATAAACATTATTGTCTGACGGTTGAAGGCGCGCTTTTGATTGGTTGAGAGATACTATATAATAATGTTATGAAGATATATTTTCCATTACGAAATATATAACTATGGCATGTTTAACGCACCAAATCGGAGCTCAGAAATTCGTTAATGTCAGTTAATTTAAAGGGGAAATTCGTATCGACATACGCAGATGGTTGGATGGTGTCACTCCCACTTTGAAGGGCGTTTCATTGGACAAAAACCTTTGGTATAACTTATGTTTATACATTGAAGATTTGCAGACTGCTATATGTGACGGAAAAACTGCACAGTTTCATATTGGACGAAAGACATTTTTATCATATAGCGAGGACTTCAAATTGGTACATGTACGAACGTATTGCAGAGATGATAGTAATGAACTGAGCCCAACGAAGCGTGGAATTTGTCTGACTATTACAGAATTCCAGACTTTATGTGAGCTGAAACGTGACATTTCGGACGCTTTCACCCACTTTAAGGATTTTATTCCTACCCACCAAACACTGGGGCCAGGATTAGTAATATGTGAAATATGCAGTTAAGGCACAATGATGGATTTTTTAAATAAAATATTTTAATTGTACCTTCATCGTTTGTTGTTTAGGATATACCCCGTAGTGTTCAAGTTTAAGCACATGCAGTTAGCTTTTGAATCACTGTGTTATAACCATTTTCAAAACGAGATTTGGCGTATTCTATAGAGCGCTTGTCTCCACCTCCCGTTACCATCTACCAAAAAAAAAAGTAAATTCTAACCAATCAAAGATTAAGGCATGATTAATTGATGGTATATATATTGGAAACACATTATATTTTCTCATTCACTATGTTTACTTCGACCCCGAAAAAACAATTTTAAAATAGTAACATCATTAAAACATAACTGTTCTCTATTTTAATGTATTTAAGAGCATATTTAATCAGCTTTATAATAACGTACTTATTTAAATTAAGACATAAAGATCTTGATGTTTAACACGTGAGTAACATTTCTTTACGACGTTATCGACAAAGCCTTTTTTCATATACCAGATTTGTTTTCACATGATCATTTTTTAATCATTACATTACCGTGAATTAATTATTGTGTATTTTTGTTTTATAGGTGCAGAGAGTTCGGTTTGAAGGGGAACCAAGCCGAGAACCTGACCAGTGTTTAATTGAGGCTGTTCAGGAACCAAGCCGAGAGCCTGACCAGTGTTTAATGGAGGCTGTTCAGGAACCAAGCCGAGAACCTGACCAGTGTTTAATGGAGACTGTTCAGTATAATGTACGTGTAATTTGAACTTTAGTCGGGGGGTTTGTTATGACTGGGAATTTTTGTCAACAGTCTGCTTTTCTGAATGTTCGCGTGTCATTTTCTTTTGAAGTGCGACCGATAAGTATGTTTCATTGTGTGTATAGCACTCAGCGTGCCTTTGACACCTGTTTGGTGCGAATAAGTCTAGCTCGTTGAAAATACAGCTTGCCGTGTCATTGACACGTGTTAACATTGAGTTGAATGGTAAATGAACGTGTGAAATATTAGGTTGTATATAACGTGGCGAATTACAAACATAATTTCAAAAATGCTATCCACAGATTATCCCAGAGCCAAGGTATGTTTCGGAAAATTTTCATTTCATTCTCTTAGTATCCGATGGTTATTTAATAATAACTGAGATTATTTTTAAGCAGTTTGTGATTTATATACTGGGTTAGAAGACAACTAATGTATTTTTTTTATTTTTTATTATTTCCAGCATTTCAGTGATGACACTATTGAATTGATAAATATACCGTGGGATTTTGAAGAAGAAGACGAAGATGACATCATAGTAATATCAGACGAGGATACTGACGAGCTTGCTATTGTGTCTGAAGATTCGGACACTGACGACTTGGGCGAGGAGAGCGAGGATAGTTCGGACGAACAGCCTGACGCTAAACGAGTGTGTTTAGAATAAACATTATGTGCTATATAAAAGAATATTCACCTGGATTATTTCGTTATTCTTTGATGTGGGGGTAATGTATTTAATATCATTAATTCTAAAATTGATCATGTGAAAAACAAACTGATATATGACAAACGCTTTTTAAAATAACATGGTGATAAAGTGTTAAAGAGCAGTTATTTAAAACAGTGATAAATTATTTAAATTCGAAACTATTTAAAAGAGTAAAAATATTATTTAAAAGAGTGATCAATATTATTTAAATTAAAAACAGTAGTGATTATATGACGTTTCACTGATACATTTTAGAATTATTGTTGTTAAATATGTACTTACATTTGTCTGGTAATGTGTTGATCAATGCTCAGTATAACAAGCTGTTGCACCTTTTATAGAGTAAATATGTTTGTCCATTAGATGTCAATCAAATCCGGAAGTCGTTTTTGATTGATTCCCGTATGATTTCCGGATTTGATCATGATAATTTAAGGGGCGGGATTCCATTGTTCGGGGACACGTGTGGTGAATAAATTAGTCAGGTTTGGGCACGCTTTCGAAAACGCATGGTTCAGCCAGGTGCACGATTCGCGCGCAGTCCAAAACAGGTGCACGAGGGTTGGTGACGCTAAATAATTGTGGCGGGATGATTAAAATTAACCAGGCGTCGGCACACTTCCATTGTTTCAAAAGGTCCAAACAGGTGCACGAGGCTTGCTGACGCTAAATAATTATGGTGGCCATTGTTGGGTCGAATACGGAGGAACTTCGTCGCCCTATCATATAATTAAGAATGAGCGACTTTAATTAATTAAAACCTATCAAATAATTAAGAAGGAAAAGGAGTGGCTTCATTAATTCATTCTACCTATCATATAAGTGAGAAGGAAAAGGAGGGGCTTCCATACAATAAGGACCCCTCATAAATCTCTACCATTGGCCCCTTAAGACAATAGGGTGAAACAAAGGGGGGAAAATCGATAGAATTGCACCGATAGCGTCCCGTATACTACTCCGGGCGAACATCGAGCTTTCGTTAGACACCAAAAACGAGCTCTCTGTGTGATATATTCTTCGAGATACCGACCGTACCACGTAATGAGACATTCTAGCGGTCCCACAGTTTGTCATTGTGTCCCGCAGCCCGTCCCATCCCGCAGTTTGTCATGTCCCAAAAACGATACACAACATGACCAATCGCAACTTCTCGGATTAACTGCTACGGAAATCACCGAGGTTTGTCGATTGACAGCATGACACCAATAAGCGAGGGCACTGGGTCGCGGCCGTATTTATATTCACCCAGCTCCGTTTCGTGGTTTTAGAGATTCTAGCTTCCAGTCCCGGTTCCGTGGTTTTAGTGCTACTGGTCAAAGTTTTGGAGTAACATTTCCATATATGGGGTTTTTGAATTATTCATGACTTCCATATATGGAATGCAACTCCAAAACTTTGACCTGTAGCATTAACACCACGGAACCGGACCTGGTGATCCAATATGGCCGCGAATTAGTGACAGGGCGTATCACCAAACAATTTATTGCTACGACCGCCCGGTGCGCCATGGTCAGGAAAGGGTTTTTGCAGAAAAAAGTGCTGCGTGTATATATCATTATTTATAAAAACGCCTTGGTCTGTATTTTTTTTACATCCAGTTACCCAAGCGTGTAAAAACCTAAACGCACACATAGGCGTCAAGCCGAAAATCACTATAAAACATCCAAAATACGTTCAAAGAAGAAGCCACACATTAGTCGCCATATTATATACCATTTTAAAGAGGAAGCTCCAAAACATTGTATTTTCAACTTATTCGATGTAATAAACTGTAAATATGTTTTTGTTGAGATATCGACGTCTGTTCTGTGCTAAAGTTTCTGCACAAAGTCGATTATTTTCGATGGAAGGGGAATAACTATATCTATTTAGATATAGAGATTCCCCTTCCATTGAAAATAAACTACAGTTTGAATTCTGTTGCATTCTGGGAGCCATAACGTGGGGAATGGTTTTATGATTTAAGCTATTCTTATATTACCATATGGGCACCTTCTGAGACATAGACATTCCAAATGGTGATGACTTATAGTATATATTAATTACGGAAGCGTAGAGGCGCCAGATGAATTATATTGGTATCTTGCTGCAGCAAGTTAACTATCTTGCTGCAGCAAGTTACTATCTTGCTGCAGCAAGTTACTATCTTGCTGCAGCAGGTTAGTTATCTTGCTGCAGCAGGTTAGCTATCCTGCTGCAGCAAGTTACTATCTTGCTGCAGCAAGTTACTATCTTGCTGCAGCAAGTTACTATCTTGCTGCAGCAGGTTAGTTATCTTGCTGCAGCAAGTTAGCTATCCTGCTGCAGCAAGTTACTATCTTGCTGCAGCAAGTTACTATCTTGCTGCAGCAAGTTAGCTATTTTGCTGCAGCAAGTTAGCTATCTTGCTGCAGCAAGTTAGTTATCCTGCTGCAGCAAGTTACTATCTTGCTGTAGCAAGTTAGCTATTCTGCTGCAGCAAGTTATTATCTTGCTGCAGCAAGTTAGCTATCCTGCTTGTAAACAGCGCCGATGCATAAATCGGTATCCATGCAGGCTGCTTGGTCCTTGGCATTCTTCGACGAGAAACAGAGCAACATATAAGACATCTGAGTGCCACTTTCTCCTATAAAGGCCTGCTTTCTTCAAAACACGTTGTAATGTCCGTCTGCTGATCACTACGTTATTAACGTGTGCTAAACAGTAAAGAATTTCCCATTGTGCCAACCCGATTGCAAAATACAACTTCACCAAGTCCACAGTGGGGAGGCCATTTCCTTAGAAGGCAACAGTTACTGGTGACAGGATGGGGTGTGGGTGGGTACTACCTATATACGAGCGCCTGCGGCGCATAATATACTATGGGTGGCGGGATGGGGTGGTGGGTGGGTACTACCTATATACGAGCGCATGCGGCGCATAATATACTATGGGTGGCGGGATGGGATGGTGGGTGGGTACTACCTATATACGAGCGCCTGCGGCGCATAAGATACCAGCTCGTATATAGGTAGTAGCCTACCCACCCACCACCCCATCCCGCCACCCATAGTATATTATGCGCCGCAGGCGCTCGTATATAGGTAGTACCCACCCATCACCCCATCCCGCCACACATAGTATCTTCTGATATCGTGCCCATGCGCAAGCATGCTTTGAATGTGTTGAACACGTTGTCTAACAGTAACTTGATGCAGGATAGATAACTTGCTGCAGCAGGATAGATAACTTGCTGCAGCAGGATAGCTAACTTGCTGCAGCAGGATAGCTAACTTGCTACATCAATATAGTAACTTGCTGCAGCAGGATAGCTAACTTGCTACAGCAATATAGTAACTTGCTGCAGCAGGATAGCTAACTTGCTGCAGCAAGATAGCTAACTTGCTGCAGCAAGATAGCTAACTTGCTGCAGCAGGATAGCTAACTTGCTGCAGCAAGATAACTAACCTGCTGCAGCAAGATAGCAACTTGCTGCAGCAAGATAGTAACTTGCTGCAGCAAGATAGCTAACCTGATGCAGCAAGATAGTTAACTTGCTGCAGCAAGATACCAATATAATTCATCTGGCGCCTCTACGCTTCCGTAATTAATCATATTTTATGGCATATATTGTTATTAAAACCGTATATCAAGGCACCATAAAAAATAATCGGTGACTCGAAAATTAAGTGGGCCTTTAACTGATATGAACGATCAAATGCTTTTTAAAACGCAGCGAGTGTCGTTTCGTTTCAGGACTTCTCGAGAGAATTCGTGATGGCGAGAGCGTCGTTGTTGCGGAAGGATATCTGTTCGAGTTTGAACGTCGTGGGTATCTTCAAGCTGGTGGTTTCGTACCGGAAGTAGTTATCGAGCACCCGGAACTTGTGAAGAGCTTACACGAAGAGTTTGTCCACGCCGGAAGTGATGTAGTTCTCGCATTCACGGTAAGACTAAATATTCGGCAAGCTCCAGAGTTGAGTTCCCTGCTACGCAGCACTTACCGCTGCCAGCACCTACACATATACTGTGAAGAAATCGGAGACTTCTGTAGGTTACAATTCATTCTGCATTATTCTGAGAAACTGAACTGTCCATGCATATTCATTTGAAAATTGTCCAGATCAAGCCAAAATGAATTGTAACTGCAAAACACTTCAATAAAAAATGTTAGATTTAATTAAGATAATACACATACCGGCAGCGGTCAGACATAGCGTAGCGAAGGGACTGAACTCTTTTTTTTTTGTATCTTGAATATTCGGATCAATTTGTAAATTAAAGCGAGTCGAGCCAAACATCGGTTTCTGCCCATCACGTTCCAGCGTTGGCAGAAAATTGCCTCGCATCATGCAAACTGCAAGACAGAGTTCAATCCCATGCTTCGCTGGCATGATCACACATAATGTGGAGAAATCTCTCTCATTTTGTTTTATTTAAAGGCCCACTTAATTTTCGAACCCTCAGATAATTTTATATAAAATATATGCCATATGATATACCATTTGAAAGAGGAAGCTCCAAAACATTGTATTATCATCTTGTTCGGTGTAATACTAGTAAACTGAGAGCATGTTGTTTTTGTTGAAATACCTACTTGTATTCTGTGCTCAACTTCCATTATTTTCAATATCTCAAGATATAGAGTTATTCCCCTTCCATTGAAAATACAATTTTCGCATGAATTTTGTTGCATTCTGGGAGCTATAACGGGGGAACTCTTTCTACGATTTCAGCTGTGTTCTATTTCTCTATGAGAATCTTCTGAGACACAGACGTTTCAAATGTTGATTAATTATAGTATATTAATCATATTTTATGGTATAAATTGTTATTAAAACTGTATACCACAAAAATAACAGTCTTATATTAGAAACTATCCATAGATGCAATATGGGAAAAGTGCAATATGTTTTAATTTTAATTACGGATGTTATAGGTTGATATACCATCACAGGTTGAGATGTTTTGTGTATATATAGTTTATTTAATTACAGATCGTAATTACTTAATACGGTTATAGGATATTACCCATCCTTGTTATGGGTGCATGTAGAGAACTTTATCTCTTCCAATTATAATTTTACCCTCTTAAGTATAGCAATGCCGTTGGTGTTATAGAATGGTTTATTTGGCTGGATAGCAGCTACAGGAATGATTTTATTTCTAAGGTCATTGCAGGTTTCTTTGGAACATTGCAGGTTGAAAGTGAAATTAGAAGGATGTAATTTATTTTTTAAGAGGGGTGAATGTGGCGGTGATATATTTACATGTAAAGGTAAATAATGCATCAAAAGTAGGATTTTAATAATATCTGCATGTGCATATCTTACTAACTCTTTAACATTTTATTAGTCCGTAATTAATATTAACTCCACTATCCCTCATAAACACATGGTATCGCTTTAATATTTAGTTTCGCGCTAAACCCTAAGTCAGCCCAATATAGTTGGATTGGGATTTGTTGTTTACCAGCGAAAAAGTCAGTTTCCTTTATGTTGAAATCACGGTGCAGATAAACCTAACAAATTGTTATATAAACTACTAAATAAAGGAATTAAAGTTCTAAATATGTTCATAAATATATTCTACAAGTACAAGGAGACACCCAGACTCAAAACTCATTGTTTAGAGTCTGCATGTACGAGTTTGTCTATGAGTCTACGAGTTGCATGAGCTATCTATATTTGGCAGGTTGCTGATTGTATATTATTGGAGTTGCTGCATGCAGGTGATGAGATGTTTTATAGATGAAAATATATAGAGAGAGGAGTTCTCAGAGAACTAGTGTAATGTATTGAACTTTGATTACCCCCAGCACCTATTGTTCACTTAGAGAGCCTGAGCCCAAAATGGAGAATTAAGCTGCGAGTTGAGTGAGGTGGGTAGAAAGGTGTAGACATTATAGTGACAGTGTTATTTGAACATTGAGATAAATGTATATCATTTCATGGATTTAGTCTCGTGAGACAAACTGAGCTTAGCCGAATATCCGTGGAGTTATAAAAGGATATAAACTAATGGGTACCGGAAATATATATGAGTTAACAATATAGGGATGATGTCGCATTGGTCTTGCTGATCTCTTGCAATTGGATCACCAATATTTGATGATTCAAACGGACATGTGGCGTTGTATTCATTCTGTCTCTAGAATATCATTCAGACTTTTCGATTGACAATTCGGCTGCATTATACTCATGTCTTATTCCCTCCAACAAATCTTCTTGTTACACCAAAGGGTCGGAATTGCCCACCATTGCCTTGGCAACAATTTTAGTGAAACCGACTGTATTCTATGAATTCTAACCATTAGGCAATTCTAGTTCTCAATAACCATGCGGAAGACGGTTTTCCATTTGACAATATATATTTTATATAACAGCATTGCTGCTGAATCGACAACATGCCGACAGTTTGTATATATATATATATATATATATAGCTATATACATATATATATATATAACATTTCGTACATAACTGCATGCATGCACATGTGTGAAGTTGAAAATTAAAATTCTAAATAGCGGACAAAAAGGCATCCATTTATGCGAAAATTCTCCTTATTTATGTGCGCGGATCGTCCATTTAATACCAACTGTAAGGCATATGCAGCAGCACAGTGGTTTGTAGTCAATATTTCGCTTAAGATGGAGATGCCCGTTTTGCATCAATACAGCCAAATATGACAAGATATTTTCAACAAAGTATTTCTCTGGATCTATCTGGCGAAAAATCTTGATTTTCACATATCATCACCTTCATTGTATGTATAATCTGAGCAGTTATTAAGAGCGAACAAAAACAATGGATTTTAATACATTATTTTCTTTGTTGTCCCTTTTGGTACCGAGAACTGATAGAATAATTAATAAGTTCACACTAAACTCCAATCCTCAAACAGCTTATTGTCTTGGCTCCATGAGAGGAGGCTTCATTTGTATCATAATGTGGAGTTAGATTTTTAATTGCATAATCTTGTGTCATACCCCCATATATTATAATGAAGAATAAAGCAGTCAGAGATATTCCAGCCCAATGAAAACAAATGTTGATATGCAGTGTGCTCCACTCAAGCAGGGAGCAATCAACAGAAATTAGGTCACAATGTTAAGATATATGGTGGTCAGCTTTAACTTGGTTATGAAGCCATGACCCAGAACTCATCTCAGCCCAATTTTTCATTGAACAACATGAATGACATGAGAATTCTCAAATATAGGAAATTATTTGTTGGTAGTTGTCTTTCTAAGTGAAAATAAATATCAAATTTCATGAATCAAGAAAAATTAAGTCTCCTCTCATGAACTTCAGATATTATATCATGGACATATGATCTGCAATTTTGAAACAAATATAATTTACGGAAGTTCTTGGTACCTGACAACGGTGAAATTTTTTAATATTTTCCTCGCCATAAAAGTGAAGTAAATGAGATTATAATAACTAATTGTTCTATGTTTCTTAAATATTGTATCACAATAATCGCTTGTACCAAATTTCACAAATAAATTCCTGACAGATTTTGAGAAAATCCATTTAGAAATACCAGGAAATTTTGGCCAAACGTGCATTTGACCCTTAATGAAGATAGACTAAACTAAAACATGAATATTTGCTCCGATTTGGAGTCAAACTTTGGAAATAACATTTGAGGGAGTGCCTGTGGCATGGGGCACATACTGTGGAAAATAAAATGGTTCCCATGACAACCGCTTCAATTATTTGGTGAACAACCTGCCAAAGGCCATTGGTGGGAACCCATGCATTTTGTGCTTGAAGTAATGAAGTGGGTCCCAATATATAGTACTATCATAGCTATGAATTTAACCATTTGGACATATGGATCGAGTAAAAGTCAAAGGCTAGGTGTAAATAATTAAATACATATAGCTTAAATGCAAACATTTAATTGCAAATACAGGGGAGGATCACAATTCTTTTCCACGATAGAAGGTCGGGTGCATTGGTCGGTGTTGTCGGACCCACAAGATCACAGGGGTCTGTAACGCGCTCCGCTGCCCGCCCCCTTTTGCACTGCCCATATACACCGCTTCAATATACGCGCCTGATTTACGTTAATGGTACTGTGATTATATACCATTAACGCGAAGCAGGCGCGTATATATATATGAATCATTAAAAATTTTGGCGCATATTTCAGTCTGGTAAAAAATGAAAAAAATAAGTTGGTAGAACACGTATTTGGTGATCGCTTGGAACAAATAGACATTATGGGTTATTAAAATACTAAAATGGAGGTTTAACCACCTATAATTCGTAATTGGTTGGGTTGTGAATATCGGCTATGCATATATAATGTCTATACTGTAACAACCACTCTTTGTATGGCTGTTATTAAGAAATAATGGAACTACTTCATTTTATAACTCGAACATGTCAAATTGGGTTATATTACAACTACTAAATAGGATTTTTCATATTCTATGGTGTTAAATCATGCCTTGTCCATGTTTAGTATCAACTGTTTTTTCTAAAATAACATTTTGCCGATACTAAAGATTGCATCAAGAGAGAATATTTTATCATATTGAGTATTGGTTTAATGATCTGAATCAGATAGTTCCAAACCACTGGCCATTCAAAATAACTCCCTTGGAATCACATGACTTAGCATTTTTAAATGTCATTATTCCCCGTGTTACAGGGAGGACATTCAAGTTAAATTACAGACAACAGTCGTTACAGGATAGACATTTTGAACATACCGGTGCGGCTGATATCACACTAAACGACCAATATGTCCGTTATGTCGCATTTCGAGTATAACGCAACACTAATACAATTCCGCAGTCTGTCGTGTATAATGCAACATGGATGTGGTTATTTCATAAATGACTGTGGGATTTCAAATGTCATATATTACATTAAAGACAGATGTGTTACACAATATACGTAACCTGTGCATTTGGACTCTTCCAGTTCCATGTCGAGGAAGGAAGAGCAGTTTATATATTCGGGAGCTCACTTGTTATAGAGAGTTTCTGTCAAATACCCCTTCTCTTGTCACACAAACGATATGTGGGCTTTTATTGTTACATGAAATACTTTTTTCATAATTGTCTTATTCGACACAAAACACGATGAAAATGGGATATTGAACATGCATTTTTCCAAAAAAAACAGAAGGAAAATGTATGGCTGAAATGAAGAATTCACCATATAGAATGAACTTTGTGGAGACAATAAATAGTGCGCTCCGCTGCCCTCTGTCGTAACTGCACAGACACCAGTCCTGATACACACAGTGGAGCATGTACTAGCGATGTACATGTATATATCAGATATGTATACGTGAGTTACAATCGTGGGCCAACTGGGCCATTCAGATTACTCGCGCTGAGTCACCAGAGAAACAAAATTGATGCTGCTATTTAATGCATCATGCATGTAACCTACATAACAACCCAACTCAATTATGTTACGGGGAGCGTTTCGCGAGAACTAATTTGAGGTTAAGTTACACGACACGTACGTGCATGTAGATAAACATGAATTTATCTGGTCAATAATAACATAGCCCACATGCATGACTACGTACACGATTAGTCGGTTAAGAATAAGTTAAGATTTATGTCCGAAGTATAACATTTAACCTTTAACTGCAATGGAAGATGATTTTCAACCAGTGGTGAGCGATGTGGCAGATACGCGCATATGTGATTTACTGCATATGCGTGTAACCGAAATCGCGTAAAGTGCGCCCGACTCTCACGCAGAGATGCACAGTTTTGAAGCACTAGGATCGTATCCAACACAGGGGAATGAAGAGAGAACAGAATGCGTGCAAATGGTAATTTGAAATATGTTCACGGAAAACACTAAACTAATCACAACTATTGATATCTACCAAACTTTTGCACATATGGCCTTTACAATATCTTTATAATATATCACTGACATTTCAAACTGTAATAGTAAGCAGTATGTGAAACCTTTAAATAAACGGGGAAACTGAGAAAATATACTCGGCCAACAATCTTTCATAAATTCCAACTTTACTCAGTAATTCATTACAAATTGGCATAATTCCTTTATGACGTATAGATACGGTTCCGTGAATTATCTGCACATCATTTTGGTCATGCAAAGAAATGTGCATTCTTCTAATTTATATACCTTATGCAGCTTATGAACAACACCCGAAACATTATGTGTGGCTAGATGGCCCCCGTTTGGGTGCCCATCCTGAAAATTGCTAACTGCATCCCTTGGACTGGTAGTTTCCAACCGATACCTTAAGCTATCTATCTGTCAGTATCTGTTGGATATTTTCAACCGGACTCCCCCTCCTAAGTTTGGAAAATTTGCAACTGAAATTATTACCAACAAAGCAACAAACATTACTGGTTGGAAAATCCAACAATGAGAACAATTTCAACATATATGTGGTGCAATATTTCCAACTAATATTCTGTCAGGCATGAAACTTCCAACTACCAAAGTTCACCCCCCCCCCTGTTGACACGTCCCTATATTCAAGACATAGTTTGGTTACTCAATTGGTATTCAATTATGACATATTTATTGATACATTCAACTAGACATGACACACTCGTCAATAATCACCTTCGCAAACACCCTAAATCGTCCTCTCCCCTTTGCTGTCAATGATATCTGTCGTACCCTCCTGTTTACTCTCTACAGCAGTTTCATACCGTCTCGTCCACACCCCCAACCTGGTGTTTCCCTTCGATTTCAATATATGTCTTATCCATCTCTGCATGCCCTACTTCCGTTTCACAACAATCCTTGTCTACACAATAGTATCAACCTGCTTCTCCTCTGCGCTTTCTTCACAGATGGTATCTGTCTTAACCACCCGTTTTACAAGCCTGTTCACTCTCTACTGCAGTCTCGCGACATATCTATAGCTCTCCGCGCTCTCGATTTACATGATAATCCATCTGTATACCACTTTCCTCGAAACTGTCCTAATTGCATACTCACTATCCACTGCAGTCTCCGGATATGTCTCATCAATACTCTCAATCTCCATATGCATACCACTTTCCTTGACGACATGTATATGACCTACATGTATGTGCACACCCTCTACTGGAGTTGCACTTTACATGTTCTGCCCACACCCTCAACATGTATGACAGATGCTACTTCCAAAAAATTGCGATAGCACATTCGTGAGTTCTACATCAGTGGCATGTTGACATCTTTCTCTTTCCTGTAACCACTATTCAGGACAAAGTGCATGTGTATGAGCGCACCTACTATGGTTCACATTAGAATTCCCAACAATAACACATTGTGCCACATATAATTCGACAGTTTTGTCACACAATTAGGCTATTTTGCGAGCAAATTTGTATTACTGCAACAAATAAACCTTCTAACATACTCTGGTCTTGTAGCGAATGTTGTACTGAATGTAACGAACACGCGATCCAATCGTGAATTAAACAGTGACTAATCATAACTAACTCATCTATGCTTGCCTACCATATTACACCCAAATATAGCCATTGCCACTAATTTATTATTAGTATAAAGGCGGAAGGTTTTTCCGCCTTACACTATAATACTAAATTAGTGACAGCTAATCGTAGTATTTCGTGTAACGTTTATTTGTGCTTGAAAATGTGTCACTATCATGTTAACTTCGATATTTCCAAATCAGTTTCACACTGCCCATCTACATATGAAATATATACACACAGTAAACTAATGCTGAACAGAATAACACACGATTTCTAGCTATTACTTACAATAGTATAACACATGTAACACACTGTCGTCCATCGTGTTACTAGCAGTGTATTTCATGTAACAAAAGCACCATTTGATCCGTCTCACACGTAGAAGGTGTATGGTATATTATTTTCATATGTGTTCGTTCATAACAGAATAAGAGCACGAAGACGACAAAGTGACTAAGCCAATTTTATTCAAAACTAACTCCGTTTTATGTAACACTGTTATATCCTGTAACAATTAAAGTATTTCCCGTAACGAGATTTCACATGATACACCATCCCAGCAAATGGTGTCTCATAGAAATATAACTTCTTCACTAAAATTCAAAGTTAATAAGATACCCAACAGTTTACACGTAATTCCACTTAAAATTTAGGCGCCTATATTTCAAATATAGTCTGATCTCAATGTAATGTTTTATTTCCAGCACCAAAACTGGTCATTCCTGTAATTGTTTTTTTCTCTCGTAACACTGAGGAGGAGACCGTTACATGAGATATGTATTGGCTATCAAAAACAAAATATCTCAACGATTTCTCCATTCAGCGGAGAGATAATGTGGCAATCAAAATGACTTAAAAACATCTCTTCAAAAATGAATTAGAGATACCGAGGTCCCTGGTTATATCGATTAAATTCACGTTAAATTTCAGATGTTTTTTGAAATATACGGTTGTGTGTGCACCTACCTGATACATAGTTTTTTCGCGACTGTTTCTGAAAATTCCAAATCTGCGCACATTTTTGAACATACCATGTGTTCTCACTTTTATAAGGCAAGTGTTGTAATTTACTATTTACAGGTACGGTCTAATATTTTGCTCTTATACCACTTCGTTACAGAAGAGACATTGAGTTGAGGGACAAGAACAACAAATATGTGGAAAGCTTGGATATTGATGGCCTAAGGTTCATTATCATTAAGAGTAATGACCATTTTTCAATTACAAATGAAAGTTTCCATAATTATTTTGAACAATATCTATAGACGGATGAGCAAACTCAAAATTTTGAAATTGGGACATAAGTTTTAGTGGAAATTCAGCTATAAAAGTGACGAGTAGGGAGTGAATATACCGCTACACGGCAGGTGTACGGTATATATGTTATAGAACTCATTGCGGGCCATATATAAAATCATAATTTGTCAGCATATATCTTGTCTGGAAGACGCTAGTGTCAAAGGACAAGAATGTGCGCCAAAATTGACAAGAAAACCAATGTCAGAAATGGTAACGTGCTCAAGATCATATATTATATACCGATGATTGTAATTATAGAATATAAAATATATTGGTTTCGCGAATGACCAACTCAGAATTCCGTTAAAATAACAATAACAACCAGCACCTAATTAACGAACCGGCGGCCGACTCGGTCGTCTCCGACCACAATCCTCAGTGGGCTGCAGAACGAAACATGTCTATAAAAGTTGAAATACATGTATAAGACTTACAAATTATCTTTTTCATTTCTTTTATTTGTAATTGACATAGCTTGTCACAAACCAAAAATCAACATTACTAACATAATAATGTGAAGGACAATAAACGAAATTGAAATTCCCCAACTACATGTACATCTGTTACCGGACTCGGCCTCCTGGTAGCGCAGTTCGACGTTTAAATCCGTCCCAAAAATTCCCATTTCTATAAATAAAACACCTAGTGTAAACTCCAGCGTCCAGGCGAAAACAAAAAATTGTCCATTAGTATACACGCACGCGGCGCGCGTAATAATGACTCTTGTAAAAGCGGCGTAAATGGGCAGTGCAAAAGGGGGCGGGCAGCGGATCGCGTTACATGCCTCTTGTGCTCAAGATACAGTTTTCCCAGTGTCATGTAATTTTAAAATAAACTTTACGAAGTAAAACATTTGTATGGACGTGACCCGTCACCGGTCAGCTGCACTTTAACGCTTTTATGTTAAGTGAACTCCCGATAATTGGCGAAAAAAATTTCAAGCACGATCTGAGTTGAGGGACATCTCAATGCGCCAATCCGATCGACACAATGGCCTTTTCTATAAGAAATGAGAATGTTTGTTCACGCACAAGTAATGAACACTATATACTGATGAGTCAGTGCCTCAATAAATATAATATATCAATATTGAACGGTTCAAATGGTTTGTTATACTATAGTTTCAATTATTTTTTGGAATGGACCATGTGTTCAACATGCACCACTCCGTTTCGACCAACTGTCTCCAGCTGACACAATCTTAATATCAAACAGTCAACCAAAGACGGCAGATTAATTATGCGCAGTTAATTCTTAGAATATGTTTTTAGAACTTTCTTTGAATTTGTTGAATTAAAAAGTACGAAGTCCCCAAGAACTGCCCCTTTTGGCAATTAAATACCATTTATCGGATCTGAATCCCAGTCACACAGTTGAAAGGTTTCCTAAACCAGGTAGGGGCCAAATAGGGCTAATGGGTGATTCTCCATTAAATGAACAATTTTGTCCAGAAAATTCTGGGGGGGAAAAGTTTGTCACATGCCGATAAATTTTATTTGAGTATGTAGCACAGATATTGGTGACCACGAAAATGACATTTGGCAAAATTATAGGGCCAGGTCAAGGTCAATCAAGGTCGTTCATTACAGCCTGTGCCAATGACGTTTTTTTGGGTTGAATCAGGGCAACGTCATTGTCAAATTCGCTCTTTCTCCAAAACTTGTTGACATGTGCCCTTTAATAGTTGAATTATCGTTATGAGTATATATTGTTTGAGTAGCCGATGATGTATCCGTCAAAACGACGTATTGCGTAGCTCCGCACGTTGAGACGTCTATGAGATACAGCCATTTGAATATACGTGGTGGAAATTTATATGCCCTGTGGGCGTGACTTAGAGTTCAAACTCTCTAAGAGGTCAACGAATACAGCGTTCAGATATGATAATTGGAAACAGATTTTGATCGCATAAAAGGCGATTCCTATCAAGTCGGGCATGCCCTGGTCCCTCGTACACTTGGTTTGACTCCAAACGATCGAGGAACTCTGATGTAGACAACGTGAACATACGTCAATCAAAGTCTGTTCCCCAAGGGGTTCGCCAAATTGCAATGATAATTTAGAGTAGAAAACATTGTCGATGGATTTCTCTTACATGTTTCAAGATATTGAAATGAAATTTGGTATTTCTCGGTGCGCTGTATCAGATAGAATTGTCAGTGTGATATTCTGACGGTCCAAACTGTGTATTTTGACGCCGTTGCTATAACACACGAGCCGGAAATCGCCCCGCAGGCAGAATGATTGTTGAAAAGTACGGAAATAATTGACTTTTCAAACTGTCATCTGCTTCTCACTGAGATTGTTTGATGTAAACGTCAATCCATTTAGAGAATTCGTTAGATTCCGTTGATCACCCCCCCCCCCCCCCACCCCACCACTCATTCACTCACCCCCCCCCCCCCGATGTTATATAAACGCACTAAAACTAATCCGTATGTCATATTTGTTCTTTTTATTTACACCCAGATCATCCCTTAACATGTTTTATTTCTTAGATCGTGTTTGCGTCTCTGGATATTTCAAAATTAAAATTGCGTCATTACCCAAACAGAAGGAGTGTTTGGGTAATGACGCGTTTGGGTAATGACGATTTTCGTTTCAGCGCGCTCTTATATTTTGAATATCCATCACCTATGAAAATGAACTAGTTTATGAACAAACAACCGCTGCGAGCTTTCGAAATAAACTTTTAATCGTTCGCCTACAGCATGTAACATTTAAATGGTCTGCGTTTGTGTAATGACGCTGAATAAATATACGCTAGCGATTTCTAGTTTCAAAGGTTGATTTTGAAATTATTCAAGGAAACATAACCTGGGTTTATTTTTTCTAGACATTAAAGGATATTTACTCCACGATGCAACCATAGATATGAACAAGCTATGTTTCTGGTGAAAATATCAGCCGTCTTTATCGTGCGTTTGGGTAATGATTCTATATAACGGGACATGCTTTTGGAAGACTTCACATGCTTTCCACTAACTAAATATTTAATTTCATAAAAATTATACGAATTGCATGGCGTTCAGTGCAAAATTCCGCACAAGAATATTAATTGGTTTAAAGATAAATCGTTCGGTGGCGAATGGGAACAATCAGGGAAGTTGAATGCCTTTGATTTGGGACATGCTGTTTCGGGGTACGTAGCCTGTAATATACACATGGCATATATGTTCCCACACGTCCATACTAAACCCGAAATGTCTCTAATAAATGCCTGTATCGTGAGCTAGAAGATCATTACCATCACTTTTATGTATGGTGGCCATTGTTTTTCATAGGATGAACTAATAACGCAGGACATGGGTTTGCTCGTTTACGGGAGAATCACCCTAATATAGTTTCAGAGATGTTTTAGGATTCGTGTATGATTTGAGAGAAAGCGAGTTCACCCGTTGGTTAATCCTAGGACTCTAGGAGGCAACAATTGAACAAATCACAACCACACACTCTGAAGGACTACACACAGAGTCGATTGGATCGACAATAAATGGGGTATGCCAGAATAATATTTTCCTGATCGAAAGATCATTATGTTTTGTATGGAGAGTATATATAATCGAGAGAACAATCAGCAATCATCGTTGATTGTTATATCCCTTGATTTGTTATGGGCTGGATGAGACCCCCCTTCAAAATAATTATAAAATATTGTTTTTTGTTTTGTTATTTTGTTACCCATTACTCGGTGTATGTACGAGTCCTCAGTAGCTCAGTCGACATAAGGCTCATTGTGCAATATTATGTTCTGCCATAACCTGTCCAGAATTATATTAAAGGTACTCAATCCGATCAGACGTTTTGAAATTACTATTTCTTTGGCTTCGGGGGTAACAAATATTTTATTCGAGTCGATGAACCCACCCATCAAAGCTCAGATTGATTAGATATCGATGTTTGAAATGTGCTGTTTCTATTGTTTGTGGCCCAATCTTTTCGAGGACAACGTGCTAAAAACGGACAAATTGCGGTTGTAAGATGGATAACTCTAAAATCAAGTGGTTATTATTGTTAATAGTAACAACTTGATTTGGTTCTCTACCGAGCTTTATTTACATTCTCTGCCGAGCAAAGTTTCCGACGGCATATACTACTTTATCTAAGGCAGAGAATCGAGTTATTTGCAGAGAACCGAGCGCTCGAGAATCTGGGTCATCAGCAGAGAATCGGAATAGGAAAATAAAAAGTCAATTTCTGTGCATTTCGAGATTAGTTTTTAACTTTTTTAAATACACACTTATAGCCAGTGACTATACTTTCACGATCAGACGACTGCATGGATACAATTCAGGGTTGCTACGTTTCCAAGATATCAATCGCTGCTTATAATACACTTAGTCAGTCTTCGTGTCATATATATATATATATACTAGTTGGCGGAATATAGGTTCATTGTTATTTGCTCTGGAGTCACTGCCAGATATGCGTGATTCTTCCATCGTTACAATCTGGCTTAGTCTCCCCACTCAAAGTTCAAAAGTTCAAAAGCTTTATTTATAAAGTCAGGCATTTAAAATTACAAACATGACCATTAAGCTCTTAACTGACTTGTAAAATAATGAAAATGTACATAAACAGTAACGTGAATAAAACCTGGTGACAACCTATCTGAAAAATAAATTACATGTATATTAGCTAAAACATTGTAAAAGACGAATAAAATCACTGAGGACAGGTAGCCCTAACTCGACCAAAAGCGTAAGACACAAATTTGTATATTATTCATATACGGCACAGTAATGTGCACAACAAGTCCATATTTCATTCCTGGATAACACGTTTTGTTCCATTCAGAGATACCAGACCAGAAAGTGAGGATTAAAATACAAAAAATATACATATAATTAGGATATCCTACAGGCACTGCATTTACATTTAAAACCATTCCAGGTTTCTAACATACATTAAAAGTCTTTCATCGTCTCTGCGGTTCTGCATGACTCTGGAAGAGAATTCCACACTTTAGGTGCCATGAATCTAAACGAGCTTAAACCGAAAGTAGTAGTATCAGGTGATGGCAGTTCCAGAGTCTCATAATTTCTAAAAGAGTATGAACTATGTTTAAGTTTCACCAGGCAGTCCAAATAGGAAGGAGTGCTAATGTCCTTCTTTTGTATTTTGAAAACTGTGAGTGCCATAAGTCTGAGTCTTTGGAGATGTAGATGCTCACAGTTTGCAATTTTAGGAGAAAGTCATAATCAGATGTGTAGTCGTTATAGATAAAACGAAAGGCTCTCTCCTGAATTTTTTCTAGCCTGTCGGTAGAAGACACACTGCAGAAATGCCAGATAAGAGGGCAGTAATTAAAATTTGAGAGGATGAAAGATTTGAAGATACATTTTTTGCCTGAGAGGGTCAGCATATGTCCAAGTCTCTTTAAGACATTTAGCTGCCTTGATGCCTTTGAACATAGTGAATCAATGTGAGTGTTAAATGTCAATTTACAGTCCAGAGTTATACCGAGTAATTTCACTTCCTCGACACATGGGATAAGATGTGAAGCATTTATGCCAGTTATATATTTACTTTTGGGACCCAATGATATTGCTTGGAACTTCTCTGGATTTGTCTTCATGCCATTCAGGGGGAACCACTCAATGAGATGAAGGCTATCAGATTCCAGAGTGCTCCGAACAACATCAGGGTCTTTGTGAGAGAAGGAAATTGTGTTATCGTCTGCATAATTATAAAGGGAGCAGTCCTTCACAAAGCAGAAAATGTCATTCAGAAAGAATGATGTTAAACATGGTTGGACCCAGTAAATCCCTGTGCTACACCCTTGTTGTTGCACCTCTAGGAAGTTGCAGGAACTCACACTGGAGCCAAGTTTAACGCGTTGTCTGCGTCCAGAAAGATAGCTCCCCATATAAGACACCGACTTTTCACAAAGATTTTATGCACGTAGTTTCTCTAACATAAGATCACGAGGTAGACAATCAAAAGCCTTTGAAAGGTCCATCATTACAGTGGCAACACGTTCATGCTTGTCAGGTGCCCTGTGCCAGTCTTCAACGGCACTTAACATTACGTCACTGCATTCACGATGCTTCCTAAAAGCTGAGAGAGCGGGGTTAAAAATAGAGTCAAAATGCATTTGTAGCTGTGAATTTATCGCTTTCTCAAATTATTTTGATATAGTAGGTAAAATACTAACAGGCCTGTAGTTTTCCTTACTCAAAATATCATTTTTCTTGTATATAGGTGTCATTTGAGCAACTTTAAGGCTATCTGGGAAAGCAACGACAGACAGAGATTGGTTAAAAAGATTACTCAAAGGCACGTGGATTGCTGAGTTACATATTTTCAGCATTTTTGCTGAGATACCATCAATAACAGTGGCCTTTTTTGAGTTTAGCTTACATATCTCTTTGGAGAAGAACTCTTCAGAGATTGGTTTCAGGCTAAAAGTCACCGGCGAAATACAGTTCCCTTTGATTTTGACGATGCTTGGATGTTCCTTATTTACAGGATGGTTCATCAGGCTGGGTTCAGAACTCGACGATTGGTCGTGCAGTTTACCGACATTCACCCAGAAATGTAGTAACACAGTAACAGACATTGAAATCACTATCGATGATATTATTTCTGCTATTGGGACCCTGAAACCTAATAAAGCATCTGGCCACGATGGAATTACTGTTAAAATGATTTAATACACAACCCCAGCTATCGCCACCCCCCTTAAAGCGTTATTTGAAAAATCGCTTGAACTTTGTGCATTCCCAACACAATGGAAGCTAGCAAATGTTATCCCTATATACAAGAAAAATGACAAATCAAGCTGTAAAAACTACCGCCCAATATCCTTACTCCCGTGCCTTAGCAAGATCTTAGAGAAAATTGTACTAAAATACTTAATGGTCCACTTTTCAAATAATAATATACTATATCAATACCAATCTGGGTTTGTTCCTGGACATAGCACAACTTTCCAGTTACTCGAGATATACCACACCCTGTGCCAGGCCCTCGATGAGAAGTCATATACGTCGGCAAGTTTTTGCGATATTTCCAAAGCATTTGAGAGAGTCTGGCACAGGGGGTTGTTATTCAAACTGGAACAATTCGGAGTAGCCGGAAATGTCCACAGTTGGTTGAATAGCTATCTCTGTAACAGATCACAACGCGTCCTAGTTGGTAAATCTTTCTCGGATTATCGTAGTATCCCAGCAGGAGTCCCCCAGGGCTCAATAATTGGACCTTTTTTTATTTTTGACGTATATAAACGACCTAGCAACGACAATACATTCCCTAACTCGCATGTACGCAGATGATACTTGCTTTTTCAGTGTCCAACCTTCACTTGATGACTGTACACGCGAACTTTTTGAAGATCTGGATAGAGTTTCTTGTTGGTCAAAACAATGGTTGGTTACTTTCAATGCAGACAAAACAAAATCAATGGTGTTCTCACTTACTCCCTCGACAGATTCTTTGGATCTCGAACTTGGTGATAACGAAATAGAGCAAGTTGACTGTCATAAACATCTTGGAGTATCTATACAATCGAACCTTCATTGGGACACCCATATAAATGAAATTTGTAGCCGAGTGTCAACCAGACTGTCACAACTGAGGAGAATAAAATTTCTTGTAAATAGACAAACCCTCGAGATAATGTTCAAAACTTACGTACTTCCTATAATGGAGTACGGAGATGTTGTTTGGGATAATGCACCCGATTGCCTCCTCCGGAAACTCGACCGCCTATACACAGACGCTGGTAGAATAGTAAGTGGTCTCACGCGTTCGGTGTCAGATGAAAAAGTCTTATTTGAACTTGGATGGCCCCCATTAAGCGAAAGACGAAACCTCCATAAAATGCACACCTGGAACAAAATAATTACTCATCATGTCCCTTCCTACCTCACCAATCTATTACCAGCTACCGTCGCTGAAGCATCTCGATACCCCATCAGAAACCCCTTGCGATACATAAACTACTTTACGAACACGACTCATTTCAAATCGAGTTTCGTCCCATCCATGATAGCTGAATGGAATCTATCATGTAAAACTACTACCGATAACAAAAAAGTGGTTGACCCCTCTTCAGAACCAAGTAAAGACGAAATCATAAGTAACATGTATAGAACATTCTGTAATAAAGAACTGACTTTGAAACCCCCACCATATTTCAATACAGGTCAAAGGAGATTAAATATTTTGCACTGTAGACTTAGAAATAACTGTAGCGACCTAAACTTTGATAAATATGAAAACTACATCTCAGCTCATTCAAATTGTACTTGTGGTAATTCATGTGAAGACGCAAACCATTTTTTCTTCAGTTGTCCTCTGTACGCAGTAGCGCGAAATCGGATGTGGGCTCGTATGGATGAACTTAACGTGACTATTGTCTCCGAAAAAGATCTCCTGTTTGGTGTAAAACACTACAGCGGAAAGCTAAATGCGCGCCTGTTTGAGACAGTACAATCATTTATCTCATCTACAGACCGTTTCTCTTAATCTCTTAATCTAATAATTATCAGAATTTTCTCGTTATAGTTTCCCTTACCCCAATTCTGCGAGACCACAGCCACTCCAACAGCCACACTTAAACATTAACTTCTACAATACACCTGAATTAAAACCATCTCCGATATTTGAATTTATTAGCAATTGAATGCCAGGGGAGAGGAGCTCCGATAAGTTCGGCAACTTGTGCTCCGATCCTCTGTGCCCACACTCATACCATTATTGTTATATTTAATCTGTGTAATATATATTGTATATAGTGGGTCACAATAAATATGTTCAAATCAGGCTGGGTTCATGGGTATATTTGATGCGACGTCACTTGAATCACAGTTTATATCTTCACATTTGTTTGTCCCCCAGTATTATGGGCACAGAGAGAAGCTGAAGTTAATAGGACGAGAGGATGATTTGGAGAAACTTAATGTCCATGCGCTTCAAATAGCCCGAAAAGTCGCAGATGAGACTGGTACGCTCATGGCAGGGAACATTTGCAACTCCACAGTGTTCAAGTCTGGTGATCAAAAAGCTATTGATACAACTGAAAGTATGTTCAAGGTATGTCAGTGAACATTAAAAACGATATATTGTGGGCCATGTATTGAAAATACACAATATACTGCAAATATAGAATCGGTTTCATATACATTTACGATGATACGACTTGCAACGTATATATCACTCTTATGACTAATGTGTAGGTTTTCTACACAAAATATGTAGCCCTGCTACACAATCGTTATTCAATTTTGATCTTAAACATATTTGTGTAGTATATGTGCAGTGTCTTATTCGTACAAAAATTGTTTAACAATTTTTACACATAAATGGGTAAATTTATACACATTTATACATAACTGTGTGCATAAAATCAACACATATCATTTACACATTTTGTGTAGGTTCTTACACACAAAGTTCGTAGACAAGAAATGTAAGTTCTGTAGTCCGATCTGTGGGTTTAGTATTATAAATATATGCAGATTTATATGTTAAAACGTTCATGGCGTACAGTGATATGTAGTACGGTATTTTGTTCTGTACTGTGCGGGTTTTTGTTTTAAATGAACAAACTAGGGTCGTGGCGTGATGGCATAATATTAGTATTATTACAACAATCATAACAAGAGTCTAAGGGCAGTAATCGACATGAAAGTTTTAACAAATAAATCCTCATCTATTATTAATACTGTACCCACAAATCGGAATTCTGAACTTACAATCCTTATCTACGATCTCTGTAGATTGCATTCAGAAAAAAATTCTCAAACAATATGGCTGTCATGCATCAGAATATATGAATCGGAAAGTACCGCAATGCGCATGCTCTACGTTCTTACTTTACTTTAAACATATTTTATTGTAATATAATTCATTACAACGGGATTGGGGTACAAGTTTTAACAACTTACAATGTCCCCGCTCCCAGATACAATATATATATATATGAATTTAACAAGATGACAGAGAAAACATACATGATGAGGTTGCAAATTTGGTCTACAAAAGAGAAGATAACTTGTGTAAAGAGTGTGTGATAGTCCGGTTCTGTGTTTGTATAATATTAGCGTTCTGTCCGTCCTCTCTCTCTCCATGGAAATAGAAACTGAGAAATAGTGGCCTTTGTTTTGAAGGGTATTATGTGCTATATGTTTGCATTTGTTGCATTTGTTTGGTCCGTAGCTTTAATGTAGTCTGACAACTATTTATTCAGTATCAGTATCGTCCGGTTCAAAACGCTTTGTTGCAGCTATATATGCCTGAACAATGCGGAACATCTTTTCATTTCTTGGTGGAGTTTCACTTGAGTTTCCCCAAAGTAATTGCTTGTAATTGTTAATTTTAAAGTTGAGGTCGTCCAATTTACGGTATAATTCTAACCTTTGTACATTATATAGCGGGCAATTTAGGAAAAAGTGCATATCACTTTCATATTCGTATCCACATTTACAGTTTGGGGTATCTGCTATATAATTTTCGAACATATCTAAGCGGAGATCACTGCGGAGTTTCGTATCCTACAGTGGAAAATACTATATTTTCGATTTCCTGATTCAAAATATTTAGGCGGCTTTCTGGTGGGCTCTATCATATTTAGGTTATCCTTAAAATCTAGAAGATTTTCAGCATCCGTTATATATGTGGGTAGTTTGTTCCATGAAGTTGCAACGAATGGGAAGAATGATTGCTTAAAATGTTCAGTTCTTCTATAATATGAATGGAATCTGCCTGGGTTTCGCATGTTATAGCTGGAGACTTGTACCGAGCGTGGTGGGAGTAGGCAAGATAAATAATATGGAGTTTCGTTATTTATAATTTTGAACATAGTTTGTAATTGGTGCTTCTCTCTACGAATGTTCAGAGAAGGCCAGCCAGCTTCGCATAGGACCGCATTATTGGGAACTGAGCGCGTGAGCCCTGTAACTATTCTAGCGGCATCAACGTGAATCCGGTCAAGTTTATTTAGTAAATATGTCGGCGCGTTTTCCCAAATTACGTCCGCATAATCTAGGAGAGGCAAGATATAGGCCTTGTATATCTTATCGAGTGTTCTTCGATCTAGGTTGTACTTGTATCTTCTGAATATCGATAGTCGTGGGACAACTTTTTTGACTATAGATTCAATTTGGATATTCCAATTTAAATTGCTTTGTATTTCGAGACCAAGGTGTTTATGCGACTCAATTATGTCAATTCTCTTATTTTGGAAGGTTAAATCTAGAGGGACCTCTCGTGTGGTCAGGGAGAACAATATTGCCTTAGTTTTGGTTGGATTAAAGTTTACAAGCCATTTGTTGGCCCAATCTGATATTTTATTAAGGTCTTTGTTTACACTTCTTTCTAGCAGCTTTATGTCATAGTGTTTGGACGTGAGACATGTATCATCTGCATACATTCTTGTTTCGGAATTTAAATTATCTGGGAGATCATTTATATATACCAGGAAAAGGAAAGGTCCGAGTATAGATCCTTGGGGAACTCCGGCTGGAAGTTGGAATATGAATTGTTTATTAAGACTCGTTGTTTTCTATTACTGAGGTAATCTTCCAGCCATTTCAATAACGGACCGGATATGCCGTATTGTTCTAGCTTATATATCAGTCCCCTATGCCAGACTCTTTCAAATGCCTTTGATATATCGCAAAAAAACTGAACATGTGTATAAGTCATTATCGAGAGTCTGACAGAGGTTATGATATAGATCTGTTAATTGGAAGGTCGTGCTATGTCCGGGAATAAAACCAGATTGATGTTGGTACATTAGTTTGTTATCTTGGAAAAATGACATAAGATGTTGGGTAATTATTTTTTCAAACACTTTGCCGAGGCTCGGAAGGAGGGAAATAGGACGGTAATTTATACAATCGGCAGGATCATCTTTTTTAAATATGGGGATAACATTTGCTTTTTTCCAGTCTGATGGGAATTGGCCGAGCTCTACTGACTTTTTAAAAATAATTTCTAATGGAACAACAATCGATTCAGCAGTAGCGTGAATCATTTTTGGGCTTATGCCATCAAATCCATGGGCTTTGTTAACTTTGAGTGATTTAATTGCAGTAATGATCTTATCTCGGGTGAAAATAATATTGGATAGCGATTTGGAGCATCTACGGAGAAGGATTGGAATTTCGTGACCTCGATCATCGATATTTGAATTTAAAATGAAGGCCTCGCTTAAACACTTCGCTTTCTCGCGATCATCTGTCACATAGGTTTTTCCATCAATAGTGACATCTCCGTGTTGACTATATAATGGTGGGATGCATGTGGATTTCTTTTTGTTCAGCAAATAATTTATTGTTTGCCAAAAGTCGCGAGGGGATGGGGATTCATTTACTCGTTCTTCAAGTTTAGAGTGAAATTGTGCTTTCGCGTATTTCTTCATGTTGTTTACTTTATTTCTGATATCTTTATAATTTCTCCATGAGACATCTGAATTTCGTTTTATGGCTATTTTTCTCAATCTATCTCTGCGTCTGATCTCCCTTCTTATATCTGAGTTGAACCAAAACTTGTCATTTGTTCGTATCGTGACTGTTGATTTGGGGACTGTCTCTTCCATTACTGAGATGAATAAATTACAGAATCGGGAGACAGCATGGTCTATATCTTCAACTGTATTTAATTCTTCTTGCCAGTTAATAGCATCTAACATACTGTTAGCCCTGGTATAATCTCCGTGTTTATATTTCCATATAGTTCTCTTAAATGATGTAGTTTCATATTTTTTGAATTTTAATATCGCATAAACACCATAATGATCTGAGAAACCAAGATTTAGAGTGTCGGCGTCGTACACTTGTAAGTTATTGCTCACGATTATGAGGTCCAGAAATGTTTGGGATGTGGGCGTGACTCTTGTTGGTTTTTTAATTACATCCTTGAATGTATAATGACCAACTATTTCACTAAGTTTCGAATGCGGATTTAGCAGATTGGAGTTAAAATCACCGAGTAGAATTAAATTTTCAGTTATTTTCAAGGCATTGTCTATTGATTCTTCAAAGAGGTCCCAATAGTTTATGTTACAGAATTGCTCCGATCTGTAGGTTAATGCGAGGAGGACTCGATTCGATTTATTCGCGATCTCAAACCAAAAGATAGAGGCGTCAAACTCGAGTTCGGTTCTCCGTTTGTAGACCAGATTCTTAGCGAAATATACACAAATTCCACCGCCATACGAGTTTCGGTCAGATCTAAACGGACGATGGAAGTTTTCAATTAATAATTTTTCCGTATGGTAGGTTGGGTCGAGGTGTGTTTCAGTGAAGCAAAGAATGTCATATTCGTTTATAGCTTCAACTATTTTATGTAGCTTATTTCTAATACTGCGGATATTATATTGAAAAACAGTTATGTTCCCTGTTATGTCAGTTTGTGAATTTGGTCCCGGATTACTATGAACTGATCCAGAACTTAGAAGCAGCATTGTTATTACGACAAGGACAAGTGGCAGTCTTAGGTTACATCCCTTGGGGATTTGTAAAATTTACTTTTTCGATATAAATCCATTTTCGGCCTGTTTTTATACTTTATGTTATTAAAGCTGCCAATCGCGGCACGGTGCTGCATCGCTGAGATCCCCATCAAGTACTTTGGGCGGCGAGATCACAGCTAAGCAGCCCGAAACCGGTTAACAGCTGTAATAACTGATATCCTGGAGTGAGAGAAAGTCGGCAGTTTGCTAACATAATTTATGAGAGATACAGTTGTTTTTGTGGGTCAGAGAAACGGTGGCATGATTGGAATGTATCAAACATGAAAAAAACATGATAGACAATGGTGAAACAATATATCGTCGCCTTACAGTCAAAAGGTCGTAAGTAGATTTCAGTCACTTTTCAGGAGAGACAAAAAACTGTTTTCTTTAAATTTAAATGTACTTGACAAATTTCAAATATTGTGCAAAAAAAGGGAATAATACAACGTTTAAGTGCAATCTACCTGATTCTTAATCTACCAAATGTGTCGCAAATATACAAGCGACTTTGTAGTTACGATGTTTTGCCAGGGCTTTTTTGGTGAACTTTTTTCCAGATAAGATGTTATGATATGTCTTTATTTGTGATGTAATTATTATATGAACATGACACAACAGGTAATTTGAGTCACATCGGAACGTCCGAATGAATGACGGATTATGTTGAACGTAGTTGACGCTCATACCACTATACTACAGAGACATATACAATCAAGAGTCGTGTGTCATGTATGTCTATGTTTGTTATAACGCAGGAGAACTGTCTAGAATGGCAAGTAGTTACGGAGGCTCTATAATAGTGCCTCCGTAACTACTTCCCATTGTAAACAGTTCTCCTATGTTGGACGGCTCTTGATTGTATGCATCTGTATTATAGTGGTATGAGCGTTAGCTACATTCAACACAATCTCAGCCCAAGCCTAGGGTAACAGACATTGCTGACTTACTTCATGGTCGACACCTACTAATGGCTTCGACCGGGTGAACCAATAATGTTATTATTCAGTGGAAATAAGAACTATGCAATTCAAACAAATAACTTTTATAACAACTTCGGTAAACAAACACTCTTAGGAATCTCATCTTATAAAAGGAAGGTACTTGCCCAGTCAAAAACTTTCAAAATAAAAATATGAAAATAAGACATTCAATGTGCCTGTTTAATGTCAGTCTGATACCCAAAATACTTGCGGAAGCATAGGTTATCAAGTATTTCAAGTATCAGGCTGTCATTCCTAACAAACTTTCCGAGTCTGAGCAGATAGTATCATAACTTGTATGTATGCATACATGATCCAACAGTCACATCCATGGAAACTCAACCCATATGGAGCTAAATGTCACCGCGCATAGGTGTGGCAGCGCATCGTAGAAATTGTGATAGTCAGATGGAATCACCTTCTTCAAGTCTTGGAGGTCTTGAAACTTGCATGCTGAGATATTCAACGGCTCGTTATACAGAGGAGGAATAACACTCACAAGACCATCCCGTGAGGTCAATTTTGACCGCCGTTGAAGTTCCTGGAAGTCATCATCATACATCAGTTTGTATGAGATTACTCTATCTGGGCTGTATTTAATGACTCTCAAGTCCGTAACGCACGGATCTCCAACTTTTGTTCCTGGGCGAATGGAGAAGTAGTATAAAAGATGCGAACAATCTTTGAAGAATGTACTTGATAGGTACTTTATCTTGTATTTCTCCTTTTTTCGCGCCGCGTGAATCAGATCAACATAATTTGCTGGACTATATATTGGCCTGTCGCGTAGCGCACGCTCTATAACACTGTGCACACTATCACATTCCATTTGGCTGTGTCCCTTTTCAAGGAACTTTTGATAGATGGAAATGTTTTTATCTACTGCCAAGTGTAGCAGCGTATTGCCGAGTATAACATTTCTGTTCTGGGATGTGCATCCATCACTATATATAATCAGTTCAGAAGTGTCCCCAGTTTCATTCGAAATATAGTCATACAAACATGATGCAAAGTTATTTCCGTCCACACCCCTTCTCCCTCATGCCACAAGTAACACATAACATCGGACGATTTGAGGTCGAACATGGTGAAGTTATGGCAAGCCAATTTAGTCTTGAAATACAATGAACTTGCTTTCAAACGTGGAGCGAGCAGTACTCCCTGCACATCCATTGTTAAGACTTTACACGCACCAGTGAGAGATCGTTCTTTGTCGTTTGTTTTCTCTTCACGAGCGCGCGTTTTTCGCTCAATATGCACGTTATACGTAACGTCATCAACATTACCAGCCTCATGGCCACAACACAGGTCGCACTGATCCTTTTTCGGGTGAAATAGGGCAATTTTTTTTTCTACCAGAATATCATAAAAAAACTTTAACTGAAACACACGTATTGCTCACATCACATTGCTCCTTATAACATTTGTATAGCTGAGACATCGATGTGATGTCTGGTTGTAAATAAAGCTTTGTGGTCGACGAACGGCAATAATGAGATGGCAGTTTGGGAAGCGAATCTAAAAACTTATGCACCGATTCTCTTTTTGTAGAATTGTTAGGGTTTGATCTGCTGGGTGTTTTCTTATCTGTAGAAGTCGCCTGCATCCCGGCTGCGGTTGCTGAATTTACCCATATTGACACCATTTTTTCACGGACACCAAGCGTTGCCAGGAACATTTGTTTGCACACGCACAGCCGCCGGTCTAATTTTTTAAGGTGGTATCGCAAGGAGCGGCTCCTCCTCGATGAGCCTGTGGTTGTTGACTCATTCGGTACAGTCGTGTCAACCATTCCAGACACGTATACTCTTTTTTGATCCCAATCCATTTCCCAGAAGCTGTTAAATATTTCTCGACGTTCATCGTCTTTGAAGCTATTGCAGTGTCGGATTTTAGAGTTTATGCAGTAATTTGACGAACACACTGATCCCATTTCCCTTGAATGTTTTGTACTATCTTGTACGTATTTACCGTCCGGCATTTTTTTCAGTCCGACATAACTTTCACCAAACATTCTTAGTTTTTTGTTTTTATTTCTTTTCCATTCGTCAGGTTTAGCTCTTTTGTTTCGCTTTTTCGTTTGCTTGTCTTGTTGATGCGCATTTGAATCTATAGGCAAGTTAGAGCTTTCGATCTCTGTCTCGTGTACCTCGCTGTCACTTAACAAAGATCCATATAGAGCACCACTTTTGTTTTTCGCGGGAGGGTTCCAATCGGGGTCATTATCTGAGTCATCCATCGGTTCTTCTGTTGGATAATTATCGTTGCTCTCATTATTAGCGTTGGGACTTTCCTCGCTAACACGCGCACTAGCATCATCGACATTACAATCAGAATGGTCAGCCGTTTCAGCATTTACCGCAGCATTACGTTGTTGTGCGAGTCTTAGAAACACTCGACCACGTGAGAGCGTGTAATGTTCAAAATTAGCATCCATTATGGCATTGTGGATGGAACTTGAATTCTAATTGTTGAAATTTGTCATCGCTATTATCCAACACAATATACCGAGGTGTTGTTTCTGGGAAATATGCGTAGTAAAAGTCAGAAATGAAATTGAACTGTTTCCCACTTCTCGTGTATGCTCCAACTTCCCGGTTTCTAACGACTGAATATACGTTTTTAATCGCAGATAGCCGAATGTCACTTTTGTCTCGTTGCCATACGCTCGACATCTGGAATGTGTTCACCTGAAAGTAGAAATAAGAATGAGTTTGTAGAGTGTTTGTTATATGTGGCGAAAGAGAGAGAGAGAGGGAGCGGATGGAGAGTGACATACAGAGAAACAGAGGGGAATACATGGATGGATGTATGGACGAGTGCATGGACATGAGGATAATGATACATTTCATATATAATTATATTATATAACGATAGGCAGACACGTGTACATACAGATATGCATACACATACACACAATCAGCCGCCATACACACCCATAATACAAACATGCATACATACATACATACATACATACGTACGTACGTACGTACGTGTGCGCGCACGTAAACGCATCCATCATATACATACAGGCAGGCAGCATGGCAGGCAGACAAGCAGACATATAATGAGATAATATTCAATGACAGGTAGGCAGGCAGACCAGACAGACATAGAGGATCTCACACGAGTTTATATTTTATACGGAATTTATCAACCGAGTTCACTAAATTCCATTTGAGCCGAGGTTTACCGAGACTCAAATATAATTTAGTGAACGAGGTTGATAAATTAGGTATAAAATAAAACAAGTGTGAGATACTTTTTATCACATGATCAAATAAACGCAAGACAACATGAAGTATTCATCGAAAACAGTAACTAGCATAAACTGCAGCATTCGCAAGTCATTCACAGTCATGGCACGCGCTGATATTACACATGTGTCTTATCAAGAATTATTAACCTGGTTTTTTCAGCTAATTATGTGATAAAATGAGCTATTGGACAGGGTCAGACATATTTACGTGTAATTTGTGGCATTATAGCAGCTCCATTAATCAATAATTATGTGGTAAAACGAGTTTTCCGTGGCGTAAATGTCGTCGACATGCTTTGTTACCAGTTTCCGAATGCTGAACATTTATATGCGGCCTGATCACGTGATTCACATGGGCGTAAATGGCAATAACGCTACATGTTACACGTATGTGTTTCTGATCCTGTCAATTATTATAATGATAACAATTCAAAACATGGACCAGACATCAAAAGGCAGTATCTCGAAAGTCTCGACATGAGGTGAACAGTAAAGTTAATGCAAAATGTCGTATCTAACATAATTATCGATATAGCACGCCAAGAACCAGTGTTTATCAATGCGTAACTGGAAATATCCAGAAATGATTACCTGACACTGTCACAGAACCTAAATTTTGGAATTAAATTACGATATTTGGAAGAGAGAACATGTTTTTTAACGACGTTTGCTAATTGGTGAATGTAGCTACTATTATGCTATGCATTAAGCTGCATTGCATGTACTATAAGAAGGTAACATACCTGTCAGGTTGAATTTTGTTGAATTCCTTCCGAATTTGAAGCTTTTCCCGGCGACAGTAGCACACGTGCTTATGGTGTGTAGGAGTTACGACGTTTTGCCTGGAGCACGACGTCACAAATCGGTATACGACAAAATAGCCACATGACAAAAAACAAGGTTCCGATTGAGCTAGAGGTACGATGTTTTGACACAAGGCGAAGCTTTAGCGGGAAAGTATTTTCACGAGTTAATCCGTTTTTGTCCAAAATCCGACTTACGACCTTTTGACTGTAAGGCGACGATATACACAAAATCGTTGATAAAACAACGAAAAACATGATTGCGATAAGATGAAGTGTCAATGGGACATGTATGGGTACATGTAGAAAGAGTCCAATCATGTGAAAGGTGAGTAGAAACAAATAAAAGAAATCCGTTTTTTTTTTGGAGTGGATATTTCATAATGTCATGTGGCGGTACTGATACTGAAATTGAGATTGGTCGTTACCCCAAAGCTACGTTCTTACACAATTGTGTGTAACAAAATATACACAATATGTATAGAATGGCCCTTGGTCCATGTGGTTATATGTAAAACTACACATTGTTGTGTGTATTAATCGTGTTTACACATTCCATGTGTAATCTTTTCTACAAATTGTTATAAGAGTGTATACACCTCGTTATTACGACTTGCAACAGTTCGATGAACGACGTGTGATCCAACTTCACAATAATGTGATATATTGTCGTAAATCCATATTACTCGGATCGGAGATGTTGCAAATCGGTACTACTCGGTTTAAGGGCGATATTATTGGATAACATGCTATTTTGGACAACATGTCATATCAATATATTAAATATAACATATCACATTTTGTCCAGAATAGCATGTTATCGAATAATATCGCCCTTAAACCGAGTAATACCGATTTGTGATATCTCCAATCCGAGTAATATGAATTTACGACAATATATCACATTATTATGAAGTTGTATCACACGTCGTTCATCCAGCTGTTGCAATTCGTAATATATATATATTTATTTTATATTCACCTGCGAATTTTCTATTAATTTCTGTGTTTTGATCGACTCGGTGATACAGGTTCATTTTATGATATGTATTGGTGGGGTATAAAACTCATGAACGGTTTCCAGTTGACCAATCGGCGAATATGATGTAGTGTGAAAGACATAGATATAAATATTTGTACATAACTAGAAAAAAATATTTGCATGAAAGTGTCTTTCTTGCATGCCTGTGTATAGGTTTGTGCAAACTTGCAACTTGGCTTCAAATCCGTTGATGTCAGGCACTTAAATTCAAAACCACTGAACGCTTGTGTGGAGATAGCTGTGCTAAATGTTGAGTGATATACCGGTATATCCCTCGATATTTGCAGGAGCAGCTCGAATGGGCCGTCAGATATGGCGCCGACTTCATAGTGGCAGAGACCTTCTCAGACTATGGTGAAGCGAAATTGGCTCTGGAATGTGTTAGGAAATATGCGACAGGTAAATCAATATATATGGAGCTGATTGCAAATTTGATCGACGAATTGCCTATCGTGTGAACGTACCCTTATAATGATACATAAAAACAGTTTTAATGTAACTAGTACTTTTTGGCTTACTAAGAAAGGCCATATAAAGAGAACCAACATTAGATTTGGACGTCCTCTAACAATCCGAAGTTTCGAGAAATGATCTCTAATGTGCGGTTTTATTGGGCTGTCTCACTGTCCGAGAATGCCAGGGACACGTCGAAAAACGGGTGGATGTGTGTCAGTCCAAATTTTCATACAGTAACGCCCTAAATAATCGACTCCTTAACCACAGCAGAATTATGGGTAACTTTTCAGGATTTAGGCCATTACTGTACATATTTTGAGAAATGACCATCAGTTCGGAATTTTACAGCCTTTGTGGTGGGCGTTTGGGTGTAATTTTCCGTCTGTTTAAAGGTTTGAGGTATCCAGTCTGTCGGAAATTTTGATCCCCAAAGTTACAAGGGAACGGATGGAATTTCAAGAATTTTTATATTGTATATACATATGTATATAGTCACATATACGTGTAACTGAAACTACAAAATAATTGCTCGTTTCAGGACTTCCCGTGGTCGTTTCCTTCATAACTCACGGCAAAGATTCTACAACAGATGGCATTCCCATCGAAGATGCTTGTCGTATGATAGAGGAGGCTGGAGCGGACATCGTAGGGTTAAACTGTGGGCGTGGACCAGATACAATACTGCCATTATTGAGGAAAGTTCGAGAGAAGTGTAAGGTAGGGCAAAACAAACACTTATGTTCCGCCTCCAGTAAGAAACCGCGTCGTTGATTGGTCAGAGAGCGGCGCAACACAACCTATGTTTACGTCTCGGGCCGTCAACATAAGGGAAACCAAGACAACGGCTTCGTCGTCTCTCGCTGGCCTGCTTTTTTCATGCCGAAGCCGAAACAGACTCCCCTGTTACACCCGAAGACAAAGAAATAGTAATTTGGAAGCGCAAATTCGGATTATGCATCTTCAAGCTATAGTGTGATAGTTATCGTGGGGATGCATATTTACATATAATGCTTATGTTGATAATACATAGATATAGATGTGTGTTTCCATTTGTAATTTCAGCCAAACCTTGGCTGTTTATTTCACACCGGTTTCTGGGATAACCTGTGTGTCGACTGAGAACCTGCGTGTCAATTGAGGAGAACACACGGAGGATTTGTGTAAATGTTAGCCCAAACGACATTTCTAAGTAACGACGGCTTTGTTGTTTATTTCGAGGAATAATACCGCATCATATGAATTCAGCCCAAATATATTGACAGGTGTCAAGGGTCTAACTCTATACTGAGCAATACAAAACTAATATTAATAAATACCGAGTATATTTAATTTAACGCCAATGGGTCGTTTATGTGCGTTTAAGAGTGTATTTATGCCTAAAGCAAAGTGAAATAACGATCTTAAAATGAATTGGCCGGTATATTTTATTAGTTATCAGGGTTAACAGGGTCGTAGTTGCATAAATTACAATATAGTTTATGTTTATGCTAAGATAACTTGATCGGTATTGAGGTTAACACAAATCCCATATATGGAAATTCCAAATATGGAAAGTGACGTGCGCAAAACAGCTGCATCTGGGTTATCTGGGTCAGATATATTTATAGCGAAGAAATGTTGTCAAATTCCACGTCTGAATACGCGTCTTATTCTCACTTATATCAGTTTTATTCTATGTGTTGTTGTGTATTGTATTACTTTGATCAAGGTTGCGCTTTTGTTATTCTCACAAAAGGTAAATTTGATGCGTGTTTGATGCGTGTTTACATTTACATTCCTTAATTACGAGACTAATTTATCGAATGAGGTCAAATTTTCGCATATAACAAGACTCGTATGTTATTCTGCACCATTCTGACGAGTGCCGAATTTCATTTCGCATTATTTTCGTTTTTATCGAAAAATAATCGTTCTCTATGCCTATAGACCATTTTACAGATAACCATTTTGACTGTTGCATTGTGGGCCAGAAAGTATCCAAACAAAGCCATGTGCTTTACGGCCGCATGCATTTACTATGGGGGATTTAGGGTGGGTCTATAAAACTAATTATAACTTTGGTATCTGTCATAGTTTACGCGAGAAATTTTAAACATATATCAGGGACATGTACCCCTTCTAGAATGTTCAAAAACATTTCCAGCTGCTTGTCGTATTTTAATTGATTTTATGCGATGAAATAATGCGAAAATTCAGAAAATTGCACTAATCTCTCAATATTTTGCGCTTTTAGTAAACGCCTGATAAAAGTCGTTCTATTGGGAATTTTTAAACCAAATTTTCAGAGAATATAGAGTAAACATAGTACTATCTGAATATCATAAAGGAGTTCTGTGCATTTGGTATTAATTAACCCTCAGACTGTCGAAGCTGCCGTCAATAAATTCGTTTTTCGTATTCGACGAAAATGAAACTTGTCTGTTTAAAGGTCCCATTTTCGTGTCGAATGGTGATAGAATCTCCATTTGTCAAGTTCATGGATAAAATACATCACACTTAATCGGCTTATGTCCGCGGCCATAAACCTGTGTTTTTATAACAATTTATTTGAGACAAACTGTTGCGCGCATACGTAGCAGACGGCGCTTATCAGTTGAAGTTAATAATCGTGAAGCCTGTGTAACAAATGTTCAAATACAACAGAAAAAAACTACGTAAAATAAATAGCGTGACCAATGAGCATTCACAAAACAATATACATCAGTTTTGAAAACGATTATAAATGAAAACGCTATTTATCGGGTACCGGCGCTTTTGCGCAAGAAGGTTTTTAATATTCTCAATATTTTGCGGTTTTAGTAAACGCCTGATAAAAGTCGTTCTATTGGAAAATTTTACACCAAATTTTTAGAGAATATAGAGTAAACACAGTACTATCGGAATATCGTAAAGGAGTTCCGTGTATTTGGGATTAATTACCCCTCAGACTGCCGAAGCTGCCGTCAATAAATTCTCTCTTCGCACATCTGGCTTCGCATGCGTTTCACGAAAATGAAACTGTTTTATGAAAAACTTCATGTTTTAACTGACAACTGAAGCATGTGAGAGGGCGAGGTGATACTCTTTCGTGTCTATATTGTGACATGTTGAACCTAATCCATAAGCTAGGGTTTCTTCAAAAGTTGTCTGAAAATGCCTGCTATATATTCGACTTGGTTTGGAGAACAAAATCACCGGGGTGAAGGAGAAGATATCTCGATCTTTTCGACCATCCCGGGCGCTTCGCACCCTTCTACTCTCATTCAACAATATCACTTCGCTTCGTGCTCATCTACTACCCTTACAAAATCATAAATTGAAAATGCCTTCAAATCGCTGTGCAGTTTTCGGTTGCAATAATGACCGACGTAACCCAGAAACGTGAGTATTATTTAATTTGATATGAATATTCGTACATGTACTATAAGTTAAAAAATTATTGATTTCCTACAAAAAACTTTCAAGTTTAGAGTAATTCGGAAGGTCATTTTATACCATATAAAACGGAACCAATATATAAAGAGCGTTTATGTTCTCATTACATGACCGCAAATATGTCGTTTTCAATCTACATCGATGTGTTAAGATGGAGATGAACGTTTTGCATAAATACAGCAAAATATGGCAAGAGATTTCAACAAAGTATTTCTTTGGATATATCTGGCGAAAAATCTTGAATTTCACATCTTCGTTGTATGTAGAATCTGAGCATGTATTAAGAGACAACAAAAACTCCAGGCATAACAACTTCGCTTTTTGGGTATTAACCGTTTCTGTTGATCATCTGCCGACTGAATAACTGGAAATTTCTGTGTGTGTGCCAACTCGACTTGCTGCACTTTCTCATCTTCTTTTCGTCTAGTTGATGGAACACCACGGTCGTTTAGGGAGGTTTTTAGTTCGCTGTCTGTACATCACTTGAACTGGCCATGCTTCAATTTTATATACCCCATAAAACTTTCGTTAGATGTTCTCACTTGTGTTTCAACAATTCACCGTGTCATGTATACTAAACATGTGTGATATACGGCATGAATTTGGCAAACTATGACTTGTGTTCACTGCGTGCTCGCCAAAGAATCACAATAGACTGTAACAACACCCGTGATGTTTTACTTCAACTTTCAAAAGAGGAAGTTTGAACACATTCTGTATTGTTTGTTTTTTTTTAGCCTAGAACAAAATCCAATGATTGCGTCCATTAAAAAGCGCCGATAACAAACTCGCTAATTATGCCACCCAATGCTCTGAGATCGAGGACAAATCTAACTGTCTTTCTTTAAGTCGGCCAAGTGAGAATGCATGCGATAACATACACGGGGATTTCCCTGGTGAATATTTGATATCGGGGCGCCGCGGTTCGAACGAATCCCAAAGATTTGATGTTTGTTCGAACAATAGTGCCGGTTATATCCATGACACACACAGGGATGCTATTACCACAAATGGTATGAACACCAATGGGGCAATACACGACGCTTTGTTTGATGCTCACAGGGTCCTATTCTGTGATGATGACATGGACTACATGTATAATGGACCCACTAACAACATATTATGCTACCCAACATCGCCACATGCACGTGCAGATATACGTACACCTTATACCATAAATAATACTCAATGGGACCTGATTTCTGATGATGATATGGAATATATGTATAATGAGACCCGAAATAGGATATTATCCTACCCAGACCCGCCACATATGGGGGGAGATATATGTAATCTAGATGTTATTCATCAAGATAATGCGTGCACCGAGACTGGTGAAATATTTTTGCAACAAATGGATAATGGATATCATACATCATCTCCAACACACATATCTAAACATAACAGGACCCAGCTCAGAGCATTATCAATTAATGTGTGTGGCCTGCGGGCTCGATTGAAATGTCCAGAATTTTTAGCTTATTGTGACGCATATGATGTCTTATGTTTTCTTGAAACCAAAACCGACGATTGTGACAACTTAGTGATGCCAGATTTCAAACTCTTCATGAAAAATAGATCTAAATTATCGAATATACGATCAGGTGGAATTATTATCGCTGTAAAGGACGACATTGTAAAATCAACGAATATTGTTATAACAGAGTGCTCATATGTTCATTGGGTAGAAGTTACAACAGATAAACTTCACGCGATAATAGGAGCAATTTATATTCCACCCGAAAATAGTAGATACTCAACCGTTGATGCATTCACCGAAATCCTGACTGATTGCATTTATCTGCGAAATAGAAGTAATAATATTATCTTATGTGGAGATTTTAACGCTAGAACGTCTGTGGACCCGGATTTCGTACCGTCAGACGATTTTGAAAATGATGAAATACCCGGGATTGATTCATGCACTGATGACAATTCAATATATTTAGAATATAACGGTATACCAAAGCAGCGATATAGTAGGGACATAAGTAAAAATAACTATGGTAGACATCTCCTATCTTTCTGTAGAAACAATGGCTTTTTTATCATGAACGGTCGGATGGGCACCGACTCCAAGATTGGGGATTATACATGTCGGGACTGTTCAGTAATAGACTATATGGTTTGTTCACTAGAAGCCGTGCCAATTCTTAATGACTTTGCGGTTGGAGAATTTAACCCTTTATGGTCCGATTGTCACTGTCCAATTATGTTCACTATAAATGTGCCATTAACTGAAATAATAACTATATGTAACACAGAAACAAGCGATTCACTACCGAAAGGTCACCGAAAATGGGACCAAACTAAAGTATGTGAGTTTCAATGGAACGTGGATCCCGTCGCAATAAGTACATTGATATCCCTCCTTGATAGTATACAAGATAACAAATTGAGTTCATCTCACTTAGACGATGTGAACAATCTTATTGCAAAAACAATACTTGATGCGGTAGACGATACATTTGCGACGAAACAACAATTGCACAGAAAACAAAAGGAACCTAACAATAATAAACCTTGGTTCTCACGTAGTTGTAGATCTGCCCGCAAAGAATACCGGCGTGCAGTTAGGAGCCACAGAACAGGGCGAAACCATAGATCAAGACTATACATGAGAGAAAAGGCGAGGGAATATAAACGCGAATTAAAACAATCCATTAGTATTCACAGCGAAAAGTTCTCTTTACACATGTCTAAACTGAAACATAGTAATTCCAAACAGTTCTGGAAAAAAATAAACAGCCGAAGCAAGAGCCCAACTTCAAATATTGATATTCAAATGTTAGAAAGTTTTTTTAAGATCCTCAATGGTATAGAGTATGAAGATGACTATAGGATCTTACAGGATGACTTAGTGATAGGAACAAATGACACATTAGACAAACCGATAACAATGCAGGAATTGAATACCGCGTTACACTCTTTGAAGAATGACAAATCGCCAGGAGAAGACAAATTACTGAACGAATACCTTAAATCAGCCCCAGAGAATCTGCATAATATATTTTTACGAACTTTTAACCTTGTAATGGAAACCGGTTGTATACCAGATCCTTGGGGCATAGGAGTAATTATACCTATCTATAAAAAATAAGGGCGACTCAAATGACCCAAAAAACTACAGACCTATCACAATATTAAGCTGTTTTGGAAAGCTATTCACCAAAATTCTCACAAATAGATTATCGGCGTATATTGAAGATAACGAAACCATACCTGAAAATCAGGCTGGGTTTCGAAAAGGATACTCAACAGCTGATAACATCTTCATATTACACATGCTGACCGAAATTACTAGAAAGTTGAATATAAACCTTTATTGTGCATTCATTGACTTCGAGAAAGCTTTTGATAGAGTATGGAGACAGGGTCTTTGGCATAAGTTGCTACTAGCCGGAATAAATGGAAGATTTCTAAGAGTTGTTAAAAACATTTACTCGAATATTAAATCTCGTGTCCGGTTAGGAAATAGCTTGACCTCAGCCTTCTCATGCCTTTTAGGAGTTAGACAAGGGGGAAACCTATCCCCTCTCCTATTTTCAATTTACCTTAACGATCTGGAAGCGTTTATGACTGAGCAAGGCGCACCTGGACTCCAAAAACTATCCTTGCATATCCAGGAACACTTGAATATATACTTAAAACTGTTACTAATTTTATATGCCGATGACACGGTCTTAATGGCAGAAACCCCCAAAAGGTTACAAAATGAACTTGATATTTTCGCCCGATATTGCGAGAAGTGGAAAATGACCGTCAATGTTGAGAAAACAAAGATTTTATTGGTATCGAAGCGAAGTGCGCCAAAAAATACCCGATTCACATACGATAAGAAAGAAATAGAAATCGTAAAAAAATTTAACTACCTTGGCATAATACAGACAAAATCTGGTTCCTATTCGGAAGCCAAAAAGATTTTATCAAACAAGGGGACGCGTGCAATGTATGCTGTTATCAGTAAATCACGTTTAAATTGTCTATCTGTAAAAAGTACATTTGAATTATTCGACTTGTGCGTGTTGCCGGTTCTTCTATACGGCAGTGGAATTTGGGGGTTTAGTGACAACAATATTATCGAGAAAGTTCACAAAAAATTCTGCAAGCATGTTATGAACCTGAAGCAGACTACACCAGACTATATGGTGTACGGCGAATCAGGTAGACAACCCATAGAAATTGAAATCAAAGTACGATTAATGAAATACTGGGTACACCTGAAAAACATGAATACAAATCGAATTGGGAAGATATTGTTTGACTTATCTGAATGTCTACTAAATGGAAATGACACGAAATCTTTCAAGTGGAACCTGAAAATTCGAGAGATTCTCTCTTCATGTAATCAATCCCACTTAATAGATGCTCAAAGAGTACAAAACCCGAACCAATTTCTGGATTATGTGCGCTGTAGTATAATAAATCAATTCAAATTAACCTGGAGAGCTGATATGAACAACGGTTCCAGTAGGGGGGAAATTTACCAGATATTCAAACACGAAATTTACTTTGAGAAATATCTCGACCTACTGAACTACAAAAATCGAACAATTTTATGTAAATTTCGAACATCCAATCATAAATTACCAATCGAAACCGGAAGATGGAATAACACAGACCATAAGGACAGGAAATGTATTTTGTGTAGCAAGAGTCAAATAGGAGATGAATTTCATTACCTTTTAGAATGTAACAAATTCAAGACTCAAAGATCTCATCTAATACAAAATAGACATGCTGAACGGGCTAATGTAGTAATAATGAGTGACGTTCTGAACTCAAATGACCCACATTTCCTACGCAAGTTATGTTCTTTTATCAAAACTATATTTAGCGAAGTAGAAAAGACTCGCAACACATAACGTGGTTGAAGTTGTTGTTGTTATCGCACAAGCAATGAACCTACCGTATACACATGATACACAACATATAAATGCAACACACTTATTATATAAATTGCACATGTAATTGTATGTAAGGTTTTGAGACCATGTAAAACCGGATGTAAATATTGTTTATATGTTTCATCTTCTTTGTATATACTTCTGTCTCAATATCCTATCATGTAACCTGGATCAGAGAATAAAGCATTAAAAAAAAGCCGGTACACGATAAAGAGCGTTTTCATTTATAATCATTTTTACTCGTTTTCAAAACTGATGTAGGGGCCTATATTGTTTTGTGAATGCTCATTGGTCACGCTATTTATTTTACGTATTTTTTTTCCGTTGTATTTGAACATTTGTTACACAGGCTTCACGATTATTAACTTCAACTGATAAGCGCCGACTGCTGCGTATGCGCGCAACAGTTTGTCTCAAATAAATTGTTATAAAAACACAGGTTTATGGCCGCGGACATAAGCCGATTAAGTGTGATGTAATTTATCCATGAACTTGACAAATGGAGATTCTATCACCATTCGACACGAAAATGGGACCTTTAAACAGACAAGTTTCATTTTCGTCGAACACGAAAAAGCGAATTTATTGACGGCAGATTCGGCAGTCAGAGGGTTAATTAATACCAAATGCACAGAACTCCTTTATGATATTCCGATAGTACTGAAAATTTGGTGTAAAAATTCCCAATAGAACGACTTTTATCAGGCGTTTACTAAAACCGCAAAATATTGAAAAAATATTGAGAAATTAGTGCAATTTTCTAAATTTTCGCATTATTTCATCGCATAAAACAATTAAAATACGACAAGCAACTGGAAATGTTTTTGAACATTCTAGAAGGGGTACATGTCCCTGATATATGTTTAAAATTTCTCGCGTAAACTATGACAGATACCAAAGTTATAATTAGTTTTATAGACCCACCCTAAATCCCCCATAGTAAATGCATGCGGCCGTAAAGCACGTGGCTTTGTTTGGATAGTTTCTGGCCCACAATGCATCATTCTCGCTATCTGTAAAATGGTCTATATATGGACTGGAGATTCCCATGTAAATTTTTTCAACCAAAAAAAATTCATTGTTTTGCCAATTTCAAGCTAGTTTATAGCATGGTCATGGCATAATTTGGCCTAGCGAGTGTCGGTAGACGTTTCTTGAGTGTGCACAACAAATTTTGGTCCCAACGAAGCAGGCTAAAATCCTGAAATTTGTCAATTTTACTTTGCGTGTGAAGAAAATATTCATTTAAACTTCCAAAATTGGTTGAAATATGCTCAACAACATTCAGTTGAATGGTGACATTATTTATAGTCACCGACTAACTTCCACGATGAATCAAATTTGTTTTTATTGGTGACAATTATGTCGCGAGAGATAAAAATGTAAATTTTTTTAAGAAAATGTTAAATTTTAGCTCATTTTAAGACTTTAATTGCTTGTAGATCGGTGTTAATTATCTTCGTCAATGATGTCATGTCACGCTTGTTAATAATTCATTTGTTCGGAAATACTTATTGGGGGTCGAAATGTATAAAATTTAACTACCACCACTTCCAAAAACAACACCGATAAACAATAACGCTCTTTGTTCCATGCAATGGAAATGGCTATTTATTGTCCTGATATCAGTGATATAAATGAATGCCTAAAATTAGTATTATCCTGAAATAAATTTATGCCACTTTGGCGAACATGGGAACCACGGTACAATTTATGCCATTTAGGCACACTTCAGAGTGAAATCAGGGATTATATTTCGGCGAGAATCCAAATCTAGATTCTCGTAAATATTCTCGCAAATTACCCTGGATTCTCGTGAAAAAGTATATATGGATTCTCGCAAAATCAGATGAAATATATGCCCTGGAAATATAGCAAATCGTTTAATGCTTTAGAATTTATGTTTTCGGAGATTTATATATATGCTTTAAGACATATTATGGACTTGTTATGGACTTTTTCGGGTGCGAGAAATTGATAAGTTAGTGCTCAGGCACTTTGCCAACCTGGGGAATGTTATCATTCTACTAACATCACTGAAAATTTCCAAAAAAATCTGCCACACCACTTCATAGAGAACATCGTCTGAACTACTCCAAATTGTAAATATTTACATCTCGATTCGGGGCGCAACTATCGGCTATAATTAAACAAAAATGATTTCGCCATCGAGAGTCATTGCATTTAACTAATATATAAGAATGACGTTGTGTATCATCCATTTGGATTAATATTCGTAACGAATAACTACTTTGAGAAAGATTATTCTTAATTTCTATTTGATCACTCTGCCCGGTGTCTGCCGGAGTGTTTCACATCACTTTAATCAAGGAAGACTGTTCAGAAAAACTGTATTTCAAGAAATCGTTTAATGCTTTAGAATTTTGGTTTTCGGAGATTTATATATATGCTTAAAGACATATTATGGACTTGTTATGGACTTTTTCGGGTGCGAGAAATTGATAAGTTAGTGCTCAGGCACTTTGCCAACCTGGGGAATGTTATCATTCTACTAACATCACTGAAAATTTCCAAAAAAATCTACCACCCCACTTCATAGAGAACATCGTCTGAACTACTCCAAATTGTAAATATTTACATCTCGATTCGGGGCGCAACTATCGGCTATAATTAAACAAAAATGATTTCGCCATCGAGAGTCATTGCATTTAACTAATATATAAGAATGACGTTGTGTATCATCCATTTGGATTAATATTCGTAACAAATAACTACTTTGAGAAAGATTATTCTTAATTTCTATTTGATCACTCTGCCCGGTGTCTGCCGGAGTGTTTCACATCACTTTAATCAAGGAAGACTGTTCAGAAAAACTGTATTTCAAGAAATCGTTTAATGCTTTAGAATTTTGGTTTTCGGAGATTTATATATATGCTTAAAGACATATTATGGACTTGTTATGGACTTTTTCGGGTGCGAGAAAATTGATAAGTTAGTGCTCAGGCACTTTGCCAACCTGGGGAATGTTATCATTCTACTAACATCACTGAAAATTTCCAAAAAAATCTACCACCCCACTTCATAGAGAACATCGTCTGAACTACTCCAAATTGTAAATATTTACATCTCGATTCGGGGCGCAACTATCGGCTATAATTAAACAAAAATGATTTCGCCATCGAGAGTCATTGCATTTAACTAATATATAAGAATGACGTTGTGTATCATCCAATTGGATTAATATTCGTAACAAATAACTACTTTGAGAAAGATTATTCTTAATTTCTATTTGATCACTCTGCCCGTTGTCTGCCGGAGTGTTTCACATCACTTTAATCAAGGAAGACTGTTCAGAAAAACTGCATTTCAAGATCACCAAGCAACTTTCCTTTTTAGGGCCACCACATCTTTCCAAAGATGTACTTCTTCCATTTTGCTATCAAAGACCGAAAAATGTCGTTAAACTAGAGATCCAAATACCCACTAAGGGCCCATATACCTTGAAATATTAAAGACCGAGAATGTCGTTAAACTATAAAGACCGAAAAATGTCGTTAAACTAGAGATCCAAATACCCCCTATATCTTGAGATATTATAAAGACCGAAAAATGTCATTAAACTATTAAAGACCGAAAAATGTCGTTAAACTAGAGATCCAAACATCCCCATCCCCTATTTTTTTAGACAATTAAGAACGAAATATGTCGTTACGCCATTAATACATAATTTGTGTTTATGAAAGTCTGGCACCCATTAGCAGTTTGTTTTCAGTACATTTTAATATTCATTGGAACGTAAACAATTATTCGCTGACAGAAATCATGTTAATATCGCCTTTCGTTACTGGTTTCCTCGACTCAAATATTTCTCACTGCTCAATACTTATAATTAAAAAAAATGTTCTGTGTTTTGTGTCACTTCTTAATAGCAATATGTATTCTGCTATTGACAAGAAACAAAGTTGCAGTATACCTTAAAGGTACGGAAGGCCTTGGTGGGTATCATGTGAACATATTTCCACCTTTCAAAAACCGCTACAAACGAAAATAATATTCAAATATAGACATACTTTGTTAATATACAAATGAGAAATATCTCATAAACAGTATGTTATTGTCGTAAATTTGACGATTGTTATGTAAACAAAGCATAAAAAGTTACTTTCTTAGTGTTTCTTTATATTATGATGGTAAACATAAAGAGCGTTCTTTGTTGCTCAATTCCTTATTTGGAAATAATAAAGAGCGTTTATACCATTTGTGTGTGATTAGCCAGTAGCATTGTGCTGCCTTCTATAACACAATCAGACTCTTGTTTAGGTAAAATTTAGTAGGTCTTTATGTGAGCATGATGTTTACGCGATAGTGATCGTATATTTGAACCAAAATGTATGCGTTTTAATATTTTTCTGTTTACGGTGTTTGGAACAAATATGAATATTTTCGACAACTAAGCCCCCTCGTCCCTTTAATATAATTAATATAACATCCCTCATCCAATAATCTCCAAATTGCATATCTAATTTCAATCCTAGTTACACGTCACGCCGCCCCTCATCATTTGCCAATTGTACACCGCCGACATTTACCTCTGATTTTTTTTATCATCGGTCCGCACCAAAATTGAGCACACGTCCCTATATAATATACCTATTTAAACCGAGTATACACGGTGGTGTAATAGATCAACCGTTAATTTAACCGTTTAGGTAGCATATTTCCACGTATACGTTATCACGACAAATCCCTGCTGATCTGTTATTAATGAACCAAACACTTAACATGTCAACACACTCTGGCCCGCCAATGCTACAGTGTATAAACGTAACGGGGCAAATATGCACATTATATTGGCAGCTAACGAGAGCATTCATCATCAGCAATCTGCTCACCCCTTTTAGCCGATACGATAGAAACTAAACGATTTGTTACTTCTAATTACCCGTACTTAATTACACTACTTGCGTGTTAATAAAGTACGACCCCATTACCACTAAAGGTGAAACATGGGATTTAGAACATTAATATTCACTCTTACATAGTTCCACATTCAAGGTGTAATCGTATGTCAGTTGTAACGTTGTGAAACTGCAACCGAACTGAATTATTCTATGCTAAATAGTTCATGGCTGACCTGATGCATGCATCTTAGTTTTCTTGTTACACTTGTTGGAGAGTCTCAATTTGAACCATAGGCACCACCTTATATGGAATTTGTTAACCACACTCGTAATTATCTGAATTTATCTGCAAATATGCTCCCATGCTTTGTATAGTTGTTAGTATGTGTTATGCGCCCCCCTTTTTAAAATGGTTTATACTGTATTGCAAGTATCCTTGTTATTATGAGGATTATACTGTGAAGACATTCAATGGAGTGTTAAATCGTTTTGTTTGGGTCTTTTGTTCTATAGGGTTTGTCCATCTTTGTTTATCTTCGTGGAAATGTTGGCTTTTGGGCCACCCAATGCCTGTTCAGGTCATAACTTGAACAGTAGTGCCTAGATCTCAATAAAATTTAGTATGCCCGTTCACTACTATGGTGACATCCAATGGAGCGTTCAATCGTTTATTCGGTTTATCTATTCTAGAGTTATTCATCTTTATCTGGATATTTTGGGGCGTTCATTGGAGCGTTCAATCGTTTTGTTCAGGTTTTTCGGTCTAGAGTTAATCATCTTTGTTTATCTGAAAATGAGAATACATTCCCAAATACAGGCATCGATAATATATCAATGCTTCTGCAAATGGTGCTGCGTGTTCGTTTTTTGTTTTTGATAGTGTACAGTTACTATAATCTATCTATGGACGTACAGTTGTCTGTAGTCGATATATATAGTGCCGTGATCGATATCTGAATATAAACATATATGCGGAACGTCTGACTTCAAACGTCAGGCGCTATATATAAGCATCATTTTATTAACAGTTTATTACCCATAGTCTTGTACTCTCTATATATAGCCCTCTACCAGATAATTCTTTTCAGTATATAGCCTGCACGAAGTATGGACATATAAACTCTTTGATGTCTTTTCGGGGCCCAATCTCAGCATTGCCGGTTCCTTATCGAACCACTCCAGAGTATGTGTGTTTCCAGCAGTTAATTGATCCTAAAACAGGTGTGTATGGTGCGAGATTTTAAAGACATATTTCATGCTTAGTTCAGTGAATTAACCCCTTTTATACTAAATTGATTCTCCACCCAGTTATAAAAGTAGATAGTACATGTATTAGTATTGTATTGTAAATAAACTCTATCTGTACCTATGTACTATTTAGGTAATGAGAATACACAATTGATTGATTGGTTATATTTATAATTTTTATTTTATTTCAATTTAGGTTTACATCTCCTATCTTTCTGTAGAAACAATGGCTTTTTTATCATGAACGGTCGGATGGGCACCGACTCCAAGATTGGGGATTATACATGTCGGGACTGTTCAGTAATAGACTATATGGTTTGTTCACTAGAAGCCGTGCCAATTCTTAATGACTTTGCGGTTGGAGAATTTAACCCTTTATGGTCCGATTGTCACTGTCCAATTATGTTCACTATAAATGTGCCATTAACTGAAATAATAACTATATGTAACACAGAAACAAGCGATTCACTACCGAAAGGTCACCGAAAATGGGACCAAACTAAAGTATGTGAGTTTCAATGGAACGTGGATCCCGTCGCAATAAGTACATTGATATCCCTCCTTGATAGTATACAAGATAACAAATTGAGTTCATCTCACTTAGACGATGTGAACAATCTTATTGCAAAAACAATACTTGATGCGGTAGACGATACATTTGCGACGAAACAACAATTGCACAGAAAACAAAAGGAACCTAACAATAATAAACCTTGGTTCTCACGTAGTTGTAGATCTGCCCGCAAAGAATACCGGCGTGCAGTTAGGAGCCACAGAACAGGGCGAAACCATAGATCAAGACTATACATGAGAGAAAAGGCGAGGGAATATAAACGCGAATTAAAACAATCCATTAGTATTCACAGCGAAAAGTTCTCTTTACACATGTCTAAACTGAAACATAGTAATTCCAAACAGTTCTGGAAAAAAAATAAACAGCCGAAGCAAGAGCCCAACTTCAAATATTGATATTCAAATGTTAGAAAGTTTTTTTAAGATCCTCAATGGTATAGAGTATGAAGATGACTATAGGATCTTACAGGATGACTTAGTGATAGGAACAAATGACACATTAGACAAACCGATAACAATGCAGGAATTGAATACCGCGTTACACTCTTTGAAGAATGACAAATCGCCAGGAGAAGACAAATTACTGAACGAATACCTTAAATCAGCCCCAGAGAATCTGCATAATATATTTTTACGAACTTTTAACCTTGTAATGGAAACCGGTTGTATACCAGATCCTTGGGGCATAGGAGTAATTATACCTATCTATAAAAAATAAGGGCGACTCAAATGACCCAAAAAACTACAGACCTATCACAATATTAAGCTGTTTTGGAAAGCTATTCACCAAAATTCTCACAAATAGATTATCGGCGTATATTGAAGATAACGAAACCATACCTGAAAATCAGGCTGGGTTTCGAAAAGGATACTCAACAGCTGATAACATCTTCATATTACACATGCTGACCGAAATTACTAGAAAGTTGAATATAAACCTTTATTGTGCATTCATTGACTTCGAGAAAGCTTTTGATAGAGTATGGAGACAGGGTCTTTGGCATAAGTTGCTACTAGCCGGAATAAATGGAAGATTTCTAAGAGTTGTTAAAAACATTTACTCGAATATTAAATCTCGTGTCCGGTTAGGAAATAGCTTGACCTCAGCCTTCTCATGCCTTTTAGGAGTTAGACAAGGGGGAAACCTATCCCCTCTCCTATTTTCAATTTACCTTAACGATCTGGAAGCGTTTATGACTGAGCAAGGCGCACCTGGACTCCAAAAACTATCCTAGCATATCCAGGAACACTTGAATATATACTTAAAACTGTTACTAATTTTATATGCCGATGACACGGTCTTAATGGCAGAAACCCCCAAAAGGTTACAAAATGAACTTGATATTTTCGCCCGATATTGCGAGAAGTGGAAAATGACCGTCAATGTTGAGAAAACAAAGATTTTATTGGTATCGAAGCGAAGTGCGCCAAAAAATACCCGATTCACATACGATAAGAAAGAAATAGAAATCGTAAAAAAATTTAACTACCTTGGCATAATACAGACAAAATCTGGTTCCTATTCGGAAGCCAAAAAGATTTTATCAAACAAGGGGACGCGTGCAATGTATGCTGTTATCAGTAAATCACGTTTAAATTGTCTATCTGTAAAAAGTACATTTGAATTATTCGACTTGTGCGTGTTGCCGGTTCTTCTATACGGCAGTGGAATTTGGGGGTTTAGTGACAACAATATTATCGAGAAAGTTCACAAAAAATTCTGCAAGCATGTTATGAACCTGAAGCAGACTACACCAGACTATATGGTGTACGGCGAATCAGGTAGACAACCCATAGAAATTGAAATCAAAGTACGATTAATGAAATACTGGGTACACCTGAAAAACATGAATACAAATCGAATTGGGAAGATATTGTTTGACTTATCTGAATGTCTACTAAATGGCAATGACACGAAATCTTTCAAGTGGAACCTGAAAATTCGAGAGATTCTCTCTTCATGTAATCAATCCCACTTAATAGATGCTCAAAGAGTACAAAACCCGAACCAATTTCTGGATTATGTGCGCTGTAGTATAATAAATCAATTCAAATTAACCTGGAGACCAGGGCTTATATTTCGGCGAGAATCCAAATCTAGATTCTCGTAAATATTCTCGCAAATTACCCTGGATTCTCGTGAAAAAGTATATATGGATTCTCGCAAAATCAGATGAAATATATGCCCTGGAAATATAGCAAATCGTTTACTGCTTTAGAATTTTTGTTTTCGGAGATTTATATATATGCTTAAAGACATATTATGGACTTGTTATGGACTTTTTCGGGTGCGAGAAATTGATAAGTTAGTGCTCAGGCACTTTGCCAACCTGGGGAATGTTATCATTCTACTAACATCACTGAAAATTTCCAAAAAAATCTGCCACACCACTTCATAGAGAACATCGTCTGAACTACTCCAAATTGTAAATATTTACATCTCGATTCGGGGCGCAACTATCGGCTATAATTAAACAAAAATGATTTCGCCATCGAGAGTCATTGCATTTAACTAATATATAAGAATGACGTTGTGTATCATCCATTTGGATTAATATTCGTAACGAATAACTACTTTGAGAAAGATTATTCTTAATTTCTATTTGATCACTCTGCCCGGTGTCTGCCGGAGTGTTTCACATCACTTTAATCAAGGAAGACTGTTCAGAAAAACTGTATTTCAAGAAATCGTTTAATGCTTTAGAATTTTGGTTTTCGGAGATTTATATATATGCTTAAAGACATATTATGGACTTGTTATGGACTTTTTCGGGTGCGAGAAATTGATAAGTTAGTGCTCAGGCACTTTGCCAACCTGGGGAATGTTATCATTCTACTAACATCACTGAAAGTTAAAATATCTACCACCCCACTTCATAGAGAACATCGTCTGAACTACTCCAAATTGTAAATATTTACATCTCGATTCGGGGCGCAACTATCGGCTATAATTAAACAAAAATGATTTCGCCATCGAGAGTCATTGCATTTAACTAATATATAAGAATGACGTTGTGTATCATCCATTTGGATTAATATTCGTAACAAATAACTACTTTGAGAAAGATTATTCTTAATTTCTATTTGATCACTCTGCCCGGTGTCTGCCGGAGTGTTTCACATCACTTTAATCAAGGAAGACTGTTCAGAAAAACTGTATTTCAAGAAATCGTTTAATGCTTTAGAATTTTGGTTTTCGGAGATTTATATATATGCTTAAAGACATATTATGGACTTGTTATGGACTTTTTCGGGTGCGAGAAATTGATAAGTTAGTGCTCAGGCACTTTGCCAACCTGGGGAATGTTATCATTCTACTAACATCACTGAAAATTTCCAAAAAAATCTACCACCCCACTTCATAGAGAACATCGTCTGAACTACTCCAAATTGTAAATATTTACATCTCGATTCGGGGCGCAACTATCGGCTATAATTAAACAAAAATGATTTCGCCATCGAGAGTCATTGCATTTAACTAATATATAAGAATGACGTTGTGTATCATCCATTTGGATTAATATTCGTAACAAATAACTACTTTGAGAAAGATTATTCTTAATTTCTATTTGATCACTCTGCCCGTTGTCTGCCGGAGTGTTTCACATCACTTTAATCAAGGAAGACTGTTCAGAAAAACTGCATTTCAAGATCACCAAACAACTTTCCTTTTTAGGGCCACCACATCTTTCCAAAGATGTACTTCTTCCATTTTGCTATCAAAGACCGAAAAATGTCGTTAAACTAGAGATCCAAATACCCACTAAGGGCCCATATACCTTGAAATATTAAAGACCGAGAATGTCGTTAAACTATAAAGACCGAAAAATGTCGTTAAACTAGAGATCCAAATACCCCCTATATCTTGAGATATTATAAAGACCGAAAAATGTCATTAAACTATTAAAGACCGAAAAATGTCGTTAAACTAGAGATCCAAACATCCCCATCCCCTATTTTTTTTAGACAATTAAGAACGAAATATGTCGTTACACCATTAATACATAATTTGTGTTTATGAAAGTCTGGCACCCATTAGCAGTTTGTTTTCAGTACATTTTAATATTCATTGGAAAGTAAACAATTATTCGCTGACAGAAATCATGTTAATATCGCCTTTCGTTACTGGTTTCCTCGACTCAAATATTTCTCACTGCTCAATACTTATAATTAAAAAAAATGTTCTGTGTTTTGTGTCACTTCTTAATAGCATTATGTATTCTGCTATTGACAAGAAACAAAGTTGCAGTATACCTTAAAGGTACGGAAGGCCTTGGTGGGTATCATGTGAACATATTTCCACCTTTCAAAAACCGCTACAAACGAAAATAATATTCAAATATAGACATACTTTGTTAATATACAAATGAGAAATATCTCACAAACAGTATGTTATTGTCGTAAATTTGACGATTGTTATGTAAACAAAGCATAAAAAGTTACTTTCTTAGTGTTTCTTTATATTATGATGGTAAACATAAAGAGCGTTCTTTGTTGCTCAATTCCTTATTTGGAAATAATAAAGAGCGTTTATACCATTTGTGTGTGATTAGCCAGTAGCATTGTGCTGCCTTCTATAACACAATCAGACTCTTGTTTAGGTAAAATTTAGTAGGTCTTTATGTGAGCATGATGTTTACGCGATAGTGATCGTATATTTGAACCAAAATGTATGCGTTTTAATATTTTTCTGTTTACTGTGTTTGGAACAAATATGAATATTTTCGACAACTAAGCCCCCTCGTCCCTTTAATATAATTAATATAACATCCCTCATCCAATAATCTCCAAATTGCATATCTAATTTCAATCCTAGTTACACGTCACGCCGCCCCTCATCATTTGCCAATTGTACACCCTTTTTTTTGCTGCTGCTGCAACTGTTCAATTTCTTTAAAAATTATTGAAAAAATGGCCCTCCCGCCCGCCGACATTTACCTCTGATTTTTTTTTATCATCGGTCCGCACCAAAATTGAGCACACGTCCCTATATAATATACCTATTTAAACCGAGTATACACGGTGGTGTAATAGATCAACCGTTAATTTAACCGTTTAGGTAGCATATTTCCACGTATACGTTATCACGACAAATCCCTGCTGATCTGTTATTAATGAACCAAACACTTAACATGTCAACACACTCTGGCCCGCCAATGCTACAGTGTATAAACGTAACGGGGCAAATATGCACATTATATTGGCAGCTAACGAGAGCATTCATCATCAGCAATCTGCTCACCCCTTTTAGCCGATACGATAGAAACTAAACGATTTGTTACTTCTAATTACCCGTACTTAATTACACTACTTGCGTGTTAATAAAGTACGACCCCATTACCACTAAAGGTGAAACATGGGATTTAGAACATTAATATTCACTCTTACATAGTTCCACATTCAAGGTGTAATCGTATGTCAGTTGTAACGTTGTGAAACTGCAACCGAACTGAATTATTCTATGCTAAATAGTTCATGGCTGACCTGATGCATGCATCTTAGTTTTCTTGTTACACTTGTTGGAGAGTCTCAATTTGAACCATAGGCACCACCTTATATGGAATTTGTTAACCACACTCGTAATTATCTGAATTTATCTGCAAATATGCTCCCATGCTTTGTATAGTTGTTAGTATGTGTTATGCGCCCCCCTTTTTAAAATGGTTTATACTGTATTGCAAGTATCCTTGTTATTATGAGGATTATACTGTGAAGACATTCAATGGAGTGTTAAATCGTTTTGTTTGGGTCTTTTGTTCTATAGGGTTTGTCCATCTTTGTTTATCTTCGTGGAAATGTTGGCTTTTGGGCCACCCAATGCCTGTTCAGGTCATAACTTGAACAGTAGTGCCTAGATCTCAATAAAATTTAGTATGCCCGTTCACTACTATGGTGACATCCAATGAAGCGTTCAATCGTTTATTCGGTTTATCTATTCTAGAGTTATTCATCTTTATCTGGATATTTTGGGGCGTTCATTGGAGCGTTCAATCGTTTTGTTCAGGTTTTTCGGTCTAGAGTTAATCATCTTTGTTTATCTGAAAATGAGAATACATTCCCAAATACAGGCATCGATAATATATCAATGCTTCTGCAAATGGTGATGCGTGTTCGTTTTTTGTTTTTGATAGTGTACAGTTACTATAATCTATCTATGGACGTACAGTTGTCTGTAGTCGATATATATAGTGCCGTGATCGATATCTGAATATAAACATATATGCGGAACGTCTGACTTCAAACGTCAGGCGCTATATATAAGCATCATTTTATTAACAGTTTATTACCCATAGTCTTGTACTCTCTATATATAGCCCTCTACCAGATAATTCTTTTCAGTATATAGCCTGCACGAAGTATGGACATATAAACTCTTTGATGTCTTTTCAGGGCCCAATCTCAGCATTGCCGGTTCCTTATCGAACCACTCCAGAGTATGTGTGTTTCCAGCAGTTAATTGATCCTAAAACAGGTGTGTATGGTGCGAAATTTTAAAGACATATTTCATGCTTAGTTCAGTGAATTAACCCCCTTTATACTAAATTGATTCTCCACCCAGTTATAAAAGTAGATAGTACATGTATTAGTATTGTATTGTAAATAAACTCTATCTGTACCTATGTACTATTTAGGTAATGAGAATACACAATTGATTGATTGGTTATATTTATAATTTTTTTTTTATTTCAATTTAGGTTTACAGATCAGTACAGATTGTAATTTTTAGCTGTTGTTTTATTTGGTATTTTCTAAAATAGCTTATTATTCCTGAAATCTTACTTTTTAGTTGTTTTGTTTTGTTTCGTTTTTTGTGAGATATATTATTTTATTTGTTAAAACTGCATATCGTTTGAAATTTACAAGCCACAAACAAGATAAAAATTAAAGTGCAATGTACATAGAATAAATTGCAAAATTTGACTTAAGATATTGAATTATGTCTAAAAAAAAAAAAAGGAAGAAGATAAGTAAACTGTATAAGAATAACTCGCAAGTTAAAAAGTTAAATATTTAATTTAATTTGAAAAATTATGAATTGGAATATTAAATTAGAATTATGACCCCTATTACCCTCCATAGTAACGTTCTGTTAATTGAGATATAAAATGTATTAACACTGCCTATAATAAATACTCATTGACGAGTAGTTACCTTAGGAAATGTTCAGATAATAAGTTCAACAAACGACCTGTTGAATGTATTATCTGAATATTTCCCACCAATGGATATTAATCATTCTGCTCGTGTATTTTTTTTTTTTTTTTCTGTCTGTCATCTGATTTTATTACTTTAACACCCCCATCCAAATGAATAATACAAACTGTATTCTCTATTTCCGTCTGATCACCCCAGTTCCACGTTAACTAAAATTTCGGATATTTTATTTGGAAAAAATAAAACGTCGATTGGTCTTCAGTGACTGGTGGATTTTATATTTCGCAGTAAATTGAAAAAAAAATACGCTCAATTTGGATGAAGTAATTAGTTTCTCGCCATTCGCCAACCGTTCGTTTTGTTCCGAGCGCATTTATGCTTTCATTATTTATTATTAACGCCACCGGTGTATACTGTTCTACAAATTTTAGAAATATGTGGTCCTATGGGCATTTTATAATATATAATTGGGTTTTCCGGTAATTTTGGGACGCGTTAAAGTTGTAATGCGACCCCGAGTCCGGTAAAAGCTGTAGTTGGAATGTCCAAGTTCGTGAAAGTTCTATTGACTTTGCCGATGATTTGAGAAGCTTTATTGTTTTAGGATATTGTAGAAAGGCTAATCTGGCCGTGTCAAATTGAGCTATAGCGATGGGATATCTCGCAGGACAACACATTTCGGGTTTTCGTGGGGTGTCTATTCGCTGGATGTCTTATAGTTGCAGTATTAACTATTATGACCGCGTTAATTGCGTTCGATGTTTAGGTATGAACAATGGCTGGGCCATGCACGCTTGAAGATTTTATGGCGGGAACACAATTTTTGATCCGCATTTAGAAGCTTTCTGGTTTGGTGAATGAAAAACCTGCAGTAATAAGCCGTAGTTTTTTGTAATAATTTGAAGGATTATTTGTTTTAACGGAATTCTGAGGAATTCATGTAACCAATATATTTTATATTATAATTTATGGCTAATAATATGATCTTGGGGGCGTTACCATGTCTGACAATGGTTTTCTTGTTTTTATATATTTTAGGAAAGCAGGATTTTCCAGCTGATCTTGCGGCTCATCTTTGTAGCGTAACACATATGACGCAGTTTGCCGAAGAAGCCAAGAAACTCGGAGTTCAGTATGTTGGCGCCTGCTGTGGAAACTCACCAAACTACATCCGGGCTATTGCAGAGGTTTATGGGAAGAAACCTCCCGCTAGCAAATATTCCCCAAACATGGCGAATCATTTCATTTTTGGCGATAAGAAGAAATTTGACAAATATCACACAGAGGGATATAAATCTGATATCATTGTAGGCCAGTCTTAATAGCTGGACCTTTACTTGTGGCGTGATGTTATATAATTATGATTATGCACAATCTTATAAAATATATCTGCATGACACGTGGCTATACTTGCACTCCAAGATCTTTAAGTTACCTATCAACAATTGCATGCAACAGAAGATTTGAATCTTTCTTGTATAGAAGTAAGACAATTAGTTATTTTGGTGGTTTGCTTGTTTTGTGAAATTATCAATTATTCTAGTACATGTATACGAGTTATCGCTAGTTTGGCTCCTCTGTTGTATTAGCCGCGCTGCGTGATTCGAACACCAGCTAAATTATAATTCAGTGAGTGCAACCGAAGAGTGTCGAGAAAACGGTTTGGTTCACGGGGTTGTGGTCGAAGTTTGACACCCGGGCCCCTCTCAAACGAAGGACCTCAAGCCACGCCACTGGAATATGTGACCCCGGTCCTTAATCATGCATATTGATGTCCCAGCCGAGTTAACACCAAACGATGAGAATAGAGCATAAAGCGTATGTAAAAAAATGCTCATTAGATTCCAACAACAACAACATTTTTTTGAAATGCCGGTTCGGTTATCAGAATTGATTAATTGACAAAATATAATGCTAACTATATATATAACCACTATCAACTATAGTATAAAATCGCCCAAAAAGTGTTATATGTCAACATTTGTTTCAACGCAATTTTGTTTCGAGAGTACATCGGTCGAATATTTGCCACGCCGCCAAATATTCCAGGTGGTGAAAAATAATAGATTTCAAAAATCGATATATGATAACTCTGAGCTCTGGTGGATGGGTTCCTCGACTCGAATCAAATATTTTTACCCCTGAGGCCAAAGCAATAGTAAGCGTTAAATCTGATTGTACATCTTTAATATTCATCCTTAATGTGCATTGAAACCATAACGTTCTTTATCGCAGATTATCCCCGCCCCGGACCAAAACTTAAAACGGTTTGGCTAATCCTAGCGATTTAGTGATTTGCAACAACAACAAAAAACAGAATAGCTGCATGTATGAAACATACATGGACAAATATACTTTGAAGACATTTTAATCTTGGCTGTTCTGGTGTTCGCAAAAACAAAGGAGTGCCCATGTATCCTGGTAATTATCGGTATGCAACTTCAGGGTGACTTATAGATGGGAGATATCGAATTTTTACGAATTTCGAACTAAGTAAAAACATGGCCGCCAGCAGCCATCTTGGACTTCAATTTTTAATCCATCTGCACACCATATGGATCCCGTATTTATGACCGGAACATTTTTTAATTTTGCAGCACGATTGTGATCACCTGTAGACAGGAGCTATCGAATTTGAACGATTTTCGATGAAAAACATGGCCGCCGGCTTTTGTAATAATTGGATTTACTCTTTGCATGACTAAATCCTTTGGCGCACCCAACAGACCACACCCCTCATCCGATCATCACCAAACTTTCTATGATCTTCGGGGTGACTAGATGGGAGCCTCCTATTTTGACCGAAATGTGTTAAAACTCGTGGCCGCAAGCAGCCATCTTGGATTTCAATTTTGAATCCATCGGCACACCTTACAGTCCGTATTTATGACCGGAACATTTTTTAATTATGGAGGCACGATTGTGATCACATGTAGATAGGAGCTATCGAATTTGAATGATTTTCGATGAAAACATGGCCGCCGGCAGCCATCTTGGATTTACTCTTTGCATGACTATATCCTTTGGTGCACCCTACAGACCACACCCCTCATCCGATCATCATCATTAAAATTCATGGCCGCCAGCAGCCATCTTGGATTTCAAATTTGAATCCATCGGCACACCCTACAGCCCGTATTTATGGCCGGGTCATTTATAAATTGTGCAGTCACGATTATGATCACCTGTAGATAAGAGCTGTCGAATTTCAACGATTTTCGACGAAAAACATGGCCACCGGTAGCCAGTGACCTCTAGATGGGAACCTCCTATTTTGACCGAAATTTGTTAAAAAACATGGCTGCCAGCAGCCATCTTGGATTTCATACTCCGCATTTATTGGAAAATTGTGTTGAAAATTTACAGGCATGTTTAGAATCACCTCTAGATGGGAGCTATAAAATTTGAACATTTTGAAAAACATGGCCGCAGGCAGCCATCTTTGATTTTATTATTTGCATGACTAAATATTTGGCATACCCTACAGACCACATCCCTCATCCGATCATCACCAAACTTCACGTGGATCACCGATGTGACATCTAGATATGAGCCTTCTATTTTGACCGAAACTCGTTGACCAACATCTCCGCCATCGGCCATATTGGAATTTACTCATTGTATGACTAATTCCTTTGGCGCACCCTATACAGAGCACATCCCTCACCCGATCATCACCAAACTTCATATGGATCTTTTGGGTGACATATAGAAGGGAGCCTCCTATTTTGACCGAAATTCGTTGAAAACAGGGTCACCACTGGCAGCGGCGGCCATCTTGGATTGTACTCTTTGCATGACTATACCAGTCGGAGTGATTTTGGCGGAGTTATTGCCATTTTTTCACATTGAAGATGATGTGCAAGATATTTAGTCAATATTTACTGTGTATCATATTGGTGTAATCAATTCCTCATGTACAGTTTGTAGTATAGGGATCTGAAACCAATAAATCCTTCAAACCTGCCACCTTCGTCGGGGGACATTTTGGTCAGCGTCCTTTTATTATTATTTTAAAATGTGTATGTTATTATCTGCCTGGTACTATAGTATAAGTACTAAAGTTTTGATAATTTTATCTACACCGGCTGGTAGAGGGGAACTAGTAACGGAATTCATGGAGCTCGAACAGCCCTTGACACACTTAGCTAAATACGTTTATCTACATGTGAATGAGTTCTTAACATGAGAAGCCATATTCAGGGAAATCTCAGTCCTATCTGGTCCAATTCCTAAATTATACCCATCTCATCGGCAAAGTTGTGGAGTAGCATCCGTGTTTTTGTTTAAAACCCTTTACAAAAACACTCTGTACTAAACCTTGGTGAATTCACCGTGGTATTTACCGTGGTGATTGGAACAGGTAAAATGATGTAATTTTATACCAGGGTGTTACTCTGTTAAAATTCGTCAAGTGAATCGTCGCCATATTATATGCACACATGTAGACCCACCCATGTATTTATTCTAGCGAAATGGACCCACCCATGTATTTCACCAAATTATATTGTACCGGAATGTATATAAGTATGTATGTGATGGTTCTACTAGAGTAACTCTACCGGGTTAATTTACCTCGATATTTGGGTAATTTGTCACGGTATTACCGGGGTACGCTTTTTGAAGAGACAACAGATTGGAGGTCATATGGATGACACATGTGACTACACAAGGATCTAAACTCTACTTGACTTAGCTCAACTATTTATAACAATATTTCTTGTCCCATTTTTTTGTTATCTTTTAAGTATGACACCGGGTACAACTATTTTCCACTGATTAACTAACAAAATATGATTGTCTTCTCACAAAAGAGACAGAAACACATCTGCCATTTAATGTGCTAATGTGAAATAGAGTTATCGCTCTTGTCCTTATAAACACGCTCGGGTAATTGCTCCGCAAAATATGGTATACCAAGCTCTACTCCGGTAAAATATTGTAAAGTTGGGTGAAATATAATAAAACCCATGTAAAAAGGACACACCCTTGTAAATTCCAAGTAAATGCGTGGTGTACCCCACGTGCATTATACTCTGGTAAATCCTGGTGTATTACTATTACTTTCAAGACATGCAGTAACCAACATGGGAGCATATGTTCCAGCAATTGTGAGATTGATTGGACTCCACCTTCCACTTTGGACTTCGATCACTATACCAAAATACAATAAACACAACCAACCTCCACATTCATGTCCCTGCATGCTTGAAATACATTTTTGTGGGATCAGTGTGTAAGTGTAGACTTAAATCAAGTATGAACTGGTCCACAACATACCAGACTTTCGTCCAGAAATAGGACTATGAGATTCATGCTATCCTCCCCTTGCATAGTATTGTATGGCATTACTTCACCTCATTCGAAATAACATAATGTGTTATTAATTGCCACATAACATTAATACTAGGGAATGCAGAACTCAGTTATTCACACAATCCATGTCTGACTGGAAGCAACCCATATAAAAAGCACAATGGTTGTAGTGCCAGGTTTTGACGTAACTGACGACATTTGAAGTAAAGCGTTTTAAAATGTCGTTTTTTCTCTCTCGAAGAAATCTATATTGACTAAATAACGGAGATATTAAAAAATAAAATAAAAACATACTAGTATTCAAAAACTTAAAGAGCGTTTTTTAAAGAATTCTTTTTCCAGAAGAAGTTATTTTAAAGAGGTGGTACCAGAGTATATTCCGTTTCACGAGAGTATAATCTGATACACAATGATTTCATCAAGAAATTACTAGAGTATGATTATTCTGATTACATCGGTTTTATCCATGTATGACCTGTTTCACCTGCATTTGACGAGAGTGAAGTGTGGTACACCACGCCTTTACTTGGATTTACAAGGACATGCCCTTATACATTGGCTTGGCGTGGCTTTTACCAGAGTATATCATTGTTTACCAGGTTTTTACTAGAGTACGGTTTTGTCTGCATTGATATGCTCTCTGGTGCGATGAATGAGAAACCTTCAGTGATAAGCCGTAGTTGTTGTACTAATTTGAAGGATTAGTTATTTAATCTAGTAATGTGTTACTAGAAGTAAAGAAACTAACCGGAAGCATTTGTACTTCGAAGCAGTTCCACCTAACTTGGTACAGGCCACCAGAATATATGCAACAAATGAATGAATTTGAGCCATGGAATATTGCAAAATACACTCATGTGTTCGGAAAAAAACGATGCAAACAACATAGTAATTATAATGAAAATCAACAAATGGCTGGAGTCATAAAATCATTCATAAAGCACATGAGTGTATTTATCAATATGTAGTCTCACACCATTTAAGCTTGATGGTCAGTATTACAGTTACCCTATTTCCGTTTCTGGTTCTTCTATGTCACTCTAACGTTTGTAATAACACGAAACAGGAAGTGATCTCAAACAAAAACCTGGAAAAACCCAAAATAACACACAAAATACATGTGCCGATCAGTAAATTGTTTATTGTTTCTTCCCCAAATATTGTCTGAGGTAGCTCATTATACATGTAAACAAGTATAAAAAGCATTAGTGTACATTCTTTTCATCACATCAAGTGTAAATTTAGATGTATCCCATAGTATCACATAAATTTGTGTCAATTATGATTTTTGAAAATATATTAGGGCAACACCACCTGGCAATTAACTCTCCAACAATACAGGTATTCAGCTGAAATCCACCATGTATCACAAAACTAATTTTCATTTCCATGAGCTGAGTTCTTGGGCTAGATACTGTGCTAAGGCCAGACCCAGGTCAAACATTCAGACACATACATGTACGTGTAAATAGAAACTTGAAAATAAGACGGTCATAAGCAGTCTGCAGAATAAGCTCCAAGGAGGGTGAGTTTAGTGATGCTACCAGCATAGTGGACTATAGCATTACCAAATTCACCATATGTGACCCTCATTCTGTAGCTAGTTCTCCATGGTTGGTCTAGCATGATGAGATTTCCATATTTTTGCCTCTAATTATGTCTGTATAATGAGAAATATTAATGCTATAAATGAATAGCTTTTTTCATTTTAATTAAATTAAAGTTTATTCATGTGCTACATAACTGTCCATTTTCAACTGGAACCAGTAGCATTGGTACATGGCAATGTGATCGGATGTAAAAGGCGAATTCCTGAGAGTTGGTTCGTAATCTGGATTTATGAGAAGCATCATCCACACTAACTACCCCTTAAGCACTGCCCTAAGTGTCATACACACCTTAGCAATGATGCTGAACACTTTGAGGCAATTATATTGCAGAAATGTTGTAAGAGAACAAAATTGTGATCACCCAGGCCTACGGTATGGAAAAAAAGTGAATGACCCCCCCCCCCTGATCTGCGCGGATTAAAGGAAAACAAGTATTTTGTCCACCATGCGAAACCATTTGTATCTTGGATGATATTATATATAATCTTAGCGTCCATGCGCTAATAGCCTTTAAAGATACGGGAGGCGTTGGCGGTGGGTATGCTGTTAAAATATTCACCTCCGTCAAAAACCGCCATAAACAGAAAGAATAGTAAAATACAGACAGACCTTGTTCTTATACCAATCAGAAATATGGCATAAGCAGTATGTTATCGTCAAATGTTTTTTCCTTTGTTATGTAAACAAAAGCAAAAAAACGTTACAGAACCTGGCTTTTGTTTAGATCCGGATATGGTAAACATAAAGAGCGTTATTTGTTACTGTTTTCCTGATATGGAAATAATAAAGAGCGTTTATATCATTTGTGTGTGATTAATCAATATAGCTGTGTTAGGTAAACAAAAGCAAAACTGCTGTAACACGAGCAGGCTCTTGTTTACGTACACCATCGTACGTCTTGACGACTATATACTATTTACGCGCTGATTATGCTTGGCGTATGAACAAAACTATATATATTTTAATATTCCTACTGTTGATGGCGATTTGCACAAATATGAATATTTTTGCAACGAACGCCGCTCGTGCCTTTAATATGTCATTTAATTATGGAAACCAGCCGATTTCCGCCCTCCGAAAAAAACAACCACAGTTCGACGAATAAAGCTCCATAAAGTGACGAAATGCTCGATTATTTGTTTCAAATTTGTGTGTTTTCTGCTCCAAGATTAGTGCATGCGGGGTGATAAGTTTGGACACCGTTGTCAACGATACATTGTTACAGATAGTTTAGGAAACTAAATCTACATTCACTTGGAATTTGATGCATTTAAAGGTACTCAATCCGATAAAACTCCTCTCAATTACTATTTCAATTGCTTCGGGGGTCAAAAATATTTGATTCGAGTCGAGGAAGTCACCCATCAAAGCTCAGATTTGTTAGATATCGATTTTAGAAATCTATTATTTTTCATTATCGGGAATACTTTCTGGCCCAGAACTCAGTCAAAATTGCGTTATTATTACCACTTGATTTTAGAGTTATCCATCCTTGTCTGTTTGAATATATTTTTGGTGTACACATCCCGAGCAGATTACGGCAGTTGAAGGCAATTATTAGTACTCATCTCGAGTAAATAACAAATTTCAAAAATCAATATCTAATAACTTTGTTTGATGGGTTCCTCGACTCGAATCAAATATTTTTTACCCCCAAAGCCAAAGAAATAGTAATATAGGACCCTCTGATCGGATTGTTGTTGTTGGAATCTGTTGAGATGGGACCCTCTGTTCTGATTGAGTACCTTTAAGTAGGAAAATATTGACAATTGCATGTGATACTCCACGGTGTCGGAGTAAACCCCAAAGCAGGCACGATTTTGCCGCATCGCAGTTTACTCCTGCCCGCAATACGTTTTACTTTATCAGTGTACGGTATGTATGGGAAGATGTCTTTTTTTCGAGTTACTGGATAGGGATTTTGGTTTTTTAGTATCAAAACACGTCATGGGTAGAGTGTCCCATGTGGATAGTTCCACGTTTTCAAAAACGTTCTCCAGAAGTGTTTGCAGTGAAAGTTTTGCTGAATGAATCTTAAATTTACGCCGAAATTCCGAATGCGCTCGACTAAGATTGTGTTTTTCTCGAGAACTGATATATGAATTTTCTCTGAACTCCTGTAATAGCATAAATCATATATGTCTTCCATTGGTTAGTACAACTTCTAAATTGGCTATACTTTTAACTGCATGGTATGAAAAACTCTAACTGTTATATCCCAATGTGCGGTTTACTGACGCCCACATCGGGTTTTATATACTGCCTGCAGCAGGGGGGAGTCTGGAAAAAAATTGCACATATAGGGCCCAAAAAGTTTTGTTTCCGACCCCGAGGGACCCACCACCCCATTTGTGCAAAAAAAATATTATTTTCCTCCAAAATTTTCGGGACCCACCCCCTTTCTCATATTTTTATCAAAATTTCAGAGGTTTTTTTTAGCCGTTCTTCAATAACTGTGTTAACTGCCTTTCAATCCCATTCCACTATCCTTTTTTGGAAAAAATAAACTGTATTTCCAGGTGTTTCCTGGTGTTTTCAGTGTCTAACAACAATAATAAAGCATTGTGTAGGTACACTATATGTCACAAATCTCCATAGACCCCATTATAGCCTTAATATATCGAGTGTGTTGTGTCTGACAGAGAACAGTTCATCTATTTGTAAGTGATAACAGTATACAATTAGTATTTTAGTTTAGTCTTGTTGAGCAGTAAAGCTCCAAAATGAAGTTTGGAAATTCAATGAAAATAGCGTCACCTTCAGTTGGGATTGTCTGAGCAGTAAACAGTAACGGTCATTCATCATAACCAATTCAGTTTTATTTGGATAATTGTTGCAAATTAACATTACTTGCAATCATTCAATATGAGAAATAACCAGAAGGAATGAATTTGATTACATGAACAAGACAGTATTTCAGACATTAGAAATTTATGAGATACCCTTTTCAATTTCATGTTATGCAACAATCAGGTTAATAATATCTAGTCATCATTGAGTATTCACCATGTAGTATCCAATTTGTGATACAGTTTTTTTGTTTTATTACTTTTATGCAGGTAATATATTAATTTTGTTACTAAATATTTCTTCCGTTGATCATAAGTTTCCTGAACGCTAATATGGTGGTCCACTGTGAAGTGGGCCGGGATCCTGTGAAATCCAGAATGTTGCTAAATCTGAGACTAAAGAGTCACTATAGTTGCCTATATAGCCCTATACCAACAAGCATGGTACTAACATGCTTACAAACAACATTACATGGTCAGTACTTGTAAATTGTTTGAAGAAAAAAAACCAATTTGGAAAATATTTACAAGCACGATTTTTTCCGCCTCTGGACCACCCACCCACCCGGCCCTATATACGGATTTTTTTTGCAGACTCCCCCCTGTCCGCAGTGGGGATTACATGATCGATGATGACCAGCGATTTCACGGAGACTGACTTTCTTTTAGCCTAACAAAACATAGTTTTAAAGATACATGAACTCGGAATCTAATAGTTTCCTGCGTTACCGGGTGACGTTATCATATCAATTTGAAGTTGAAATCATAACAACAGCGTTCATTTAAGGTCCAATGCCTTAATTATTCAATGCCTATGTCAATTGAGTTTATATTAATCAACTGCATGCATCACATTTAAAACATAATCATGTATACATTTCTTATGTAGCTGAATCACTTAAACTCTAGTGAACGCAAGACTAAATAATGACTTGTGCCGGTCCTGCTTAAATGGTCGTTGTTGCTTTAATGTCGTTCATTTGGACAATGCACGCATTTTGATTCGGAATTTATATAATTGACACCGGAGCCGAAGATGGTAGCTGAAGAACTTAAAACCGTATGGGACGTTTTAAAGTATTTTCCTGATCCTCAAGTGCCGATCCACGCCTGTCATGAATCTATATATAGGTCAGAACATTGTTGGAACCGTCATCGGATATAGTTTATAAAACTTTATTTGTAAACTGCATGAAAGAGTCACAAAACAGTGTTAACGCAGCGAGTTCCAGGATGGCGAACAACAACAAAGCTAGCATTTATGTTAGGCACCAGGTCCTAAAAAGAATGCAAACTATACTGGGCCCATCAATATAAACACAATGGTGCTCAGCGGTCCAGGCTAGAAACCTTATTCCTCAGCCCAAGAAATCGAATCCCAATACCCGGCTTACTCTGCTACCGCGACGTCGACGCTGTGATAAGCCTCGTTTTCGTCGTTGAACCATTTATCTTTGTCCATCACCGAATGACACGTTGGGCACCTTTCTAGTCCGGTATTTTCCTTTTCTATCTGCGGGAGGTAAATGTCTAATGTTACCTTCCTTTTGTTCACCGGATACCGCAATGTCCTATGAGTGTCACCAAAATTCTTTTTCCTTTGGGCTGGTTTGATAGGAGGAATGCGTTTCTGATTGTTGAGTATGAGGTCTGGAGTGGACGGTGGGGCAGAAGGTCTGTCGTCGTCCGCAACAACATTGGTTTCATACTCATCGGTGGGATCTTTATTGGTCAAATTATTATTATTACGAATCTCCAATTCAACGTTGAAAATTAAGCACCTTCTGCAGACCGGACCTTCAGTGTCCAAGACAAAACCATCCTTATTTTGTCTATGTTGCTCGGATTTCTGCAGTTTTGTTCTGTTCTTATTAACATACTCCGAATACCGATAGTAACGCCCACTATATAAACCTTCGCGCCGTCTATGTGCGTCTATTACTTGAGAGGGTGCGGGTTTCTGCCTGGCCAATCCGTCGGGTTCGAAATGCATTGTTGTGTCTTTGTCTCCGAACAAGCTTGGCATAGACGAGCTCACCTGTTCAAACGAGGAGCGATTCTGCACTTCTGGAATGTCCCCCAATGTTAGCATCATTTCATGAGCAACTCCTCTGCGATTTTTATATATACCTTCTATGAGGTCTTTTTCGCCTTTTGTAAGAATTCGCTTGTCTGTCGTGAATAGCCTTCCCGTGTTCGTTGGAATTTGTTCTTTCCTGTTAAAGTGCTGATAGCGCTTGTAAATTTTCTCGGCTAATCTTGGAAGCCGTGCTATATCTCGGTATAACCTTGACACAGACGTGGAAGGACCGACGTCACTCGACCAATCACAAAACTTCGCGATGCTCACGTTGTTCCGCTGCATATCGTCTGCGTGGATACCGTATCGCGCAGACTTGATTCTGGCTGAAGGCGGAAATGCTGATGTCACCCCATGGGTTGTGTGTGGCCGCCTCAAACAAGACCTGGAAGTTAAAAACAAAAGCTTGGTCAGGGACAATTGAATTTTAAACACATATTCACTAGGAAACGCATTAGACCCTGAACCAACATACATAATTGTTGACCCCCACCCCGAGCTGCGGAATGGTGAAGATACGATTTGTATGATATATAGATCATAACAATCCGCATCTTTTGAAGCTTGTTTGTCATCTGAGAAGTGTCGCATTCGAATTTTATATGTTTTTGGCATATTTGTCGAAATTGTACATTTCAGTGTGGTAGGGGCAAGTCGTTACCATAATACTGCATGGGCATAACTTTTGCATATAATTAACTAGCTAAATTTGTTCCACTATAGAAGAGGTGTATCATATAATATTATATCTCACGTGACTTTCTCGCGTTCTGATTGGCTGCACACTGCTATACTATTTTACGATAGCACCCCAGTTGCATTCCTATTATTTCTATTTATAGTAACAGACTCATTTCGAGAAATCTGATTGCCGCCTGCCTGAAGACACGACAAATCTGAAACTATGCATTGTACGATATATACTTGTTGCAATATCGGTATACAAGATACAAGATACAAGAATTTATTGCAAAACACCCCAATGGGCAGTTGCAAGATACTGATGAATATCATATACATAAATAACCAATACATAACAAAATTATTATAACAAACACAGTTCTTATCAACATTCCCTCAACAATTTCTTCAAGTTTTATTATTCCGCCGAAGGAAGAATAGCCGGACTATGTTGCAATCCTTATTAATTAATTTAATGTTATCATTTCTCATAATCAGTGCAAATTTATCTGCATCATTCAAATTATTGAATTCACTATCGTGTTTCTCAATTTCGCTGAATAAATTAGATCTTAAATCATCGTATGCGTTACATTCAATGATAAAATGCATTTCAGATTCGACACATTGTTTGTCACACATGGAACACAGCCGATTTTCTAATGGTATTGCTGGTTGTCTATGCCTCCCTTTTTCTATTGCCAATATGTGGTTGCTCACTCGCAATCTAGAAAACATTTCGCAAGCAATTTGTGATCGTGTGTGAATGACATATGGCTCAATTTTTTATTCATCTTTAAATATCCTATAGGTTCGTAGTTTATTTTTCCCTGTCGGTCTATCGTCATTGAATATATCATTGCGAAACATTTCCATGTGTTCTGATTTCAATTTCTTAGTCAGCATTTGTTCACGCTGCCCTGATAGTTGGCCTGCGTTATTGATTACAATGTTATAACGCGACAATTGGGTGAGCCATGTTAAAGGTAATTTACAATTCAGAGATTCTTTGTAGCATGCGATAAGATATTATGGTCATCTACTTTTGATAGTTTTAGCATGTACCTGAAGAGTTGTAAAATGGTATCATTCGCGATAGGGAAACGGCCTAACTCTGCTCTAGAAGCGTGATTTGAGGCCTTTCTATTCAAACATAGAGCCCGTTTACAAAACTTTAGATGTGTTTGTTCACATGGTATGGTATCTTTGAACGGCAAATTAAGGTCAGTGGACCATATCTCACATCCATACAATAAAATAGGCTTAATTAGTTTATCGAATAATTTGCATTTAATGGCGATAGGTAACACCGGTGTTGTTTTTGTTAATTTTGTTAAAAAGAACATGGCTTTTGATGCTTTTGCGCTCAGATTATCCTGTATTATTTTCATTTTTCCATTAGATGTGAAAATTAGTCCTAAATATTTATATTCATCCACTACTTCTATTGGCATATCATTAATGTTAAATACAGGACCATGTTTTGTTTTCCTTGAACGAAAGATCATACATTTTGTTTTGCTTACATTAACAGATAGTCCATTGTCAAGCGCGTATTGCTCTAACTTCTTAATTCCCGATTGTAAACCTGTTGGTGATTCAGATAATATCACCAGATCGTCTGCGAAAAGCAAATGGTTGAGGTTATGATCATGAACGTGTACGGGGTCACATGTTTCGTCAAAAATATTAGCTACTAGTATATCATCAATGAAAATCTTGAACAACGTAGGGGATAGAGAATACCCTTGACGGACACCTATTGTAGAAAATATAGGGGGACCAATTTACTACTTAAAGCAATAGGTATATAATTGTTAGGGTCATGTCTATTGCCCTTTTTATATAGGGTTTTGATTGTTGACTCGCTCCAGCATACAGGGTAATGACCTGAGTGTAAAACTGTGTTGAAAAATTTTGTGACCTCGTCCAACATAAATGGAATTACTGATTTTAATAATTCATTTGAAATGTTATCTGGTCCACTCGCTTTGTTATTTTTAAGTTGATACAAGTTATCTAATATCTCGCCTTTAGTTATATCATCATTGTTGAAATTTGTCACAACGGTACTTTGTTTCACGGATTTTAATTGCTTTTACAATGAGACGTATTGGTGAATTTTAATTATCTTAATGAACGTCCGATCATAGCTATCCAATGTGTTTAAGAGTTTGTCCATTTAGTTGGCAATCGACGGACAGTCCTATTTTTGTAATGCCAGTGAACATTATGTATAACTTCATTTTCCGTTTTCATCGATCGAAGATATACAATCTTAACTTCTGAAATTTCGCCAAAATGGATTTACTAATGACGTATTTATAAAAATAGAGACATGAATCACGAAGAGATTATGTTAGTTGTAACTAATAACATAGTTATGCTCTCTTGTCATCGTCAAAAGATTGCCGTAAATTGTAAAATCTTAGAACAATTTCCAAAATTCACGATAAATAAAAATGTGGAAAAATCACACACAGAAATTGTGTGACAATTGATACCAATGTTCGATATAATATAATAAATAGTGCACGTCTTGTCGTTGACTTTAAAAACAATCAGGTAACTAAAAGTAAAGTTATCATCCGGAAACCAAAATAATCGACAAATTTTAAGTCGACAAGGACCATAACTCCGGCAAAAATTGGCGGACTAAACCCAAATTCGAACTTGACCTGTATCTTCATGTGGTTAATCCACGTGCCAAATAAAAAAACAATCAGATTACAAAAACTCAAGTTATCATCCGGAAACCAAAATAATAGTCTATTTTTTAGCTTTTTTCTATGGGCGTATATAGTTTGCATGTTCGCAGTAGTAGTCAGAAGTTGTTTTACTACAGCCATATGAACATGAATGCGTAGTATTACAGTGCGTCATTTGATGTCTAATACTTGTTGTTTACTAGCGTATTCATCGAGAAATCTAAATTCTAAACATTGATGTCGAAAGAAGTTTTCGATGTTTCGTGGCACCTTCGCATGTGTGGGTTAATCGGACTCTAGATGTACAAAAAAACAATCCCGACGGTCGAATGAATCCATTTATGTTGTGCAATAAATGTTAAACCTCATTTTAATACCAGGTTTGCTTGTTGGATTATCTTTATCTCTGTAAAATACAATTATACAGTTGTTCCGCAGCCTTGATAGCGACAAGTTTATGGTTGGTCAGTCGTCGACCGAATAATAAAATCGAATATCGGCCTATCAATTGACACCAAAACGAGCCCTCTGCAGCATGGGTGAAAATTTGAATCCATTCATGCACTCTGAATTTAGCTTCGGAAAGCCATATTTACCCAAAGCCCTGGTATAGTCAGTGTTCTGCCTATACCAGTTGTTGTCGTCTACGTGCGATCGGTCGGCTGAACCGGATGCAATTAGATCCCAGCAGAACGGATGTGCGCGTGGTTTAACGACGAATATATCATCACCGGAACTTGGGATGTCACACGGTGGCCTGGGCTGTTTGTATCGGTTATTCGCAACAATTGATGGGCGATGTAGACACATATAATGCCTACATAGGTGCGCGTGTATACACGGTTTGTGATGCACATGCGTTATAGTACACGTATACTGTATAATAAAACACGTGTGAAAGGTGTGCGGATTCGACACTTCTGGTTATGTTCACTTTAATGTGTTGAGACCGGTCGTGAATTTTTGGTGCATAGACCGACACAAGATCTATGCATAGTTCAGTCACCTGCGCAGGACTTACCGCTGCCCGCACCTACACGTAATGTGAAGAAATGTCTCATTTATTATTTTAGATTTTTATAAGTTATATATAATTCATTCTGCATCAAGATTATTATGAGAAACTGAACTGTCCATATTCATTTGAAAATGTCTAGATCAAGCCAGAATGAATTGTAACTGGCAAAACACTTCAATAAAAATGTTAGATTTAATTAAGAAAATACATTTGCCGGCAGCGTTCTGACATCGCGTAGCGAGGGGACTGAGCTCTGTTTTGCAGCTTGAGACCGACAGTGTGGCGGAGCAATGAAGGACAAGGGGACATTATACCTTCAGAAGTACACTTTTCCCAATCTATAAATCATGCCCCCTGATGTTAGTGGATGGGTTTATCAGAATTATTACTATTATTATTAGTATATATATCTGATGTGTGGAGGCACCGATAACCCAGCAAGCAGGCGTGTTGCCGAGCAAAATAGTCTCGTTTTTGGTTATTGATATTCTTCACGTAAAATGAAAATGACTTCACGGACAACATAAGTATATAGCCTCGGTCGCCAATGGAAGACACACTATATAATGCACTCCATGCGTGCCCAAATGTATCAATGATACACATCCTGTTGTCTTGTTGATTTTTCTTCTAAATATCGTATGCCCGTTACGAGTGTCGTGGACCAAGTAAGTCAGATGCTCAAATCGTCTCTCTCTCTCTATATGGGGTCTCAAGTGGTCCCAATTGGTCTCTGGACGTGGGTCAATATATATTGGGTCTCAATGGGTCTTATGGGGTCTCTATGGGCCCCGTGTCCATTCATTTGTTCGATATATGGTGTTGTAGCAGCTGCCAACTTATTGCAATTGTCGCAAAATCATATTAAATCAGATAAGAAGTGTTTGCTATGAAAATGTACCTTTAAAAAGTAAACGAAAAATGATGCTTACTTATCAGTGAATACTACAAAGAAATATTCTTCTTCAAGAACATTAGCAATTTTTTGGAACGGATAATTATAGCCCCCCCCCCCCCCACCCGGCATTTAAAGGTGCAAACTCTTCTTTTTCTGCTAAATTCATGCTTGTATTTCTGTTCTTGTGGTGAAATAGGATGAAACTGAAATATTTACATGTACATAAGCGGGGTTTCATTGACTGAATTAGTGGTGAATAACTATTAATATATAACTCAATATAGTTTACACGGATACTGTGTATTATACCAGCACCGAGATTAGTATGTATATGTAGCCATGGTGTATTGGTATATACTGCATCAGATATGCTAAATTGAAAAAGAGTTCTTCAGCACAATATCTGTTTTCGGCATGTATATAAGGCCTGATTTGCTAAATAGTGTCACATTCCCTTGAAAAAGGGGGATTGGTAGGGATGTATTTTTTTTTTTTTTTTACAATTTGTTGTACGTGCAGACATGTAATACACGTGTATATTGGTTATATTTATAATTACAAGGGAAATCATCTCTACCATTATCTCATTCCCATGCATGGATAACAAAAATAAGTTGAGATTTTTATTGAAACTTTCATTTCAAAATGAAATTGGACAGAATAGGGTCGTCAGGCTTTCTATGGTAGTTAGAGAGACCCCAAACATAGTATTTATTATTTTTAAACCTATAACGCTACGATACTGAAAGTAATGACAATAGTATAATGCATTTCTTTTGAAAGTAATGGTAATGTACACGTATAACTTCTCATTTTTGAAAAGCATAATGATAACTGTAGTGCAATGGCGGGTAATGGTAATGAATTACTAAAGTACTGGACCCATCCATGATGTGTAAACTATAGAACGAACATCAAAACAATGTATATGAGGATATTATATATATATATACCCGTGAAAGCAGCCAACATTGGCATGGACAATTCAGAATAAAATATTTCTACCACTCATAATCTGTATAAAACATAATAAATCAATCAATCAATCAATAAATGCGAAGAAAGGATACAATCTATTATGCCTGCAATACCCCAATTAATAATTGTAATAAGTAATTAGTAATTCAATAAAAAAAATGAATAGGTGCATCATAACTTTCTACATGGTGACGAACAGCCAAAAATACATAACATAAGTTCAATAAAACGAGTCATAGATGTCCTGAGTTGGTGTCAACTAAAACGTATGTATATGACAGCCAACACCCGTGATGTCTCCGGTTCGCACCAGATGGAACAAAACAAACATATATATATTCGATAATATTAATTTTCGAGAGTTTTGTATCAAACAATCCGCTATATTGATAGTTCAAAGTAAATTCTTCCTCGAACTATGAAAGACATATTTGAACGTTTATTTTCACAATGATTTAAACTGACTACATTGGTGACACTAAAGGAAGGTAGCATTTAAAGCCACATTGTTGTTTGTGCACCAAAATACACCTAATAATGTTTGCGTTTGAATTGTTCCCGGTATCGATATAGGTCGATAAATACTTGAATTATACCTTTCTACGAACATTATATGTCCCAGAAAAACGCACTCACATAATACAAATACCACATCGAACACAGAAATCTATCCCCGCGCAGCCCTGCGAGCAATTAATGTGCCATGTGTATATATATGTATGCATTGCATTTCTGGAATCGGAAACGGAATAACGCGCGACTGTCCGGAAAAGGGAATATTATATTACGTTATCTTAACATGGAACTATTTAAAAAATGTCGCCACGCACTGCGTTTCTCTTCGTTTTAATCATCAAAATCATGTAGTACCATAAACGTTTCAGAGCGAAGACATCTATAGAATTTCTTCCCATTGTCTACAGGTGTGATTTTTACGCAACCGCTGATTTAAGTAATTGAAACAAGCGAAACGAAGTTGTTATAAATGCATAGTTCTTCAAGAAGTTGGGTGTGAAAAATTATCAAAACGGAGAGAAAAGACTAAACTCGTGCTCTTTTTTTAAATGACTAAAAAACTCACTCCCCCTTACTTATACAATGCTGTTCCGAATAAAGTATCGCGTACTAGTGGATATGACACGAGATCAGATGATCTTAGAATACCCTTCTGCAGTGGGGTGGGGTCTGGGGTCAGGTCACATACATGTAACAATTCCGGTCATCTGATGCATGGACTGCCCAGCAGTGACTCATGATTAGTTACTGTTTGACAGCCTATATATGCCCCAGATGGCCGACAAAGCCAATAAGATAGAAACATTGAACATGAAAGCAAAATCTAACTGAGAAAAGAACATTATGAATAATCAATAAAGACACCACCTGTGAATGCTAAAGATGGGGACATGGCTGATATAAGCATCCTGCTTTCTTCCAAATCCCATTCTCTAATAAAATTGTCTTTATGTTATATTTGTACCATTATTTTGTTAATTCATGTGCATGATTTTGAGAATAAATATGTTTACACCAAATTTTCCCATAAATGGGGCTATAGCAGATGTGATAAAAGAGTACAACTACATTGGTATAACATTTTATGTCAATGGATCATTTAAAGGTACTCAACCCGATAAAACTCCTCTCAATTACTATTTCAATGGCTTCGGGGGTCAAAAATATTTGATTCGAGTCGAGGAAGTCACCCATCAAAGCTCAGATTTGTTAGATATCGATTTTAGAAATCTATTATTTTTCATTATCGGGAATACTATCTGGCCCAGAACTCAGTCAAAATTGCGTTAAAATTACCACTTGATTTTAGAGTTATCCATCCTTGTCTGTTTGAATAGATTTGGAGAACACATCCAGAGCAGATTACGGCAGTTAGCAGTACTCATCTCGAGTTTATAACAAATTTCAAAAATCAATATCTAATAACTCTGAGCTTTGTTTGATGGGTTCCTCGACTCGAATCAAATATTTTTTACCCCCAAAGCCAAAGAAATAGTAATATAGGATCCTCCGATCGGATTGTTGTTGTTGGAATCTGTTGAGATGGGGACCCTCTTTACGGGTTGAGTACCTTTAAGAAGGCACAGGCTGAAATGCAACTTAATGGTATGAACTTTGAAGGCGGTATTCTCTTTGTGAAAATCTCTTTGTGAACATTCCCTGTTCTCTGTTGATTTGTGGGTTAAATCCTTCGTTTCGTATTGCCAATTTGGATATAAAAGTTATTCTATATTCACACATTCTATCCCCCATTCAGCGGAGAGTTCCATACCCATTTAGCCCATTATATCCTAATCAGTCGAAATTCCCTCGGGATATGTTCAGATAATAATTTCGTATATATATATAGGTAGTTTGTTGAACTTATTATCTGAACATTTCCCACCAATGGATATAGGAATGCTTCTGCGGTGCAATTGTATTATATTTTCGTCTGGCCGTCGTCTGCTTATTTTTCTGGACACCCCTCCAAACGAATATTATACCATTCCAATGAATACTTTTTATAACTGATGGGGGAATCAATTTAGTATAAAAGGGTTAAGATGTTCGTTAACTTACTGCTCACGAAGGAAAATATCAGTGACTCCGTCCTATCCTAGATTCATCCCACAGAAAATAACATCTTCAACTCATCGTGTTTTAGAACAAATATTAGACTACAAGGCTCCAGTACTTGGAGAATCAATTCTCTTATCACGTCATGTCTGGTATATTCTGGTAGTACTAGTACAATAGTGCAGGGAAACACTGGTGGTACAATAATGTACAAAGACAGTGGCCTTTTCTGTTTAGCGCCGTTCATCGATCATCAGATGTGGGTTGTTTAAAGCTCGAGTTGCAGTCTCTTGTGTCATTTGTGTCGATCAATGGTTTAACTGGGTGTTCATAAAGCCATGTGCGCTTTTACGGTCTCTAAAAGATAACACTTGCCATTGTGGTGACACGAAGCGTGCATATCAACAAATTGAAACATATTGATCCCGCGTACCCTGAAATGATTAATTGTAAGATTGCCAATGTGACGAAATGAGTTGTATATATAGATACAGTCGGAACCCGCGACGGGAATTTGAATCTAAATTTTTTATCAAGTATTTCCATGTAATATGTGACTGTAGTTCACAACAGCTAAAAGCCCCGATTGAAACACCGATTGAAATATGATTATATATACGCGATCGCAGCCAGATCAACTACAGTTTAGAGAGATTTGCATGCACCTCACGTTCTGCATTATTCCATAGCCTGATGTGTCATATTTGTATTTGTTGAATCCAACAATTAATAACTTATAATTACAAGTTAAGGTGATGTGTAGTAATTAAATTGTTTGTATTGTTGTTTTGTTGCTGTATCATAGACCACTATACTTGCTGCAGCCACCTTAGCCTAAATCAGAATTAGGAATAACAGATCTCTACGATTTTTCACGATATTTGACACATTAAATTGACAAATGAGAAATAACTCAGAGGGTGAATTTAGTGATGCTACCCCGCATAGCGGGCTAGCATCACCAAATTCACCCTCTGGGGACCTCATTCTGCTTAGTGCTTACACCTCAGCAGAATGAGGTTCCCAGAGGGTGAATTTGGTGATGCTAGCCCGCTATGCGGGGTAGCATAACTAAATTCACCCTCTGGGGACCTCATTCTGCAAATGACAGACACCCTATTTCAAGGCTTGTACCAAAGTTAATTTAACTTGAACAATATTCTGAAAAATCACATTCAGACTAAAATATTTGAACTCACTACACAAATAGCGATGTTTGTTGACAAATCACTGTGACTGTAACTGTTTTCTTTACATAACAATGGTTTCAACACACGAAATGTTGTTATTGGAGAACTATCAATAATGAATATAAGAAAACAAAGTTTATTTATTTCTCCATGTTCTTCTCAGTGGTGATGCTTTTATAGACTTTAATATGTTTTGAACTTTTATCCACTGCCTTGGGTCCATCTGTAACCCTTTAAAAAATCGAAAAAGTGTTAAACTTTCAACCGCTGAAATATATTAAAATCCATGTTTTTTTATCTTCTTCAGGCACATGTTTCCAAATTCTACATGGACTGAAATGATAACAGGATGTTTAACTGACAACTTCGGGAGAAATTCTTGGGTGAAAGTCTCTTGCAATTCTTGCCTATATTTATGACAAACGTGCATCTGAGCATGATAAAACTAGATGGTTGGTCAAGGTTGTTCAACGTCTATACGCCAGTAAGTTGAATAATGGATATTTTAATGAAAGAAAATGCCATGCCTTGTATAAATATTGGAATCGAAAATCTATCAAGAAAATTTGAAGACGATATTCTTTGTAAACATGAGAAAATATTGCTTGTCCCGAAATGGCTTGGGTCGATAAACTCCATTGAACGACGTAATGCAACAAAGAGCAACAAAACTTGAGTTCTGACCAGAATAGACTGAATGGGATGAACATAAACAGGCCGGTTCCAAACCCGATAGAATTGACTTCTGCTATCACAAGTGGTCATTCAGTATAATCTCGGATTGTAGCTAAAATGGTCAAAGTTTTGGAGTAGCATTCCATATATGGAGCTTTTGAATATTCATGAATTCCATATATGGAATTCATAAATATTCACAACTCCATATATGGCATGCTACATTAAACATTGCCAATTTACCCAACGTTCGCGTGGTGTATCATTTTATACATTATGGGAGGCCGCTTCACATTTATTAAATAATTGGAATTAAGCGCAATTCAATTGCACTTAAGCGAAATACAATTACACTTAAGCGAAATTCAAATTCGCTTAAGCGCAATTGCTTACATCTTTACCCAATTGCGCTTAAAGCTTTAAGCACAATTTTAAAGCGCAGTTACCATAACAAGTTTTCACCCCTCGAAGATCAAATGAGGTTCATTATCAGGTTTGGATGGATAGTCATCCTGCGGGCTACTGGATAAGAATTAAGGGGGTTTTGTTTACGATGATCAATAGTTGCGCTTATACGCAATTCAATTGCGCTTAAGTGCAATTGAAATCACAGAGTTGTTAACTCCGCTTAAGCGCAATTGCTGCCCGCATAATGTTAAATTAATTGCGCTTAAGCCCAATTGAATTTCATTTGTGTTCAACTAATTGCACTTGAGCGCAATTATTTAATAAATGTGAAAACGGCCTCCCATGTGTTAACATACACTCATATTCATACGGATACACTAAGTCTAGTTATATGTGCCTGTGTCTGTAGTAACTTAGACTGCGCTTTATAATGGTTCCCGCAAGTAAAAACTGTTATAGAAATTGTTTTGTTTTTTTTTAAATTTGTTTTTGTTGTCACTGTGGGGGGATTCCAGTTGTGGTTCAATTTTCGGTTTGGGTTATCCCTTTCTTTACTATATTCTCATTGATGAGTAGTTATCCCTTGGGAAATGTTCGGATGATAAGTTCAACTCACGACCATATGCCGTGTGTGGAACTTATTATCTGAACATTTTCCGCCAAATGAATAGGAATCATTCTGCAGTTTTATTATCTCTTCACCTGCCTGTCATCTTCTTATATTTTGCTGAACATTCCTCCAGATGAAGAACAGACCATAGCAACATACACGTACGTTTATAATTGATGGATAATTCATTTAGTATGAAGACAGGGTTAAACCTATATTTATATAGAAAGTCCTGTTCTGTTGTTGAATTTTTATATGAGCACGTCGACAGAAAAGTAATGAGAGATGTAATTATTTCAACTTACTTGGATTCTATCATTTCCAGCGATATGGTGGCCGCCATTTGTACATCGACTTTAACCTCCCCTATCCTGTGACCTATGAATCACATAAAATAAAGAAATCACATAACATGCATACCTCGCTACACATTGTTAAGACTATTCACCGCCCTGGAGCTCAAAGAAATATGCTCCAAATACATAAAACTAAATTTCCACCATGTTACGCCACTTGGTACTTATGTATTGTCGACAGAAATAACACATGTCCGTAATTAAACCAAAATTTCGTGTATAATTGCCCCCCCCAGAAAATGAATCTAATAAACAAGGGCGACACCAAGCGTGGCATACCGATATGCCCCCGACGCTCAGTTTAAAGATTGGGCAATGGATGGATTTTTTTTTCTAAATCCAAGAAGTGGGTATCCTTTCCCTTTAACTAGGCTATCAATACACCAAAGCACAACCAAATCCGATGATCCATGCCCAATGTACAAGCTGATATGTTCATAGAGACAAAATTCCGAAATTCGTAAACATGAATAAACTAAACCTGTAGTAAGTCGGTATCCTTTCCCCGAGCTGTGCTAACAACACACCAAAGCACAACTGAATCAGAAGATCCTTGCCCAAGTTACAAGCTGAGGTGTTCTTTCGGACACAACATTCTAAAATTTCCAAGTAAAACAAGGGCCGTATATTTAATGAAAAAAAAACCCGTAGTATGTGGATATCCTTTCCCCAACCTGTTCTATCACCATACCAAAAGGACACCGAAATGAAATAATAAAGACATCTGCAGCATCATGTTTGTTATGGACGCGTTGACGCGTTTTACACTAAGTCCAGCAAAGGGCTATAACTCGGAGAAAAAGAGCGACAAAACCTGCACTATGCGGAGATCCTTTCCACAATGCTGGTCTAGCGGCATACCAATGGACATCCAAATTGGACTATCGATACTTGATCTGGGTTGTGAAATGTTTGTTACGGACGGACGGACAAAGGTTTACATTATAAACCCCCAAATCCTCTTTCGGAGGGTTGGGGTCATCATAATAACCATTTCAGACAACAGAAACACTTTTTATTTTCTGGTGTCTGTAGTATGTTTTCATTGTCATCTAGAACAATCAGTGAATAAACAATTTCATAACGTGATATTCAATGCATGTGTATAATGTTAAAATGGTCAAGCTCTGAAACATATCACATATAACAGACATAATTAAATTCGTGGTGTCTTGATCTTTCCTGCATGACGTCAACAAGAGCAATCTCGAACCAGAAACCAGACCAAGACAGACAACTCTGAGCGTTAATTGCACTTGGGCTTTATTGATTGTCATATATAGCGAAAGTCATTTTCACCGGAGACTGAATTATTTTGTTAAGATAAAGAGCCTACATGTCGTTATTTGTCCTCGATAAAGTATGATAAAGAGCGTTCATGCCGTTTCTGTAATGTGCCTCTTGTGCGGATATCAACAGGCCAAGTCGGGCAGGAACATTAGGCCAAAAAGAGCCAAAGTGTCCCCGAACATTTTGAGTTATGCGACATTTTTGGTATCCAGGCGATTCCAAAAAATTAAGGCACAAAGTAATGAAGACTCATGGAACATAAACTTCCTTGTATAGTTCACATATTTAGTATTTCATGATGTTAATAATATATATGTGGTTAAAAAACATGAATTTTCAAGCAGAAAATCAGTTGAGAAAAAAATCATTTAAAATTTTATTGTTCACACTGTATTTTCAAATGGTGACCATTGGTCATGAAAGAATTATCGGTGCGAGGCGTCAGATTGACAAGAACGAGTATGTGTTTTTCTTTCAGATATATCTCCCGAACAGAAATTACCCTCAACCCGATATCACAGCAGGTCTAAACACACTCGCTGATCTTGTGTCTGAATACTCGCTACAAGGCCTCGTTGACCTTATGGGGGATATTTTTCAATGCCAATTTCAAAGAAAAGCGGACGGGATCATTAATAGTTAACCCAAGCGCGACCAGAGGTGGTAATTCTTCGAAAAATATTTTTTACTCAAATGGGCTGGTGTCACTCGTCACTTTGGATATATGTGAAGGATCGGATCTTGCATACGTACCTTAGAACACCAGCGTTTCCACATCTATGAATGATCATATCGTAACTCACAGGTGTAAATCAGACATGACCCAACGTGTCCATATAGTGGACGACTCACTAAATACATCCAACCATAGGCCAATGGTATGCTCCATATATCTCCCTTGATATCTCAAAATCGTATTGCGGCGATACTATTAATAACAAAGCATGTATTTCCTGGTAGAAGCCAGAGGTTGACTTTTACCAGTGTGGAATATGATCTCCACGGGCGTAGCTGGAGTAGAGATCCATGACATGATCTACCAACATTCATAGAGATCAGAACAACCACGGTTGAGATATCAGCGTGGACTGACAGTAAACTATACTTTCCACATAAACAAAGAAGGATAAGCCTTGAATGGAAAACACAAAAACTGTCAATGCGGCTGTAGAATACGAGCTAAGTCTGTTGGACGCAACGATGTCCAGTAAATCCTGCATTATTGCCCTATACACCAGGGTGATTGACATTCTCCTCAATGCTGCACAGAAAGCATGTCCTAGAATGGACATCAAAACGCAACATTAAATCCCATTGGAATCATTTCAAATCTGTTCATAAACGTATGCGACAATGCAGGAGGTTCTGGATAGCTAACGGACGTCCAACTGACCTAATTAACCGATGTTTCCGTGCCTATAGGGAATTGAAACGTGAATTTCGTCGATGCCACCGAGCATCAGCCAATTCTCTTAAAACTTAATCTGAGAGAAGAATTGAATCCTATGCACAATGTGATCGGGCTTATTTTGGAAAGCCGTAAAGAGCAATTCAAGATATGGAATTAAACAAGGCTATGAAATGAAATTCGGCGACTCCATACGCAGGAGTCCCGAAGATATCGTTACTGGTTGGAGGGTTTATTTTCAAAATCTCTTCAAAAGTGGTCATCGCAGTTATCGCCGGTTCGAAGCTCACATTGTGAAACATTGTCAAACAGCTTTCAAATTCTGCAGACCAAGTATCTGAGTTTGAATTTTGCCTGTATCAGGCAATGAAATTAGGTCTTGTATTCACAAACTTTAAAAAGAAATCTGGAGGACTCTCTCATATCATGAACGGGCATTTGATACATATTATAGTCCACTCAAACTTCACGATGCATGTCCGTGGGAAATTATTTGCTGGACTTTGAGTTTATACCCGAGACACGAACGTTGGTGTAGTATAGTGTTTATCTATAATGGTGACCCGAAGCCTGTCGAAAGTCTAGATAGATACAGGGCAGTTACAATACTGCCAGTCATCAATACACTATTTGAAACAATTCTCCTCGATAGGCATTTGAACTCGGTGCTCTTTGAAAATGTCCCCAATAATCTCCAAAATAGCTCCCAGAAGGGATGCCATGTAACATCTTTCTTATTTACAGGGTAATATAGAGTTTGCATGCAGCAATAACTCTGGTGTATATGCCGCTTTTCTAGACTCGCAAAAGACTTTCGATCGCGTTTGGTATGGTGGTTTGATATATAATTTGCACATAAAAGGCCTCGCGGGACGTATACTCAGAGTTATTGATGACATGTACAGTGGCATGAAGAGTGTCGTGAGATACAATGGTATTCACCCTGTCACTCGATAAAGAACAAGGGACTAAGACAAGGTAGGTTCATGTCACCTGTTCTATACCTTATCTATATCTACGATCTCCTCCAAACTTTATCCAAAGCACTCGAAGGTCTACACATCGATGCTGTCTCTTGCATGCAGTTGCCCCACCACCACCGATCATATATGCTTGTTATCTTATTCTGAAGGGGGTGGCTTAAAGAAAATGCTAAGTATATGTCACAACTATAGTATAACCTGGAAATTCGAGTACTATTTTTCAAAAAGCGAGGTACTTTGTCTTCGGGCCAAATACATACCGCTCAGGGCAAGGCAAACACGACAGAGCTCGAGATGGAAACTCGGCGAAAACGCACTTAAAGAAGTGGAGAGCGTGGTACATCTTGGGATACCCCCAAAACCAGAAGTCCGATCGCGACAAGCAACTGCCGACAAGGCATGTGAACTAATGCGTAAATCCTTTTTTGGTGGTTGCAGGTCGGCCAACACAAAATATATATCGCCTATCTCTCAGCTTATCATTATAAAGCATGTTGTTCTCCCAAAAGCTTTATATAGCTGTCAGATGTGGTATCAGCTATCAGGCGCAAATTTCCTGCAACTCGAACGATCTTACCGCTTGTGTCTCAAAACAGCCCAGTGTTTACCGACAAGGACGAGTACGGAAATGGTCCTGTCCCTGTTTGGGTATCAACCCACTGAGAGTAGAAATTGAAAAGAGGAAACTCTTTTTCATGGGTAGGCTTACTCTGATAAATTTACACGCACACACCGAGCAACTCTTTGAATTTTTCTGTTCAATCTTCACGGATTCTTATATTATCGCCCTCATTTTGGATTTCTGGGAGATATTATCCCCATTCAGCAGAATCACAACTTGTATTAGTACCTGACCACGTTTGGAGAAACGGGCTTTTTCTCCAACCAATCGCAATGGAATGCTACAGATAAACAATATATGACGTCCACATCGAAATTACACTTCAATGGAAAATGTAGCCGCTCTCGATTTCTTTCGGAATGTGAAGCCTCGTCGTATATATGTCCTCTTGGTGAGGGTGGGAGCTATGTCGGACCAACATTAACTATCTCACCATATCAGTTCGAATGGCTAACATCCTCAACAGGACGACTTATATGACAACAAATTCTCTTTGCAAACATTGCGGACAATTGTACCATACTCAAGAAGATCATATGTTCTTGTACTGCTTTTCTCCGCATATCACTTATCTCAAAAACCACTTTCCGGGTATCGAATGATTAATATCTTCGATTTATCGACGTTGATAATTATGGATCGCCTATTGCCACAAGATTTCTTGGTGTATTCACCTGGCTGTCAGTCGCTGAGTGGGATGGATTCCTTCACCATAAACAACGAGGGTGAACTTTTTTGGAGAATGTGTTTCATTCATATGCATTTTGTGCACCATTTAGTTCTCGTGTATGGAGATACGTGCAGCGAGAAATATCACTTTTGTTCTTGGTAGAACACGCATGTATAACGTTATGGTATCCTGAATATCACCCCAACGTATTGTCTCTATATTATGTAATTGCATATTATGTTGTATATAGCGTCTCCCTAGAGTGCAGGAATAAACAGTCTCTATCTCTTGCATATACATTATGTAAACATTTTCTCAGCCTTTGTTTTGTCTTAAAAACGATACTGGCCTTGTCGGCTCACGCGAATAATTACAGAATACAGAATATACTTGGTCCAACATTTGTACCCAGAATCTCCAAAAATAAAACGACCCCCCCCCCCCCCCCCCCATTCTGAATTTTGCCATTGAGTTATTATTAGTTGTCTCGTTATTGGGTTCTTTGCGGAATATGGGACAAGTTAATAGTGATTGGGAGTACTTATTTTATGAGGAGTGTATTGGCCCCGTCCATATCTATATCTATATTTGCGAACATCTGTCTGTCTGTGTGCTATAGAAATTAACGGGGGGACAATATAGACGACACGGGGAGGGGCAACAAAATCGAAGACATGTGTTTGTTCCCGATTTCACCCAAACTTATACATATATAGCCATGATATGAGGAGTCTATTGGTGTGATTTAAAGATGTCAAAAGTGGCGCCGTTCGAGTCTGGTTTGTTTTTTTCTTTTGCTCCGATTTAAACCAAATTGATACATATTATTATCCAGATATAATCGTGCGATTGAGAAGACTAATGGCGTAGTTTGAAGATGCCGAAAGTGGGGCGGTTGTCGATTTTCACCAAATTGATACATATTCTTCTACAAGATATATTATGGTGTGAATTGATAACAATGTATTTAGTCGTCAATATCCACCAAACTTATATATAGTTATCTCCATGATATGCGGCTTCTAATGGTGTGGTTTAAAGCTGTCAAAAGTGGCGCCGCTCGAGTCAGCGATGGGGAGGGGCACCGAAATTGATCAACATATTTTGGCGCCGATTTCCAACATGTATATATATTCTTCTCCATGATACGACGAATCTAGTCGTGTGGTTTAAAGACAGAAACCACCATATTGGTGTCATTTGTGTCAGCGATGTGATGGGGAGAGGCATGCAGTAACACTGATAAGAATGTTTTAGTCGCCGATTTTCACCAAAGTGATATATAGTCATCTCCATGATACAGGGAACCGTATGATGTGGATTAAAGACACAGTAAGTGTAATGGCCCTATTCTGTTCAGTGATATGGAGGAGAAGGGCGCCAATAGTGCATGAACAAACGATTGTCGCCGTTTTAACCAAACTTACACAATCATAATCTATACATGGAATTATAACGATGTGTTCTTAAAGGCGGTGGCATATGGCCAGGATTGGAAAAAGGAGGGCACCAGAATACCGCGATAAAACATTTTACCGCCAATTATAACCAAAATTAAATATAAATCTAGGCACCCCCATGAGTCTAATTGTGTGGTTCAAAGTTTATAGAGCAGTGCCAGGGTCAGGCACCTAAGTCATAATTGCTCTAAATGATCAACATTCGTTTTTTTTATATTTTCCAAATATATCAATAATGATTGGACTAATGAGCTCTCACAATAACTCATCGCGGATACTTCAAAAACTTCACGAACAGATTCGTTTCAATGAGTTTTCACAACCTCTAAAAAGGTGACCGAATTAGGTAAATTCAACACTTATATCTTCTCAAATATACCTATAAGTTACACCACCCATATTAGGGACATGGTTCGGGGAAGGGTCACACAAACTGATAAAAATCACTTTGTCGCTGATTTCCATCAAACATGTATAGTTATCTCCACCGTGCAATGAAACTATACATCGTACACAGACACTGTGATTTGGTGAAGGGATGAGAACTATAATATTGATCCCGAATTATTTCCAAAAGAATATAAAGACATCTAAGAAACATATAGGAAACCGAATGGCGTATAGTTTACATTTTCCGAAGTTGCGTTATACGGGCCAGAATTGCGGATCAGTGAAGGCGGGCACCAATATTGATAAAACTGTTTTTTTTTCACTAACTTGTGTAGTGGTGATGTTATTAGTTTCAAATTCCCAAGTGGCACCGTCCGTGTCAAGGGCTTGGGTTTGGTCGCAGCACAATACAAGTTAATGATACGGGATAATCATTAGCGTTAATAAGCCAAGTTCTTATCTGAATTTGTTAACCAAATAGAACTATTATAACTAAGTTTGGTTCGTTTTTTTAAGTGTAATTGAGTACATATCAGGTACGCATACACCCGGAATATGGAACAAGACATTTTCTCGCGAAACGACGTTAAGAATAAACAAGGCGCGGACTTTGATTGCTGATATCAGAGCCCTACCAAAATGCGTACAATGTATATAGCTTTTAACGACAAGCCAGAGTCATTCTTGAGTTTACAGAAACTGTCAATAGTTGACGCCGTGGATGTTTTCCATCTTGCCTGTTGTGGTCAGTTTTGTCGATTTTACACACAAACTGTCGTCATAAACACTTTATGAGTACCGTGTTGACATTTTCCCAACGAGTGATATACGTGTTTCAAGTATTGGAGTCTGTCAGTACATCCAGTTCACGATAACGTTTTGCTGGCCATCGATCTTGTTGGTTCATTTAGAAATGCCTTCCCAAATGTTCTTCTTTGTATTGTAAAATGTCATCTTTCTGTGGTTGAGTCAGGAGGGATTCAATTTAAAGTGATGTGAAACACTCCGGTAGGATGATCAAACAGAAATTGAGAATATTCTAGCTCAAAGTTGTTATTTTTACGAATATTAATTAAAATTTACAACACACACCGCCATTCGTATATATATATATATTAACTAAATGCAATTACTCTCAATGGCGAAACCATTAATGTTAGTTTATCGTCGAAAGTTGCGTCCGGAATCGAGATGTAAATATTTAAATTTGTGCGTAGTTCAGACGATGTTTTCTATGGAGTGGTATGGTCAATTTCTTTTCAATTTTCGGTGATGTTATTGGAATGCTACATTCCCCGGGTTGGCATAGCGCCTGAATACTAACTTATCAGTTTAACACACTCGAACAGGTCCATAATATCATGTCTTTAATATTCCGAGCGATCCCACGAATCAACAATAGCAACGTCCCTGGCGGAAAACTTATACTATAGTAATCTCCATGATATGGGCACTATTATGGTGTGGTTTACAGACACATGTGTCAATGGTTGGGATCGGGCGAGGGGTGCAACAATAAAAATCACTTTTCTGTCGGCGATTTCCACCACACTGCTAGATAGTATTCTCCGTGATAGTGATGGGGTTTAAAATATACTTTTAAAAGTGGCATAGTCGATGTCATATTTTTACCCGGGCTACGACGGGCAAACATGCTAGTTGTTTTAAAAAAGGGTCGATTTCCTATTTTAGTGGCCAGAACCAAATTTTGGGGTTCAGCCATATTTTCTTAAATGAAACTAACTTGGATATATCCACGTGTTAACCGCATACATACATAATTTTCTATTATTTTCTATAGGCATTCTATAATGGAATTGCCCATCGTGGAGCACATTGCCCCCCCCCCAAACAATAGCAACTACACCCTTATGAAAATGCGGTCTGGTTTACATAGCTCTACTCTGGTAAAATATATTAAATGATATATACTCTGGTAAAAGCCATGTCAAGTCCATGTAAAAGGGACATACCCTTGTAGAGTCCACGTAAATGCATGGTGTACCCCACTTTACTCTGGTACAATGCTGGGGAAACAGGACATACATGGCTCTACTCTGATAAAAGTCAGGTATAAAGCCCATGTACAAATGACAAACCCTTGTAAATTCCAAGTAAATGCATGGTGTACCCCAATTTACTCTCGTAAAATGTTGGTTAAACAAGACATACATGGGTAAAACACATGTAAACCCATGTACATCAGAACATAATCCATGGTTTACATGGATCTACTATTGTAAAAGCCATGTAAAGACCATGCAAAAAGGAGATACCCTTGTAAATTCCTAGTACAAGCCTGGCGCACCCCTCTATACTTTCGTAAAACATATGTGAAACCATGTAAATCAGAACATGCTCAAGTAATCTCTTGATGGAGTCATGGTATAACATGTTATACTCTGGTAAAAGCATAGTTTACATGGCTTTACTCTGGTAAAAGTCGTTTTTGGTTTAAACAATATTTATTTCTTCCCAAAAATATAATTAAAGTATTTGTTTATGGCATTTGTGGCAAAATTTTAACGACCTGCATAATACGTTAAAGATAAATCAAGTGATTTTTAAGTTTATTCTTATGAACAAAACATTTAAAGGCCTACTTAATGTTCGAACCCCCTGGTCACATTATACAGAATATATGCATATTATATACCATTTATCCGGTGTAATAAATAGAGAACATGTTGTTTGTGTTGAGGTACCGACGTGTTTTGTGCTTAAGTTTCATCTGGTTTGTACTGCAAAGTCTATAATTTTCAATGGAAGGGGATTAAATCTATATCTTAGTTTCAATTCTGTTGCATTCTGGGAGCGAGACTGGGGAAATGATTTCAGCTATTTTCTATTGCTCTATGTGCATCTTCTGAGACACATACGCTCCATATGGTGATGAATTATAGTATTTTAATCATATTTTATGCCATAGATTGTTATATTTTATGCCATAGATTGTTTTTATTATTATTTGTTTTAGGTTGGGTTTGTACTGAATTGTCCTGATTGAAAATTTATTGTTACAATGGCAACTGTAATCGTAAATGCTGCAAAATGGACATCTTCGATTGAAAATTATTAGATTTTAAAATAATTTCCCCAATTTCGTCCTGAATTAATTTTAACAGGTCATATTTCATAATATAGTTTCCATAGCAAATTGTGATTTTAATGAACTGTTTGGTGTATTACTATACTACCTCATGGAGTGGACACAATGCTCCTGTTTCAATAGAAACACTCCTGTTTCAATAGAAAAAGTTTCCAATGTTACCATGTTGGTCACTTTTTACTGTACTGTTCACATAAGGGGTGGAATACAGCAACAGGTAATATTCACTTCATTCACACATTTTCTGCTCGTTTTATGGTTAGAATCCCATGCAGAAGAAGTTCGCGACAATGATTCATTCATACCTCATTATTCAAAATCAATTTGTGTAAAACTGTATCGACATTGTAATAGCATAATGTCTCAAAATTCTAGATTGATAAGCTAACAAGAATAATCATAAGCGAACTATTATCACCGGCGGAATGAGCCAACACTTTATCTCTCTCTCTCTGTGTGTGTACACAGTCCAGGGTGCAAGTGCACTGTAACTTAGATACAAGAAAACTAAGATGCATGCATCAGGTCGGCCGTGAACTATCTACAATAGAATTGTTGTAGCTATCGATTATACATTTTGGAACACCTGTCTGTATGTATGTGTGTATGCATGAATGCATGTGTGTATGTGTTATAGACTCTAACACTGCTCGACTGATCCGACTCGGATTTGGTATTTAACGTGTCAACTTGACCTCGCGCATAGGCATGTTTCTGGACCTTGACCGATCCGACTAAAAATTTGTGTGTAGGACTACTTCGATCCCGGGAGCAATATTGACGGGTCCAATTTCACGTGGGACCATGTTCTCGAACGTGCTGATGTAGGCATGTTTCTGGACTATTTGGACGGGTCAAATCTTGATCCCGACCTGACTTTGACATTCAAAAAGATCAATTCAAGGTCAAATCTGGTAAAACGAAGTATTTCAACGAAATATAATACCTACTGTTACTTTTGTCCCAGGAGTGTTTCGGGTGGGTCAAATTATGACCCTGACCTGATCTTGACATTCAAAATTGTCAATTCAAGGTCAAATCGGGTAAAGCCGGGCGGATTTCGACGGGTACTTTTGTCGTGACTTTTGTCCGGGGAGTGTTTTGGGCGGGTCAAATCGTGACCCGACATGACGTTCACCTTTAAAATGGTCAATTCAAGGTTAAATCGCGCAATTCTCCGAAAATCAGAGGGGAACATCCCGGACGAAGTAGGGTCCACCAGCTACTATTATATATTTCTAGATTTAGTTACAAACTAAATACCTGTATATTGTACAAAGAAATGTTTGACAAATATATCTGTATCAATATTACCATACGGGTCATTAAAATAGATACGACGAAACAAATTTTGAAGGGTGCATGGTATCAGGTAATTTTTTATATTTCAAATGATGACAGGAATGCGGAAAGTTGAAGTACCTACGTAATACTGGCTATCCGAATGAAGAGATATACATGTATATAAAAACCAAAATAGAAGATGACTGCTGGCGACAATGTTTTCCAAAAAAATTCAAAGCATTCGATAGCTCCCATCTAGTTGTCAGCCCGAAGATCAATATAAAGTGTGGTGACTATCAGATGAGGGATATGACTGTACAGTTGCTAAACAATTCAGTCACGCAAAAGAGGATCAAACAGTAAGATACCAAATTGCTGCCTGTGGTAATGTTTTTTAACGAAATTCGGGAAAATTATATTACTCTCCCCCTGGTTATCCAGAAGATCATTGTGGAATCTGGTGACGATCGGACAAGGGGTGTCGTCTGTAGGATCAACCAAATTATTTAGCCATAAAAATAGTAAAATTCAAGATCACCGCTGGCAGTGATGTCTTCACAAGGACAGCTTGAGAACAAAACATGGCTCACATCTAGCGGTGACCCAAACTATCCACATGAGAAAAAGTTCTCCAATAAAAGCTGGCTGCAGGGTGAGCCAATTGATTCAAATTCGAAATTTAACAGGGTGTACTGCTTGTGGCCATGTTTTCCCCGCAAATTTGACAGACTGATGGACAAAACCACTGAATCCGTTGAATCAATATACATGTATACATGGATTAATGTATATGCATTGTTATACACAGTACTGGTATATAAAGGTACTGCAAATAACAATATTACTAGTATACACAAAATAAACCATATATCATGGCTATGGGTTCTAATATCCGAATATGACAGCTGATAACTTGGTGTGAATTGAAGAGTGGTGGTGTCTCACGCATATCTAACCCTCCATGTTAGAAACATGCCATTAAATGTCATAAGTATAATCTAGCTTGAGGACAGAAGTTATCCATAAAAACCCCCCTTAATTCAACCAGGTCCTCGCGCGATGTATGGTCGATCACATGATGATCTAGGGGGGATTAGAATTGTTGTATAAAAACAGCACTGCATGTAAATATAAAATAAAATAGTGCTACATCTTATTACAGATTATTGCCATATATAATCAGTGACTATACAGATAGTCTGACAAAATAAAGTTTCAGTGACACTCTATCCGAAGAGGGGAATAATTCCATTTGTTACAGTCAATGGAGCAATTATGAATCTGGAAAGGTGAAATTTCTAAGTAATACTAGATATCGACATGACGCGATAACATATAACGTAAATGTAATATGGCCGCTGGCGACCATTTTTTCCTATAAAATTAAAAAAATATTTGATAGCTCTCATCTGATAGATCAATATCAAGATAAATATGAAGTTTAGTGATGATCGGATGAGTGAAGTGGACTGTGCTAAACGGTTTAGTAATGCTTAAAAAGATTTTTACCTTAATATTTTTATGTTCACTTTATAAACTTCACTGAGTCATCTTTGTCATGTATTGAGTTTGATATCTTTTGTTAACAGTTTATAAATCATGTATGTCTCATGTTTGTTATTTTAATTTATGTGTTTATTATCATTAAATAAAGTTGAATTCCTTAAAAAGATTCTTACCTCAATGTTTTTATGTTCAATTTATAAACTCCACTGGGTCATCTTTGTCATGTATTGAATTTGATATCTTTTGTTAACAGTTCATAAATTATGTATGTCTCGTGTTCGTTATTATATTATATACACTTTATAATGTGTTTCAGAACGAAAACAAAATGAATAAAATCAACAAATTTGTAAATTTAAAAACAATTCAAACGTTGTTGTATTCCATGTCCCAGCCCGGACATATACACCAAAGTTGGCCTTTTATTCCGAGTTGGCACGCGCCGATTGGGCGAGTTAGCCCTGGGGCGAGTACGCCGATTCCGACACCTTTTCTATTTGCAGCAGGTTAAGTTTACGCGTAAGTTAATTTACAAAGTTCCCCAATTGGTATCGTAAATAGAGCGACCTTATTTGACAGAGAATGCCTCTGTTATTGATTATAAAGTTGCTATACATTAAAAACGACAATTCACATGCTCGTTCAAGCGCAGTAGTCTATTTTCCCCATGTTAAAGGACATCCACAAATACTAAATAACGCTAACTTACTGCCGAATGTTTTACACGACAACTGTTAACATATTTGGGCTGAATTCATCTGACGCGGTATTATTCCTCAAAATAAACAACAAAACCATCGTTACTTGGAAATGTAGTTTGGGCTAACATTTACATAAATCCTCCATATCATTATTCCGACACACACGTCAGATGAAAAACTCACATGAAGTAACCGGCCAAATTGGCCGAAATAAAAACTATTAAAAAAAAATATTGCCATGCGAATGACATTGATTACTTAAAATTGGAAAACGGAATACACAAAAACCAACATGTAATTTTCGACAAGCAATGTCGATAATGTTCACTTTCTAAAGAAACGACATGGTATATTACGCATTGTATTAACATTGTTTGAATCACAGCGCTGAACTTTGCTTTGCATTTTAGAGCAATGGGCGTTATGTTGTCATTGGAGGGTTCAACGTATGACGGCGACACTATATACGGAGTAGGAATATCGGCGGAAAGATTTTTTTTATCAATTTATTTGCTCCCTCATCTGATCCCCATGCCGGTCTGGAATTGTGCCCTTTCCGATAATTTAAACTACACTTTTGGGTCTCATAAATCACGGAAATGTCTCTATATAAGCGATAAATCCATTTCTGACATGGACATCGATCGCCACATATTAATTACTAGTTTAACGTAATTGATGTACAACCTATGTACCATAGCTTGGCTTCAAAAACAATGACATAACAGCACTATAGCGTCGATATATTGATTGATGTATAACGTTCGCTTAGAATCTTTAGATAGGTCTCATGGGTCTGTCGAAATTTTATGTTTCTATTCCGGGCAATGCAATATTGGATCGTAACTGATTATTGTTTCCATTGTATTGTATTTATGTATACTTGTAATTACAGTAAGTTCCAATATTCCGAACAAACCCTGGACAGTTCTAATGTGTATATAGTGTATGTACGTTTTCTCATGCACCATGTATAATGGCCCAGAATAGTAAAGCATTACTTACTGTGCTGATTATGTATCTATATACCACCCAATTAGATTCCAAACATGGCCGGGTGTGTCCATAGATCTAAGTTTGGTAGAATTCGGCGACAATTTTATTTTTTATTATTAATTTTGACACCCCTCCCATCCCCCATCCCTGACTCGATTGGCACCAGTTTATATCTTTAAATAACACCATAAGGCCCCACATGTCATGGACATAACTATATATTAGTTAGACATTGGCGTCAAAACATTTCCATTGAATTTTTGTGTATCTCTCATTTTCCACCCTTATTCTGAAGCGTCATTTTAGAAATTTTACACCTGCACAATTATCTTCCTCGTAAAATGACAACCCTGTTTGATCCCATTGTAGCCTATATATGGCCCCGTCAATGTATATAGCGGACAGACAGATATATATAACACTGAGATGTTTATCTGGAGTTCGCCAGGTAAAAAAAGTAACGAAAACTTATATATGTTTCCTATCGGCTATAACAACTACATGTATGCACATACGAATTCGCTATGTAGTTCTGTTTTCTTAATCGATTCCAAAGAATAAGCCGAATACTTAACTGTTATTGTTACCAGAACCCCCATTCCCGATTCCCGATTCGCTATATCATATATATGTCGCATGATGGAGATAACCTTATTGGTGAAATCGGTCAATTCAATTCAATTTATTCTGGTCGTCATATAGTGATATTACAGATTATAGAATTACAGAATCAGATACGTAGTATATATGCATGTACATGCGTTATAATATATAGAGTATATATGCGAAAATATAGTAATATTTATTCGTGTTGCTATCATAGATGGTAATAATAATACTAATAGGTTTGTTCTATGTGGTCAGTTAGTGGAGTTTATGTTATATGAATGTTACTTAGCCTCAAGAGGACTTATAAACAAGTCTAAGACCTTTCCGACGAAAATCATAAGATTCATTGTGTTTTTTCATTTCGGGAATTAAATAATTGCATTAACTTATGTGAGTTTGGTCTTCGAAAATAATAAGGGCGAATATATCTCAGTCTCAACTCGTGAATTTGTGGGCACATTTTTTCAACAGGTTCGCATCCTGTCAATCGGTCTTCATTCCTGACTCGGACAACTATAAACTACACCGTTAGATGAAACATAATCCGCATTGCATACTAAGAGAGCTCTGTTGATTTTGGCAAGATTTTGTTGCACTTCACCAAGCATCATCCCTGACTCAGATGGTGTCATCTTAGCCATGCATACAATTAAATTGCTCGTATTGTGGATATTTATTATACTTTCATGGTGTAACCAAGGAAGTATATTGTTTTTCTATTGGGGCCGTTTTCTGTTTACGAATTGAAAATACTCATAAACTAGTATATATATCTTCCAGTCATGATTTCGGCTCAACGTTTTTTTTCAGGGAGTTATCTCCCTTTTACGACTATTTTTCACCATGTTTTACCATACGTATATTCTTATTATTTTTTTTTATTTTTCTCTATTATTTATTATACTTAATACGTTTTGTAATTCTTATTTATCAGAAAGTTTAAAAGATTGAGACTTGACATTTTGGTAGGTATGTACATCATGTTAAGCTACAACTGATTGTCGTTGTCTTAACTTGCCTTGCAGAGTTATTCCCCGTTATAATGTCCTTGTAGAGAAAGTCAGTTTCTCCTATATGGCACCTATATGCTCAAACGGACAAATTGCGGTTGTAAGATGGATAACTCGAAAATCAAGTGGTTACTATTAACAATAATAACCACTTGATTTTAGAGTTATCCATCTTACAAGCGCAATTTGTCCGTTTGAGCACGTGGTTCTGGGAAAGTTCTGGTACACAACAATAGAAACAGCAAACTTCAAACATCGATATCTAATCACTCTGAGCTTTGACGGGTTGGTTCCTCGACTCGAATCAAATTTTTTTACCACCGAAGCCAAAGAAATAGTAATTTAGGAGTGTCTGATCGGATTGAGTACCTTTAACTTTGGATTGGAAATAAATATGTTTACACCAACAGCACCATTGAATTTATCATATATAAGGAGATCCCATTATATACGTTTAGTGAAACTCGGCGGAAATGTTTTTGTCAGCAATTTCGGTACCCTCGACCCCAAACCAATCCCTGACACGGAAATTTTTTTGGTGCTGATCGGACAACTCCACTTTGGCACTCAACCTGGAGAGAAGCCGAGGTTTAAAATCTTTTGCGCAAGCATTCAAAGGAAAACATGTAATGATATTTGTTGATATTTTAAATTTATGTTATTTGTTCAATGCCGGAAGTTCAATTTTGGGTCTTCAAAACATTGCTTTGGATGTTTTAGAGACATGCGACAATAATAAGATAAATATTGATTTTAAATGGATTCCAAGAAACGTAAACACTAGAGCAGATGCATTAAGTAGAGTTTACGAAAAAAATGACTGGGAAATTTCTGAAAAATATTTCACAGACATTAATGAAACTTGGGGAAATCATGATATTGACAGATTTGCAAGCAATTTACCAACCAAGTGTCACGGGTTCGATTCACGATGGTGGTGACCCGGCACCGAAGCGATAGAGGCTTTTACACAAAATTGGCGTTGTTGTGTAAACTGGTGGGTTCCGCCACCTCATTTGGCATTAAATGTTTCACGGAGTTGACGGTGGACATCCGCGAAAAAAATAAAAACAATTATGGTGCCCCCTCTTCTTTCCGTCAGTGTTTCCCGACATTTCCATATATATACAATCTCTACCAGAGCGCACCAGTTATACTTCCTTTCTGACTGTGTCACCGGCTGGGTACTGGTCTGTGTGTTTATATTTAGCATGGGGTTTTCCAGCAAAAATGGCGAAACCCGATCGCTCCAAAGTCAAATTTTCTATGTGCTTGAAAACAATTCCCGCACTAAAACATAATGACAGAATGGAAATCAGAGCGGTAGTTGTATTGACGATTTTCGCAAGCAGTCTTGTGTTTGACTTGCCGTGCGAGTTGTGATAACGTGGTTGCGTTTAGACTTTTGTGGTGATAAAATAATCGGAGAACCGAATCACACCGTTTCGAAATATAGTTCTTCGGTTTTAGTGGGATTTTTCAAACTTAAGGTTCAAAATTTGTACAAATTATGTTCGATATTTTGTGTGCTTAACAAAGGCAGCATGCGGCTCTGTTCGCTTAGTATATATCTTAATATCGCGGATGTCCACCAAATGTGGGTAAAATGTCGCCGGTAGCAGCGGTCTTACCGAGTCACCAAGGGATGTAAACCCTGCATGGAGTTTGATATATATAGGCAGACAAACATTCGCAAATATATATATCTAGCAGGTGATCCGACTTCGTCCGGGCTTTGACCTTGAATTGACCATTTTGAAGGTCAAGGTCATGTCGGGGTCACGGTTTGACCCGTCGAAAACACTCCCCCGACAAAAGTATCCCTAGGTATCAAATTTCGTCGAAATCCGTCATTTTCTTTTATTTAATTTGAGATAATTCTGCCTTTTTAATCAAGAGAAATGATGGAACCCGTCCCGTGATGGTACCCGTCCCTAAAAGAGGCACGTTTGTGGGTACCCGTTTCAAGGTGAAGATCACCTCGGGCGGAAAAACTTACCCGATGAAAATCTCCCCCGTTCCTTGGAACCCCTAATTACGAAGACAGAAATAAGAACACGCTCATGTCTGGATACAGACACACTCACGTCTGGCCCCAGACATAAGAATCACACTATACGCATACGCTCTTTATCAACGACACTGCGGATACGAACGCTCTTTAACTATCAACGCGATTAACTCCTCAGTGCCAATGACGGTCATTTTGGTGACTGTGAATGGAGAAGGAGTGCTCTGACGTTCTCAGAAGCGGTGCGATAATACTTCGTGTGGGATTTTACCCTTAGATATAGGAAGTTTGGGCTAAATCCGTCCGGCAGTTTTCACGGCCATAGCTAACAAACAGACAGACAGACATAAGTCCCAAAATATATATTAGATTCATGCAGAATGAGTGGACGCAGAGGCTCATCAGTAGATGTATGTGTTCATTGCATCACATGTGCATGAATTATCATTATTATCGATAATACAGACTGAAATTACAGGAAGGTATAACCCCTGAGACACAATGTTATGAATATCTGATTAACTATGGGTCGAAGTCACAGTGGGTCAAGGTCACTGGTATTAGTTCTTCTTGCAAGAATGGACGAATCCGATTGCTTTCTCGCAGCGATATATCATACTCATTATAGAAAATATCCCCGCTTATTTTAAACTGACTCTGATCATGTGGCTAACATACTAAGGTACATTGTCCCTTGATATTTCAGCTGATAGCCATACCTTAAAGTAAAATTATTGTGCTGCACAGTGGTGGTGAGTTTCAAGTCAAGCAACAACCTTTTAGAGACTTATAACGGTCAATATAAAAAATGGGTATATAGATAATTGGCACACTTTAGAAAAATACCTACAACAATATATCGCAGCGTCTATATGCGTCTATTGTAAAATAATAAAAGCGTTATTTGATTGCAAGCGGTTCTTTAACTTGTATCTATTAAACCTCGCCTCTGTAATCATTTACAGTACTGCGGGGATTCTGTTTTAATATAAAGAGATTGGCGGGGAACATTTGCACATAGTGCATGCGTCTATATCGGTGGAAAAAAATATCGAACTTTCCTCTTCGTTGTGTATGTTAAAAGCCCATTTTATTTTCGAGTCACCGACTTTATTTTTATAGTGCCTTGATATACGGTTTTAATAACAATCTATAAAATATGATTAAAATACTATAATTCATTCACCATTTGGAACGTCTGTGTCCCAGAAGGTGCCCATAGAGAAATAGAAAATAGCTAAAATCATAGAAACATTTCCCCGCCTCACTCCCAGAATGCAACATAATTCAAACAGATATAGGGTTATTCCCCTTCCATTGAAAATACTAGAATTTACAGTACTGCCCATATGAAACTTAAGCGTAGAAAACACGTCGGTACCTAAACAAAAACAACATGTTTATTGTTTATTACACCGAACAAGTTGATAATACAATTTGTTGGAGCTTCCTCTTTCAAATGTTCTATAATATATGGCATATATTTTATATAATGTGGAGGTTAGAAAATTAAGTGGGCCTTTAAAGCCGACATACTAGAAAAGGACGATATATAACCAGCTATACATTCATCACGCAAGTCTATATAGAGAGTAAAATAAGAGTCCGCTCGGTCTTCCGTATCACGCAGAATATATTAATTTGTGGAAGTGGGCGCTAAAATATGTTATGGGAGCCAGGACCCAGCCCGGGCACCCCCCCCCCCAAGTTCCCCATATAATTAAACAACACATCTTTAAAGTTCCATGCGTTAGTCACTAAAGTCACAATCGATTTAAGCCTTAAATAAGGGACTATAATTGGTGCTCGGTTCAAATGTGATAATGTGTACACCGAAGAGTATAAATTGATCACTTTTGACGTTGGATAATTATAACCTGAAATTTGAACATGTCCGATGATATACTGAGGAAGACCAGTGAAATGATGCAAACAAACATATATCAAATAGGATATTTGCGACGAATTTTTGAGAAATGGGTCCGAATATATAGGGCCCCAAGTCATTTCTCAGCCCCTTGACCTATTTTGGGAAAAATAGGATGTTGTTTTGTGAACCACAAGACAGCCTTTTGAAACACACAAAAACTCAACCCGATTAAAAATGGACGCCGCCCAGATGAGTCGAATAGGGCACCCATGTCATTCCTCGGCCCCTTGACCGATATCTGACGAAGTAGGGTTTTGTAAGGTGGTCCGACAAGACAGTCTTTTGAAACATCCATACACCCCACCCGATTAAAAATGGACGCCGCCCGGAGGAGTCCGGATCGGTCACCGATGTCATTGCTCAACCCTCTTGCCCGATTTCGGTCAAACAAAGGGTGTTTGTATTGTGGTCCCATTACACACATTCAACCCCCCTCCATTCCAACACCACCCCAATACGAAATGACCGCCGCCCAGCTGGTTCCAAATAGAGCAGCCTGTCATTTCTCAGTCCCTTGATCGATTTAGGTAATTCGATGGGTGTTGTGGGCTGGCACACAGGACCACTTTTCCAATCACCCAACACCCCACCTGAACAAAAATGCAACACGAGCAGACTGATTACTGGTGTTTCACTGATGTAGCCTATACACGTAGCTATACAGTGTTATTGGCATACGTTGTCTCCTCCAGGGTTGGTGTAATCGTAATCAAAGTAATCGATTACAAAATGTGGAGTAATCGCCTGTAATCAGTAATCATGACATTTTTTTATTACAAGTAATCGTAATCGATTACTTTCAAATGTACATGTAATAATGATTACATTTTGATTACTTTTACTAAAATATCCATATGGATGGATATTGGATACTCATAGTCTCATACTGTCGTACTGTGGAGTGTGCACATACACAAACACCATATCAGAAAGTTAGTACAATTTGTTCATGTGTTATGTTAGTGGTACACTGTGTAATTCTGGCAGTGGACGCAGATATCAACACACACTTGCTGAAATATTGAATACACTATATGTATGGCAATACACTTGTGATGCAGAAAATGAAATGTTTTAATGTGAATACATAGGCTATCCAACTTCAATTAGGATTAAATATTATTGGAACTACTGCAGACAATGGCTGTAGATTCACAGATTCACACTGGTACAATTGTTTTGCGTTTATTCGCAATAGTAGAGGAGACTCTCCTCTACTGTTGCGAATAAACGCAAAACAATTGCGAATAAACGAAAAACAATTGCGAATAATCTTTAAACTATTATTTATATGGTTAATGAGACTGCACTGGGCTTTCGAAATTTGCCGGCCAATTGTGTTGGCTGTGTGAACGTAGCCTTAGTTGTTAACCCATATATATATATATATATATATATACTCAATATATGTTAACCCTTCCATGACTGGAGCGTCCTGAATTTTTGCGAAAACACTGTGCCAATGTATTTTCTTATATACGAGTCTCCCGAATATATAAGAGAATACATTGGCCTGACAATATTTACCTTGACTCGCATATATAAGAGAATGCATTGGCAAATGATCTACTTAATTTTTGAGTTACCGATTATTTTTATAATGCCTTGAAATACGGTTTTAATAGCATAAAATTACATAAAATATGACTAAAATACTATAATTCATCACCATTTGGAGCGTCTGTGTCTCAGAAGGTGTCCATAGAGTAATAGAAAATTGAAAAAAATAGAGTTTCAGTACAAACCAGATGAAACTCAAGCACAAAAACACGTCGGTACCTCAACACAAACAACATGTTCACAGTTTATTACACCGGATAAGTTGATAATACAATGTTTTGGAGCTTCCTCGTTCAAATGGTATATATTTTATTAATGTGATCCGGGGGTTCGAAAATTATGTGGGCCTTTAATGCTGCATCAGCACAGCTCCAGTCACGAAAGGATTAACTGCATGACAGTGTCTGTGAATCTACGTCGATAGAAAATTTTCTGCCGAGAGCAAGTATAAAAAGAAAACCTTCTGGCTTATGACAAGCTAACATCAAAAGGAACTCACCCGATATGTCATTCTTGTTAAAGATACATCAAAGACTCCCTATTCACACTGGGACAATATCTCCTCCAGGTCCTATAGAAATATCAAGTATTCGGATCATTATAAAACGAGTGCTGCCTTTCGCGACAGAAAGCTACTCGTTGGATGTGTTTGAAAGATGAGTGTATAGTGGCGACTACTTTGTGTATGATATTGGTCGATAGCTCCCCATAGCCGGTAAATATAGGGTACATAATGCACTCAATTATTCAAGCGAATTGATTGCCTATATCGCTGAAACAGTCATGTTGGGATAAGTGTGACACATTTTTAACTTTCCAGTCGGTGTGATGGGGAGGGGGGGGGGGGGTCATACAAAAAAAATCAAGACACGTCGGCTATTTTTTTCATTTTGGTAACTTCCGGGATACAACTGTTTATGGAGGCATGAAGATTGAATCGACATCCACCCCATTTTTCATGTTACATGTTTTTGACTATTTGTTTTCGGATACACATCCCTTTATTTTTTATTCAAATTGTTTCACACTCTTCCCCCTTTCGGCGAATTTTCGCCGATACTTGCATAGTATTATATAATAACCATCCAATGTATTATTATGAATACTTCACTATCTGTTTGAGGTATAGTATGACTACTTATTTCCATTTATTTTGTTCTTAAAATATGATATTTACATAAATATTTTAGCTAAATATATATTCTGGGTTCTAATAATTAGGATCACAATAGTTACATAATTTTATACTCACACCCCTTATGAAGTCAAGCATGAGATAATTGTATATATAGGTGATCCGAAACTGTTAGCTAAAGCAACTAAATGTGAATTTAACGAAACTGAAATTTTCGCGAATTGCCAATTTGTAGACAAGCTTTAATAAATAGTGATGAAATTCCCCAGACAGTTTTGAAGGTTTTGTTATCTTTGTACTCTCTTTCTGGATGTACGCGGTGGCTGGTTTATGGCATGGGGAATATATATTTTTATTTCGTAACCACGAAATAAATAATTCGTGGCCACGAAATAGTATATGTGTAATATGGCCGTCAGTTGCATTATTGTAATGGACGCAGATAGAAATGGTCTGGTTGTTGTGTTCCCACCATCTTGGTATGAGTCATGACGATATTTCGTTCGTTCGTTGACAGCCTTTGGTATTATGTCAGATGAATTTGAGACGAATCCTCTTTAATCTGAATTAATACAGACACCTATACAAAATTCACGCGGTAGATCTGTTAAAATTCCCAGGGTATATAACCCTAGTATATTTCATCACAATTAATTGTACCGTGTAAATTTATCTTGCTATTTTTGCCAAAATTCACCCTGGTATTTTTTCCTCAGCTATCAGCTTACAAAGTCACCGAGGTGTTTCACCAAAATTCATCCTGGTATTATTCCTTCGCTGCTTGCAACTTGGCGATTTCGTCATTGTAATTCCACTCGTAAATACTATAGATGGTATACCAACTGTTAAAATAAATGTATCAAACTATATATAAACCGGCTTCAAAGTTGGAAACAGTTATATTATCCAGCATAAAAGACTTTTGTTTTCATCGGTGTGGGGACATGACAATCTGAGGGATGGGATGGAATATGGAATAGAATGACAATCTGCGGAACAGAAGTTCAAATTGTGTGGAACGGCCGATATCTCGAGTAATACAGCACGTAGAGGGCTCCCTTTGGTGTCCAACGAAAGGCTGATATTCGCCCTAGCCACACATATTAACCCCGCCACTGACCGAACACCAAAAGTTGCATTATTCGATCGACAACTGACCTAACATAAAATTGTTGCAATCAAGGCTTTCCCGCAGATTGTCATGTCCCTATGTGTGTTAAGGGAAAGACTCTATGCGATGCAACGGATATCACATCGTTTAGGTCCGGTGCACCTGTACAATTTTGTAACCATGTATACCCAAAATGGTTGGACCACGATCGCTGGAAACTGATACACATGGGTAAATTGACCCGAATTATCCCATTGGATAGGTGTCGGTGGTCGGGAAGTTATCATATATGAGCAAAAAAAGAGAATTTCTTAGCAGATTATTTCATGTCATAGGCGCCATTGACATCAGATGATGTAAGGGGGTACTAATAAATTATATTAACATAGTTGAAGGCACTAATAATTAGCAATAAAAATCGTTTACTATCAACTTAAAAGTAAATATCCGGGGAGTGTCTTGTAACAGGTGATGTTTACCTCGGGTGACTAATAATTAATTTAAATCGGGGCATTATGAAGACGGTCGCTAAAACGTGTTTCCCCTACCAAACATAAAATATATAAATACCATCTGAGACAACATACATATGCAAAGAAGCTGTGCATGAGCATGATAAAACATGCAGCTTATAACGTGGGAAGCAATGCACTGTCACCGCACAAGAAATTAGTTAATATTTACATATATTTGTTCTCACAACCATGCATAACGCTGAACAGAAAATATACTAACCATGGCCTGGAAGGCCCTCTTAAGTTTCGAACTCCCAGATCAAATTATATAAAATATCCAATATTATGTACCATTTGAAAGAGGAAGCTCCAAAACATTGCATTTTCAACTAATTCGATGTAATAAACTGTGAACATGTTGTTTTTGTTCTGAAATCGACGTCTAAATCGATGTGCTAAAGTTTCTGCGCAAAGTCGATTATTTTCAATGGAAGGGGAATAACTCTATATATTTAGATATAGAGTTATTCCCTTCCATTGAAAATAAACTACAGTTTGAATTGTGTTGCATTCTGGAATACATAACGGGAAAAATGATTTTATGATTTCATGTTCTCTATGGGCACCTTCTGAGACACACTGTCAGGTGTCCCAAATGGTGATGAATTATAGTATTTTAATCATATTGTATGGCATATATTGTTATTAAAGCCGTATATCAAGGCACTATAAAAAAAAAATAACCGGTGACTCGAAAATTAATTTTCAACCCCCCCCCCCCCCCCCAGATCGCATATATATCTATACATGTACTAATAAAACTCAACTGTGTTTGTTTGTTTGTCCGCTTATATGCGACCAAACGGCTGGACCATCGGAACTGAACATTTGCATATATGAGTAATTTGACCCGGGAGCATTATTAGATAGGTTCCGTTCACCTCAGATCTCTTAAATGGGCACTAATAATTATTTTATATATATTTTGGCTAGAGGCGGCCAAATGGTTGGACCATCGTTACTGACCATGTGAATCTTATTAGATAGGTCCCGTTGACATCAGATGTCTTAAAGGGGCACTACGTATTACTTTAACTAACTAATTAACTATACATACGCAAAATGGTTGCAATAGGGTCGGTGAAAATGAAACATGGGATTAAATTGGCCCGATAATGCCATGAGGTAGATGCCGTTGAACTCAGTCGACTTAAAGGGGGAACTATAAGCAATAAAGAGCGTTTCTTATCAGCTTAGAATATATGTAGGAGCATTGGTGCAGATGGTTACCTGACCAGGGGATTGTCATGTGATAGGCGCCTTTGACCTCGTATGACTTAAATGGGTGCTAATAACTTATATGATCAATAAAAAGCGTTTAATAATTAGCCCAGACTATATGTGGGGGTGTACAACAGTACATTGACTGGGGGTGTCGCGGGATAGGTGCTGTTGATCTCAAATGACTTAAAGAGGCACTAACATTTAGCAATAAAGAGCGTGTGTCATCAACTTAAAAGATAGATGATGTAACTATCCAGAGAGTCGCGCAATATTAGCTGTTTACCCCAGATGACTAGTAATTTTTAAAAAGTACTTGAAGGGCCACTAATTAATTACGCATTTCTCACCAGAGCAACGCCGGGTACCTCTGCTAGTATACAATATATGTCATATTATATACCATTTGAAAGAGGACGCGCCAAAACATTGTTTGTCAACTTATCCGGTGTAATAAACTGTGAACATGCTGTTTGTGTTGATGTACCGACGTGTTTTTGTACTTACGCTTCATCTGATTTGTACTGCAAAGTCTATAATTTGCAATGGAAGGGGAATAACTCTATATCTTAGTTTGAATTATGTTGCATTCTGGGAGCGAGACGGGAGAAATATTTCTATGACTTCAGCTAGTTTCTATTGCTCTATGGGCACCATCTGAGACGCTCCAAAACGTATATCAAGGCACTATAACAAACTAATCGGTGACTCGAAAATTAAGTGGGCCTTTGATACTGGAACTCACGGGACCCTACATGTTTTCATGCATAGCCATGTACTCTTGACACATTACCCCCTTACCCTCATTAGGTAGGTGCTCATTCCTTGCTTTGCTTCGCTTCAATAGCGGCACTCTTTAGTAATGGGACATACATGGCATTTGGTTTTTGCCATGCAGCCAACACACGCATGTACACGTATGTGTATATGAAGAGTATCTGACTGGATGGGGATAAAATATATATTTTTTGGCCGCGAATTAGTTATTTCGTGGCCACGAAATAAAAAGAGAAATCCCATTTTCCTAAACTAGCAACCATATATAGATCTGCCAATATCATCACAATAAACATACAAACTGATAGCAATTGTTAATGAATATTTGGTCATAAGTTTTCGATCTATACAGTTCGGGTTAAATAATAGAGACAGGGGAAATGCAAAAAAGAGTACAGAGTCCTTCCATGAAGGCAGTTTGCGGTACCTTATACATCTTTTATTTTCATTTGTTATTAGCTGCAAATCTGTTGGATCCTTTATTCCGCGTCGGAGGGGCATGCGCTCTGTGTGCGCTTTACGCACATTTTGATCTAAGACAGAGTCTTTATTCAGCGGCGCCCCCTATGTGCGCTTCACTCACATTTTGATCGTTTAAACATTTTGATTAAAACAAATTTTTTAAATAATTAAAACAAATAGATATTATTTTAATTTTAGATTGAACTCATTGCTAATTTTTTTTAAATCTATTCAGTCTTTTTATTTTGTTAAGAATTTTTTTTTTTTTTTTAAATTAAAAAAAAAAATCTAACCCCGTTTTTACATCCGCCAGTGTAGCCGAGTCACCACACCAAATTTGTTTTTAATCGGTCCAGGGGTCTGGGAGAAAATTTCGGACAGACAGACATATAGATAGACATTCATATTCTACTCTTACATCAGGTTACATTTTAAAGATAATTTGACATAATTATATCAACATGTTGTGATTTACGTCAGATAGCGCCAGAGCTCTGTGTTTTATTGTATTTGATTCTGTTTTATTTATATTTTTATTTCATTATAAACCAGATTTAGATATTTGATTTTAATCTTTTTTCATCAGAACTGTCTTAAACGTTTCTCAGATTACTCATTCCTAACCAGTCTACATATTAGCTGCCAACGGGCTATATATACTACCCTTATGTAGGGACATGGCGACAGGGGGTTGGGGTGCCCCCCCCCCCCAACTTTGGTCAACATTTTTAACAGTTGTACATTTCACCCCAACAGTAGATTGAAATTGTTCTTGTTTGATTTTCAAATAATTTATTTGGGGGGGATTTATTGTTTTTGGACCAATATTTGCATATTTTCCTACCTTTGGTAAAAAATTTGGAAACTGAAACGGCCATCAGTTGGAAATTTTCCAAACTTAGGGGGGGGGTGTCAGGTTCGAAATTTCCAACAATTGGAAAGCTTGTGTCCTGGTCTCCCCCCCCCCCCCCTCCCCCCCCCAACAATATTTTCCTACATTTCGTCAAAATTGTCATTGGAACTATCATCAGTTGGAAATTTTCCAACCTAAGTGGGGTGTCAGATTTGAAATTTCCAACTCTAGGAAGGCTTGAGGCCAGACTTAGGTGCTATAGGAATTTGCGATTATCTTGTTCATATTTCAAAATTTTCTCACACCGGGCCGAAACATGGTCGGGTCGGTGTGTCCTGGTCTCTCCCCATGGTTAATAAAACACTGCTAATTAGTGTAAGTAAACAATATTTTACTACATTTGGTCCAAATTGTGGACTGAAATGTCATCAGTTGGACATTTTCCAACCTAAGGCTGAGTATGAGATTTGAAAATTTTCCGACACCAGGAAAGCTTGACAGAATGATGCCAAGATGCTAAGATTTTCTTTTTAAGATTTTAAAATTCTCACACCGGGCCGACCATGACCTGGCCGAACCATGGTCGGCCCCGGTGTGTCCTGGTCTCTCGCCCGTAGCTGTGCGCATTTGTCTGGACTTACACGTAGATGTTAGGATTTATGCAATTTTCAGGTTCAAAAATCTGAATGTTCTCATACCAGGTATATAGCACCATGGTTCATTGGTTCATGAACAGGCTGAGGTGCAAAGGGGGGGGGTGCAAATGAAATTCTGCAAATCTTGTGTTTATTCTGAGTCAATGTGGGTGCAGTGATGAATTTCGCAAGGTGGACATCCCAAACGGATACCCTCTAGCCACGCCCCTGTCCTTCTACCACCCCTTTATACACCCTTTATGCATGTGTGCAGGGGTTGTGAACATCATTGTGTCTACAATGAGAGGTCATTGACGAAATTGTTGACTGTAGGAGATCCAAAATGGCCGCCGTCCAGCGGACGTCTGCAAATAGGGGGCACGTGCCATTTTTCTACTCTTGACCGATTTAGGTCAAACAAATAGTGTTGTAGTGTGCCCATCAAGACACCATAAACATACACTCACTCGATCAAAATGGCCACCGTCCACATGGGTAGAAATTAACACAAAGCGTATTGTTGGATGGCCCCCATGCAAGACACCCTAAGCATACACTCCACTCTGCGTAATGGCGGTTACGAAGTTTTATGGTATAGTCGATATTATGTGGTCCTTATTGCGGGACACAGAGGGGGCTATTAATCCGCGAAGTATACATGTTAGAGATAAGAATGTTTGTGTAAAATACGAGGATAATGTGCAAATCGAATGCAATTATATCCCAACGAACAACGATATATTCACCACCAACGATGATTTTGACATTACGAATGCTGATAAGATCGTTTCCGGCTATTATCGAATTAAAATCAGATACAGCTGTAAACACTGTAAATGATAGCCCGAAATTATAGCTTCGTCGAATGTCCATTTATTTTCATTATCCGTGGATACATACATGTACATTTATATGGGCCCAAACCAAGTCTGAGTTTAGTGTGCCTGTCATTTGCAGAATGAGGTCCCCAGAGGGTGAATTTAGTGACGCTATCCCGCATATAGAAACTTCTTCACATAGATTCTATTTCTTTTTAGTTTAGTTTCTCTATAACCCCAAATTGGCAGACGACACATTGCACAATCGAGGTTCCCAAATGGGTGTACATCACAATATTCACCATTTGGAAACTTCAATCTGAGTCTATGTCTCCCATACAATGAGGCGTGTATAATGAGGTCCACAAAGGGTGAATTTGGTGATGCTAGCCCGCTATGCGGGATAGCGTCCTTAAATTCACCCTCCGGGGACCTCATTTTGCAAATGACAGGCACACTAAACTCAGACTCAGTTTTTAGGGTGCATTAATCGAACATATAAGTCATACAATATATATGATTTATTGACCTCCAACATGAAGAGCATACGTTTAGTTTGTTGTGTAAAACAAAGCATGCATGTATGTGCACACAGGTTAAATAATGACCATATATATAGAGTGCATTGTGAATATACATAATATTTATACACATTTAGAGAGTCAAAAGAATGTCACGTCCGAATTTTCACCCGCACATATCAGTATATTATGTTGACCGTGTCACACGGATATGATCTGGTGTGTATTTCCTCTTACTTCTGACAATCGTACCACCACGCATGCTGTGTGTAGAAATTTTGCCGTGAATATGATTATGCGGCCCCAATTATATTGCACAGACTGAGTGGGCAATAACAAGTCAATTCCACCTAATAAGAACTCCTGTAGTTGATCGTGATGAAGGGAGTCAAGATATACGAAATTTTCTATGCCGAGACGATCAATTAGTTCGCACCAGAAAATATACCTCAGTTGTAGAATTTCGGCTGAATTACACGAGAAAAGTATGTGAACTAACTGATTGTCGTAGTGGTGTTTGCAGGCTGCACATGATGAATTATTCTTATATGTAGTTCTATTCAGTAACAAAGCTAGGTTCTTCAGTTCTTGAGAATGACTCGGGTTCCCGGCTAGAAGTTTCCAAATACTCCAAGTCGATAACGGGTCTCTGTGTTTGTGTGTATACCATTGGAAATCACCAGAGTTTGACAGTAACCACTGATTATTGTAATTAAATCGCACATATGTGTTGATGATGCGCTTCCAGTAGTTCTTCGATGGGAAGATTCCTTCGTTGAGGAAGACGTTTAGGTAATTATCAAGCCCGTAAAGCTGAAGGATGTTTATTAGCGCGCGCCGCGTGTATACTGTTCTGCAAATTGTTGAAAGCTGTGGTCCGATGGGCATTTTATTTATAGATAATGGGTTTTTCCGGTTTAAAAATCGAACTGCGCGACCAGGAGACCGAGTCCGGTAAAAGGTGTAGTTGGGAATTTCAATTTCGTTTATTGTCCTTTACATTATTAAGTCAATAATGTTGATTTTTGGTTTGTGACAAGCAATGTCAATTACCAATAAAAGAAATTTAAAAGATAATTTGTAAGTCTTATATTTCAACTTTTATAGATATGTTTCGTTCTGCAGCCCACTGATGGTTGTGGTGGGAGACGGCCGAGTCGACCGCCGGTTCGTTAATTAGGTGCTGGTTGTTATTGTTATTTTAATGGAATTCTGAGTTGGTCATTCGCGAAAAAAAAAAAAATTATATTCTATAATTACAAGCATGGGTATATATAATATATGATCTTGAGCGCGTTACCATTTCTGACTATGGTTTTCTTGTTATATCTGCCGCGAAACCTGTTGTGTTGGTATTGAATAGTCTTTGCTGGTAAACTGTGAAAACGAATATTATCAGTGGTGTTTCGTGTGACTCTGGCAAACGGATAAGATCTCCTAAGAAAGCAAGTTTCTTCAGATGGATCTGTTGTTTGACGGGTTGGATTCCAAGTAATGTGAGTGACAGGTTTGTACTGACTCTCGCTGTTAGACTCTGGATGTGTTTCACGCACGTACGGAGAGATTTTTCCAGTATATATGAAGTATCTTTACTTGGCGAGTATAGTAGTTCGCCACCGTATAGTGCTTTTGGAATAGCAACTGTGAGGACCAGTTTTGACATCGACAGAGGCGTGCACAATTCCAAAGCTTTTCTACCGGCAACTGTAAAGTATATATGCTTTCCGCATCGTATCTGCCATTTCAGTCGCACGTGTGTGGTTATGGTTGAACTTATGCTGAGTTATTCCAAGGTGGCGACATTCAGTTGTCTCAGTTATATCACTGAGGCCGATAGACCAAGTTCTCTTATTCTTGATATGTTGAGACCGAGTCTCGTTGAATACGACGACAGCACTTTTTGTTTTAGAGAAGCAAAATCTCCGACCACAACCATCAGTGGGCTGCAGAACGAAACTTATCTATAAAAGTTGAAATATAGGACTTACAAATTATCTTTTTAATTTCTTTTATTGGTAATTGGTAATTGACATAGCTTGTCACAAACCAAAAACCAACATTATTGACATAATAATGTAAAGGACAACAAACGAAATTGAAATTCCCAATACACCTTTTACCGGACTCGGCCTCCTGGTCGCGCAGTTCGACTTTTAAACCGGAAAACCCCATTATCTATAAATAAAATACCTAGCGGGCCACAGCAATCAAGAATTTGGAGAACACTATACACGCGGCGCGCGCTAATAAAGGATTTACAAGTCGAGTAACATGCATAACTATATACCTCTCTGGTCGGCAAACAGGTTACATTGTATTTCGTATAAGGGTTCTGTATTTATTGAGCATAAACCCCGAATGGTTAGGGTGTATAAGCATGCTAACCCCGAATACTTGAGATTATTGTGAAGTAATAATACCTGCGCATAATTTCCACCCCTGATTATGTCGTCCTACTTAATTCTTTTGATGCTGGCAAAATGTACCGTTATTGCTTCTAAAGTTGTCCCCTTCGCAGTGTTTGGCTACTCAGAGTAATTTTAGAAAAAACCAGTATCTGTATGAGATATTCTGTATGAAATATTCTGTATGAGATATTCTGTATGAGATATTCTGTATGAGATATTCGTCACACATATATTTAAAGATACATAATCCGATTCAATGCTCCTAAATTACTATTTCTTTGGCTTCGGGGGTAAAATTTATTTGATTCGAGTCCGATATCATTTTTTTAAATATATTATTTTTCACCGCCTGGAATATTTGGCGGCCTAGCAAATATTAGACGAGCTGACCGACATGCTCTCGATGCCAAATTGCGTTGAACAAACTGTTGATATATAACACGCTTTGGAAAATTAGAGTTGACAGTGGCTAGCATTGTTTTTTCTTTTGGTTATTAATCGATTCTGATAACTAAAGGTTCTTTGGTAGAAACGTTGTTGTTGTTGTTGTTGTTGTTGTTATTGTTGGTGTTGTTGTTGGTGTTGGTGTTGTTTGAATCTTGATGATACGGGGACCATCGGATTGTGTATACGTTTAAAAACATTTTAATCAATGCTCTGGCATTTGGAAACGACAGGCCGATTAGCCATCTTGATTATGGTCAATTTGCAACAACAAAAGTGCCATTATTAAAATATTGTCCAATATATATTTTTGTAATGTGGATCCACAAATCGCTTTGCATCCATTCATTAAGATTAACCAAAGGCCGTGAAAATGACAACTTTCGAAAACAAAACTGTATCACGTTCTTAACCGCATCACTTTGCCACACCAACGTGGTAGCAATTCAGCAGAACCAACCAGCATCATAGCAAATTGGCAGGATCATTTAACAAGATGTAGTTCCAAGTATTGATGATTTGGAAAGACCTAACAATGTAGATATATAATTACATGCAAGTAAAATTCGAGAGTATTCGCTGTTATTCCAGAAAAATTCTTTGGTGAAAACTTTCTTGCATTTGGATTTGTGCAAAACGCGCGCGCTTGGGTCTTGAAAATCGATAGGTAACCCCTTCCACTCTTATCGGCTGAGCACCCACAAAAGAGGTGACCCACCCTTACGAGATGGTCAAAGTGCCCGTCGGGGTCAGTCCCCGCTAGAAGCGGAAGTCCGTCAGTCAGTCAGGACAACTCGTCCTCCTCAGGCTGCGAGCCCATACCGTGGAAGTCCCGTCCGATGGGGTGACCATCGTCGATATTGGCGGATTCGGTAGGAAACCACCGATGTAAAGTCATATCTTCATATAACTGATGTTATCCAACATAAATTATAATGTATGCGTAATATGAAGGTACGAATTAGTCAAAGCCAGATTATAATTTGTAATATTTTTTTGTCTTTCATTTATCCCTCAATGTTTGCAGTTTTAAAACTATTTTTCGTCTCAAATCCACGGCATTCACATGCAGATTGGAAAAATCGGTGGTACAATATGACTAGAAACTCTAAAACTATATGAAAATGTCAAATTTTCTCTATGACTATCTGCAATAATTTAATATCGAAAAAGAGTATCTTTTCAGACGAATATAGATCGATTATTATTAATTTTCATAAAAAAAAAGTGATAATAAGCCTGATAACAATTAAAAATGTATTCAGACCTCCATGTACAACAAGATTCAAAGTCTAATTTAACCCTTTATATACCGAATGGATTCTTCCATTCAACTACAAAAGTGTACATTGGAATGGTGTATTATTCTTTTAGATGGCTGTTCAAGGTAAAAGCAGACGACAGACAGAAAAACAGATAATACAAGAGCAGAATGATTCATATCCATTGGTGCATGGGGATTTTTCCGATAATAAGGTCGTTAGTTTAACTTATTATCTGAACAGAATTTATGCATTTGCTAAGGCAACTACTCGTCAATGAGTATTTAGTAAAGAAAAAGTTTGCTTAGTTTGCTGAAAAAAATGTGACAAAAATACAAAGAATGTCATTTAATTATTGAAAAAATGACACAATAGATATTGCTGTCTGTCTATAACATAAGATCTATATGAAATAATTTGATAGAAAATTCAATATAAAACAAAGAAAGTGTCTTTCATGTAACATTTCTCTTTGCAAATTTAGTTATTTCATACAATATGATCTAAATATGAAGTAAAATAAAACAAAACAATGGCCCGAAACTCTGAATAGATCTTCAATACAATTAACACGAATCTCTTTAAGTTTTCAAAAAAAGATGATATATAGCATGACCAAAAATGAATATCGGAATCACACATTGTCGAAGATACCGTAGATACCAAACCACCAGAATGTCAATGAATCGCACACATTCAGCTACTAAGTATAAGGGTATATTGCACTCACATGCAAGAGACACTTTGTCATGTTTCCAGTCTTCAATTCCACCGAATGACAACCGTCCACTTGAGGGTGCGAAGCTATATAGTCAGACCACCAGGAAACAAGAAACAAATGTACACAGACATAAATGTGTGTTGGGCGCCACATAAAAACCGATCTCAAGAGTCGTAACTCTTGAAAGAGAATACTATATGACAATATACCAGGACTTATATAGCGTTTAGTGTAAATCTCGACTGCTTGTTCAACACTTATATGACAAATGGGAATCACTGGTATTTGTGTAGGCCTTTCACCGGGTGGTATAAAATGACAGTAACTCTGTTTGATCACCATTGTGTTTAGATTTGACGAGAATGCACTTTCTCATCCATGCCTTCAAATCATGATGCAGAACATAGTCCGCATTTCAACCATGTTTTGTATTTGCTGTCTGGGGACCAAAAAAAAAATAGTCGGGGACCTAAATATCATCACGTTAATGCAATTGGTCGGGGACTATTATCTGATCCCCGACCAAATTTTAAAAAAAAGTGTAGATCGTGAGTTTGACCAAATTGTGATAGTCGGGGACCAAATCGTCAACTTGTGTATACATCATGTGAATGATCATGCGGAATGGTCCGAGACCAAACAAAAAGACTTCCATTAATGATGCATTAATGAAGCATTATCCGATTTAACGCTCCTAAATTACTATTTATTTGGCTTCGGGTGGGCAAAAAATTATTTGATTCGAGTTGAGGAACCCACTCATCAAAGCTCAGATAGATTTTTTGAAGTTTGTTATTTCTCGAGATGTGCAATTATTTGTGGCCCAGAAAAACGTCGTCAAACGGACGGTCTCGGACAAAATTGCGGATGAAGATGGATAACTCTAAAATCAAGTGGTACTATATACGGCCAAATTTCGTGATACTCAAGTGATACTACGGCCATATTTCGTTGAACAAAATGTTGATAAATAACACGTTTTGGGAAATTTGGTACAATAGTTGATAGTGGTTAGCATTATTTTGTTGCAATTAATCGATTAAAATAACTAAAGCGAATTTTTAAGAAATGTTTTGTTGTTTTTGTATCTTGATGATATGCGGACCGTCTGATCGGATTGAGTACCTTTACATTATGTTTTATCTCAGTCAGCAATGCAGGTACATGGAAATTTGATAACTGGTTGTTGATTGTGAACCCATTAGAATAGAATTTCAAAATATATATATATGTATACAAAGGAAATGAAAAAAGTTGTCAGAAGATATATATTTCCTTTTCAGTAAGTTTACTGACACATTAGATTGTATGCGTTAGAATTTCTTATAAATACAATAACTTCATGAACTTGCATACATAAAATGCTGACCCAAAACTATATGTATCGGGTTCAAACGAGGGGTGAATAAATAATTTGATCAAACACAGTGATGGCATTGTGCAATAGCGGTACGTTTGGGGCGTTTGTTATATCGTTACTAATCATTAATCTGGCGTGCATGCATGCCTGCACATTTACGGAATTTACCTAGACAGAAGGTCATGACTTACTGAAGATAATGCCATGTGTAACGATAATATATTGCCATGGACAATTATAGACCGCCGGACCATGACATGAAACTCTACTCCGTGTAGATATACCCGTAGAGATTATATTCCACCAGTACACAACATGGGAACGTTTTGATGTTCTGACCTGTTCTGGCGATCCATCACGTGGCCCTTAATTCCCTTTATTATCATGCCGGGTCGTTCTATGGGCCTTGCCTTATTATGATATTACATGTACTACATAGTAAATACATGCATCTGATAACTCATATGCCTTTCTATTTTCTTGAATCGACATGGAACACATAATTATGAACAAAGCAGAAAAGGTTGGGAAAGCTACATAATGACGTTGTTCGCCGAGTTTCGTTGAAATCAATATGATGATATTTTATGAATGAAATGAACATGATGATATCGACATGCTTCTTCATTTAGTATCTGAAACGGAGTGCTCCTCCAGCATCAAGAATATAATGGTTAATTTCTGAAAAAATATTCCCCATCTCGACAACAAACAACTCTCTTCACCTTTGAGTACTATGATGTACTAATTTGTACAAAACGAATGTTTTTTAAAGTATTACTTTCAGTTTTATGTCTGTGATGTTGTGAGCCCGTAGTTTGTTTGCATTGTGAATCTCGGATTTCTCATATAACGAAGTCAGATTTGCCGCATATAATTAGGACAAACGCTCTTCATTCTTACCACATGGAGGAGAAAAATCAACAAGGAATTCTTTGACGTCGAAGAACAATATATCCGTTTCCTTTTCGATATTATGAATCGTTCGACCAATGCACGTTATATAGCCATTGGTATTCAATATGAGTAACACGTGCCACACGATGTTAGAATTGTATTTCAAAATGATCATTAAGTATCCTGTTTTACCTGTGCAAACTGGCCACTACTAAATATACCTCCTTTTGGAATGATTTTATTGACTATATAAGAGATATTAAAGGCCCTCTTAATTTTCGAACCCCCAGATCACATTATATAAAATATGCCATATTATATACCATTTGAAATAAGAAGCTTCAAAACATTGTATTTTCGATATAATAAACTGTGAACATGTTGTTTTTTGTTGAGACATCGACGTCTGTTCTGTGCTAAAGTTTCTGCACAAAGTCGATTATTTTCAATGGAAGGGGAATAACTAAATAATATTTAGATATATAGTTATTCCCCTTCCATTGAAAATAAACTACAGTTTGAACTCTTTTGCATTCTGGGAGCCATAACGGGAGAAACGATTTTATGATTTCAGCTATTTCTATTACTCTATATGGGCATGCACCCTCTGAGACGTTCCAAATGGTGATGGATTATAGTAATTTAATCATATTTTATGGCATAGATTGTTATTAAAACCGTATATCAAGGCACTATAACAAAAATAGTAGTGCATACTTTTCGGCGGTTGGACAGTTCTAACTAATCAGGAGATTCTCAAATTTATGAGCGACCCCATGCACGTTGCCTTATTTTACACAGGGGAAATATACTATAGTAATGTTTCAAGAAAGCCATACATTACGATGTCCGTCAATAATCTATCTGATGTCACGGACAGCTCCAAGAACACAGATTTTAACAGAGAACGAGCACTACAGTGAACACAACGATCTGGTTTTACATCGGGAGAAGTATTTGTTCAAATAAATCGTCTTTCAGCACAATCTCAACCTAGTTTCCAGTCATAAATTTCAAATTTGGGACTTGTGAGTCTGGTCTCTCGTATTGTATATACATTTATTTTACGCTCAACAATAGATTATAGCAGAAATTGCTAACAGATAATAATATCAACAGTGCATGAAATAGAAATTTACACTTTCAATTGCAAAATATATAGTACCGTACCGTATACGGTAGCATTAGTATATATATAATGCTATTATGAAGTATTAGATTTAAATATGACCCGGCTATCATGCTAAAATTAAAATAAAATCTAGTGTGTTGAGCGGATACCGATAATTATCTCATTCGTGACCGCGACAAATGTTTATTGATGCTCGTGGCAAGCCACTGGCGAAAAACTAGACATTAATATTGTCTCGGTCACTCGTGAGATAATTTACGGTATTCACTAAAAAAAACACTAGATATCATCTATTTATCACTGCTCACTGCCGTTATTGCCTACACAAAGGCTACGTATACACAATAGACGTCACGTCTATTACGTCAAGGTTGCTAATAACGTCAATGTAGCTTTATTAGTATGGTACTACTTTCATGACGTAATTTTATATGCAAATTGCGCAGGTTTCTAGGGACGTCAACCGGCCAAAATGACGTCATTGATATTTTGGGACGTTTTTATCGTCCATAATCCACAGCAATTGATACAAAAATTCATAAACGGATATGTGTTTTCGCTCTAAAACATACATAGCCTAAACCATTTGAACAATGCCAGCTTATAAATAATAACTATACGAAATAACGAACTATTTCACGCTAAGCTGCACGTCAGTTTTTCCCACGTCATGAATACTAATTAGTTTGCTAGGCCTCATAAATGTATAAGGGCGTCATCAAAGTAAAGCCCTTGTCACACTCCGCTGCGATCAGGTTGGCGCTTGCATTGCGCTGCAAAATTATCACAGCGCCCACCTAAACGCACTAAGGTATCCAAGAACCGATTGGTGACGCAGTGAACACTGGCTACGACGGGAGAGGGTCACCGTGATCGCACATAGGCGCCAGAGCGCCGCGTTTGTTTTGTGCATGCACAAAACAAGCGCAGAGGCTCGGCGTTCTGACCAGGGCGTAGGGGTCCTACTAAAACCCGACTGCACCTGATCGCACCCGACCGCACCCGACCGGACACGACCGGACAGCCCCCAGTGGTCCAAGCGAGATGGGGTTTGCACTATCGTGTACAATGGACCTGAATGTACCAAAGTTCCAATCCCCAAGTCGATTGCTCGAGCGGACACGGCACTGTTAACCCCTGACTTACGGCCGTTTCCGCCAGGTACGCGCGGGAAATCCAAAAAGGCGCCGACCGCACCTCCCCTGACTGCATGACCACGGAAATGGACATTATATAATGAAGTGAATACCCATATGCATACATGGGCGATCGGACAAGTCGCTAGCTGCAGCGGAAGTGAATAAATTAGCCCATACGCTGCTGCCGAATTAGCTATGAATGTACGCAAAAACGCCAATATTAACCGCCGCCGACCGGACCGCCCCCAGGGGTCCGAGCGAGATGGGGTTTGCACTATCGTGTAGAATGGACCCGAATATACCAAAGTTCCAACCCCCAAGTCGATAGCGGATACGGCACTGCTAACCCCAACTGCAATATGACACTTTTCAACAATCTATTTAAGTGAGAAATCTTTAGTAGGAAAGTTTTCGTGTGAATTGTGCCTGCGAAGCGTGTCCGTATGTGGGGGGGGGGGGGGGGGGGGGGGGGGGTCCAGATGATTTTTGTTTTCGCACAGACAACCGTTATCTACAACATAAAGATGTGAAAGGATAAACGAGCAAAGTGTTTCCTGTTCATCCAAGATTGACGTTGAAAATTGTCAACATTCGGACCATTAACCTGGATTTCGTTTCCATTGTTTAACGGAAATTACTTTTGGAGCTATATTGATTCACCCAATCTCAGAAATCGAAAAATAATGATAATGCGCGATAAGCAGGTGTACGAGATCATCGAGGAAATTACCGAGAGAAATATCAATGTTTCGGAGGGATATCACACAGGTCCCTGGCACAATACACCCAAACCACTCAAAGACATATATGTATTTGGGTGGTTGGGGTCTATTGTGCCAGGGGTCTGTGGGATATCACGCGAGAAAATATGCGTTCTTATCATAATAAAGCCTGCTTCCATGTGCTAACTTTGACATATCTCAACATAAGTGTTTCTATGTTTGTGAAACACCATGCATGCTTCTCGTGCATTATAATTTGTCGATTTTGTCATTATACATTTGCCTCTGTTTGCGTTTGAACATATCACTGACACTCCGGCTCAAAGTGTTGTAATCAACTTCAATGTTAACAGCCAACAAACATTCTGTTAGATATAGATACATGTAGGCAAAGAATCAGTTTCAAGTTTCCTTCCAACAGTCATGTTTTTCATCTAAAATAAATTACACACACACTGTATAACTCCGGCCTATAGATGTTGTATTTAATTTTATTCATTGCGCTTGCAACATTTCAGATATATCCAGAGATATTAAAAAGATAAGATGGCCACTTGAGACCGTGATTTTTCAACAAAATTCGGAAAGATTTAACATTAAAGTGTGCATACGTGCATACATCTATAGTGATGAAATGGTTAAAAACCCAAGAGGACTGTAGGTGGCTTGTTTCTCACCAACACGCGTTCAAATTCGATAGCTATCTTATAGATGGCATCTCAATCATGTCTGTAACATTTCATATTGCTTTGCTCATAGTTTCAGGCTGGATTTTAACAGGAATGTACACGACAGTGTCATATATATGTGAATAATGTGTTCAGTGATGAAAACAAAACGCAGTCAGTATATGAAATAATTTTATTTCGTGATAATGTATCCGATCAAATTACAAAACAAGATAACATACAATCTGAATAAATCAACGGTAATATAACACATGTATATATGACCACAGTAAAAATACATACAAGCACAGATGCCAAGTAAGTTCTAAAGACACATTAGCAAACTTAGACAAACACAACTATATACACCACCATCATCTGACTAACATCTACATGGATAGGCCTACTACATGTGAATGGTTCATTCTCGTTGTTTTTTGTTGTTTTTTTTTTTGTGTGAAAAAAGTTAGTCATGTTCCATGAATTGTGTGATAGAGTTACTATGGTTGGAGATGTGATAAATGGTTACACCACATTTCATGCGAAGCAACCAAGTATATTTTGCGAAAACAAATGACCACCACCAGTATTAATAGTTCTCAATGATGGCTATCACTTGCCAAAATTGAATATTAAAATCCCGTTAACTTTGTGAGATATGCTTAAATTGTATAACTGCACCACTATTTCTGGAGTCTTGGTAATTTTATCACAAAAACGCAACGAGGATGAAAATTCAACTCTACTTTACATGTAGTTTGTGTTTAGTCAGATATTACTTCTTTTATTTCTATACTCTCTGGGTCGTCGTATCATCTCATTAATATGTGACAATAACATGTCCATTTCCGTGGTCAGGCAGTCAGGGGAGGTGCGGTCGGCGCCTTTTTTGATTTCCCGTACCTGACGGAAACGACCGCAAGTCAGGGGTTAACAGTGCCGTGTCCGCTCGAGCTATCGACTTGGAGATTGGAACACTGGTACATTCGGGTCCATTCTACACGATAGTGCAAACCCCATCTCGCTCGGACCCCTGGGGGCGGTCCGGTCGGCGGGTGTTAATTGCGCGTTTTTGCGTACATTTATAGCGAATTCGGCAGCAGCGTATGGATTAATTTATTCACTTCCGCTGCAGCTTGCGACTTGTCCGATCGCGCATGGATAAATAGCCGTATTTCCTTCATGATATAATGTCCATTTCCGTGGTCAGGCAGTCAGGGGAGGTGCGGTCGGCGCCTTTTTGGATTTCCCGTACCTGGCGGAAACGGCCGCAAGTCAGGGGTTAACAGTGCCGTGTCCGCTCGAGCTATCGACTTGGGGATTGGAACTTTAGTACATTCGGGTCCATTGTACACGATAGTGCAAACCCCATCTCGCTCGGACCCCTGGGGCGGTCCGGTCGGTGCGGTCGGGTGCGGTCGGGTTTTAGTAGGACCGCTCCGTAGTACTCTCGCCGTGGCAACGCAATGCAAAGCGAGCGACGTGAGCGTAGTGTGGACGTTGCAACAGCGCATATTAGCTACTCGTGGTCGCAGCAAGAAATCAATCTTGTCCTTTGCTACTACAGTAAGCTTAATCAGACACTCACTACGTGTCTTTCCCGTCATTATTACGCCCTTTGCGATTATCTCACAAACTTATCGCGATCTTTCTGCGCTGTCATGAGGCGTTATAGACTGGTTCCCGCTCATAGAACGTCCACGCTGTGCTGCCACTGCGACTGTGGCACTCGCTATACGCCCAGAGAGATATCTTTATTACCTCCAAGTATAGGAGAGATCGATACACATGACATATAAATACAGTTGGATTAAAGTGGGCTCCCCTGACCAATGTGGTGGGCCGTTATGTACAAGTATGGAGAGGTGTTGGAAACCACGAGAGTGAAGCATATATGCATTTGAATGTTCACAACAGCTTTTGTTGCAGGAAAATCTGATTTGTCCAACAGATATGACAGTTAGTCGTTACAACATGCGTGGGTGTTGAGAAGATAATTACAATGGACGAGGCACGGGTTGCTGTACGCCATTCCTTATCATTGTGCTGAGAACGTACAGGAACTTCGCAGATTATAGTACTAGTTTCTTGAGGCAGTGAGATATGTGTTCTGTTAGGGTTTCCAGAGAACTTCCGAGGAGGGTTGCTACCAGGTCATCTCTGGCTAACGACGCAAGGTGAAAATATTCGGGTATGCCGAAACGAGAGATAATCCCTTCCCAAAAAGAGTTTCTAATAATGAGTGCGGCTGGAGAAGAGCATACGAACATGGCGTGGTCGATTTCGTTCGAGTACACTTCGCTGCAGAGATGACACACTAAATTGTTGGCATAGGTAGTCCTGTTGAGAAGCAGTACTAAGTTTTTGAGATATTTCAACATGTGAGCGTTTCCATGGAGAAGTTTCCAGACTGCCCAGTTTGATAGGGGATTAGGGTGAACTTTCCACAGAATTCGCAAGGATGGATCGGACGAAACTTTGGTCTGCCACGAGGAAATGAACGTTCCCCTGACAGCTGCCTTCACAAGAGTTATCCACGTTGACAGTTTTGGGAAGACCCCAATGTCCAGGTAGTCGTTCAAATAGTTCAAAAGATCGTATTTGGCTAATATGGAGAACATTTCCTGTACAAAACCACTGGAGCGACTGTATAGTCTGTAGAGGTGTGCTTTCAGGACAAACAGTCGTAATGGTAATTGATGGCCGAACGGTAGATGGATAAGACGTCCCATAAAGCAAAGTTTTTTGATATGCAGTTGATATTAAATTGGTAGAAATCCAAGAAGACCTAGCGATAGCCTAGTTGACGCTCGTTTTGGGAGGGATTGTGCGTATTTGAGACATGTTCTGGCGGCTTTGTTCATAATGGTGATGGCGGAACTTTGATAAAAAGGAACCACCTCGACACCGTAGAGAGCTCTCGGTAGAACAACAGTTTTGAGGACATTTGTCATGGTGATGGGTGTAGTGGATTTCATAAGTTTGTTACCCATGATATTGAAAAAGTTGTTCCTCATTTTTGTCGACACAGAAGAGGCGGAATTGACCTGCTTCGCAAACTTGTCCTGAATTAAACCAAGATGGGCACATTCTGTAACTTCCTGAATAGTTTGATTGCCCAACCTCCATATCCTTCCCGAGGGGTCATATGAGTTTTTATTCTCGTTGAATACAACAATTTTGCTCTTCGTGGAGGAGAATTCGAATCGCCACCGCCTGCTATATTTCACACATATGTTCAACAAGGATTCTAGACCGGATTTCGATAGCGACAGAAGAGCGATGTCGTCGGCAGTAGTAGGAGCGCCACATGGGATATTGCAGATTCTTAGTCCGTATGGAGAAGTTGCTAGTTCGTTAAGTAGGTCGTCTATGAAGACGAGATAGCAGAGAGGTGACAGAACGCCACCTTGTCGAGTAGATTGCAGTATTTTGAAACTTTGCGACATGCGGCCGTCATATAGTACTTTGCTAGTCACATCCGAATGGATGTTCTCCAACAAACTGACAAAGTGTGGCGAAAATCCGAGCTGAATGAATTTGTACAGGAGGCCAGTGTGCCATACTTTATCAAAGGCTTTCTTGGAGTCAAGGAAGGCAACATATAAATTGGAGTTATTGTCTTTGGCATATGATACAGATTCCGTGAGAATGAATGACGTCATCGAACAGCTGATACCTTTCTGAAAACCCATTTGTTGTGCATTCGGAAATCGTTTCATTTGGTGGCTTTGAAGAAGACGGCTCAACAGAATGGACTCGAATAGTTTGTATAGGACCGATAGAAGTGTTATAGCACGGTAACTATCAGGAGATGTCGGTGGTTTAGGCGGTCCTTTGTATAACGGAATGACTATTCCTTCTTTCATCGTTGGTGGAATCCACCCCATGCGGAATATACCGTCATATAGTCTTTTGATGCATTCTATGAAGGAAGTCGGAGCGTGCAACAAATGTTCATTCAATAAGTCATCTGCGCCACCCGCTTTGTTCTTTTTCAGTTTCCTCACATGAAGAACGATTTCGGTGAGTTCGACTGGTTGACACTGTGGGCAGTTCGGTTGCACGGGATCTTTAGCAAGAGAAACACAGCTAACAACTTCTCTGGTAACGTGGTCCTCAAACTCTGGCTCAGAGTGGGGTGGTGGATTGAACAATTCTCTGAAGTACTCAGACCAGCCAGAAAGTGTTTCATCTGCGTCACGTGTCAGAGACCCATTGAATTCCATAACCGATCCGATTTGAGAGACATGCGAACGGTTTCGGTTGATAGACCGCCAGAAGGACGTTTGGTTGGAGGCAGCGTCGCACTCAAGTTTGTTTTGTTGATCGGATAGGTACGCATTGAACGCAGAGCGATGAGCTTTCCTAAAAGTCCTTTTAGCGTCTTTATACTGAACATACGTGGATGAGGTAAATACTCGTGGGCGACCAGCAAGCGACCACAATTTGTATTTTGACTTGCAATCAGAGCTCAGACTGCTGAGTTGTTTATTCCAGTATGGTTTCAAGTGTGCGTGGTAGGACATTGGAGGGATAGTCTTTTCTGCGCTATCAATTAAAATGTCGACACAATTGCGATAATACGAATCAAGGTCATTTTTGTCGTTTATCTCTTTGGTCAGTAACGGTTTGCACAGGGAAGTTAGATTGTCTTGATAAGACTTCATGTATTCACATTTCCAGCGATATTTTTTCCTCGTGTAATTTGATGGTGGTTTTAGTGTAGGAGCTACATCTATACAACAGAACACTGGTCTGTGGTTTGAACTATTAGTTGCTGCATCTTCTGTGACATGAGTTTTAGATACACAATTAACCATCATGTCGGAGATGACAATGTGATCGAGCAGCGAAGGAGTCGCGCCGTCATAGTAAGGGACGTATGTAGTTTGTGTTTAGTCAGATATTACTTCTTTTATTTCTATACTCTCGGGGTCGTCGTATCATCTCATTAATATGTGACAATAACATGTCCATTTCCGTGGTCAGGCAGTCAGGGGAGGTGCGGTCGGCGCCTTTTTGGATTTCCCGTACCTGACGGAAACGGCCGCAAGTCAGGGGTTAACAGTGCCGTGTCCGCTCGAGCTATCGACTTGGAGATTGGAACACTGGTACATTCGGGTCCATTCTACACGATAGTGCAAACCCCATCTCGCTCGGACCCCTGGGGCGGTCCGGTCGGCGGGTGTTAATTGCGGCGTTTTTGCGTACATTTATAGCGAATTCGGCAGCAGCGTATGGGTTAATTTATTCACTTCCGCTGCAGCTTTCGACTTGTCCGATCGCGCATGAATGAATAGCCGTATTTCCTTCATGATATAATGTCCATTTCCGTGGTCAGGCAGTCAGGGGAGGTGCGGTCGGCGCCTTTTTGGATTTCCCGTACCTGGCGGAAACGGCCGCAAGTCAGGGGTTAACAGTGCCGTGTCCGCTCGAGCTATCGACATGGGGATTGGAACTTTAGTACATTCGGGTCCATTGTACACGATAGTGCAAACCCCATCTCGCTCGGACCCCTGGGGCGGTCCGGTCGGTGCGGTCGGGTGCGGTCGGGTTTTAGTAGGACCGCTCCGTAGTACTCTCGCCGTGGCAACGCAATGCAAAGCGCAAAGCGAGCGACGTGAGCGTAGTGTGGACGTAGCAACAGCGCATATTAGCTACTCGTGGTCGCAGCAAGAAATCAATCTTGTCCTTTGCTACTACAGTAAGCTTAATCAGCACTCACTACGTGTCTTTCCCGTCATTATTACGCCCTTTGCGATTATCTCACAAACTTATCGCGATCTTTCTGCGCTGTCATGAGGCGTTATATAGACTGGTTCCCGCTCATAGAACGTCCACGCTGTGCTGCCACTGCGACTGTGGCACTCGCTATACGCCCAAGCGTTATAAATGGCGTTCTTCCGGCGTTTACAGCAGGTTTACAGTACGGTCCCACTTTGAAATGCGATCTGCTCACACCCCTGTCACACTCAGCTGCGATCACGCTGGCGCTTGCTTTGAGTTGAAATAGTATCAAAATACGAGTAACACACAGGAGAAGCGCAGAAAAGTGTCAGAAATTGTCAAACTTATATGTTTTATATGTTCCGGATATGTAGTCATAATTTAAATTGAGCATCTGTTTCGATTAAATTTTCCACTAGTATAATAGTGATAAGTCGGAATTTCGTCAGGGCTAAATAGATCGGCTTAATATATGCCTTTCTTATTTTTGAATTACATGACATATGGGGGGTGACAGCAGCATTCCCATGTTGTTTATGACTGTAGCACATGTATATACGGAATACATTGGATTCCTTTAGGTGCCACTTCACGTGCACTGTTCTTATTGCGTATTCCATGTCCTATATTATGTTCCACATTCGCGACGAAATACATGTACATCTGATTCCAGTTTAAATTTACATATTATATTCAAACTCCGATAGTGTGTGTGAGAAGTGGGATCGTAGTGTAAACCTGCTGAAAGCGTTGTAAGAACGCCATTTGTCACGCTTGGACATATAGCGAGGGCCATATTTGCAGTGGCAATATCGTGTGGACGTTCTATGATCGGGAACCAGTCCACAATAACACGTGGTAGCGCAAAAAGAGCGCAATCAGGTCGGGAGAGAGACGAAAGAGATGATTTCTTGCTGCGATCACGAGTAGGTTGTATGCATCCTTGCTACGTCAACGGGACGCTCACGCCGCTCGTTTTTCGTTGCCACGGCGACAGCACTGCGTCCTGGTCAGAACGCCGAACCTCTGCGCTTGTTTTTGTGCATGCACAAAACAAGTGCGGCGCTCTGGCGCTCTGGTGCGATTACGGGAACCCTCTCCCGTCCTAGCCAGTATCAACTGCGTCACCAATAGGTTATTGGATACCTTAGTGCGCTTCGCTTGGCGCTTTGATTATTTTTCAGCGCAAGGCAAGCGCCGGCCTGATCGCAGCGGAGTGTGACAGTGGTTTAAACGGACAGCTAATATATTGCGGATTGTTAGGTATTTTCCCCCACAACCTAAAAACTGACTATGCCTGGAGAACGCAGGAGGCGCTAGCTATACTCTCCGCGCCCGCGCAGAGAACGTTGTGCAAACTTATTGAGAACGTACTAGCAACACAATGACAGCGACTTGGACGCACCAAGAGCGTGAGACTTGACAAAGTAGGAACGCAATATGAGCATATTTTGTTTTTAAAGTTTGACAATTTTGGACAGTTTCCCGCGCTCCTCCTGCGTGTTACTCATATGTTGGTACCTTTTCAGCGCAATGCAAGCGCCAGCCTGAGTGTGACAGGGGTTTAACGAAATTCCCCCCACAAAATGCAAGTATGTGCGATTGATAAAATATGTATTATAGCTAATAATCTGTTATGATGTCCGTTCGGGTGAATTGGCATCTATTGCATGATGCATGCATGGACTCGTATGGAATACCACAGCTGCCTTATGTGGTCCCGTCCTTATGTGCTTTGTATAAAGGCGTAACCACCTAATATAATGAAGACACGACCTCATATAATGGCGTAACCACATAATATAATGGTGAAACCACTTCATATAATAAGGAAACCACATAAGGACGGGACCACATAAGGCAGCTGTGGCGTTTCATAGACTCGACAAAGCTTCGTCAAATGTAAGCTCAAATCCCCCCCCCCCCCCACCATTGACATAAACAGTTTAAGAGACGGCAGTAGCTTCATATTCTATACTGGTTGGTATTCTAGTATTTTACCCCGTGGTCAAGTGCATGTATGCTGTGGCTAAATAGGTGGGACTAGTACTTCTTCAACTCCCCTTCCCTGCCGCGACGTCACTGAGTGAATACATCGTTTGCATAATATAATGATAGAGGCTTTAAAATAATTAAATTTACGCTATCAATTGATCACCCTTATAAAAATCGGAGTATGGGACTTTCGGACGATCGGATCTAATTCGTGGTATCGGACCTTCGGACTATCGGGCCTTTGGCGTATACATACCGATCGTCCGAAGGTCCGATACTCCGAAGGTCCAATACCCCGAAGGTCCGATACGCCGAATGTCAAATACGACGAAGGTACGATATATATATCGTACCTTCGTCGTATTCGACTGTCGGAGTATCGGACCTTCGGGGTATTGGACCTTCGGGGTATCGGACCTTCGGAAAAAGGGACGACACCATTGATACACAGTTTGCCGTTAAAATGTAACCAAACATTGTATATGGTTAATGTTTCTATTGGCAATTTTTTGTATATCAATTTTGGTACCGCGACCCCACCCCTATAATTCGGAGGATGCCACTTTGTCATCTTCAAACCACATTGGTATTACTTATGGGGGTATACCTACATCTATATCTAATTTTAGTAATAATTGTCAGTAAAATATTTTATCAATTATGGTGCCCTCCTCCCCATAATACGCCGCTTTTAAGATTAGATTCTCCGCATACACATATATATATATTAAATTGGGGGTAATCGGCTTTGAAATCAGTTGCGGTACCTTTCTTCCTCCAATCCCCTGACGCCATCGTCATATTAATTATAGCACTTTTCTGTTATTTCCCGTTCCTGGCTCGGATGGCGACGCTTTGGTTTCTAAAACTTTCTTTAAACGACACCATTATAGTCTTGCAGCTCCATGTTAACGCGCTGTGAGTGGTATTGCCAACCAACCATGCATGCGGCTGGTTCATCGCCAGTGGGTACATGACCTAACCAGGACTCGGTGAACATTATGATAATTATGCTATTCTGCACGTATATGTTTTTATTTCTGGCCCCGACACCTACCGTACTACTGTCTTATATAACACCTAGACACAAACAGATCACTTCACATGCGACAGTGCGCAGAGTAATTTTAGAAAATTTCTTATTCTTAAATAACAAATATGGAGGAGAATATTGCGGCCAATGAAAAGTACTTACAGCGGCTGTTCAAGAAAGATGTAACCCACATGCATGTGGTCTCTTGTTACGACGAATGGGCCGAATGTGGTGCTTATCACGAGGTTTGTTATTATGTTATAGGTTTACAGGTCTGGCACATCCTGGATTCAACTATACTAATTAAACTATTATAGTTATATCCATCTATTATTATAGTTATATTCATGTTTTCACTGTTTGCTTCGGAAATAGGAGACGGCACATGCCGTTGCATGCACAGCCATTTTGAAGTCAGCATGGCACTGAAGCAAACTGACGTGCTTCCGATTTATTTCTAATCAGTATCACAAAAGGTACCTGATAATGGCATTGTACAACACCTTTTCGATGTGGCAACATTTTTCGCGGAAAAACTGGTTCAAAATACGATATCACGAAATAGTAAAATAATAGCAAACTAAATATGTCTGACATAGATATCTCTTTTGAGCTAAATATGTCAATTATGTATTGCCCAAACATAATATGATTAAATAAATGATACTGGGTGCTGCATTGAAAAAAAGTCAAGCAATTATTGTAAAAAAATCGTTAATTTTGTACGACACTGATGGGACTGTTATCAATTGATCTTGCAATGAGACTAGAACTTACCCTAACCCCAACACCGACAATTTTCAGAAGAGGCGGATTGATTTACCGTCTATATAGTGTGATATGATAGTTGAAACTGATTGCTTTGCTACAATATTAGTATTAGTTATATGTATGTCAGTAATGTTCTTAAATGAATTTAACATGGAAACATTAGAAAACGGATATTTAATTGAAACGTATGCAAGTGAATTGTTATAGTGTGGTTTCAGTCAGAAAGCGTCACGCTTTTTATGAAATCTATATAATGGGAGATTGCCCGTCAAAAATGACGGGTGACAAACGTTACACGTAGGAAAATATCGTCATCGTTGCACCACTGATAACAGTATAAAGAAAGTCGGCAAATGGTGCGCAGAATTTGTCCAGAATTTGGCTTTGGTGTTTTATAATAACCACCAATAAAGAAGTATTTATTTATTTATTTATTTATTTATAACTGCGCGTACTTCAGACGTTTTTGAACAGGCCTTAATTCTATACTTTTCCATCTCTCTTGACAAAATTGATATCCTTTTTTGTGGAAAATATCTTTAGTGGGACAGACTAAATTGTTTTATAATATATACGTGAGCCATTCTAATATGACATCCTCTGACGGTTCAAGGTCCCTCATTTTGCAAGAATATATGTATCTCTTAAATAGAATGATACTGTTAATGCTTTCTTATATGTATCTGTTATTCCTAGCACACGAAATGGCCTACATGGATGCCCTGATTCCCGCCCCCATATAAATATGACAGTTGAGAAGATATAATTGTTCAAGTTACTTAATTCGATCACCATTTTCGAGATCGTGTAGTTCGAACGCCAAAAACTCCTTTCAACGAATTGTGGAGATGACTATATATATATATATAACTTTGGTGAATATCGGCGACTATAACATTGTCATTGCTTGTGTCCTTCTCATCTCCATCCCTGACCCAAGCGGCACCAAATGTGGCGTCTTCAACCCACGTGTTTTAATTCCTCGTATAGCATTGGAGAAGAACGTGTATATATGAATTTGGTAGACATTGGCGCTAAACATATTTGTATCAGGTTTTGGTGCCCCTCCCCCATTCGTGACTCGCATGGCGCTGCACTTTTGACATCTTTATACCACATCATCATGCTGATTAGACTCGATCGGCGCCATATCATGGAGATGAGCCCGCATATAAGCTGCAAGAACGGTCAATAAAGAAGAACATGTTCAGGTGTTTCGATATTTCCACAGGTTATATCGTAGTTGATTTTATGTGGTAATTCAAGTTACTTCAGCCTGTAGGCTGTACGTATACTCGTGTGTGATATATCTGACTGTTGTGGGAATACGATATACACACATACAAGGGCTTAGGCATGTCAGTGATCAATGTTGTTCTAAAACCCTCAACGGTGGGCGTGTTGCGCTGGCTGTCGCTTAATCCATTCAACAAGGGCGGTAGTCGACGCTATAAGTTATAGTTTCGCAATATAGAGGTATGTGCATATGTACTCTCTTTTTCATTCAGGGTAGGTTCACATTGGTGTAGATCTGTACACAGATCTGTGTGAAGTCACGTGTCGCGGATTACTGATAGTGAACGTGCGCCCATCAGTACTCTGGTAATTTACAATTCACTATGAGTCGTGTCAGTTTAGGCCAGACAAAAATAACGAATCAACTATCAGCAGACCAAAGCGATTTGATCTATGTGGCGTCGGCACCAGTTGTGTGTAAGAGAAGCAGAAGATGGTGGGCCCGACCGTGTGTTACTGCTGCAGAAAGATAGCGCACCGGATTTTCTGACAATTGTCTCAATGCTCGCTGTATTCCATAAGGAATACATGGGTTGAAATGACAAAGAAAGATTACGCACATTTGCCAAGCCCGGGTAACAGGACTCGGTGAACATTATGATAATTATGCTATTCTGCACGTATATGTTTTTATTTCTGGCCGCCGACACCTACCGTACTACTGTCTTATATAACACCCAGACACAAACAGATCACTTCACATGCGACAGTGCGCAGAGTAATTTTAGAAAATTTCTTATTCTTAAATAACAAATATGGAGGAGAATATTGCGGCCAATGAAAAGTACTTACAGCGGCTGTTCAAGAAAGATGTAACCCACATGGATGTGGTCTCTTGTTACGACGAATGGGCCGAATGTGGTGCTTATCACGAGGTTTGTTATTATGTTATAGGTTTACAGGTCTGGCACATCCTGGATTCAACTATACTAATTAAACTATTATAGTTATATCCATCTATTATTATAGTTATATTCATGTTTTCACTGTTTGCTTCGGAAATAGGAGACGGCACATGCCGTTGCATGCACAGCCATTTTGAAGTCAGCATGGCACTGAAGCAAAATGACGTGCTTCCGATTTATTTCTAATCAGTATCACAAAAGGTACCTGATAATGGCATTGTACAACACCTTTTCGATGTGGCAACATTTTTCGCGGAAAAACTGGTTCAAAATACGATATCACGAAATAGTAAAATAATAGCAAACTAAATATGTCTGACATAGATATCTCTTTTGAGCTAAATATGTCAATTATGTATTGCCCAAACATAATATGATTAAATAAATTATACTGGGTGCTGCATTGAAAAAAAGTCAAGCAATTATTGTAAAAAAATCGTTAATTTTGTACGACACTGATGGGACTGTTATCAATTGATCTTGCAATGAGACTAGAACTTACCCTAACCCCAACACCGACAATTTTCAGAAGAGGCGGATTGATTTACCGTCTATATAGTGTGATATGATAGTTGAAACTGATTGCTTTGCTACAATATTAGTATTAGTTATATGTATGTCAGTAATGTTCTTAAATGAATTTAACATGGAAACATTAGAAAACGGATATTTAATTGAAACGTATGCAAGTGAATTGTTATAGTGTGGTTTCAGTCAGAAAGCGTCACGCTTTTTATGAAATCTATATAATGGGAGATTGCCCGTCAAAAATGACGGGTGACAAACGTTACACGTAGGAAAATATCGTCATCGTTGCACCACTGATAACAGTATAAAGAAAGTCGGCAAATGGTGCGCAGAATTTGTCCAGAATTTGGCTTTGGTGTTTTATAATAACCACCAATAAAGAAGTATTTATTTATTTATTTATTTATTTATAACTGCGCGTACTTCAGACGTTTTTGAACAGGCCTTAATTCTATACTTTTCCATCTCTCTTGACAAAATTGATATCCTTTTTTGTGGAAAATATCTTTAGTGGGACAGACTAAATTGTTTTATAATATATACGTGAGCCATTCTAATATGACATCCTCTGACGGTTCAAGGTCCCTCATTTTGCAAGAATATATGTATCTCTTAAATAGAATGATACTGTTAATGCTTTCTTATATGTATCTGTTATTCCTAGCGCACGAAATGGCCTACATGGATGCCCTGATTCCCGCCCCCATATAAATATGACAGTTGAGAAGATATAATTGTTCAAGTTACTTAATTCGATCACCATTTTCGAGATCGTGTAGTTCGAACGCCAAAAACTCCTTTGAACGAATTGTGGAGATGACTATATATATATATATAACTTTGGTGAATATCGGCGACTATAACATTGTCATTGCTTGTGTCCTTCTCATCTCCATCCCTGACCCAAGCGGCACCAAATGTGGCGTCTTCAACCCACGTGTTTTAATTCCTCGTATAGCATTGGAGAAGAACGTGTATATATGAATTTGGTAGACATTGGCGCTAAACATATTTGTATCAGGTTTTGGTGCCCCTCCCCCATTCGTGACTCGCATGGCGCTGCACTTTTGACATCTTTATACCACATCATCATGCTGATTAGACTCGATCGGCGCCATATCATGGAGATGAGCCCGCATATAAGCTGCAAGAACGGTCAATAAAGAAGAACATGTTCAGGTGTTTCGATATTTCCACAGGTTATATCGTAGTTGATTTTATGTGGTAATTCAAGTTACTTCAGCCTGTAGGCTGTACGTATACTCGTGTGTGATATATCTGACTGTTGTGGGAATACGATATACACACATACAAGGGCTTAGGCATGTCAGTGATCAATGTTGTTCTAAAACCCTCAACGGTGGGCGTGTTGCGCTGGCTGTCGCTTAATCCATTCAACAAGGGCGGTAGTCGACGCTATAAGTTATAGTTTCGCAATATAGAGGTATGTGCATATGTACTCTCTTTTTCATTCAGGGTAGGTTCACATTGGTGTAGATCTGTACACAGATCTGTGTGAAGTCACGTGTCGCGGATTACTGATAGTGAACGTGCGCCCATCAGTACTCTGGTAATTTACAATTCACTATGAGTCGTGTCAGTTTAGGCCAGACAAAAATAACGAATCAACTATCAGCAGACCAAAGCGATTTGATCTATGTGGCGTCGGCACCAGTTGTGCACGTATATGTGTAAGAGAAGCAGAAGATGGTGGGCCCGACCGTGTGTTACTGCTGCAGAAAGATAGCGCACCGGATTTTCTGACAATTGTCTCAATGCTCGCTGTATTCCATAAGGAATACATGGGTTGAAATGACAAAGAAAGATTACGCACATTTGCCAAGCCCGGGTAACAGGACTCGGTGAACATTATGATAATTATGCTATTCTGCACGTATATGTTTTTATTTCTGGCCGCCGACACCTACCGTACTACTGTCTTATATAACACCCAGACACAAACAGATCACTTCACATGCGACAGTGCGCAGAGTAATTTTAGAAAATTTCTTATTCTTAAATAACAAATATGGAGGAGAATATTGCGGCCAATGAAAAGTACTTACAGCGGCTGTTCAAGAAAGATGTAACCCACATGGATGTGGTCTCTTGTTACGACGAATGGGCCGAATGTGGTGCTTATCACGAGGTTTGTTATTATGTTATAGGTTTACAGGTCTGGCACATCCTGGATTCAACTATACTAATTAAACTATTATAGTTATATCCATCTATTATTATAGTTATATTCATGTTTTCACTGTTTGCTTCGGAAATAGGAGACGGCACATGCCGTTGCATGCACAGCCATTTTGAAGTCAGCATGGCACTGAAGCAAAATGACGTGCTTCCGATTTATTTCTAATCAGTATCACAAAAGGTACCTGATAATGGCATTGTACAACACCTTTTCGATGTGGCAACATTTTTCGCGGAAAAACTGGTTCAAAATACGATATCACGAAATAGTAAAATAATAGCAAACTAAATATGTCTGACATAGATATCTCTTTTGAGCTAAATATGTCAATTATGTATTGCCCAAACATAATATGATTAAATAAATTATACTGGGTGCTGCATTGAAAAAAAGTCAAGCAATTATTGTAAAAAAATCGTTAATTTTGTACGACACTGATGGGACTGTTATCAATTGATCTTGCAATGAGACTAGAACTTACCCTAACCCCAACACCGACAATTTTCAGAAGAGGCGGATTGATTTACCGTCTATATAGTGTGATATGATAGTTGAAACTGATTGCTTTGCTACAATATTAGTATTAGTTATATGTATGTCAGTAATGTTCTTAAATGAATTTAACATGGAAACATTAGAAAACGGATATTTAATTGAAACGTATGCAAGTGAATTGTTATAGTGTGGTTTCAGTCAGAAAGCGTCACGCTTTTTATGAAATCTATATAATGGGAGATTGCCCGTCAAAAATGACGGGTGACAAACGTTACACGTAGGAAAATATCGTCATCGTTGCACCACTGATAACAGTATAAAGAAAATCGGCAAATGGTGCGCAGAATTTGTCCAGAATTTGGCTTTGGTGTTTTATAATAACCACCAATAAAGAAGTATTTATTTATTTATTTATTTATTTATAACTGCGCGTACTTCAGACGTTTTTGAACAGGCCTTAATTCTATACTTTTCCATCTCTCTTGACAAAATTGATATCCTTTTTTGTGGAAAATATCTTTAGTGGGACAGACTAAATTGTTTTATAATATATACGTGAGCCATTCTAATATGACATCCTCTGACGGTTCAAGGTCCCTCATTTTGCAAGAATATATGTATCTCTTAAATAGAATGATACTGTTAATGCTTTCTTATATGTATCTGTTATTCCTAGCGCACGAAATGGCCTACATGGATGCCCTGATTCCCGCCCCCATATAAATATGACAGTTGAGAAGATATAATTGTTCAAGTTACTTAATTCGATCACCATTTTCGAGATCGTGTAGTTTGAACGCCAAAAACTCCTTTGAACGAATTGTGGAGATGACTATATATATATATATAACTTTGGTGAATATCGGCGACTATAACATTGTCATTGCTTGTGTCCTTCTCATCTCCATCCCTGACCCAAGCGGCACCAAATGTGGCGTCTTCAACCCACGTGTTTTAATTCCTCGTAGCATTGGAGAAGAACGTGTATATATGAATTTGGTAGACATTGGCGCTAAACATATTTTTATCAGGTTTTGGTGCCCCTCCCCCATTCGTGACTCGCATGGCGCTGCACTTTTGACATCTTTATACCACATCATCATGCTGATTAGACTCGATCGGCGCCATATCATGGAGATGAGCCCGCATATAAGCTGCAAGAACGGTCAATAAAGAAGAACATGTTCAGGTGTTTCGATATTTCCACAGGTTATATCGTAGTTGATTTTATGTGGTAATTCAAGTTACTTCAGCCTGTAGGCTGTACGTATACTCGTGTGTGATATATCGGACTGTTGTGGGAATACGATATACACACATACAAGGGCTTAGGCATGTCAGTGATCAATGTTGTTCTAAAACCCTCAACGGTGGGCGTGTTGCGCTGGCTGTCGCTTAATCCATTCAACAAGGGCGGTAGTCGACGCTATAAGTTATAGTTTCGCAATATAGAGGTATGTGCATATGTACTCTCTTTTTCATTCAGGGTAGGTTCACATTGGTGTAGATCTGTACACAGATCTGTGTGAAGTCACGTGTCGCGGATTACTGATAGTGAACGTGCGCCCATCAGTACTCTGGTAATTTACAATTCACTATGAGTCGTGTCAGTTTAGGCCAGACAAAAATAACGAATCAACTATCAGCAGACCAAAGCGATTTGATCTATGTGGCGTCGGCACCAGTTGTGTGTAAGAGAAGCAGAAGATGGTGGGCCCGACCGTGTGTTACTGCTGCAGAAAGATAGCGCACCGGATTTTCTGACAATTGTCTCAATGCTCGCTGTATTCCATAAGGAATACATGGGTTTAAATGACAAAGAAAGATTACGCACATTTGCCAAGCCCGGGTAACAATTAATCAAATCAGCTTTGCCTGTCGCAATGCCTCGGTGTTGACCGTGAATTATAACGAACAATATTTTTGCTCACACGAACGAATACCGTTTTCTTTCTGTGTGCATTTCTATATCAACCCATTTACACTAGTATACGTGTAGAACTGTATACATATACATATACAGCAATGTACACGCACCCTGTCATCCACACGTATACACTCATGTGATTTGTGCTTTGCATGGGGTGTTTTAATAATTCGAGGACAGTTTTACTTAACAGCATATTTTATTGGATAAGTACACATCGAAATTGGAATCGCTTTATATATATATGTTAATGCATTAAACAGGTCAGGCACATTTGGTCTGGATTTACCTATTATAGTTCAACTGTACAGCTCAATTTTACACTATTTCTCTATTTTATGTGTGACAATTATGGGATCGCTCACCCCAGTGCACAGCCAAATTGCACTCTTAACAACATTTTAGCAAATGATGATGACTTGACTTGAAACGTATTTTATTTGTAAATAATACAAAAGGGATCGGGGCACAAGTTTTTTCAACTTATGAAGCCCCTCTCCCAATACAGTCGATTTAAATACAAACTGTTTACAAGATGACAGCTGAACATATTTACATGCATGATTGAGTTATTTCATGGTGATTGATGTAGTGCCTTCCAGAGCTATATATGGGCAAATGATGATGCTACAGATGCACCAACCATCCCATTTTATGATGTTCGTATCTTCCACAGGATACCACACGCGGTATGTATGATGCGCCGGCCATCGCTGCAGACGCAATCGCAAACTTCTATGAAGATAAATCGGGCGACGTTGCTGTGCTTGACGTCGCCGCAGGAACTGGACACGTTGGGGAAGAGGTGTGGCTTCTGGTGGCTTTAGGGATTATCTTCGTATAATTACACCCACTTCATTCTCTAGAGTAAATTCCCGTTGAGTTTACAAAAGCTATAATGTAATTAACACGTTGAGTGCCGGCTATGAGTTATCTCGTACTACAATATATTTCAGGGTGCCACTACGAGTTATCTCGTGCTTTATATGGGGTCTAGATATTCTGCTGTTGAAATTTAAGAAATTGAGTTCCCCACATAATAATGATTTCAACCATCTTAGGAAGCTCAAATATATATGTGACGTGAGTGGTGCCACTGCATCTCTGTAATAAAGCAACCTAATTTGGACCGAAAGTATTATTATACTGACGCATTGGCCCCTAACTCCATTTCGCCGTCTGAATTAGCATTTTATGATAAGCTCCACAAGAGCTCCTAACATTCAGCACTCCAGAATAACGAGTTAGTTCGTGTATTTGAATAGCAGACATCAATTTTGATGTATCACGATCACACATGTAAGGTTGTATATGTCAAAATTTAGGTACGAGATATCTCGTAGTCGGCACCCAGCGTTACCCATCTAAACCTGGAATGTGGGATACGATATTTCCTGGCTGTGGCAACGAGTTGTGTTGTAGCCAGAACTAGCGCAGGGTGCTCCAAAAGATCAAATGAGCCGGGGGGGGGGGTAATACACAATTTGCAGGAAGGTATGCTGGGGTGGGTGTGTGGCCGGCCCGAGGGGCAAAAAACGCGTTTTTACAACCTCATGCAAATATTTTACTGAAGACCTTTTGTGCCCTTATTTGACATTTGTAACCAAAAAACCCACCATATTTATGTTACTAGGACCTCATATGGGCCTTAGTGGAGATGACATTAAGCTATGGGACAGTGAGTGAAAACATTCCTTCTCGACACCCTTCGGAAAGAAGCTTCGAGAAATGTAAAACTGAAATAAATAAACTTATCTTGATGCAACTAAAGCCTAGATCATTGTGTGCATGGAAAAAGAGCGAGCAACTCTCTCAAACATTAATGTGACTATCAATGGCTAGAATATAACTCATCACACTGTTCATCGGTGAATCAAGCCTATTAGTGAATTGTGTGCATGTCTATCAACTCATATCATATGTTACTCTCAAAACACATAAAATATTAAAGTCTGGCATAGTGACTGTTTGTTATTTATTCTAACAGACATTGCTCCAGTAGACTAACAAAAGTGTTAAGGCATAATGCTAGATAATGGGCTGGTTAACAGACTAATCGGGAAATGGTTAGAAATTATGGAATTGTGTGTATCATGTACAATGACCTAAGTTTGCATATATAAATAAACTTGTCCTAATGTAACTAATGCCCTGATCATAGTGTGCATGGAAAAAGAGCGAGCAACTCTCTCAAACATTAATGTGACTATCAATGGGTAGAAAATACCCATCATCAGTGCATCAAGCCAATCAGTGAATTATTTGCATGTCTACCAACTCAGGTGATCTCTCACAAGACCTAAAGTATCCAAGTCTGGTGCTGTAGCTGCTTGTCATCTATATATATAAACAAGTAGGATCTGTCCGGATTTTTCTCTCAGGCCCCTGGATCGAGTTCAACCAAATTTGATATGGTGACTCAGGGTACCCTGGCGGATGTTATAATGGTGCTATTCAAAATTTTGAATTAAGAAAAATAAAATAAAATAGTTCTGTTAAATTGAGCAACGAATTCAATAAAAAAAAAATTAAAACAATATATATAAATCAAAATGTTTTAATGATCAAAATGTGCTTGAAGCACACAAAGGGGCCGCCGCTAAATAAAGGCTCTGTTTTAGATCAAAATATGCGTGAAATCCCATAAAGGGAGCCACAGATATCTACAACGCCGAAGGGAGCCTGTTTCAGCTAGTTTAGTATAATAGAAGTAAGTTGCTCCCGCAGACTAACATAAGTGGTATGGAATATATTAGATAATGGGCTGGTTGACAGACTAATCAGGATATTGTTAGAAAATATGAAATTGTGTGTATCCTGCAAAATGACCTATGTTTACAGACGATCAACAATTTATAAAACATTTTTTCCCCAATTAAAACAGCTTCTGAAACAGGTCAAACTGTTATTTGAACTAAATGTTTGCAGTATGAATGAAGCTAACAAATGTGAAACTATCATGATAAACAATCATGGAAAACTACTGCTTAGATGTCCAACATGACCCGGTTATTCTTTATTCGGAGAAAAAACAGCTCAGTAGTTGATAATTTAAAAGGCGTAACTTATATCATTAGGAAATGAACTATGTTTGATTTTGTTATTATGCATGTTGTTTATGACATATATGTATGTAATAATCAATTGTGCAACTGCCATACATTGGTGTATTGCAATAAATATATCTATATTCGATTCGGAATTCGATTCGCGAATCTCACCCCTGATAATATTCGAGATTCGATTCAACTTGAATCTCCTGATTCGCACAGGGCCTATTTAAGAATGTTACACTATAGCGTAACGCTAATTAGTACAGGCGATCTAGCCGAAAAATGGGGTCAACCCTAAACTAATTGCAACACACATGCCTTTTAGTTTACTGGATAGCTGAATATGTACTTCATTTGAATATAATTTTTGTGTTTCCATATAAATTTGTGTTTCCATGGCAACGATGGCTAATAATCGGGTATTTGGAAATTTTACATTAAATAATGCGTATCGTGACTAATTTTATAACGACCTAAACGTGTACATTGGTTTATGGAAAAACTTGTAGTGGCCGACATTTTCACATATACATGGTGACCTTGACATGTCAAGGTCACACATAAAGGTCAAGGTCATTGTTAAAAATAAGGATTTTTATCAGTTATAGCAGTGATATGTTCGACCGTCCTGCATGGTTATGATTCATTACAAATAGCGATCACCAACACTATTTTGTAAACTCCGGAATTCAGGCTCCATGGTAATGTTTATTTAAAAGGATATCGATATCTTATTTGGAAACTGTAGCAGTTTGAAATATGAAATATTTTTATGTACCACATAACTTGTGATATTTATATAGTCGATTGTTGAGACAAATATCACAACATAACTTGTCATGCAACAAATCAGTTAGTGCGAACTGATTGCAACACATGCGTCTTTTGGTACACTGTATAGCTGAAAGCCTACTTTGTTAGTAAGGTAGGAACCCAAATTCAAACTTGACCTGTATTTTCATATGGGTAATCCATATAACAAATTTGAAAACAATCAGATAATTAAAACTAAAAATTATCATGCAGAAACAAAAATAATCGGCAAGTTCGACAAGGACCATCACTCCAGCTGATCACTCGGGAAGAAAATTGGCGGGCGGAACCAACATTTGAAATTGACCTGTATTTTGGGCAAGTAAACTGACATACAAATTTCATTCCACGACGTTCATACTTACTAAAGTCATCATTTTCGAAAAAAGCCAATGGATGGACAGACTAAAACATAATACGTTCCGTTTTTACAAAACGGACGTATAAAACAAATTCTTACCGTTTAACCAAGACATTTGCGACTGAGGTGGTTAAAACTTATATCAGAAAGCTATATGAATTGAATAATGTTCAGAAATTAATCCTCCTGTGACCATGTTTTAATTAGTCCTCATTTGACAATATTCTAATTGACCCTCATGGTATTCTATTTTATTTAACCCCATTTGACCGTAGTTAATCAACACTGATTGACACCATATTTTTATTTCAATTAACCTCCGTAATGGGACCATATTTTAACTTTAATTAAACCCCATGTTACCACATTTTAATTGACATTCATTGGACCATATTTCAATTAACCCCCACGGGTCCATATTTGTATTAACCCTCATGGGACCATTTTCTAATTAACCCTGATCAGTTATGGGGCCATATTTTAATTAACAATCATGGTGCCATTTTAATTAACCATCATGGAACCATATTTTTATTAACCCTCATTGGAACATATTTTAATTTACCCTCATGTGACCATATTTTAATTAACCCTCTCCGGGTGTGACCATAATTTAATTAATTTGTATTAACCCTCTTGAGAGACCATATCTTCAGTTGATATCAGGAGTGCATTACCTGAGGCCATTCTTAGATCATTACGCCCTGTTATGGTGTATATTGGCAAGTATATCGGGTCCTGTCGTAGGAGGTGATGACTAAATGTGATTTAAACGTACACGGTAATTGCGAACTTGGATGGACTAAATGTGATCAGAAACGTACTCGGTATTTGTGTACTTGAACCATGTAACGAAGATCGACAATTTTGGCCACATTACTATCCTGCAGGCAATTTCGTGTACTTTTCAGACCTCTATTTCAATAGAAATTAGAACAGGTATTTGCGTACTCGGATGGACTAAGTGTGATCAGAGACGTACTCGGTGTTTGCGGACTTGAAACATGTAATGAAGATCGAGAGCTTTTTGGCTTGATTATTATTCTGAATGCTATTTCATGCACTGTGCATACTACTATTTCAATAGAAATTAAAACAATTAACAAAGAGAGGATACATGCCAGTAGAGAACAATTCAAATGTCATAGAAGAGAAACAAACAGCCTTTTATTCAACAAATGAGTAGATATGGCAGTTTTGTGGTAACAATTCAGATTGGCATTTTAAAGGGATTTGAAATTAATATACACTGTATGCAATTATCAACGAAACGGCACACCATTAGATGCCATCTTTACGGATGATAATTAATAATACTTATTGACCTTAATGCATGATTTTATACCATCTCGTTCATAGCTGCGTTAAACGTGTCAATGCAGCTCAATATATAGTACTAATACACGGTGTGTAAGATGTTCATTTAGTTAGGGGATAAAACAGATCATTTCGTTCTCGTCCTATAGTTGTTGAAGCGCGGGTTCCAAACGATCGACGCCATCGACCCATCAGCTACCATGTTAGCGGCTGCTGAGAAGAAAGGGATCTATCGACGACTCATCCACGAAGCAGTGACGGGGGATCAAACAAGTATACCACCAGGTAGGTCTGATACAAGTATACCACCAGGTAGGTCTGATACAAGTATACCACCAGGTAGGTCTGATACAAGTATACCACCAGGTACGTCTGATACCCTGCAGTATACCACTAGGTTAGACTGAAGGAAGTATATCACCAGGTAGGTATTATACCAAACAGTATACCACCAGGTATGTCTGATACAAGTATACCACCAGGTAGGTCTAATACAGGTATACCAACAGCTAATACTGGAACAAGTATACAACCGGGTAAGACTGGAACAAGTGTACCACCAGCTAGGTCTGATACCAGTATTCCACCAGGTATAAGACTGAAGCAACTGAACCGCCATGCAGCTATAAGGCTGAAACAAGTATATATATATATATATATATATATATACATACAAACTGAAAACTGAAACAAGTATATCGCCAGGCAAGACTTAAACAAGGACACCACAATGCAGGCATGCCTGAAACAAGTACATATATACCACCAGGTAAGACTGAAACAAGTTATACACAACCAGGTAAGACTGAAACAAGTATACAACCAGGTAAGACTAAAACAAGTATACCGTCAGGAAAGACTGGAACAAGTATGCCACCAGATAAGACTCAAACATGTTTACCACCAGATACGACTAAAACTAGTATACCACCAGATAAGACTGAAACAAGTATACCACCAGATAAGACTGAAGAATATATACCGCCAGGTAAGACTGGAACAAATATGCCGCCAGTAAGACTGAAACAAGTATACTGCAAGGTAAGACTGGAACAAATATATCACCAGCTAGGTGTGATACCAGTGTACAACCAGGTAAGTCAGGAACATGTATACCGCCAGGTAATACTGGAACAAGTATACCGCCAGTTAAGACTGAAACAAGTATACCACCAGGTAAGACTGGAAGAAGTACACCACCAGGTAAGACTGAAGCAATTATACCGCCAGCTAGGTCTGACACCAGTATACAACCAGGTAAGTCAGGAACAAGTATACGCCAGGTAATACTGGAACAAGTATACCGCCAGTTAAGACTGAAACAAGTATACCACCAGGAAAGACTGGAAGAAGTATACCACCTGGTAAGACAGAAGCAATTATACCACCAGCTAGGTATGTTACCAAATATACAACCAGGTAAGACTGAAGCAAGTATACCGCCATATAAGACTGAAACATGTATACCGCCAGGTAAGACTGAAACAAGTTTACCGCCAGGTAAGACTGAAGCAAGTATACCACCAGGTAAGACTGGAACAAGTATACCACCAGCTAGGTCTGATACCAGTATATCACCAGGTATAAGACGGAAGCAAGTATACCACCAGGTAAGACTGAAACATGTATACACCATCATGCAGGAAAAAATACCCGATCTATTCCGAAGTGTAATCAGTAACGTTCGGCTTCTATGCCAACAGCAATCGAGTACACGGTAACACCCATACACTTTTGTGACCTTTTATGATCAGGTGCGCTGTTATTTTATTCCAACGTCCCATTACTTGTTGTTTTTATTTTTATTTTGAGTGATCCTATGTTAATTATTAGTTCAACATTTCTTACACTGGACGTCTCGCGGTGTATATGTAATTTCCAATTTACAAACTGCCGGGTATATATAATAGAATTGTACGGCGGTGTGGAACCACCACACCCTCTTTAGTTATTAATTTGATATACTTCGTATTCTGATATATCAGATTACTTAGTTTAAACATATTTTATTTTAACCAATATAATGTACAAAATTCACGGTATGATGATGAGAGATATTGGTGGTTATAATGGGATTTGGCAGTAAGCATAATGCTTATCTTAAGCCATCTCCTACACGTATGAAATAATGAATGGTGACCGTTTCATACAGACAAAACTAGAATGTACATTTCGATGTATATGAATGTATACAGCTCAAGAAATTACTATTGTTATTGTTAATTATAATGTGCCCCCCCCCCTCAATCGTAGCAGGTTTTGGCAGGGTACTTTTGGGATTGATGTTACACTTAGTTTAATTTTGATTTTAATGCGTTTTTAATTTGTTCCATACATAGCATAAGATCGTATACATCAGGTCTGTGCATAATATGGCTTGAATCTGCCAGTTAGTTCTATATATTTCTGAATGTTAGCGAATAATATGTTTTTGGATAAGGGAAGTGATTTTGAACCTTCTAAGAGTGTTTTTGTTTCCAAATTATTAAGGTTGCTGAGACATATATCTCTCTCGGCTTCAAAGACTGGGCAATAGTGCAAGAAGTGTGATACTGTTTCAACTTCGCCACATATACAATATTGATTGTCTTGCAAATGATTGAGATATAAGTCGTAGTTCAGATTGCTACACCCTAGTCGTAGTCGACAATGAAAAATTTGACTTCGTCTTGTGTAAGCAAATTCCATGTAACGGGGGCTCACGACGAGGTCAGTATTAAGAAAAGATTTGAAGTCCGATATGGTTTCACATTTTTTAGCCTCCGGTGGTAGATCATTCCATAGACTCACAGCTGCAGGTAAAAAGGATTTTTTATATGATTCAGTATTACAAAAAACCGGTTCCATGTCTTTAGGTCTGAAGTCGTAATTTGTTAGACTCCCTGATATAGGGGGAACATATATGTATAGGTAGGCGGGTGTTGACTTTTTCACCATTTTGAAAAATTGGGTTAGCTTGGTTTTTCGGCGTCTATTCGTAAGTGTCTCCCACCCAGTTTCGTGGAGCAAGCCCTCTTTACTACAACTCAGATTACTTAAAGATACGGGCGGAGTTGGCGGTGGGTATGCTGTTAAAATAATCACCTCCGTCAAACACCGCCATAAACAGAAAGAAAAGTAAATATAGAGAGACCTTGTTCTTATACCAATCAGAAATATGGCATAAACAGTATGTTAATTATTGTCAATTATTTGTCCTTTGTTATGTAAACAAAAGCAAAAAAAGTTACGTTACCTGGCTTTTGTTTAGATCCGGATATGGTAAACATAAAGAGCGTTATTTGTTACTGTTTTCCTGATATGAAAATAATAAAGAGCATATATATCATTTGTGTGTGATTAACCAATAGAATTGCGCTGTGTTATGTAAACAGAAGCACAACTTCTGTAACACGAACAGGCTCTTGTTTACGTACACCATCGTACGTATTGACGACAATATACTATTTACGCGCTGATTATGTTTGGCATATGAACAAAACTATATATATTTGAATATTCTTTCTGTTGATGACGATTAGAACAAATATGAATATTTCTGCAACGAACGCCGCCCTGCCTTTAATATGAGATATCAGATTATTATTCTGATATATCAGGTTATGTAATCTGATATATCATATTACTACATTACTAATCTGATATATCACATTAAGTAATCTGATATATCACATTAAGTAATCTGATATATCACATTAAGTAATCTGATATATAACAATAAGTAATCTGATATAACACATTAAGTAATCTGATATATCACATTAAGTAATCTGGTATATAACGTTAAGTAATCTGATATATCACATTAAGTAATCTGATATATCACATTAAGTAATCTGATATATCACAATTAAGTAATCTGGTATATCACAATAAGTAATCTGATATATCACATTAAGTAATCTGATATATCACATTAAGTAATCAGATATTTAGCAATAAGTAACCTGATATATCACATTAAGAAATCTGATATATCACATTAAGTAATATGATAATCACATTAAGTAATTTGATATATCACATTAAGTAATCCGATATATCAGATTAGTAATCTGATATATCACAATAAGTAATCTGATATATCACATTAAGTAATCTGATATATCACATTAAGTAATCAGATATTTAGCAATAAGTAACCTGATATATCACATTAAGAAATCTGATATATCACATTAAGTAATATGATAATCACATTAAGTAATTTGATATATCACATTAAGTAATCCGATATATCAGATTAGTAATCTGATATATCACATTAAGTAATCTGATATATCACATTAAGTAATCTGATGTATCACATTAAGTAATCCGATATATCAGATTAGTAATCTGATATATCACATTAAGTAATCTGATATATCACATTAAGTAATCTGATGTATCACATTAAGTAATCTGATATATCACATTAAGTAATCCGATATATCACATTAAGTAATCTGATGTATCACATTAAGTAATCTGATATATCACATTAAGTAATCTGATATATCAGATTAGTAATCTGATATATCACATTAAGTAATCTGATATATCACATTAAGTAATCTGATGTATAACATTAAGTAATCTGATATATCACATTAAGTAATCTGATATATCACATTAAGTAATCCGATATATCACATTAAGTAATCTGATATATAACATTAAGTAATCTGATATATCACAATAAATAATCTGATATATCACATTAAGTAATCTGATATATAACAATAAGTAATCAGATATATCACATTAAGTGATCTGATATATAACATTAAGTAATCTGATATATCACATTAAGTAATCTGATATATCATATTAAGTAACCTGATATGTCACATTAAGTAATCCGATATATCACATTAATTAATCCGATATATCACATTAAGTAATCTGATATATCACATTAAGTAATATGATACATCACATTAAGTAATCTGATATATAACATTAAGTAATCTGATATATCACATTAAGTAATCTGATATATCACATTAAGTAATCTGATATATCACATTAAGTAATCTGATATATAACATTAAGTAATCTGATATATCACAATAAATAATCTGATGTATCACATTAAGTAATCTGATATATAACAATAAGTAATCTGATATATCACATTAAGTGATCTGATATATAACAATAAGTAATCTGATGTATCACATTAAGTAATCTGATATATAACATTAAGTAATCTGATATATAACATTAAGTAATCTGATATATAACAATAAGTAATCTGATATATCACATTAAGTAATCTGATATATAACATTAAGTAATCTGATATATAAAATTAAGTAATCTGATATATAACATTAAGTAATCTGATATATAACATTAAGTAATCTGATATATAACATTAAGTAATCTGATATATCACATTAAGTATTCTGATATATCACATTAAGTCATCTGATATATAACAATAAGTAATCTGATATATAACATTAAGTAATCTGATAATCACATTAAGTAATCTGATATATAACATTAAGTAATCTGATAATCACATTAAGTAATCTGATATATAACATTAAGTAATCTGATATATCATATTAAGTAATCTGATATGTCACAATAAGTAATCTGATAATCAGAACATATATCATGACTTCTATGGAATAAACCAGTTTACTGTAACAGTTGTGCCTTTAATCAAAGTAATTTGGAGAATCAGGGTGAGCGGGTCAACAGCGCTTAAACCCCGATATAGAGCGGTATATATGTACGGGACTTCGGCGTAAAGCCAGCACTGTCCCAGCTGATATCAATGGCTGGTTTACGTCGAAGGAAACTTGGACTATAGTCTGATACACGTATTCCGCGGCGCCAAGTAGGTCTTATGCAATAATACCACCCACCAGTTAGGTCTAATACAAGGGTATACATATGTATATGTCTAACATAATGACGTTGTCACGTCCTATAGGTACGGTGTCCAAAGTTCACCGCGGACGTGGCGTCTAGACCATACGAGGCTAAACCCAAACTAACAAGTATTTAGCCTCCACCTGGTTCTATTGCCCATAACAGTGGGTATCTGAACCAACAAAAAATACTACCAAAATATCAGCAAAATAAGGAATGATATTTTATTATGGATGTATAATAACCATGACTGGCATAAATTTACCTTTGGTAAGCATATAGCATAATTCAAAATAAAAACAGTATTTCCAATTTCCACAATGGACTTCCATCATGGCCATGTGCACGAAACAGCTGATGTGATGTCATTAGGCAGTGACCTTCAGTGCCCAGGTCAAAAGTCATCAGGCCATGTCATTGGTAAAAAGTTGTAAATTTCCCCTGGATTCCCTGGAACTTAACCTGAAGACCCTTGGATGTTTTTAGGGATTCATCATTTCTCTGTGTCATTCTAGGAAGTAATGTGTAAGCATTGAGAATTTTTTGGATTATGCTATGCTTACCAAAGGTAAATTTATACCAGTCATGTTTATTATAATTATATCTATATGAAAATACCAAGGTTTATTTTGTTGATCTTTTTTTTTATTTGGTAGTAATTTGTGTTTGTTTAGATAAAACTTAATAGGTCAATGGAACCAATTAGCGCTCTACTGATTGAATAACATCAGTAGTAGCACCGTAGGGTCTAGTGGCGTCCTGTGTCTGTGTTATACGTAATTAGAACTATTGTTCGCAATTAAATGGTGTCAATGTCAAGGGGATATGTCTCTTACCACGTTGTCAACGAAAATCAGAAGAAAAACACCCCAATATATCAATAATGAAAGTGTCAATGACAATGCGGCTCAACTTGGGAAAGAGTTAATTTTTGCTGAGCAATGAATAGAATGATGAAGAAGAAGGAAAGCCAAAAAGTTACAGTAAAGTTTGTGTAGATGAAATTATTATCATTTCAAACATTTCACCAATAAATGTGGGTTGCAGGGTGTGCAGATGGATCCAAGATGACTGCTGTTTTATAACGAATTTGGGAAATAATCGACGGCTCCAATCTAGAGGTTATCCCGAAGATCCATATGAAGTTTGGTGCCGATTGGGTGAGGGTGTGGCCTGTGCGGTGTGCCGAAGGATTTAGTCAGACAAAGAGTAAAATCCAATATGGCCACAGGCATCCATGTTTTTCTACGAATTTCGGAAAACATCGATGGCTCCCATCTAAAAGTCACCATGAAGATCCATATAAAGTTTGGTGATGATCGGATGAAGGATGTGGTATGTAGGGTGTTCCAAAGGATTTAGTCATGCAAACAGTAAAATCCAAGATGGATGCCAACGGCCATTTTTTTCATCGAAAAATGTTCAAATCCGATGACTCCCATCTAGGGGTCATTCTAAACATTACTGTAAATGTTCAAATAATTCTCCAATAAATGCGGGCTGATACTGCAGGCGGTGTCGATGGATTAAAATTTGAAATCCAAGATGGCTGCTGGCGGCCATGTTTTTTAACGAATTTCGTCAATGAGGGATGTGGCCTGTGGAAAAAATCGATGGCTCCCATCTAGAGGTCACCCCAAAGATCCATATGAAGTTTGGTGATGATCGGATGAGGGATGCGGCCTGTAGGGTGAGCCAAAGGAAATTGTTGACGGACGGGTGCACGGACGACGGACACCAAGATGGCCGCTGGCGGCAATATTGTTATGAACATGGTATGCTACTTTAACTACTTTGTGTGACAGACATCATGTGACTGACATGTGACCTGAAGGAAGGAAGAAGGAGGACAAAATGGTGGCTGGCACATGTGCCTGAGGTGAGCAGCTCGACTACTTTATTATGGTAACAGAGCCAGGTTGTTCACACAAATACCAATAGTATTTCAATATGTGCCATGGACATTTCTAGATGTAATGTGTGTGTTCTATTTCTGAACAAATTACAGATTTTGTTGGAATTTTTTACTTGAAGTTGGAAACAGGAAATATTATTTTTCCAGCATGGCGACAAACAAGTCTGTATTCAATCCGCCAGTCTATAGTGATGACTCGGACTTTGAAATGTGGCTGCGGGACATTGAATTATGGCAGTGTTTTACTACACTGGATAAAAAGAAACAAGCTCCTGCTGTATATTTAGCGTTGAATGGAAAAACGCGACATGCATGTGCAGACTTGAAAGTTGATGAACTAATTGTTGATGAAGGGATGAAGAAACTCATCGACAAACTCAACACATTGTATGCAACAGATGCTCATCAGGCTGCGTTTATAGCATATGAAAGTTTTGAGACGTTTCAAAGACCTTCTGATATGTCGATTGTTGAATACATCAATGAGTTGGAAAGAAAATACAACAAACTAAAAACTCACAAAATGGAGCTTCCGGACAGTATTCGGGCATACCGACTTCTCAAGAGCGCTAACATTTCCTTGGAAAAGCAACAACTTGCAAGAGCAACCTTGACAGATTTGACTTTTGACAACATGAAAAAACAATTGAAGGCAATTGTTGTGACAGTTACATCTGAAATTGAAGTCAAAGTTGATCAGCAGGTTAAAGTTGAACCAGTTTATACCGCAACTGAGGAACAACTTCTGTATAACCGTGGAGGAAATAACGTGCGCAGATTTCAGCAAAATCGGGGGTATCAAAGAAATTTGCGACGTTCTGGTCGAAGCTCAAACTTTGGACAGTTTTCAAGAACTTCGACTGCAACTAATCCTTTGGATTCAAGAGGCAACATATCAAGGTGTGCTATTTGTGATTCGATATTTCATTGGGCGAATCGATGTCCAAATAATAATGAAACAGTTTATGTAACACTCTATTCGTCAAGTTTGGACTCCATCTATCTTGACAGTTTAGTTGGATAAACTTTGAATTCTGCAATACTAGACAGTGGTTGCACTAAAACTGTCTGTGGTGAAGACTGGCTGTATTGTTATTCAGACTCCATTCCTGATGAGGATAAGCGTAAATTGGTTTATTCGCCGAGTTCAACAAGTTTCCAGTTTGGAGATGGTCGTATTGTAAAATCACTCCGTCATGTCACCATTCCTGCAACTCTTGCTAATCAATCTGTTCTGATAGAGACTGAATTTATAGTCTGTGCCCTGCCACTGCTACTCAGCAAATCTTCAATGAAGAAAGCAAATACAACTATACACTTTCGTTCAGACACTTCAAATATTCTTGGAGAAGATGTAAAATTAACATTTACATCTAGTGGTCATTATGCTGTGCCTCTGAGTAATACTAATCTCAGTGCATCACACAGTGATTGTCAAAAACAAATGTTACTATTATGTTCTGATGATCTGACACAGATGTCGGAAAAAGAGAAAATGAAAGTTGTCAGGAAATTACAAAGACAGTTTGGACACGCTCATAGCAATAAGCTTATCAAACTCATGCAGGACAGTGGAGTTTGTGACAAAGAATTCAATGAATCTATAGCGTCTGTTGAAAGTGGGTGCTCTGTATGCATGAAGTATAAGCGAAGGAATCCTCGACCAGTTGTTGGTTTGTCTTTAGCTGAGAAATTTAATGAATGTGTTTCCATGGATCTGAAGGTTTTCAAGGACATATATTTCTTACACATGATTGATCATGCAACACGCTTCAGTTCGGCAGTAGTTAACGAGGATAAGAAGGCTGAAACGATAATTGACAATATATTCAAATACTGGATATCCATATTTGGACCTCCGGCTCGTTTGTTGTCTGACAATGGCCGTGAATTTCAGAATAAATTATTTCGAGATATGTGTGGAAATTTAAATATAACTGTACTCACCACACCAGCAGAATCTCCATGGTAGAATGGAATAACAGAGCGTCATAATGCTGTCATTGGCAACATGGTTGGGAAAATTCTTGAAAACACTAAATGCTCCATATATGTTGCTCTGGCTTGGGCTGTGAGTTCCAAAAACGCACTCAAAAATGTTTATGGATTTAGTCCCAATCAACTTGTATTCGGGGAAAACCCAAATACTCCATCTGTGCTTATTGATCACCCACCAGCATTTGGAAGGTAGGACATCCAGTCGACTTATAAGTGATCATCTTAATGCCATGCATACTGCACGGGAATCTTTTATCAAAAGTGAAGCTTCAGAAAAGATCAGGCGCGCATTGCGATACAACATCAGATCTTCAACTGCACTAATATTTGAGACTGGGGACAAAGTGTACTACAAGCGCCTGAGTTCCAAAATCTGACAAGGACCAGCAGTTGTGATAGGCAAAGATGCTCACCAAGTATTCATTACACATGGAGGTGAATTTTATCGAACAAATCCTTGTAATTTGAAACATGTTCATGAACAAAAAGTGACTAATTCATGTGAAAATGACATTCCAATAACTCAAGCAGAAAATGAATCTGTTGAATATGATTCTACATACAATCTGACTGAACAATTATATGCAGCAGAAAATGTTGATGAACACAAAGTTTCTGATTCACATCCGACTAATCATACTATCACATCTGGTGAACTACCTGATAAATCTTCCATTATTGTGTACAAGGATACTGAAGATTCAAATTGGAAAGAAGCTACTGTATTAGGACGTGGTGGAAAGGCGTCAGGAAAATATAAGTATTGGTTGAATATTAGAGACATAAGTGATGACATAGAGAAGGCTGTTGATTTTGATAATCTCGCAGCATGGCATCCTAAAACTGAGGAAATTCTTATTGATTTATGTTCGTTCGAAGCTTCTGAAATATCTAGTGCAAAGAACCAAGAGCTCATCAACTGGAAAAACAACAATGTCTATCTTGAAGTATACAATGAAGGTCAGAATACTATACTATGTCAGTTCGTTGGGTATTGACTGAAAAAGTAAAAGAAGGCAAAAGAATTGTGAAAGCTAGACTTGTAGCACGAGGGTATGAAGAAGATTATACTGGATTACAAACAGATTCTCCAACCTGTCTGAAAGATAGTTTACGATTGATGTTGGCGATTATTCCATCAACGAAATGGAAAATGAACTCATTAGATTTCAAGGCAGCATTTCTCCAATGACAGAATATAGAGCGAGAAGTGTACATTAAACCTCCCAAAGAAGCAGCTACTGACAAACTGTGGAAACTAAAGACAGCTGTATATGGCCTCGGTGATGCATCGAGAGTATGGTATTTGACTGTGAAGTCTGAATTATCTTCTCTTGGTGTCAAAATGTGCAAATACGATCCAGCGTTATTCTATTGGCAACACAAAAACGAACTTCATGGAGTAATTGCTTGCCATGTGGATGATTTCTTGTGGAGTGGATCTCACCTGTTCAAAGAAACAATCATTAAAGCGATCAAAAACAAATTTAAGATCAGCAAAGAAGAGAGCGATGGATTTAAGTATCTTGGCTTAAATCATGTTCAAAATACTGATTTGATTTCTGTTGATCAAAACCAATCTATTAATGACATTCAACCGATTCCATTGAACAATTGTAATGAAAAATTGGACAAATTAACTGTTAAAGAGATGAGGCAGCTTCGATGTGTTGTAGGACAGTTAATTTGGGTTACAGCCAGACAAGACCTGATATGGCATATGATGCATGTGAAATTAGTGTCAGTGGTGGGACAGTTACTGATACTCAAAAGTGACCAAGTGACAATAAACTTCCCTGATATAGGGGATATCACCAGTAATAAGATAGTCTGCTACAGTGATGCTTCATTTCGTAACTTACCTGATGATGGATATCTCAAGGCAGCTTCATAGTGTTTCTGATGAATGAAAAACAACTCGTTTCTCCCATTGCGTGGAAATCAACCAAAATTAAACGTGTTGTAAAGAGCACATTGGCAGCTGAATCGCTTGCTCTATTGGAAGGAGCTGAATTCTGTTTCTTCTTAAAAGCAATCATACAAGAATTTTTTGGATTCACCACAGAACTGCCTATAACATGTATTACGGATAATAAATCTCTAGCTGACTCAGTGATTTCAACTCATTCTGTACATGACAAACGGCTAAGGATAGATATCAGCATATTGCGTGAGATGCTACAGAAAAAAGAAATTGACACTGTCACCTATGTTCCAAAAGAGATTCAGTTAGCTGATTGCCTCACAAAGTACAATGCATCAAGGTGTAAGCTCCTTGGTGTGTTGAGGCACTCAACAATCCAGATGTAAGCCAAATGGGCTATTCGTTGTATATATGTAAATATGTGGGACTTCTAGAAAACAGTGGGAGATTGTTATGAACATGGTATGCTACTTTAACTACACCATGTGACAGACATCATATGACTGACATGTGACCTGAGGGAAGGAAGAAGGACAAAATGGTGGCTGGCACATGTGCCTGAGGTGAGCAGCTCGACTACTTTATTAAATGTTTTTCAACGAATTCCGGTCAAAATAGGGGGCTCCCAACTAGAAGTGTGGTGATCATCAGATGTGGTCAGAGGATGTGGTCTGTATGGTGGGTGTGCTAAAGGAATTAGTCATGCGAAGAGCTCCCATCTAGAGGTGATTCTAAACATGCCTATAAATTTCAAATCAATTTTCCAATAAATGCGGGCTGCGGGATGTGCCGATGGATTCATATTTGAAATCCAAGATGGCTGCTGGCGGCCATGTAATTTAACAAATTTCGGTAAAAATGTGAGGCTCCCATCTAGAGGTAATCCCGAAGATTCATATGTTTTTGGTGATGATCGGATGAGAGATGTGGTCTGTACGGTGTGCCGAAGGATTTAGTCATACAAAGAGTAATTTGCAAGATGGCCGCTGGCGGCCATGTTATTCAAAAACAATTCGGTCAAAATAGGCTCCATCTAGGGGTCACCCCGAATTTAAGATCCATATGAAGCTATTCATCTTAACATATATAGTTATTCCCCTTCCATTGAAAATGGTGGAACTTAAGCACATAATAACTCTAAAATCAAGTGGTTATTATTGTTAACAGTAACAACTTGATTTTAGAGTTATCCATCTTACAGCCGCAATTTGTCCATTTTTAGCACGTGGTCCTCGAAAATATTGGGCCACAAACAATAGAAACAACACATTTCAAACATCGATATCTAATCAATCTGAGCTTTGATGTGTGGGTTCCTCGGCTCGAATCAAATATTTTTTACCCCCGAAGCCAAAGAAATAGTAATTCATGAGCGTCTGATCGGATTGAGTACCTTTAAGGTATCCCAAAAATAAGTCCAATCATGGGCTCGATTCGGACCTTAACGTCTGAATATATAGATGGGCGATATTGAATTAAACCAGACTAGTGTGTAGTATGCAATATGTAATGTATGAAACGGGGTGAAACATATAATTACTTTTTTTATTATTATCATTTATTCATATTTTTGATACAATTTATCAATTATTACAGTGGTGTATTTCATAAATACATAATTCATACCTAAATTAATAATCATAGACCCTGTGTATAAATTAATTTGTCGCCATGCCACTCAAATGTGTTTTACACGATATTTGCCAGAAATTTGTTTCGTCTAATGATTTTGGTCGTACACTTTGTGAAACAGCAGAGGAAACTAGGTTTTAAGAAAGTTCAAAGTTCTGTAATATTGGACTTTTATGCTGTGCTATGTACACTATGGTTTTGGGATTTAATAGATAATCTTTTTTAACATAATTGGGACAAATGTCAACAATATATTGATTGGGATTAATAAATAATGTTGGGCTTTTAAACCTCTTTGGGGAAACTTCTCAATGATCGAGTGAAGAGAACATATCTAGGACACTGTCCCATTTTTTCACAAATGCATTTCTAAGTGAGACATTCCATTTACATGCTTGTTTTTCAATGTTATACTCTTGGTTAAAGAAAAGAACGGCTGCTTCAAAACTTAAATTGTTTTTGCCGCATTTTGTTACGTATATATACCGCTTTGTCAACAGAATTATGCTATTTATTGCAAGTAAATTTGTTCCTGTACTTATCCCAAAGAGTATATCTTCTGTTTTTGAGGGAAGTTGTAAATGACATTTTGAGTCCAACAGTACCGATAGTTGGTTCCATATTTGTTTTACCTTTTGACAGGTAACAAGTAAATGTTGTATACTTTCCCTTTCTGTCTCACAAAAAGTGCATAGGTTTGATGTAGTAATTTTACATTTTTCTAGGAATACATTTGTCACCAAGGTATTATGATTTATTTGGAATTGAAAGGCTTGCAGTTTTGTGTTTTTTGTAACTTGAAAGACCCTTGCATAGCTAAATTGCCAATTAATTTGCATTGGATCGAGATTTAGCTTTTGGCACCACCCAACTTGCGCACACGGTTTGTGTGGAACTAGCGAGTTTATGAATTTCCAATAGAGGTATTTATTCAACTTGTCTTCTTGTATGATTTTTCCAACAAGTTCGCTTTTTTGAATATTCTCCAATTTATTTTTCGAGGCTTTTATTATTTTTTTCCAAGTTGAAGGGATGGAGTGTATTACTCCTTGAAGGGTCAGATAGTTCACTTTCAAACTGTATTTGCTCGATAGTTCTTCTGTATTCATGAATGTGCCATCCTCTCGCAAAATATCATTAATATATCAAACCTGTTTGTCTATCCATTGTCTAAAATATATGGGTTTATATTGTATTTTCATATGTACATTATGGAAAATCGGTTGACTCTTATAATCTTCTACATTTATGGGTTCCGATGCTATCAATGCGTATGCAGATATTACATCTCTCCAGAAGGGATTCAGTTCTTTTTATATTCTCAACAAACTGGGCTTATTTAAATTAAGCATGGCCAAACCACCGTATTGAAAAATTTTGTTAAATAATAGTAATTTCCATTCAGAAAAATTTAAGGGGTCAAGTAGTTTCTTCAGCCATGTGACCTTCAGCGATTTTGTGAAGTATTTAATATCTGGAATTTTTAGGCCTCCCTTTTCTGTATCTTGAATGAGAGTATCTCGTTTTATCTTATCGCGCTTTCCATTCCAAAAAAACCCAAATAGCAAGCCCTGCATTTCCTTTAGTATCTTAGGTTGCGGATCTGGTAACACAGACATTGTTTGAATAATTATAGGGAGTACCAGCATTTTTATTACAGTGGCCTTCCCAATATGGGACAGTGTCCTTAAAGCCCAATGCTTTAATATGTTCTCTATTTTACATTTTTTTTCTTCCCAATTTTCAGACACTAACAGGGGATCTTCCAAGTTAAATAACACCCCAAGAGTTTTGAACTTTCCTCTGAGATTCCATTATAATTAGTGTTTGTATGTAATGATTTTGTATACCCCCTTCTTTTCCCAAACCACACCGCTTCTGTTTTTTCAAACTTTGCTCTCAATCCTGATACTCTTTCAAAGGATTTTATTAAATTTATAGTTCCATTGAGCGATGATTCACTACCGTCAAGCCAAAGTGTTGAATCATCTGCATATTGGCTTATTTTGTATTCTGTATCATTTATTCTCACACCTTTAATGTCGTTATCATATTTGAAAGTAGCTGCAAATGTTTCAATACACAGTATGAAAATGTAAGGTGACAATGGGTTACCTTGTCTGACCCCTTTTTCAATATTAAAAGATTGTGATAAGTTTCCATTGTTGATGATTGAGCTGTTTGCTCCGTATAGTGTTGATACCCATTTACATATCGAATCGCCAAAGCCAAAAAAAACCCAATGTTTTCTGTCCCCTTTTATAGAGTCAAATGCTTTTTCATAATCTAGAAGAAGCATTAAACCAGGGATTTTATGTTCCTCGCATTATAAAATCAAATAATATATTAGGCGTGTACATTCTCCAATGGAACGACCCTTTATGAATCCTTTCTGTGTATCGCTCACCATTGAGCCCAATTGAGTTTTCAATCTATTTGCTATTACAGTAGCAGCTAATTTATAATCGACGTTCAAAAGTGTGATTGGTCTCAAGTTTTTTATATACGATTTATCCTTTCCGGGTTTAGGTAAACAAGTAATCATACCGTGACGCTGTGTCCGTGACATATGACCCTTTCTATAGGCCGTATTTAGTAAATAATCTGAAATGTCATTCCAGAAGAATTTATAGAACTCGGCTGTATACCCATCGACACCTGGCGACTTATTATTTTTCATACTTCAATGCTGTAAGCAGTTCATTGTATACAACAGACCCCTCACAACATTTAGTTTCTTCTCTAGATTTGGTATCTAAATAAGGATTTTTGGTATCTAGAAATTGGTTATATTGTATTTCTTCACAGTTTGTTTTGGTATCTGCTTTATACAGTAATTTATAAAATTGTTTTTGTTCTTCCAAAATTTCAGTAATATCAGTTAATGATGTACCATCCTCTCGTATTACTTTTGGGATTAGCTTCTCAGTAAAGTGCCTTTTCTCTAAATAAGCAAAGTATTTTGTATTTTTTACCCCTTCTGCATACCATTGGGCCTTTGCTCTAGTCATTAAACCTTTTACTTGTATTTGTCTCATTGTATAAAGTTCATTTTCTAGTTTTTCAGCTGATAGCTTAAAGTGTTCATCTTTAGTTTCATCAAATTTTTTCTGATTATAAAGTAACTTTTGTTCTAACTCATTTTGTTTCTTAATTTGAGATTTCTTTTTGTTTGCGCAGTAAGCAATGGTTTTCCTCGCACTCCCAGTTTAATCATTTCCCACAACATTTGATCATCCACTGTATATTTGGTTTCTGCGTTTTCAATGGTATATTGGTCCACAATTTTTATGATTGTTTCTTTTATTTGTTCCACATATATATGATCAGAAAGAAGGGAGTTCTCGTTTGTACAGTTTTAACAAGCGCCTACTATACTAAGACCTTGCGTCTACTATACTAAGACATATAGGGTGTGTTTCACGCCAAACATACATGCCAGGTTCGAATATATGTAGGTTCGGTCCAATGAGTTCTGCATGTATTACAGCTTACAGCTTTTTTTTTTACTTAACTTAAACCGATTTGATAATTTTGTATGGACAAACAAACTGACGTATATTTAGCCATCCCTCTCTTATATATTCTGCAGGCACATATGATTGCGTCATCGCGGTAGCAGCCATCGCCGAGGGCCACCTACCAGTAGCTAGTCTTAATGAACTGATACGGTTAATAAAATCAGGTTAGTGATGAAACAATTATTTGTATTCCTCACCAGCAGAAACCGAGTCAACATCGATTGTATATGTCCGTATATATACAAGGGACCGTTTATGCTGAATGTAAGCGCGGCGGATTCCATGTGATGCCAACGAACCTTCGAGCGTTTTTGGTGCAATTTTTTTGCTATTAAAATGTGGTAACTGATATAATGAGGTTTACTGCTTGATAGTAAACATGTAAATGCTTGCTAACATGTGGTCGTTTGCCCAGTGGGGAGACACATGTATATCCGCCTATATATACGCACATCTCTTAGCCAATGCAAAACCTTGACAATGTAGTTGAAACTATCGAGGGTTTTATTAAGTGCACTAGTTTTTTGTTGACAGTTGTGTCTGGCTATATAGTGGACAGTATATATACATACCCGGTCCCATATACACCCATTCGACGGCCTATACATGTGTGATAAGGGTCTTCCCAGTTCCCACTGGGCAAACGACTAAATGTTAGCATTTACATGTTTATTATTAAGCAGTGAACCTCCTTGTATATATGAGTTACCACATTTTAATAATAAAAAATGCACCACAAATTCTCGAACCCTCGTTGGCATCACATCGAATCCTCCGTGCTCACAGCGAATCCTCGGATCGATTACGCAATGTGTTGTTGAAGTCATAGCATTCATTTAGAATAATCGATTTTTTTGCAGTGAAGAGTGTTCGTTTATATATAGTCTTTTCTTGACTAATATATATATTACCGTATACTCCTATGCGAAAACTAAAAAGAGCTGGAAATTTGCTATGGATTGGAATATATTTTTTCACAGTGTATAAGAACTAAATACCAGTATTTCGTGTATCTGTCTACCTATAATATGTTTTAGGTTTTCACGATCATTGTCCGTTAACTGGTCAAAGATGCATAATCCGAATTAACGCTGCCAAATTACTATTTCTTTGGCTTCGGGGGGGGGGGGGGGGGGGTGGGTGTAACAAATATTTTATTCTAGTCGAGGAACTCACCCATCAAAGCTCTCTGAGAGAGTGATCATATATCGATTTTTGAAATTTGTTATTTCTTGAGATGTGTAATTTTTTCAGGCAATTCTTCAAGGATTGGTCATTTATAAACGGACAATCCGTACCTAGACTGTTCGTTAATTAATGGACAATCCGACCACGCGTGGCACGCGAGCTTGGGATTGTCCACTAAATGACGACATGTATAGCTAATCCTGCATGTTAGCTTCATATTTAATATGAAGGGCAATAACTCTATAAAGAATGTTAATTTACTAAATAACGGCGGTTTGTATATGAGAAGAAGTGTTTTTGACGAAATAACGGAGATATTTGAAGAAGTTTTTTTGACGAAATAACGGAAATGTTCGAAGAAGTGTTTTTAAAGAGCATTAGTCCAATGGGGATACCTATACATTTATATATATTTTTTGTAATAATTGGCGATAAATTTTTTATCACGGCATTCCGGTGCCATTCTGTCCATAATCCCTGGTCGCTGCGACGACGCCGTTAAGCTCGCACTATTAGATTCTATGTATAGGTTATGACTATATATGGTTGGTAAAAATAGGTGACAAATTTTTTTTCTTGAACTTTTGCAATGGTGCCCCTCCCTTCCCCGCCATTGACTCGAATAGGGCCACTTTGGTTTCTTTAAACCACATCATTATATACTTCTCATATAATGGAGATGACTATGTCTAACTTTAGTGGGAAACGGCCACTAAAATATTCGTATAAATGTTAGTACCCCCTCCCGGCCCCCTGCCCAAACGCCATCAATGTGGTGTCTTTAAGCCACACGAGTAGATTATGTGTATAACATTGAGAAGAATATGTATAAATTAGGTGTAAATCTGTGCTAAAAATAATTTTATCAATTTCGGTGCCTTCCACAATCTCCGACTCGAGCAGCGCCACTTTATCTAGATAAACACAGAATGCAGACAGACCGACAGACAGATCGACCGACATTCGCAAATATATATTAGATATAGATTCAGAAACATTTCTATTTTTAAATATTTTAATAATTGCCGCGATGGTGTTCACTAAACGACAGGGCAAGTATTTTGAATATAATCAGTTTGCAAGAGCTAACACAGCCACAATTAACTAGTTTACACGACATATGTTCTTGAATGTTTTATATAGGAAATGGCTTTTCCTCGATTCGTCCAGATTAACAAAAAGCAACGAAAGGGAAAACATAAATGTACTGTTTTCGTAACAGCACCAGTTTAGCATCACCCACCAACATCATAGCAATTCAGCAGAACCAACAAATACCATAGAGTTTCAGCAGAATCCACCAACATCATATCAATTCAGTAGGACCCATCAAAATCATAGAAATTTAGCATCACCCACCAACATCATAGCAATTCTGCAGAACCAACAAATACCATAGAGTTTCAGCAGAATCCACCAACATCATATCAATTCAGTAGGACCCATAGCAAATTAGCATCACCCACACCAATATAATAGCAATCCAGCATCACCTGCCAACACCGCTAGAATCATAGCAATGATGCTTCACCCACCAACACTATATGATGCAGCATGACCCGCTATCATCATAGCAAAACCCATCACCTAACAATGCCATAATAATTCAGCTAGCATCAAAGCAATGCTGCATCACCCACCAACGCCATAGGAATGCAGCAGGACCGCTAGCATCATAGTGTCAGTGCTAATTTTTTGATAATTATTACCTTGTTTATCTACATTGATTTTGCCGATATTCGTTTCTATAGTATTCGCGTTAGGTTCGTTTCTTTGTTAGATTAGGCTTTCTCGAAATTACAACATCTCTTTGTATTAATCAGCTGGCTATTCTTATGCAACTTGTTAATTCCTGCCCAAGCATGTGCTCGTTAATTACCATTCATCGCACGTATTCTTAGCTTTACTTTTAATAATAACTTATTTGTCGAACTGTTAATGCCATTGTGGTGATCGGATAATTTATAATACACATCTGTTAATCTAATCATGCGTCATTAATTCACACCTGTTCATGCTTTGTATATAAGAATTTGTAATATACTGTGTTTGGAATTCCAATATTCAGTCACGTTTCACCTATTACAACTGGAGGTCCAATTGTTTGGTGGATTCCAACTATACCAGAATGTCCGTATATTTGTATTGTGTAAATAAATGCTAATTCCCCAGAAAGACTCAATCTTGATTCAACCCGAAATCAGCTCTATCAAAATAGCAATGCTACAAAACCCTCCATCAGCATAACAATGCAGCATGATTCACCAGCTTCACAACAATGCAGCAGGATCCATCAGCATCACACGAATACAACTGGACCCACAAACACCATAGGGAATAAACTGGACCCACCAGCATCTTAGGAATTCAACATGACCCACCAACATAATTGGAATTCAGCAGGACCCACCAACATCATAGGAACCAACAGGACCTATCAGCATCAGGACCTATTAGCATCATAGCCTTTCAGCAGGACCCTCCAGCATCATACGAATTCACCAGGACCCACCGACAGCAAAGCGATTCACAGGGACCCACCAGCAGTATATGAATTTAGCAGGACCCACCAACATCATAGCTATTCAGCAGGACCCACCAACAACATAGCAGTTCAGCATTGATCCACCAACAACATAGCAGTTCAGCATGATCCACCAGTAGCATATGAATTCAGCAGGATCCACCAGCAACAAATGAATTCAGCGGGACCCACCAACAGCATAGCAATTCAGCATGACCCACCAGCTTCATAAGAAAGCAGCATCACCAACATCATCATATCAATACTGCAGGACCCACCAGCATCATTGTAATGCAGCTCCACCCACCAATATAATCATTGGACCCATCAACTTCATATCAATTCAGCAGGACCCACCGGCATCATAACAATTCAGCAGGACCTACTAACATCATAGCAATACAGCATCGCCAACCAATATCATATTAATTCAGCAGGACCTACCAGCATCATAGCAAATCAGCAGAACCCACCAACATCATAGCAAATCAGCAGGACCCACCAACATAATAGCAAATCAGCAGGACCCACCAAGATCATAGTAATTCAGCAGGGCCCGCCATAATCATACCAATATATAATATCATACCTATGAACATTCAGATATAATCAAAAACCCTCTATATTCACACAATTAGTGCTCGTAAAAATGGTACAAATCACCATACGGTTTACACGAACGTTTCCGACGTTTATGACTTAATAACTGGAGTTTCCACTTCATAAAAAGCAATGAACCACGTACGGCCGTTCAAGCCAAACAAGCACTCGCCGCGTGTTGTTAAATTGGACGCACTTTCAACCCCAGTTGTCGGGTTTTCCAATCAGCTGTTTTGACGCCGATTTGTTTACGAGGCCATTGAAATCCTAATTTTATTTTGAGCAAAATCATACAACGGCTTAAAATCTGACGCGAATTTAAATCATGATTCTTAGTTTAATTCTCATAAAAGCAGATGACTCGCTGTATAAATGCTATCTTTTGGTCTCGTAAAATGTTATGGATTTTAAGGCCTGCTTACAGATATTTCAGGAAGCGTCCAGTTTTATTTTCAGTGATGCCAGTGAATGTACTGGTGTATGATTATAATGAATGACTGGAAGATCCATCGGGGTTATTAAGATTCACACACTTTGTATAATTACTCAGCCGGTCAAAATTCAATGTTCCTAATGGGTCTTCCAGTCATTCCTTAAATGAATATCTCACACCGCATGATACCAAAACGTTCATATATAAGACAACACCCGGTAAGTGCAAGAACACGTCGGTTAAATGTTTAAATAGTCGTTTCTCTTGTAGGAGGAGTCATCTGTTTGGCCTTCAGGAATGAAAGAACGGACCCATCAAGTGAATACGGACACGAGTTCTGGGACTTAGCAAACCGGCTGGAAATAGAAGGAAAATGGGAAAAAAATCAGCGAAGAGAAAACAGACCATTTCTACTTTAAAACAGACGGACTCATTATACTTTACAAAAAGATATAAATATGAAGAGCGTTTCGCACTAATCGCGAAAGTATATCCAATCACTGATGTCACACGTACGAACCACTGAAGCGATGTCATAATATGTTTGCTGCATTACAAGTTTCAAGTTTATTATTAATATCTCTCCTTATCATAATTGACATAAGAGATCATTACAAGTAATAACATATGTGATGATATCAATGAATGAGCATGGAAGCAAAAATGTATGATCTTTTTGTTTTGTTATTTAAATGTGATTCCAATTATAATCATGAATGTTGTATCAGTCATCACATACCCCCCCCCCCCCGGATGCACACATACGAGTGTAAGCTCTCGAGGTGGTTACAGCGTTTCAGTAGCGCGTGTTTGATAAAAAGTGCAAGACCATCATTTATCTTTTCATGTCCAGAGTTAAATAATTCGTACAACTTAAATTCATTTGGTTTCGTATAAAAATATGCATCAATGTACTTTTTGCGTACTTCAGTAAGAGAATCGCAGATCAAAATAAAGTGGTATTCATCACCCACTGCATTCCCACACTTATTACGCCACCGTAGTGTGGTGTTTCTAGCTTTTGGTTTTTTGATATCGCATGGTCGATCGATAATTCACTGGGTGATTGTACATTCGGCAAACCTCGTCAGATTCCGTCACCGTTTCATCGTACCGATAATTACGAGAGTACAACTAAGATTGGCACATGTGTTTACGTCACCGGTGTAATTGTGGGGACATGCTTCTATTATGAAGGTTTGCTATCCCGAAGGTCCGCTATTCCGAAGGTTCTCTATTCCGAAGGTGTTTGTTATTTTTAGGTTAATTCTATATTTTAAAGTATTGAGACTAATTTGAGAGGGTTCATTTTCACAAAGATTCTTTATATGGAGTGTGCGCTCACATCCGAACTGATCATGCGCGCACACCGATACAGATACAGGAGGAAATAACTTAACTTAGAACATTAAATGTGATTTTTTTTTGTTTTCGCTGGTTTTCTTGAGATTTTATGTCATTACGTGGGCCCATACCTTTGAATTCTTGGCATATACTATGAATGTTGTGGTATATATGGACCCTCCCGCATTGGGACATGACATAGGTTCAGTTGACTTAAGTGGTGTTCTGTGTGTGCTCCAATTTGGAGTTCAATATTTTAAGGGCCAAGTTTAGAATTTTATGGGTCCATACCTTTGAACTCTGGGCATATAATATGAATATTGGGGGGCATGTCTCTATTCCGAAGGTTCACTATCCCGAAGGTCCACTATTCCGAAATTTCTCTGAATGTTCGCTATTCCGAAGGTTCACCAATCCGAAGGTTCGTTATTCCGAAGGTTTTGTGTTCCAAAGATTTTTTTTATTTTAAGGTTAATTCTATATTCTAAAGTAACGAGAGGGTTCATTATCACGAAGATTCTTTTTATGAAGGAAATAACGTAAAACATTAAATGTGATTTTGTTTTGTTTTCGAGGGTTTTCTTGAGTTTAATGTCATTACGTATGACCTTATTTCTCATTACATATTCACGCCAAGGAGCCCACACAATTGCTATGTTACGATGCGATTTAATGTGATTATGTGTGACCTAATATCTCAATAATCTGAGGCAAGAGTACGCCTGCTAAAGGCGAATTATAACAGTTGGGGGTATAACGCTCAATAAATACTGGAGGCTATAACAAACTGCGCAGTAGAATATCGCTGAATGGACGAGTATGAGATGAGCCTAAATGCAATTGTGACTTTGTTTAAAGGCCCACTTAATTTTCGAGTCATTAATTTTTTATAGTATATACGGTTTTAATAACAATTTATGCCATAAAATTTGAATAAACTACTATAATTCATCACCATTTGAAAGGCAGAATACTTCTATCTCCTAGTTTGAAACACCTTCAAAATACCGCGTCGTATATCTAGCAATTAGCAACCAACATGTCCTCCTCGGCTTTCCATAGAATTCAACGTAATTTGATACTTATGGGTATTTGTGTCCGGGAAGTGTTTTGAACGGGTCAAATCGTGACCCCGACCTGACCTTGACCATTAAAACTGTCAATGCAAGGTCAATTTGGGTAAAACGGACAAATTTCGGCGAAATTTGATACCTAGGGATACTTTGGTCCGAGGAGAGTTTTGAACGGGTCAAATCGTGACCTCGGCCTGACCTTGACCTTCAATATGGCCAATCAAAGGTCATCTCGGATAAAACGGATAGATTTCGACGAAATTTGATACCTATGGGTACTTTTGTCGGGGGGGGGGTGTTTTGGACGGGTCAAATCATGACTCTGACCTTACCTTGACCTTCAAAATTGTTAATTAAAGGTCAAGTTGGGTAAAACGGACGGATTTCGACGAAATTTGATACCTATGGGTAGTTTTCTACGGGTGGGGGTGTTTTGGACTGGACAAATCATGACCCTGACCTGACCTTGACTTTCGAAATAGTCAATTGAAGGTCAAATCGCACCTTTCACCGGAAAGCAGATGGGAAACAGCCCGGGTGAAGTCGGGCCTATCAGCTTGTGTAATAAAGAAGACAGTTTGATGAAAGTAATGTATGCCACGAGAAACGGGAAAACTTGAAATATGGAAGTACGCAAATTTCCCGCATAAAATTTGAAAGCTAGTTTATAGAATAATTGTATTATTATTTATATTTATGGCTAATAATACGATCTTGGTGGCGTTACCATTTCTGACTATGGTTTTCTTGTTACTGCAGTGCGGGTTGGTGACAATTAACTATACCATACCGATAAAAATTCACCCCGGTAAATCCAGCCTATATAGTGATATTGGACAGTATACCCGCGGTGCTCTATCTAAACACCAAGACACGGACTATCGAGACCCCCTGAAACAAATCCGGGTGTTCACCGGCCTGAAATCCGGATGTTCACATGGGTGCGGTTCAACAATGGTGTTTTAACCCGGTTAACCCAATTACATCCTGTACCATGCAGTCAAATGAGTTTGTCCCATTATTCCCAAATAAGAACCGCTTCAAAAATAAGTGTGTCTCGGTCTGTCCCAGACCTTTTTACTGAGCCAAGAAACACCGGGTGAAATAAAAGAGGTATTGGTGGCTTCGGAATGACTTGTAGAATATATGTGAGCATTTGTAGGTTATAACATCGCGTACTCGCGACAATTTGTTGCTCGAAAATATTGATTTTATAACGAGGTAAAAGGGCTTTCGGCGGACAGGCAGGATGACGAGCCGATTTTTTCGGTAGAATTCGGTTCTTTCGTTTGATGAATAAAGTGGAAAATATCGAGCACAAACACACCGGGTGAAATACAAGAGGTATTGGTGGCTTCGGAATGACTTGTGGAATATATGAGCATTTGTGCGTTATGACATCGCGTTTAAGTACACGCTCGCGACAATGTATAGCTCGAAAATATTGAATGTATAACGGGGTCAAGGGGCTTTAATTCGCGGACAGGCAGATGACGAACCGATTTGGGGTAGGGTTCTCTATTCCGAAGGTTCGCTATTCCGAAGGTTCACTAATCCGAAGGTTCACTAATCCGAAGGTTCACTAATCCGAAGGTTCACTATTCCGAAGGTTCGCTATTCCGAAGGTTTTCTATTATGGGAGTTTTTAGCCAAAAATGAATCAAAATTTGCGCCCCGTACATTTATACACCCCAATCTAATATCTAATTTGTCCCAGATGTCGGTTAATAATAGCAAGAAGACAGTATCAGTTTATCATTTTAATATTATAGAAAGTTGAAAACACAATGACTGAAATAAACTACGAGTTAGAGATGCATTCTACCCGAACTGGCAATCTCTACTTGAAAGAAACATCACCATTAAAATCAATACAAAGTCAGAATTGCAGTTAGGTCCATTCAGCGGTATTCTGCTATACGGTAAGTTATAGCGCTCCAGTATTGATTGGCCGTAAGAGCCCCATTATTATAGTCCGCCTTTAGCATTTGGGACATTATATTAATCAAAATAACTCCTATGTAAATCATTTATAAATCAGATGATTTATTGAAGTTATGTCTACGTAAAATAACACTTCCTAAAACGACATATATGTCGTTTTAGTCCTCCGCCGATAGACGACATATATGTCGTACGTTCTACTCGCCAAAGGGTTAAATCTCAAGGAAACCCACGAAAACAAAAATCACATTTATTTTTTTAATGTTTTAAGTTATTTCCTTCATAAAAAGAGTCTTCGTACTAAAGAACACTCTCAATACTTTAGAATATAGAATTAACTTTTAAAATAACAAAAACCTTCGGAATAGCGAACCTTCGGAATAGTGAACCTTCGGAATAGTGAACCTTCGGATTAGTGAACCTTCGGATTAGTGAACCTTCGGAATAGCGAACCTTCGGAATAGAGACATGTTCCCACCGATTTGTTCGGTAGAATTCTGTACTTTCCGATATTATATCTCGACTTCGCTTCGTTCGATTTCGCCGAGTTATATGTCAAATGAAAGGGAATTTTACTGCCAATAAGACGCACTGGGGGATATTTTGGTTGTAATGATCGATTTCTATAATTTGTAGGTTTTATTAGTTGGGTGTGGTTTTAGCCAAAATCGATGATTGTAACCTTTACACTGGTATAGTCTATATTGGTATTTTAGTAATTTTCCTCAGGTGCCTGTGATTTCTGGGCCACATGTAATTGCACAAATAATAACAAACTTCAAAAATCGATATCTGATCACTCTGAGCTTTGATGGGTGGGTTCCTCGACTCGAATAAACTATTTTTACACCCGAAGCAAAAGAAATAGTAATTTATGAGCTTTAATTCGGATAATGCATCTTTAAAGAATATATAGACACTAGAATGTTGAATCGATACCATGGATGTATCCACATCCAATTTCCCTACAATAATCCAAACTGTCCACCATAATGGACGCTAAAAGTAAAAAACGATGTTTTTTCACTAACATCTTTAAGATCAGTTTTCTGCTTTTTGGAACTGGTTGAGAATTATGACTTTATTTTGTATTGGTCATGTTAACTGGCCATTGGAGCAATCGAATATGCTCCCAGCCCCTTCCGATCCCTTAAAAATTTGATTTTACATAACGCGGTATAAAATGTCACCAACAATCACCATTGGGATTTATATTCATATTTCAACAAGAAATGGGAAGAACTGTGCAATGTAAGTGTGGCATTCCATTTCTTATGCATATTCCAACTCATTAATATCAAAATTGTCACTTTGGCTCAAAATGGCTGCCAAAATGTGGAAAAGGGTCAACATTGCCCCAGTGTGCCATGCAACTGCATACAAGTTTTGTTTGATGACTATTCTGTCTTATATACATTGCATACTAACATTTATGATGCACCCAAAAGTTGATTTTTCACATGTATTAGTGAACAAACATCAATTTTTCAACTTTCGGCTGCCATCTTGGACGGTGAGTTCAAATTTTGCCATATAAAGGTGGCATTTTATCTTATCTTCACAAAAATGTATACAGCAGATCTAATATCGATAATATATAGAAACATAAGTAATTTGAGTCGAAGATGTATTCTGTAAACGCTCAGGTTAATAGGCTATCTTAAAATTTAATAATTTAAAAGTTAATAATTTGATATAAATTGAATTTATGACTGGAGCCATAAAATGGCGTCAATTAAATTACGAATTACCGTAATCAAACAAAGTAATTGAGGGATACTGGCTTGTTAAACCGATCGCACACACGATCGCTTAAAAATATTATGATGATACGGGGAGAACACTCAAGCCACTCACTGACTAGCGACAATACAATAACATACATGATTATATGGGACTAGTATGCCTATAATATAACTTTTATTTGATTCATTTGGTTGAAAACTGTACAAATATTACTCGACAACGACAATTTGTATTTTTGCATTCCGGTAAATTTGTCATCCGTAACACTACTTCGTACTCAACAGACTTTCAAATAATGAAAAAATTGTTACCTTATTCTCCGACTCGGAGACTATAGAAACCAACAACAACATTTGGCGTACAGTACCCCTTTAAAAAAAATGTTTTTTAAATTTGAAAAAGACCCATAACTCCATAAACAAAATCTGATCAAACCCAATTTCAAAATTTATCTGTATTTTGGGCTGACAAACTCACATGCAAAAGTTGGTTTCGATCAGATAAAATATGTTCGAGTTATTGCAGCATGTGTGAATTCCAAGTCAAAAACGGGCCATAACTCCGTAAAAAAAACTTGGATGAAACCCATATTCGAACTCAAGCTGTATACAAAAGTTGGTTCCGATCGGATAATTTTGAGTTATCGCAACATGCGTAAAGTGTTTACAGCCAGACGGAGGGAGGATTTACAAGTGGTCAATCCGGCCATAGACACTATGTGTACCATAAAATGCTATGAGTACACTTTGAAGTATTAAATATTTGCGTTATAGTGTTCATTAACAAGACAGTCAATGACTGCAAATACTGATAAGACTGGGACGCTGAGACCACAACAGTCAGAACTTTTCATAATCACTTTGAAATAAGTAGATCTAAACAGGATATGTGGCTAGAGAGGCTTCATGTGTGTATATCGGTGAATATCCACCTTGAAATTACCAACTGTACGTTATTGATCACTCCCCTCCTCCAGCTCAACAAGTCCCCTCCCGACCGGGCTCCAGACTCCTAAGTCTTAGGTTGGAATTTCACAACCGACATATCAAACTTTCTCAATTGTTGGAAATTTCCAACCTCACAAGCGCCTTTTTATAAAACCATTAGGACATGTTTGAAGCCCAATTATCCATGGACCCAAAACACCATACATGTATGTCAGATTAATCAGTCAGGTAGTTCCAAGTAGATGTTTTAATGAATTTGGTATTTCAATGATTTTATTTAGACACTAAAGTGTTAACTCCCCATAGCCCCGTCATTTCTTAACAGGTTGACCTCATGTTAACAAATCTGAATCTCAGTCACTAAAGGATCCTCCATACTATATGTAAGCTAAATAGTCCAACATCTCTTGAGAAGACATTTTAAGAATTACTATAGAGACATACAGTTATGTCCCTGGTCCCACCCTATTTAACCTGGTGACTCCATCTGAATAAATTTGAATCCCAGACACCAAAGAACCCTTCATACTAAATGTCAGTAAAATAGACCTGATGGTCCTTGAGAAGGAAGCATATTAAGAGGGAAACTGTCCTTCGCGTGTCCCCTATCTGACCAGGTGACCCCATTAAAAAAATCTGAATTGCAGTCAAACAAGAACATTCCATGCTAAATAAGCCAACTAGTTCTTGGCTCTTGCAAACGTATTTTTAAGAATTACTATGTGGTGAAATAATTATGTCTCTGCCCTTATTCGACTTTGTGATCCCATTTTCACAAATCTGTCATCCAAGGTAATTTCATACCAAATATAAGCAAAATAGGCCATTTGATTCTTGCATAGAAGACATATCATGAATTACTATGGAGAGAAAGAGTAATGTAGCTGGCCTTGCACCTACTTGACCTGGTGGCCCTGATTGAACAAATCGGAATCACAATCACCAAAGGAGCGCCTCAATAATAAATATGAGCTAAATAGAGCTGGTGGTTCTTTCAAAGAACACTTTTCAAGTTTGCCAAATATGTTCTAGTGAAGTGGTGGATGTGGGAGTGTTAAATGTCCTGTTGAGAGATTTGAACAATACATATGATATATTGTTGTTGTAATTGGGAATTAATTACCTCTAGCAGATCTCCAGGGAATGTTTATAAAAATGGCAGATTTAACTTGACATGTGAAGGCATACCCCGCATACAGTTAGAGCCAAAATAAATGCTTCTTATTAATGATTCTCTGTCAAGAATTTGAGTAAATATTATTTTTGGGACCAGGGTGGCAGAAGCAGTGAATTTGAGTAAAGGGCCAGGGGGCACAATATATATATATATATATATATATATATATATATATATATATATATCTCGATGTACCATTCCGATCGACACATGGTCATCTCGATAAGAAATGAGAATTTGTTCACGCAAATATGAAGCAATGAACACTCATACTGAGTCCGTGCCTCCATAACTCTGACATATATATATATATATACGCCAGTACCAGTAATCGTATGGTCACAGATGCAATTTCGGAGGCAGTGCATTGACATGTTTCCAGAATGGCAGATCAAGAATTTCGAAGGTAGTGAGTTCGAACCCATGTTCAGACTGATACGCTTCCTAACTCTCGGTGAAAGGGCTTCCTTTTTAAGGATGTCCCCGTAGCCGATGTGGTTAGGTCGTGGATAAGATCATCACAGTCTGGGCTAGACGATGTTGGCGCGGGTTAGAACCCCGGCATGGATGAAAATCGGGACCGGTTTTCAAGCTTGATTTGGTTTGAGGAACATCTCGATGTACCATTCCGATCGACACATGGCCATTTCGATAAGAAATGAGAATTTGTTCATGCAAATATGAAGCAATGAACACTCATTATGAGTCCGTGCCTCCATAATTCTGACATATATATATTTATACGCCAGTACCAGTAATCGAATGGTCACAGATGCAATTTCGGAGGAAGTGGATTGACATGTTTCCAGAATGGCAGATCAAGAATTTCGAAGGTAGTGGGTTCGAACTCATGTTCAGACTGATACGCCTCCTAACTCTCGGTGAAAGGGCTTCCTTTTTAAGGATGTCCCCGTAGCCGAGGTGGTTAGGTCGTGGATAAGATCATCACAGTCTGGGCTATAGACGAGGTTGGCGCGGGTTCGAACCCCGGCATGGATGAAAATCGGGACCGGTTTTCAAGCTTGATTTGGTTTGAGGAACATCTCGATGTACCATTCCGATCGACACATGGCCATTTCGATAAGAAATGAGAATTTGTTCACGCAAATATGAAGCAATGAAAACTCATACTGAGTCCGTGCCTCCATAACTCTGACATATATATATATATATATATATATATATATATATATATATATATATATATATACATACCATCATATCAGAACACATTATAGCCATACCTGCAATGACAGTTATATAGTATATAAGTATCACTCTTTGGAGCCAAATAAACAGGCTGGCATGTTTATTTTTTAATTTGAGGTATTTTCTTAGCCAGCACACTGCAGCACTAGTATTATTTGGTCATTAGACATGCCAGAGTGAAAATGCCAGCACTATCAGGCACTATTGAATATTAATTTGAGGTGAAATGCAAACCAGCACTCCTATTCAGTCATCACTTTTATTTGGCACCAGAGAGTGCTTTATCTTATACCTACATTTGTTCTTAAGTGTTGGATAAGGTCATAATCTATGTTAGAACACATTTATTAGTGAAAACAACTTAAAACAATGTCCATAATGTGGGTTGAACAAAATTTGCACAAACAATTTTTTTCAGGCCTCTGAGATGCACCCACCCCGCCCGGTATAGGTATGTTTTTGGAAGATCTCCCCTGTATTACTTATATCTTATACATGTACCTACCCTGTTCCTAAGTGTCTGTAAAGGCCATAACCTGCCTTAGAACACAATTATTAATGAATATATTTGAAAACAACTTAAAACAAGGGCAAAAATGTGAATAGAAAATAATTTGCACAAACTCATTTTTTCGGGCCTCTTCGGACCCACCCACCCCGGCCCTGTATGATAAAACTTTTGTGCGACCGCCCCCCCCCCCCCCCACCCCCCACCCCCCTTTATATGGATCTTCGGAGCGAGCCATCAATTTTTTTCTGAAATTCATTAAAAAACATGGCACCCGACAGCCATTTTGAATTTCAAATTTGAATCCATCGGCACACTCTGCAGCCCACTTTTATTGGAGAAATGTTTTGAAAATTTACAGGCATGTTTGGGATCATCTCTAGATGGGAGCTATCTATTTTTGATGAAAAACATTGCCGTCGGCAGCCATCTTGGATTTTACTCTTTGCATGATTAAATCCTTCGTCAGATCCTACAGGCCACATCCCTCATTCGATAGTCACCAAACTTCATTGGATCTTCGGGGTGTCCTCTAGATTGGAGCCATCAATTATTTATGAACTACGTTATAAAACATGGCTGCATCTTGGATTTCAAATTTGAATCCATACACACACCCTGCAGCCCACATTTATTGGTGAAATGTTTCAAATGAAAATAATGAAAATAATATTTTGTTGTTAAATTGAGCAAGAAGTTAAAAAAAAAAAAAAAGTGTCACAACTCCATTAAAACGATCGGCCGATCATGATCGTCAGATGTTTAACCCATACCTTAGCGATAGTAATTAGCTATTTCATCTTGGGCACTAAATTCGGTAACATTCAATATTAATCTTCAAAGATTAAAACAAATTTTTTTTTTTTTAAAGAAATGAAAGTGTCAATGACACTGTAGCTCAACTTGGAAAGGGAATAATTTCATGTGTCAATGGAGCGATTAGAAAGCGGAAAGTTGAAATATCTAAGTAATACTAGATTATCAACATGAAGAGATATCTAAAGTAAAATCCAAGAAGGTTGCTGATGGCTATGTTTTCCAATGGAATTCAAAAACACGTTGTAGCTCCCATCTAGTAGATCAATATCAAGATTAATATGAAGTTTGGTGATGAATGGATGAGGGAATGACCCCAAAATGACTTGTTCACATCTACATCTCAATATTAATATCCATGACAAATTTCATGATGATCAGACAAACAGTATGGTCTGTAGCCCGTGCTAATGGATTGAATTTTGAAATCTAAGATGGCCACTGGTGGCCATGTTTTTTGGCCGATTGACCCCAAAATAACTCGTTCCCATCTACATGTCAATGTCAACAGCCATGACAAATTTCATAATGATCCGACTAAAGGTACGACCTGTAGCCAGTGACAAAGGATTTAGTTATGCAAAGAGTAAAATCCAAGATGGCTGCTGGCGGCATGTTTTTTTGCCAAATGACCCCAAAATAACTCGTTCCCATCTACATGTCATTGTTAACATCCATGACAAATTTCATGATGATCCGACCAAAGGTACGACCTGTAGCCCATGCCAAAGGATTTAGTCATGCAAAGAGTAAAATCCAAGATGGCTGCTGGCGGCCATGTTTTTTGGCCGAACGACCCCAAAAAGTTCCCATCTACATCTCAATATGAATCATAATGATCCGACCAAAGGTAAGTCCTGTAGCCCGTGCTAAAGGAAATTGTTGACGAGTCACGCACACACACACGGACGACGGATACCAAGCCATGGCAATAGCTCAAACTTTACATAGTAAAGTCGAGCTAAAAAGTGTCATAACTCCGTTAAAAAAACCCATATTCGAACTTGATCTGTATTTTGGGGAGAGAAACTCACATACCAAATTTGGTTTTGATCAGATAAATCATGTTTGAGTTATCGCAGAATGTGTGAATTCTAAGTCGAACAGGGCCACAATTCAGTAAAAACAACTCTGATGAAACCCATATGTAAACTCAATCTGTATTTTGGGCTGAGAAACAGTGAAATACATATACAAAATTTTGTTCCGAACGAATAAAAACACCATGTGAATGTAAAGTGTCTATGGACAGGCGGACAGCTAGACACAGATGGACGGACAGATGAACAACCGACGAGTGGTCAATCCAGACGTCAACACTATGTGTACCATACTATGGTATGGGTACACATAATATTCCCATACAAAGGACAAAGCAGATGCAAAATCCAACAAATTTTATTCAAAATAAATATGGATGTTGATGTAAATATTCACAATTTACATTATCTGATGAAAATGAACATGCCAATAAACAGATGAACCATCGTGATAAGAAAATAAACTTAAATTTACTCATTCTCGGCTCAAAGTAGTCAGAACTCTCTCTGACTGAGCAGAATGTCAGGTAAATTAGTGTAAAAACTGATGCTTTGATGATCTATGGTAAGTAAGAGGGGTAACTCTAATTACTAGGTATCATTACTTTGAGAACAGAGCCTTGTAGGTCACAAACAACTAATTATAAGTCCCGCCAAATGATAATTAAATAATCCTTTTCAGAATTTTTTCTAAACTAAAATCTTGCATTGCCACAACTACCCAACTTTCTGCACAAAAAAACAGCAGCATAAATATACCCAGATGCCTTCCTCAACATTGAACATTGGGGTAGGTATACCTGCCAGACTCTTCCTGACCATTTATATATGCAATCAACGTCGTTTTTGATGCATCTGTCGGCGTATAGAAGTGTCTGATGCGCGAAGCAAAATTATACTAAGTATGTTGTTCGGCAACAGACACTTCTATACGCCGACAGATGCATTGAAACGACGTTGATTGCTTATAATTACAACAATCCGCATATTAGTTGGTGATTAAACTAGTTTTTTTAAAGAAACTATATTAAAAACACTAAAATAGTAAAACTACCCAAGTGATACTTGTGTCTGGACTTCAGCTGCTCTTTTTAACGGAAAATGGGAAATTGGGTCGAGAATAAATTGGGCAACCGACCAGAAGTTCGAGATGAACACACATAATTCGATCTCTGTTTCCAACTATACAAAAGCAAGACACAACAAAAACTATTAAACAGTACTTGCTTGTGTAAATTTCACTTATTTAAAATGATTCCAGAACATATATTGTCATAAAGACAATCCGATTCGATAGCAATTCCGAAGCGGCGTTCCCAAACTTCCCCACCGAATTTGCGGTCTCCGGTGACAAACTCGAAAAGTAAACAATCGCCACAAAGGTGCATTCTATGTTCTCATGACCACTGCCATGTCATGTTAGTATTGGCAATAAGCTGGATAAATGCTGATACTAATGGTGGAATAGTTATGTAAAACATTCCGTTATTCCAAACTAAATTATCGCATTTCATAGTTTCACTGATCTGTCTAATTCGTTAATTTTATTTTCACGGTATGGTAACTATGGACGCTTTTGGGAAATGGCGTCACATGTTGGTGCATGTTGCCCAATTTCTTAAAGTATCACTGCACATTGCGATGTGGGAAACAACGTTTCCCTTGGCTGAGAGAGATTGTTGCTACCATGCAAATCTAAGGGCATTGACCAATCAAATGCACGTATTTAAGCGAAAGTAGTTGTAATTATACAAAAATGATTGCCACAATTACGTAGGTTATGATATTCTTTTCCCTCAGTTAATCCACGCATCAGCTGCCATATTTTTTTAATGTGGATTCCAGTTTCCCTACACAAATTGAGCTATTTAATTAGTTGCTTGTAACCTGTATGAAAGCATCATTTTCAGTTTATTTCCAATAGCTTTAATAAATAAGAATGATTTCTGCCAAATCAACAATCTATTACACATAAACACACAGATGTTCTTGTCCGTTACTTTATGACATGAGTGTACAAATATATTCACCTTCCATATATATTCTCCTTCCATATATATGGATGTACTCGAATAAACCTTAAAACAATACATATTTTAATAAATAAATCTCATAAAGAGTGTCTCAGAACAATCTTAGTTTCTCTCTTCAGACCTCATGTTCTCTATAAATAAGACACACTGATATGTGTCTCATTCTTTCCCATACCAACTATATCTAATAATATAAACAAATGAACACAAGGACTCAAAATGGTGTGACTAAAGCACAGACTCAGTATATCTAAAATCAGCTCTGGAATAGTAAGTATCTGATTTTATTTCCACATATTGGTTTAGCCAATTATTGTATGCCGCAGCTTTATGCTGATGTTTTGAGCCAATCAGACACATGTATCTCCAAATATTTAGAAATAAACATCTCTCTCAACAACAGAAATATATTCTGCTTTGTAACCCAAATGCACTAACAATTTAACTAAATGCAAGTATTTTATTTCAAGCATAAATAGAAACGATGTAAAATATCCAGCCCTGTTAAGTAGTGTTGATTATCAACTGAGCAGGCAACAAGAATTTAGTCTATTTTTAAGTGGAGGCAATTTTCAGAACCTGCCAATGTATTGGGCAAAATTGAAACAAATTGCTGCAGATATTGTTGTAAGTGTCACACTGGTACATGTAGTCCAAAGACAGCAAACAAAATTCATTGTTGAATACAAAGGACTACTGAGATAACCAAGACTCTCTTGATCATCAGCAATTTTAACACAGACTCTGCCATAAACAACTGACCAAGATACAATTGTATTTTAAGCTGAGGAAAATAGCCTAATTTTAGCCTAGGAAAATGTCCACTAATTAACAGGACTGAATATCTAGCAAAAAAACTGTCTGTGACAGTAATTCCCTAAGTAATCGACTCCTTAACCACAGCAGAATTATGGGTAACTTTTCAGGATTTAGTCAGAAATATGGCTTGTTGCTATGCATTGGAATGCTCTCAGTGAGAGCTTTCCGATGAATGGCAACAAGCCATATTTCCGACTAAATCCTGAAAAGTTACCCATAATTCTGCTGTGGTTAAGGATTCGATTATTTAGAGTATTACTGTATATCAGGGAAACGTGTAATATAAAGTTGGCTTGAAATCCAACTGTCTGCATGGAATTAAATTGCATAATTAGTTCAGGCAATGTAGAGTCTGTGGTTTAGTCTGATTGCAAAATGGTGAGTTGATGCAGTGTAAATCAAGTGACTTCAACATATGGTATGAATACAATGATATATGGAGAAGGGCACTAAATACAGATACATGTATATCAAGATATCATTAATTATCCATAGGGTGATCTGATCATACACAAGTAATATGCAACAGAAGAGAAATGTTTTTATCTGCAATGTCATACACAATACTTTATAGCAATTAATTTATCAGTTGATGGATTCCATGAAATACTAATTGACATAATCTATTAATGGCACAAGACATTAACAAACTGTTTTGTATTTTAATTCCTCTGCAATTCCCTATAGTTTTCGAATGTTGACTGTCATATATGATCATATCAAACATGAATTGAGTGTTAATGTCATCTTCAATAATACTCAGATTTCAAATACAATGCAATAAATTCAAGATTTGAAAATGGTATGAGAAATGTTTCCATTACTATTATATGTCATGTGAGCTTTGACACACATTTGTAAAACAATCAAAATCCCAAGAAACGGATATGCAACCTGATTTTAATCATTCCAATTGGAAAAAGTTCACCAAAAACATGTAATTAATCACATATACATTTTGCATACAGCAGTTGGTAATTTTTCTCAGTGTGTTGAATGTAAGAATCGGCAATATCAAAAACAACCAAACTTATTTTTGTGATGACAAGTTGAAATTTCGATAAGAGATTCTCAAACAGCAAAGACATAAGCTAAATTGAAGTGTTCTCACAATACTGTAATCTTCACCTGCATACTGTATTTAGTATCAACAGGTTTCGTCTTCATATAAAAAAAAAAAACAAATTTGAAAAAATATAGCACAATTAGTGTCAATGAATCAGGCCCATTTCGTTCACAAACATATCAGAAAAGCCTGATAGAACAGTGATGAGATGGCGAAACGTATGGGATGGATGTCGTTATGTTTTATTCAGAAATGAGCATGTGAATATTTTATTTATTTCTGTCCCGCCTCATTGGTCATCAAAACAACCATAAGATTTTACAGACATTTTTTAGTTTAATATCGATGTGTGATCTGCGAACGTGAATTTCAAATGTTGGCATTAGCAGTCAAAAGTTTGAAGAAAATAACTTGAAATGGAAACAGACAACAATTATTTCCAGAAATATTTCTATCTCAGGTGTGAATTTCTGTATAAAACATTGTCAAATCGTCCTCATGAGCAATAGTGACAAAGTGTGCTGAATGCCAATTGTGATGTAACATGTGTTGAATAAACAGATCACCAAACACATACATCTTGCTGTTCATACTATTCCAAATTATATTCTAAACTGAGCAGATTATTCTCAGTAAAACAACTTTTTCTTGTTATTGATTAATAAAATTTAAGAGAGGAACTAACATGACAATGCAGGAATTGTTTGACGAACAATTTGTTTCAGTCACCACATTTTCTCTTTGTAACATAAGGTCAGCAACTGTTAGAAATCTGCCCCTGATTTGGTAGAGGATGCTTGTGAAATTACAGTTGGATTGGAATGCACTGTGGAACTTGGTACTGTCACTGTTAATTAAGCTGTTTGGTGCGATTCAAGAGAGGCCCCTCTGAACCAGCACACACACCTAGGCTGAACCCCTCAAGTTCTGGTTATGTTAACCTAGAAGATGGCATTTATCCTCTATATCATGCACATTGTGTCTATTGTAAAACCATTCACACTTGCAGACCTATCTTATCATTAGTTAAAATTTTGTGAAGCTGTGCTAATACTGAATGAAGATTCAGAAATTTTAGAGCAGTATATTACTGAAAATATCCAAACCAGAGTAAATGAAATTTGTACAAAAACTTAAAGACATATTACGGTCTTGTTCAGGTGCATGAAACTGATAAGTTAGTGCTCAGGTGCTATGCCAACTGGAGGAATGTAACATTAACGTAAGCAAATTGACAGTATCACTCCAAAGAAAACATCGTCTGAACTATGAACAATTGTAAATATTTACTACACGATTTGGGACGCATCTATCGGCAATAACTAACGAAACCAATTTTGCCATCGACAGTTGCTGCATTTAATTAATATATAAGAATAACAGTGTGTGCTGTCAATTTGGATATAATATTTGTAAAAATAACTACTTTAAACAATATTTTTCTCCGTTTCTATTTGATCACCCTACCGGAGTGTTTCACATAACTTTAAGTGTTGGTAATCTTGTAACTTAACAAACCCACGTGGTATAACTGTGCATAACTTACAATCTTGAGTGGTTCAGCCTTATGTAGTCATCAGCACTTTAACAAACAAATCATCGATGTGTCATCACTCAGAATCAACCATTCAATCAAATTTATTCAAATACTAAGTATCACAGTCATTATAGTTCTTGTCTTGCCTTGGCAGCTTCTGGAGCATATTTTGGCATCAGTTCTTTTATAACTTTCACAAAGTCAGATTTCTCGGCACATCCTCTACATGCGGACTCCTCACCCCACTCAGCCAGAATCTTCTTCAGGTCCTTAACTTTGAGTTTCTTGAAATCTGCTTTACTCAGATCAATTTGCTTGTCTGAAAAATATAAACAAATAAAGTATGCATTCATGTTGAATCAGATCATACTTGAAGAAATTTCATCTAGATATCCTTCTACATTGATTGGACTTTCACATCATCTTTGGGGCCATCAAGTCTCATATTCTAGTTGGAGTCGAATCCCAAATCCAACTGAAATCCTGGTTTCAAATCAAACCGAAAAAAATCCAATGATGAAACAGATTATGGAAATTTTAGCTTTCTGCTCAGACTGTGATATGTAAGTTAATGAAAAATTACAAGTAGTTCCGTTGAAACATTGGCAGCTGGTATGCATGGACAACTTTGTCAAATAGAAGCATGCAAAACTCAGTGTCAAGTACCATACCATATTAGGGGAAATGAACTTGACTTAATATAGTCAGGACAATTATCCAACAGTGAGAAAATAGTAAAGTAAAATTACTACAAAGATGCACATAATGGCACATACAGCACCCCCAAGGCAAAGCAGCCTCGTTCCGCTCATCGAGGCGATCGGCGACATCTAAACACTGTTATTTTTAGTGGAAAATATTTAAGATTAGTATCCAATGACCATTGCTACTTTCATCGCCGCAAATGCTACTAGCCTACTAACACAAATTGACTCTGGATACCGCGACGAAAAGTAAAATAGACTGTGATTTTTATATTTTATTTTATTTTTGAATGTTTTTTTTTAGATTAAACTCCTTGCTCAAAGGTTTTTTTTTTTTAATAAATATTTTGAAAAACTAACGCACTTATAACATCCGTAGGGGCACCGATTCACCACACCAAATTCGGTTAAAATTGTCCAGTGGTCTGGGAGAAGTCAGATAAACAGACAGATAATGAAACAATCTGTGTGTTGTTCATATAGGGTTGTGGCATTTTGCGGCGAAGATTTCCAGAGGATCATCGCCAAACTTTGAATGCCTGCTAATCCCAGTCGCTTCAAATCACGGCGGAAACATGAATGTAGGCAAATCGCTGCGATTTGTCGCTTAAAAAAAAAGGGCCGCAGCTGTGAGCGGAATGAGGCTGCTTCGTCTTGGGGGTACTGTAAACATGTGATAATAAACAAGATTATCAGTTCAGTCTAAAACCAGACCCAAATTCCCTGATTGGAAATATGCTCAAAGTGGTGCATATAGGGGTGGGACTTGTTACCTAAAGAGATAATAGAGATAATATTATCTTGGATCAGAGAATAAAGCATATGGAGCAAATTCATTTATATCGGTAGATACAAATTCATGTGCATGTAAACAGAAAAGACAAACATAGGTGGGGCAGATAGGTTGTGTTAGACAGTTCCATGTTTGATACTACAGCAACCAATCTGTTTCTCATCAAATTTTGTTTATTATATCTACTCAAGAATATCTTAAATGAGGTCGAAAATACATCTGGTCTGAATTTTATTTCAGGAGGTACCTGTGTGCCTCCTGAATTATTTCCCAGGTGACTACTTTGTGACATATACACACACAAACAACTCTCAAACAAAATTAGATTTTGACAAATTTTGTCTATGCATGGCTTCTACTCATTAGTATTTTCATATTATATGTTAGCGGAAATCAGTCCTGTCCAAATATTATTTCAGGAGTTATTCCTTCCAAGCCTGCAAATAGCGTGTCTGTCATTTGCAGAATGAGGTCCACAGAGGGTGAATTTAGTGATGCTATCCCGCATAGTGGGCTAGCATCACCAAATTCACCCTCTGGATACCTCATTCTGCTTAGGCCCCATCTTCTGGGAAGTATCTATAGTATCAAAATAACATTGTTTTTTGTTACATTTCCCTTCTATGAAGTTTCTACATGTATATCCCCTAATTTGCAGAAGATAAAATTCACAATTGAGGTGCCCAATGGGTGAACATCACCAATTTCAACTGCGGAACTTCAATCTGATCCTAGGTCTGCCATATGTAGCAGTTGAGGGCCTTAGAAGAATGAGATCCCCAGAGGGTGAATTTGGTGATGCTAGCCCGCTGTGCGGATTAGCATCACTAAATTCACCCCCTGGGGACCTCATTCTGCAAATGACAGGCACGCTATTTGCAGGCTTGATTCCTTCTAGATTCTGTTTGGATGTCTTTCTGCGACGATAACTAAAAGAAACTAATTTTGACCAAATTTATTTCTCTACTTATATACTCATAATCAGTCATAGATATTTTTTTATTTTGAAAAACAGTCCTGCCAAAACTTTATATTAGGAGTTACCGGTATAATGCCTCTTGTAATAGACAATGGTATTCCTTATAAAAAGTGACTGGTTAAAGTGTGGTCTAAAGTCCATTTAAAGTATGGAAGACTAATTGTATGTGTTTATTCCATCACAAAATCAACAAACCTTGACTAACGTACAATTGGAACATAGAATTTACACACAACAAAAAAGAGTTGATTTCTGTTTATAAATTTTCCGGATTTTCTCTTAGAGATTCAGAACCTGAATCGATGGATACTGAGCAACAAGGCTTAAAATAAGTGGTTTGACACGGACATTTGTCATACACCAAATTCAAATTTGTATAGGTTGTCAGGCTCTGCTTTAAAACTGTCTGAATCAATGGAAATTACTAGTGAAATTACCGATATTCTAAATATAAACAAAGAGGAAATCAAAGACCTGGATACCAAGTCAACTTCCTCAGTAGAAGTAAGTGATACAAATAGGGCAAAAGAGGAAAATAGAGACTTAATAACCGAGTCCACTTCCTCTCTACCGGTAAGTACAGCAGAAATAGCTGACATTAATAAAGAGGAAAGTGAAGACCCAGAACCTGAGTCAACTTCCTCATGTCAGCCAAATGAAGAACAGCTTGAAAGGGAATACGCAATAGAATACTCTGTAACCCAAGGCTGTTTATTGGAAGACCCAGTGAAACTAATAGTTAAGCTATTGGGAACTAGCTGGAAGAGTAGAAAAATGCAAAGCATTTTGCTCTCCCAATATCAATTGGCCCAATCCAAGCTAAAAAGCAAATGGCTGTATGACTGCCGGGTTTGCGCACATGACCACATGAGTCTGTCGCGCAAATGGATAGAAGAAAACATGGGACCCCTCCCCAAAGAACAGCGACCAAAAGCTAAAGGCTTTAGGAAAAGAGGTAAAGACTCCTCTAGCCACCAGGCATCTGTTTCTAGTGACCCAACAAGCCCAAACGTAGTACATGAGTTAAAAAGATATACTCATGAACTAGAAGAAGGGGAGATCATAGACGATGAATTCCATTATGTCAAATCTCCTCAAATAAAAAGGGTAGTACCTCCTGTGTTCAGTAAGGAGTCGCGAACAACCACAACAACTCAGGACGCGATACCAAAAACATTGAAAAGGCCGGCACAAGGCAATATATATTCTAAGCCGACGCCGCCCAAACTGATAGGTGCGCCATGCCCCTACAATGATTGTTAAAGATGGTTACGTAAAGGTGGGGTAAAAGCCCATGTGATGACAAACCACCTACCAACCTACTGGTGGGTTTTGGATGAGGTACCACACCCCAAGTGGTTACAAAAGACGCTGGAGGATCTGTCAGAAATGGCAATGGTCATCAGTCGTCCAGACCCTAACTTGCCCTTACTGAAAAAATTAAATACATTGTTGGCTGCAGTCAATGGAGCAAATAATCAGACTGCACTCCCCAGATCAACATCCTTCAACCCTATCTATATAAACACTATGACTAGGATCTGTAAATTGCAAGGCTGGAAGATCCCAAGTTCCTTTAAAATAAACCCTATGAACCACCCAGCCTGTCTAATTTTCTGGAGGTGCCATGCCACAATTATAAATCTTATCACAAACCCAAACAATGGCATGTGCAATAGGGATACCTCCGAGCAATGTCTCAAAAAAATTTGTAAAGCTCCATGTAATGGATTAGGCCGTCACCTCATATTGAGTAAGGTCAAAGAGATTAAGACTAACGCTAAAGTCAGGGATACAGTTAGGCAACTGATAACATCAGAAACGCCAGACACCATCCCTGAAAGAGCTATTGACCTTCAAACCGCAGTGGCCTTATTATTATTCCCAAGGAACGTTAAAGAGCCGACAACATCCACAATGGGTAAAGCAGCTCAACCTTCCTCAGGCCATAATTAATAATATGCTTGTTTCCCCTCGCCCGACCGCCCCATTTTAAACCCGCCGACTGAGATTATTATTTGCGTCTCGTTTGTAAAAAATTATTTATATTCATGTTCCGGAAATCGGCATTGCTCCGGTCCATTTCCGGTGTTTTTTAATTCTGCGTTTTTGCTTTTCCGCTTTACCGACGTTAAACTTCCGGGTGATGTTTGTTGACATTTCGCGATGGATTAGTCTGCTAAAAAGCAGAAAATATCTGCAAGACTCTGTGTTAACATCGTTTTGAAAAATGGCGACAAAAATACGACATTAATTAAGAATAGGATCGGCGAATATGGCACGTGGTCCGATGTGTTGGAAAGTTTGCTAACCGGCAATGACGAGGTCACGGAGGTGAAGTTGAAAAACAGCGTGGTAGCTGTCAGCGATTCGCAAACCGGAACGGACTCTGTCAATGTATTTTCGTGCGATTCGGGCGAAGCTATTCGGGTGATAATGGACTTCGACCCAAAATTGAAATTTGTGAAATTTCTTGTCACTGAAAGTGAACCAGGACTGCAGAGTGCTATAATTTCAACTAAATAAATTAGTCGTGCTCGACTGTCGGTCTCCATTTGGATACATTTTAAGTGGTATGACTACCCAACAGACTTCCAGGAAAGGTTCTTTAGAGTAATTGAAGACTCCAAATGTCGCAATGCTCACCAGTGAACTAAATGTAGATAGTCCTTGAATTTGATGCATCACAGGTGCCTATAGAACCAATAATTAAGAAATGAATTTTCCATCCATGACTTGTCTCATATCAAATATTTCACACTGTTGACCTTCGTGTGTGAAACCTTAAATTGTTAATTTAATTCATTTAAACTTAATAAAACATGAAGTACCAGTTCTGACATGATCTTTTAACAATCAAACCATATTCCAAAGGCCTAAATACTTTCCGATATAACTACTGTAGTTTTGGCAAAAACAATAAATAATATTTTACCTACCTACCTACCCAAGTAAAAAATTTAGGGTAGGGAGAGGGGAAACAAAATCTTATAAGTGTGGCCTCAATAAAACCACCACAAAAGGCGGCAGCTTGGTCAAAATGTCCATTACCACCACCACCACCACCACCAAAACCACAAAGGGTGGCAGCTCGGACATCAGGTCCATTGCCACCACCCCCAGGATTTATAGGCGGACGGACCGTCATCATCCGACAGGGACAATGCAGTTCAACAGCTAATGTCGATGATACCGCAACCAAAGATGACTAAAGTGCCATTACCTTTACCAATCAATCAGGGTTCCATCCACCCGCCAAGTTTCATAAGGCCAATTTTGCCAGCTGTAAGAGGTCAGAAACCGACAACAATCACGTCACCTCTGATCCCCCCTTTGATTCCGGTAGGGGTAGATACTCACTTCCACCTCAACCGGTTAATGTAACACTCAGGTCGAGGCAATTTTAAGTGCAGCAAAGTTCATTTCCCCGAACAACGTTGTGCAGGTGATTGGCGGAGTCAATGTAATGTGCGACCCCTTACAATATCCAAATGTGGTCACCAATGGGCCCATGTGGAAAACTGCCATAGGATTCCACCCTAAAGAGTTCAAACTGCTAGCAAATCCGGCACTCAGAACTAAGTGGAATCAAATGATTCACCACCCGGCAACAACTGCTGTTGGTGAAATTGGATTAGATCGATCAATGGATCTGACTTCCGAGGATCGATATGAACAAGACATGGCCTTTCAAACTCTCCTCAGAGATGCTAAAAAGATCGAGAAACCGATCATCTTGCATATAAGAGGAGAAAAAACTGATAAGATGAATAGGGATGTAACCTTCACCACGCTACACCTGTGTGAAAAGGAGTGTTATTCCGACCAACACTTCCATCTCCATTCTTTCATGGGAAGCTGAGATATGGTCGAGGCATGGTCCCGTAAATTCAACAATGCATACTTCGGCATATCTGGGTCATGTTTTAAATTTAACCCTTTACAGAAAGGCATAAAATCAATTCCTATGAACCGCCTTCTATTGGAAACGGATGCACCCTATTTTGGCAAAGAAATGGGACAGCCTTATACATCTCCATCTTTAATAGGAGATATTGCTGAATTCATCGCCACCATTAAAGGGTGTTCCCTCCGAGAGGTACTTGCGCACACTACTACGAATGCCAAGTACTTCTATAGCATGACTTGAAAAACCAAGTCAACAGCCTGCGGTATACGTTGATTCCAATAGTTTGTATACTGGCAGGGTCTGGTACATGTAAGGTTTGAAATATCAAGCCAAATTGTACATAATTATCAAAGGTTTGAAACACCAAACCAAGCTGTATATGAAGTGGTATTTAGGAGTGAAAGGCTTGAAAAACCGAAGCCAGCATCTCTTAAATTGGAAGTAAATTATGTTTCAAATATAGTAGTCACAGAGCGGTAGCCTGATTGCAGCACTGTAGAACCAAAATCCTGGTTCAAGCTATGATTGGAAAACTTGATAACCCTATTTTTGCGAGGTCAGGGTTTTGACTCATTTTGGTTTAACAGTTTGGTTTGGCAGGATATCTTCATTCTTTTCAAAATAAAACTGGGTGGTGTGTAGTGAATTTGGTAAACAATAAATATTCCACGTGGTCCGATATAAACAATGTGCCTGTGTCAAAATACGTCATCGATAAACATTGGGTGCGGTATTCCTTCGTGGTACGCAATGCCAGAGGTCAAAATGCGGCGACTGATAAACTATGCTTTCGGAGCGTCAGCCCACCATGGCGAGAACCTTAAACTGTGCCACCCGCCAAACAATGTATTTTCAGCTTCATTGACAGCTGATAATACACAGCCATGAAACGCTTCAGTGCCATCCTTACAGAGCAGCTTCATGCAACAAATCCCTATTTTTAATTCTAATGTCACGGACAAACAAGGAGTTACTAGTAATTGCGAACATTCTCAATCATCTGAAGTGATTTCCCAGGAGCAGCAAACCTCAAGCCTGCTAGCCGCCAATCAGCAGCTTGTCGATAAACTTTCTCAAGTTAGACATTCAAGCAGTTCTCTGCCGGGAACTTTATGCAGCCACCAAATTCGACCACAGAACACATGCAGCCTAATCCCGAGTACTAGTTAACAGACGGTGTGAATCATGCGTACCACCTGGAAATGGCCTCAAACCTGCATACTAAAATGCGGGGAGGGGGGGTGACACCCTCTTCCAGTGGATACTAACTTATCGGTTTTATTTACTGGAGTAAAAATAAAAAAATTCATGTCTCTCATTTCAGATGAAGCATTCTCACAAATGAATAAAGCTCCTCTCCTCCCATGGGTTATTGCTGAGAAAGAGGGAACACGCAACTGTATGGCTGGCCTTGGTGAATCTTGCAGCCACAATAGAGCAGTGCTTTTTGCTTTAGAAGCATCAGCGAATTTAAAGTGCTCGAAAACAGTCACACAGGAGAAAGCTTAATTCTGCCCAATGGCTCGAGGAAAGTGGAATAATTAACTTTTTTACTTCTGTGGATCATCCTTCCCAGTCCTTCGGTCTGTCTCAATAACACCATACAAATATGGATATGGTGTTATACCGGTTCATTGACCACATTGTGATGGTTACAGTTAGGCCACCCTTTTTTTATTAAATGGTTTACGGAATCGCCGACCCTGTTTATGCAGCCCCGACAGGGGGAAAAATTCAGTTAATTTTTTTTTTATTATTCTCCCCGGCGACTGTAATTTCGTTCAACGACCGGAAGCATTGCCAACTCGAATTATCTACTCTATATATCTGATACAGACTATAGATTTTATGGATTTCCCGGTCGACGTATTTAAACTATCCGTGTGGTGGTGCTTCAATCGGGAACAAAGCACGTGTTTACAAATATGCACGGTGTAAAATGGCGTCTGCTACTATGTGGTTCGCAATTCTGCTTAAATGCGGAGACGGATCGTTAATCAAAAAAACTGTGCAGGCAAGTTCGGAGACAATCGGGGAGACTATTAAACGTAACTTTATAGAACGAACGGTGAAGGAATATAGTATACTGGGATTTACTCATGATCCTGACAAGTCAAATGTCAAAGATTCTTCTGGAATGTTATTGGCCGTGGACTTTCCGACGCAACAACTTCAAACTTTCGAGCTCAAGTACGTTGTGTTGCGTGAAAAAGAACCAGTACAAACAGTCACGGAAGCGATAAACGATCCAAGCCCGGTTACCAGAACGATCACCGATGTCTTGATGTCGATCAATAAAAATGTTTACACTACTTGTCATTATTATTGTTATATCACTGCATTTTGTCAGAAAAGCTCATTTTCGGTCAGAAACTCCAGCAACTGTGGTCGGGTAGATCTGCACATATTAATGACTGACCGACTCCAGAAAATATGCCTTTTAAATATCCAATTATTCAAAGTCATTTGTTTGGATGTAGATAAAAAGTCCAACAAACAGCCTTAGTATTTGGCTGTTTGTTGGACTTATTATATGAACATCTGCACCACAAATAACTTAATTAAATGGGCACCAAGTGTCTACTCGTCATCAGGTATCAAGTTTATAAATTATAATATCAGTATATATAAAAGTATGATATCGAAACCCATTCATGTATAATATTGAATGGATTTTCCATATCTTTACCTATTTAATAAAAGTACATACTGGAACCATCTATAATTATGAACCTTTAATAATACTATTAATATATGGATATGCTGATATTAATGCAGTAATATTTAGCAGATCTATACATTCAAGAAAACTGTTCTACCAGTGTCACCTTATTAACGAACGTCCAAAAAAAAAAATTGACTCAATTTTATTTGTATTTTTTTCCCTCCCGACCCTACCCAAACAAGGTCCAAAAAATCCGTAAACCATTTAATTAAAAAAGTCTGGCCCTATTCTCGTCTCGTTGCAAATTGCAATGCACTAATTTCAACGGGTAGGAAACTCTCGTGTAATGAAAAGGCATCTGTATTAAGCAAACTGCAAATCACACAAGATCGGAGATATGGCATCTCAAACTAACCGGCACAAGCAATTACGCCAGTAACTTGATACCCCCATTTTGGAAGAATATATTTTCTCCCTTTATAGTTTGTGACATCACGGCCTCACTTGGTTGTTTAATGCTAAACTGTATTGCATACGTTAGTATGTTTTTATATATGAAAATAAATAAAACAGCAGATTGAATGTTTGTTGTGCACAATAAATGATTATCTGTTGTGAATAAACTATAGTTTAAAGTGATGTGAAACACTCCGGTTGGGTGATCAAATAGAAATGGAGAATAATCTTACTGAAAGTAGTTACTTTTATTAATACTAACCCAAATTTACAACATACACCATCAGTCTTATATATTTATTAAATGCAATGAGTATAGATGGCGAAATCATTTGCATTAGTTTATCGCCGATGGTTGCGTCCCGAATCGAGATGTAAATATTTACATTTGAGCGTAGTTCAGGCGGTGTTTTCTATAGGGTTGTATGGTCAATTTCTTTGAGATTTTGGGTGATGTTAGTAGAATGCTACATTCCCCCAGTTGACATAGCGTCTGAGTACTAATTTATCAGTTTCACACACCCAAACAAGTCCATAATATGTCTTTAATTCACGAAAGGTTGTTTGCTCGTCATATTTGCACATACATGTAGGCCTATAGAAGTCATGTGAATTTGGACGAGATTGTCACATTAAAATGTTATGCGACCATTAACTGGCCGTAAATTAATTGTTCAAAATTATACAGTAAATCCTTTTGGTTTATAATACATGTACATGTATGTAGTCTTTAATTGCTTGGATTTTGCGCAGAATAACAAACAAACACGCCAAAATGCTTTTAGTGTGATAGCCTTTATAAAAAAATGCACTAAGGATTATAAATATAAACGTGCCGTAATTAGTGGGAATATTGAATTACGCAATGCGATATCATGTTTGAGCATAACTGAGAAATGAGGTGTTATATCGCACCATTGTTGATATACTAAATATATTCATTTTCTTTGGCCATTTCCAGTTGTATTTCATATACATAGTTCTGTTGCTCAAATGATGCTATAAATGATACAGACTAGTAATAATACAGGTAAAGGCAGCAGAGTTGTACAATTCAAGCAGAATTACATTTCTGAAATATATTTAGCCTGTTTTTTTTATCCCCGATAAAACACTATCTCTCAGTCAAAATGTCTAACCTAAATATGGCCAATTTGATTCATACCATTCCCCTGATAACAAGCCCCGAGGAAAGTTTATAACTAGAGCTGGGACGGTTATGCGGTTAACCACCAACTATGGCCGTGACCGGACACGGATTTGCCGTGGTCGGTTAACCGTAACATCACTATTATAGTGTATGATCACTGTGATGGTCAGCTATAACTGGCTATAAGAGGGTTAATCTGTCTCCGTCAATTAAAATGAAGCCGAGATTGACGGAACAACATCAAACGCGGTGTGTTGGCTCTTTGAAGGCTACATTTAACAGCCTGCCGACGTCAAAACGAAACATCAAAGGGTCAGCACACGTGTGATCTTACAACATTGTCACATCGCATGACTCGTATTCAGTATTATTATCAGGAAGATAATTGTTTTTGTTATCAACGACTAGTTATTTCTTGAGACTCCCGGCCCTTCAATCCATCCCCCCGCCGGACAACATCACATACCAACGTATATGTAAGTATTTCATTAAGAATAAATAATAATTGTTCGCCCACCCAGCTACCGGAAATTGCGGAATAATCAATAAAATATTCCGGAATGTATATTAAACCTTTCTAGTCGTCACTTCCGTGTCGGTGTGTTCAGCTTCCCGCCCGATCACATATCCCGATGGCGATGGGTTAATTTTACAAGGACAATAAATGAACACAACACAGCCTCACAGGGGAATGACATTGTATATTTATTTTATTCAGTAATAAATTGAAGATGTGTACTTAATTAGATATGTGATTATGTGTGTCATGGGTGACAACTTCTTTGTATAATGGGCAGGAGCCGTTCTCAAACTTACCATGTCAGTGAGCATCACAATCATCGCTGTTCTGCATACTGGGCTTACCCACCCATAATAGTACCTATAATATGTGGTTAACCGGTTAATCACGGTTTTTTGCCGTTCATAACCAGTCACGAAAAACCCATAACCGTCCCAGCTCTATTTATAACCTGATTTAGTGATTGTGCAATTATTACTTATAAAGGGCAAATGGTCGCTGCTAAAATTGACTAACTTGACCCATCTTTTATGAGAAAATGACTATGCAACATAGCACCAGTTTCTGAAATACATGTATGTGAACGTGGGTCATTTTCAAGATGTACCTGGCTCAAAAATATAAACCCCAAAAAAAATTATACCTGGTATATTTTGTCTCCATGTACATGACCTAGGCGTATATGCATAGGTCTATATGTTGATCATGTTTAATAATATTTGGAACGATGAGTCGTCACAAAATAGTAAATCCCCTTCATCCCTTAAAGGTCCTCAATCCGATCAGGCGCTCCTAAATTACTATTTCTTTGGCTTCGGTGGTAAAAAATATTGATTCGAGTCGAGGAACCCACCCATCAAAGCTCAGAGTGATTAGATATCGATGTTTGGAGTTGGCTGTTTCTATTGTTTGTGGACCAGAACTTGTCCAGAACCACATGCTCAAACGAACAAATTAAGTGGTATTAATTTTTTACCCCCGAAGTCAAAGAAATAGTAATTTAGGAGAGGCTGATCGGATTGAGTACCTTTAAATCAATTGGGAGCCAGCGTGACTTAAGTCATAGCTGATAGAAATAAAATGGACCCTGAATATTTATCAGACGGTATATGGTAATTTTTTAACTCACCATATTTCAGCTCGCATATCTGAGAATCGGCTTTCTTCAATTTCTCGCAGATCCTATCGGGCGATAGGCTGTATGACATTGGTTTGGTCACCTCATTTACTATCTTTGTAGCAGATGTCTCCAATGCACCGATATAGTAGCACTGTAAGAGAAAACAAACATTTTATATAGAGTATACCTGGTGTATCTCGTTGTGATATTGATCTACATGTCTATAAGTGAGAAAGAAATTGGGTAGAATTCTATTGTTCATCTCTCTCTTAACGTAATATTAGGGTTGTAATTAGTAGAAAGCATGTCAAGACTGATCATGTAATCATCGCTTAGTCATGAACTCTACTGTTTAAAGTGATGTGGAATGCTCTGGACGTGTTCATATCGAAATAACAAATAATCATGCCAAAGTAAGTAATTTTAAGAAAGTTTATATCCAAATTTATCATATGACTCAATCATTATTTACGTTGGAAACTATGTCATAAATCAATTTCATATCAATTACTAATTCATATCACCTTCCGATAATTTGATTGGTTTGTTGACAAAAAGTGTGTTCTGATTGGCTGAATGGCAGCTGGGGGCCGAGCCGCATCTCTGACTAAATGCAGGTCAAATTCGTGAGCGTCAATAACTGCGATGCCGAAATTCTCGCAATTATAATCTTGAAATATATAGTTTTGGACATTGTTATACGATAAATAGAATATGTAATACGTATATATCTAATAAACATACGAAATGTCACAAACTGAGAACAGAATAGCGCACTATATCTTCGCGTGCATATTATTTCTGCTAGTTCACCAGGTGTAATTGGGCTTCCGGTGCAATGAAGTGACATCACATTAACCTTTTGCTGTCGATGTCATATAGCTATTTAGTGATTTGTGTGCGTTTTAGACATCATAATCAATTTATAGGTGTCATATGATAAATAGAATATGTAATTCGTGTTTCTCTCATATGATATTTATGAAATTCGTCACAAATTTTCAGTTTTCTCTCGCCGGAGGCTTGTGAAAACTGAAAATTCTTAGACTCGTTTCATAAATATCATATGAGAGAAACACTCATTTCATATCCTCTATATATGCAGAAAACAGCATCGTTGTTATAAACAAATTACATTCAGTAACAAGAGGACGATTGTGAGAGGCCGATGCAGGAGGGAAAAAAATAAAAACAAAAAAAATTGTCCCCCTAATTTATATCAAGTAAATCGTAGAATTTTACAAACAAAAATTGTTTTTGAATGAAATTCTGAACCAAACAAGACATTTCTTGTCATGAAATACATGAAACTATGGATCTGTAAATGATTATAAGCAGAACCGGATGCGACAGCACATGAAAATCAGTATGCGTGTAAAAAAAATTGGGAGAAAAAAAGTATTATTTTTTTTCATGAAATGGAAAAAAAGTTGTAGGAGGTGTTCGTAAACCAGACTTAAAAATTGGTGTCGCCTTATTTAAAAAATAATAAAAATAATTATATATATTTGAACTCTTATCTGTTTTTTGAGCTCAGAAACTCATATACAAAATTTGGTTCCGAATGATAGGAAATGTTTGAGTTATCGCACCATGTGTAAAGTGTCTATGGATGGATAGAGAGACGACAGATGGACGGATGAACGATGATTGGTCAATCCAGACGTTGACACTATGTGTACCATAATATGATATTTAATAAGTACACATAATAATTGTTGCTGGAATCATTGCTTTATGTTTATCACCCAATAATTCGTCCCGAATAAAGAAGTAGTCAGTGTTCTTAGAATTTTCCAAGCCTGCAAATAGTGTGTCTGTCATTTGCAGAATGAAGTCCCCAGGGAGTGAATTTAGTGACAATAACCACATGGTGGGCTAGCATCACCAAATCAAATTCACCCTCTGGGAACCTCATTCTGCTTAGTCCTCAACTGCTGGGAGACCTAGGATCAGATTGAATTACCCCAGTTGAAGTTGGTGTTCACCCATTAGTCACCTCAATTATGAAATTTATCTTCAGCAAATTAGAGGATATAGAAACTTCCCAGAAGGGAAAAAGTTAAACTAAAAACAATGTTAATATTGAGACTAAATAACTGTAGCGGTACTTCCAAGAAGATGAGTTCCAAGCAGAATGAGGTCCCAGAGGGTGAATTTGGTGATGCTAGCCCACTGTGCAGGATAGCATTACTAAATTCACCCTCTGGGACCTCATTCTGCTTATGATAAGACACACTATTTGCAGGCTTGCTATTTTCAGTACTTACAAATCTCTCTTCTTTTCCTCTTGCTGTTTTACAGAACTTCATAAGATCTTTCTCAATCAAGTCTGATTTACCATCAGATGACTTGTCAATTGCATCAGCAAATTTTGTAAGGAACTTGATGCACACTGGAAATAAAAAAATTAACCCATTAAAGTAAAAGGAAATTCAAGACATGATTGATTCAAGCCAGCAAAATTTTAATCCCATGTTAAATGAACTGTACAACATGTCAGTGAATGGAAGCTTATCAATATAACAATGTAGCTCAATTTGGAGAGGGGATAATTTCATGTGTTAATGCAGCGATTTTATATAGCCACGTTTTTCAAAAAAATTTGGAAAAAAATTATGACTCTCATCTAGTGGTCATCCTGAAGAACCATTTAGTGATAGTGATGATCCGAATCATCGGGCGAGGAATGTCATCTGTAGGGTGTGCCAAAGGATTTAGTCATACAGAGAATAAAACCCAAGATGGTCGCAGTACATACATGTACTTCGATTTTGAAAAACGCTGGTGCGCAGTTTATTGTGTGCCTGATTTTGGATCCAGGTGCACAATTTTACTACCAAAATTTTTATACTTTTAGTTTTGATTCAGTACGGTAAATTGGTAATTGCCACCCCCCCCCCCCATACTAATTCATTCAGTGTGTGCTTCAAATTATTGACAAGCATATGGTTTCACATGGCACAGCATGGCTGTTAACAGGTTTCTTCAAGTCTATTTCGTGTCCACACGATTGAACAAATAACTTCATATTACATGGCACATGCTTGTCTATAATCACATCGATCAGACTGTTTGGACGATGCCAATAGCTTCTTAGTAGACTGTACAACTGTTTTCTACAGTCAATACAATGGTTGTATTGCATACATTCATTAAAGCTTGCATATTGTGCTTAGATACTATAACAGATTTGTTTGTTTTGCTAATCAGTAAAAGCATTACTACTGCGTACGATTAATATCCAATTATCGGAACGCCACCAAGCACCCACATGACAATAAAATCATCTTGTGGTTTTATTGCTTATTTTGCTATAGTCATGAAACGGCGAGAAACATTGATGTCACTAGTGTACAGCGGGAATTACTGTTCAAGCTAACGATAAATGTAGGTGATTTCCATATCATTTCAAAATTGACATAAATTTACCCAACATGAGGCCACAGAGGCCACACCCACAGCGGTAGTACCGCCCACTTGTTATAAATTTTATCCATATAAATATTGTCTGTTACCCGAGATCGATTTACGAAGTGAACACATCAACACTTGCACTTATGATAACTAGCTGAAACAGATTCATGTATATGATTCGTGCAAATTTTGATCTTTTAAATAGTTTGATTTTTTTTTAAGTTTATTTAAATTAAATTATTTTTTTTTTTTATATTTGACCTCTGATCTGCTGTTGAACAAAAATAAACTGTTGTTTTTTTAATTTAAAAAAACAAATTGAAATCAATTTTTTTTTCATTTCTAATTTTGAACTTTCTTTTTTAGATTTTTAGATTGAAACTTAAAAAAAAAAATTATATTTTTTTTCAATTTTTTAAAATTTAAATTAAAAAAAAAATTTAATATAAATTTTCAATTTTCATTTTTAGTTAAAACTTCTTGCTAAAATTTAAAATTTTGAATTAAAAAAAATAAAAATAATTTGTTTAAAAACATATATTTAAAAAATAAGGCCGTTATTTATAACATCTGCCGGGGTACCCCGAGGTACCACACCAAATCTGGTTGAAATCAGTCAAGGGCTCTGGAAGAAACATACAAACAGATAACCCGAAATAATCTTTAATATATCTAAACAAGAGAACACACATTCGTTTGGCCATTAACCCTTTGGCGAGTAGAATGACATATATGTCATCTATCGGTTGAGAAGTAGAACGACATATATGTCGTTTCAGTAAGTGTTATTTTATGTAGACATAACTTCAATAAATCATATGATTTATAAATCATTTGTATAGGACTTATGTTGATTAATATAATGTCCCGAATGTATAAGTGCAATCGATTATTATAACACATGTTAAAGGTACTCAATCTGATCAGAGGGTCCTATATTACCATTTCTTTGGCTTCAGGGGTAAAAAATATTTTATTCGAGTCGAGGAACCCACACATCAAAGCTCAGAGTGATCAGATATTGATTTTTTAAATTTGTTAATTTCTCGAGATCTGGGACACTAATTTAGTCTGCCTCGTGCTCAAACAGACAAATCGCGGGTGTAAGATGGATAACTCTAAAATCAAGTGGTTAGTTATTAACAATAATAACCACTTAATTTTAGAGTTATCCATCTTACACCTGCAATTTGTCTGTTTGAGCACGAGGCAGACTAAATTAGTGTCCCAGATCTCGAGAAATTAACGAATTTCAAAAATCAATATCTGATCACTCTGAGCTTTGATGTGTGGGTTCCTCAACTCGAATCAAATATTTTTTACCCCCGAAGTCAAATAAATAGTAATATAGGACCCTCTGATTGGATTGAGTACCTTTAACAAAAATACACATAAATTAAAAGGAATTATTGGACACTTTTGACCCAAACTTGTTAATAATTATTGCTATGACGTTGACGTTAAATTTACTCATGACGTCATGTATATGTCGTTACAGATACTCTCCAAAGGGTTAAATGTGAAAATTATGACAAGTGTCATGCTAAATGAATAAAAGGTCAGCAGACCACAGTGTCCCCCGACAACATGGCAAGTCGATGCCGCTTTGTTAAAGAAATTTAAAAAAATGTTGAAATTTTCTAAGTCGAAAAGGGTTAATAACTCCATAAAAAAAATATTAGCTATATAGATGTTGCAAATCACCAACATGTTAGGAACAATATCCCAGAGTTTCAAATCTCTACATTTAAAACTGTAGGAGAAGTTGATTACACCATGAAGGTACCCAATCTCATCCAAAAGGCAAAAATGTTCCAAATTTTCTAAGTCGAAAAACCCCCCGAAAATATGGAAAAAATTATATTTTTTATTAGCTATATAGATGTTGCAAATCACCAACATGTTAGGAACAATATCCCAGAGTTTCAAATCTGTACATTTAAAACTGTAGGAGAAGTTGATTACACCATGAAGGTACCCAATCTCATCCAAAAGGCAAAAATGTTCCAAATTTTCTAAGTCGAAAACCCCCCCAAAAATATGGAAAAAATTATATTTTTGATTAGCTATATAGATGTTGCAAATCACCAACATGTTAGGAACAATATACCAGAGTTTCAAATCTCTACGTTTAAAACTGTAGGAGGAGTTGATTACACCATGAAGGTACCCAATCTCGGACGGACGGACACACGGACGGACGGACGGACGAGGGTAATTTCTATAGTCCTCTGACGGAAACGTCGGGGGACAAAAACATTGTAATAATCTCGGATAAATTTATAACACCATGACGCAAATAAAAATCGCAGTATATTATGATTTGACAACAAAAACGTTGTTTGAATATAGCCAATTTAACACTGAATGTATGCAAGGATATCAAAATTAGGGTGAAGAAAGATGGCAGCAGAATTTTCAAAGCAGCCATTGGCCGGCTCAGTCGCTGATTGGTCGAAAACATCTGCTAATAATGATTTGATTGACAGCTAAGATAAACAATAGCATAGTTTATTTTGAGATGTGTGTTAATCTTAAAGTGATGTGAAACACTCGGGTAGGGTGATCAAATAGAAATGGAGAATAATCTTACCCAAAGTAGTTATTTTTACGAATATTAATCCAGATTTACAGCACATGTCGTCATTATTATATATCAATTCAATGCAATAACTCTAGATGGCGAAATCGTTTGCGTTAGTTTATCGCCGATTGTTGCGCCCCGAATTGAGATGTAAATATTTACAATTGAGCGTAGTTCAGACGATGTTTTCTATGGAGTGGTATGGTCGATTTCTTTGAAATTTTTGGTGATGTTAGTAGAATGCTACATTCCCAATGTTGGCATAGAGCCTGAGAACAAACTTATAAGTTTATCGCACTCGAACAAGTCCATAATGTCTTTAACTTGTTATTATTATGATTTTTCGCTCGGGAATCTGTAAATTGACCCCTGTTATATTATCGTGTATATAATCACTATAGTGAAAGTGATCGAATGATCATATATAAATGGTACATAGAGAGTAATCAATTGGTTTCCACAATTACGTTAAATAATTCACAAGAGGCGAGAGATGTCGGTAAGAAACGAGTGTGTGGTTAGCGCACGAGTTTCTTACCTAGACGTCTCTCGTGCATTATTTAAGTTAATTCTCGGAACTAATTGGTTACTCTATTTATTACACTTCTGCATTGTTTGCTAAATATGATTAAAACACCTAGAATTAATGCATGAAAGTCTTGATGTGGAGAAAGATCAACCATAAAAATTTCAGTCTGGATCAGTAAGCGACGTAACGTCGATGACATCACGAGAAATGAAGTAATTCACTAGTGACATTACCATTTTTAATTAACAGCGTATTCAATGGATATCGCATTTAGGAGTGTAATAAAAAGCGGTAATTCCTTCCGTGTAGTAACTAATCACACGATTAATTGTTACTTGACATGCTACCTATGTGCACATTATTAACAGCCAATCAAATTCATTTAAAGGACTTATTCGCTCTAGAAACTACAAAACGCAATCGGAAAGCCCTCCCTGTTGTGATTAAAATGATCCAAGTCCCATTCTGATCGCATAATAAATAACCCGTAAAATAAATAAATAATACCACCACCGGTATTCGGAGATTTCCGTGACTAAACTACAAGTGACGTACTTGTGGGGAGCGAATTCAAAACACAGATTCGGAGCCGGAGTTTATTATGCAGACTACGATGACGTAATCGTAAGTCAGCCGATACTAAAATGCGGAGTCGTATGTGCGCGTGTGGTGTATAGATTACGTTACGCTTTGGCCATTTATCTGGAATAGAAGACAATAACTATGTGAATAAGTAATTAATAGCCCCTAGAATGGTTGTTGTCTTTGTAGCCATTAATAATTAACATGCTGGCACGTGTCTGTTTTGGTAAATAGATGGCAGTAATTAGTGCTTTGATTGTCTCGCGTATTCACTCGGTGATTTGTAATCACTCAGTGACTATTCATCAGTGTCAGTCGCGAACTTGTTTGCACTCTAAAATGCCACAAAGTGAATAGAAAGAATTCGAACATTATCTCTCTGGTCATACATATATAAGAAGCGCCCAAATGTATATAAACACTGGGCTGAATAATGTTAACTCTATTTATTCGCCTTTGTTTTGTGTTTGTTTGTTGTTTTACTTTCGATATAAATATCCCAAGTATCTGTCATCTCCACATATTCCAAGATGGCTAGTAGATGTAGTGTGTTCAGTTGTGGGCGGGCTAGCGATCCATTATTTAGTACCTCCAAAAAGACAACACAGTGAGTAATTTAGAATGCTCTTTATTGTCTACAGCTTTTGGGAGACGGAAGCATGGACGCTCTTTACATTTAACTAGAAGGTGACCCGACTTCGTCCGGGCTTTGACCTTGAATTGTCCATTTTGAAGGTCAAGGTCAAGTGGGGTAACGATTTGACCAGTCCAAAACACTGCCCGGACAAAAGTACCCGACAAACGTGCCCGTCGAAATCCATCCGGTTTTACCCGATTTGACCTCGAATTGATCATTTTGAAGGTCAAGGTGAGGTTGGGGTCACGATATGACCCGTCCAAAACACTCAGTGGACAAAATTAACCCCATGTATCAAATTTCGTCGAAATCCCATCAAAATTGGCGATTTGACATTGAATTGACCCGATTTCAAGGTCAAGGTCACGTCGCACTGGCAAATGAATATGCTTATGAGACTCCCCGTACGAACGTACCCCCACATACCAAGTTTCATTGAAATCCCGTGATATTCGTGCGTTTGACCTTGAAATGACCTGATTTCAAGGTCAAGGTGACGTCGCACGGGCAAATTAATAGGCCTATGCCAACCCCCGGTCGAACGTACCCCCACATACCAAGTTTCATCGAAATCCCGTGATATTCGTGCGTTTGACCTTGAAATTACCCGATTTCAAGGTCAAGGTCATGTCGCACGGGCAAATTAATAGGCCTATGCCCGTTCCAGGTCGAAAATACCCTCACATACCAAGTTTCATCGAAATCGGCTTGGCCGTTTTCGAGTTCATCGCGAACACACACACAGACAGATACACAGACAGATCTTCCAAAATATATAATAGACTAGAAGGTGACCTGACTTCGTCCGGGCTATTCAAAAACCAAATTTCAAGTCGATAGCTCCACCCGTTTCCGAGATCTGGTCTGCGCATGCGCGAAGCTGGCGTCGCACGGGTATCCGGGGCAAGATACATTCACATACCAAATTTTAAGTCGATAGCTCCACCCGTTTCCGAGATATATATATTGCCCAATGATTGAATGTCATTTGCGGATACCTCGGCCGGTGATGAGTTAATGCGACATCGGCCGGTTAAGAGTTAAACGCGATCACGTCACGATCTCTTGACGGCGTAATATATTTACCGAATGTTTTTCGATGACCGAAGCATGGTCCTGCGTTCTTCCCGATAATTAAGGTAGAAACTTTAAACGGACACGGCGTGTGATACATCGTTGGAAAGAGGAAGCGCCACAGATTCTAACTGTGCACATTATATGACTGGCAATTTATTATTCGCGCTATATCGAATCGATTTGTGAGCACCGAACTTAAATATATTAGCGCAAAACGGCGTAAAAACAAATTTGACCTCGGCACGTGAAAAGTTGATCTCGGATCTGAAATTTGATGAGCTCATATTGACCGCCTGGTCAAACTACACACACGTACCAAGTTTCGTCCCGATCGGTCGAGAATCTTCCGAGATCTGGCCTGCGCATAGCTGGCGTCGCACGGGCTCGGCGACCCGATAAAATTTGTATCCGGGGCAAGATACATTCACATACCACATTTCAAGTCGATAGCTCCACCCGTTTCCGAGATCTTGTCTGCGCATGCGCGAAGCTGGTGTCGCACGGGCTCGGCGACCCGATAAAATTCGTATCCGGGGCAAGATACATTCACATACCAAATTTCAAGTCGATAGCTCCACCCGTTTCCGAGATCTCGTCTGCGCATGCGCGAAGCTGGTGTCGCACGGGCTCGGCGACCCGATAAAATTCGTATCCGGGGCAAGATACATTCACATAGCAAATTTCAAGTCGATAGCTCCACCCGTTTCCGAGATCTCGTCTGCGCATGCGCGAAGCTGGTGTCGCACGGGCTCGGCAACCCGATAAAATTCGTATCCGGGGCAAGATACATTCACATAGCAAATTTCAAGTCGATAGCTCCACCCGTTTCCGAGATCTCGTCTGCGCATGCGCTAAACCAAATTTCAAATCGATAGCTCCACCCGTTTCCGAGATGTGGTCTGCGCATGCGCGAAACTGGCGTCGCACGGGCTCGGCGACCCGATAAAATTCGTATCCCGGGCAAGATACATTCACATAGCAAATTTCAAGTCGATAGCTCCACCCGTTTCCGAGATCTCGTCTGCGCATGCGCGAAGCTGGTGTCGCACGGGCTCGGCGACCCGATAAAATTCGTATCCGGGGCAAGATACATTCACATACCAAATTTCAAGTCGATAGCTCCACCCGTTTCCGAGATCTCGTCTGCGCATGCGCGAAGCTGGTGTCGCACGGGCTCGGCGACCCGATAAAATTCGTATCCGGGGCAAGATACATTCACATAGCAAATTTCAAGTCGATAGCTCCACCCGTTTCCGAGATCTCGTCTGCGCATGCGCGAAGCGGGCGCCGCACGGGCTCGCCAATACGACAACGTTCACCGCCTGGTCAAACTACACACACGTACCAAGTTTCGTCCCGATCGGTCGAAAATCGTAGATTTGTATAAATGACAGACAGACAGACAAACAAACAAACAAACAAACAAACATACATACAGACAGAGGTCTTCAAAATATATATGAGACTAGCCGATGTAGTGCTGGGCGGTATTTCGGTATACCGATTATAGTCGGTAAGATTTTCAATACCGTTACCGTCATTCTTTCCCATAATCGGTAAACCTTGAAGACGGTATTATCGCGGTTACATATCATACAGGCCCATTACCAATTATATTGTGGTTTTCCTTTGTCGGGATACAAAGAAATTACTTCGTTTCTTTACACCGAATTTCATCGAAATCACAATTAAGAGGTAGCGAGTTTGTGTCAGGAGACAGCGTTGCTGTAAATTGGGCTGGAGTAGCTACTAGCGTTGCGGATTCTGTTTACCAAGTCATCCCCGAAATTGGCGCAAATATATTTCAAGACTTACGTTGTGTGCCCCATGCACGTGCTGATCGACAATTTTAAAATGACCAGTCCGTTTCAATGATTGGCGTGTGCAAGTTTATGTCATTTCCAAACAAAATGCATTCCTTCCCCACCTGGGACAAAATCCAGCCCAACATTATATTGCAAGGTATGATTGCATCATTCTGCGCCTTTTTTAATCGACTGAATGCATGGGGCAGCTCATTATTTCAGGGGTGTTATCGAGTGGGAATAATTGATCACATTCATAAACATGGATTTAAAAGTATGATTTATAATAATGCAACGGGAAGTCAATAATAGTTCTAGAAGTTAAATACTTTGGAAGTAATACACTTCATTTCCCGGCATTTAATAAAATCATCGTACTTATTCTTAAGTTATTCACACCCGGCGGAACATTCCAATATCAACGTCACAGCATGTGCTCTGCAAGTCGGCACTGTCAGTTGGGGATTGTTTCAAAGCTCTTGGGTGTATCCAACTTCGCTGAATGATGTTTGCATTAAATTGTATAAATCACAATTATTACCTGTATTTAAGATCAGCTCATGAATCCATGCATGCAGATAATGATACATTCATTGATTGCATTCCATAATTTAATAAAACGGAGCGTAAATTTCCTTGTTTTATGTAAACTGGGTAGCGATTAGATTTCCCTCCATAAACAGTCGACCTGTGCACCAAACGAATGCTACTAAACGGGGATTTTAAGGGATTAGTTTAAATAATCGGTAATACCGTATACCGCGGTATTATTTTAGGATTACCGCGGTATTTTTATGGTTAAATACCGCCCAGCACTAAGCCGATGAGCCCGACGTTGTCCGGGCTATTCAAAAACCAAATTTCAAGTCGATGAGCCCGACTTTGTCCGGGCTATTCAAAAACCAAATTTCAAGTCGATAGCTCCACCGTTTCCGAGATCTGCACGAAGCTGGCGTCGCACGGGCTCGGCGACCCGATAAAATTTTTATCCAGGGCAAGATACATTCACATAGCAAATTTTAAGTCGATAGCTCCACCGGTTTCCGAGATCTGGTCTGCACATGCGCGAAGATGGCGTCGCACGGGCTCGGCGACCCGATAAAATTTGTATCCGGGGCAAGATACATTCACATAGCAAATTTCAAGTCGATAGCTCCACCCGTTTCCGAGATCTCGTCTGCGCATGCGTGAAGCTGGCGTCGCACGGGCTCGGCGACCCGATAAAATTTGCATCCGGGGCAAGATACATTCACATAGCAAATTTCAAGTCGATAGCTCCAGCCGTTTCCGAGATCTCGTCTGCGCATGCGCTGCACAGGCGTCGCACGGGCTCGCCAATGTCCACCGCCTGGTCAAACTACACACACGTACCAAGTTTCGTCCCGATCGGTCGAGAATCGTAGATTTGTATCAATGACAAACAAACAAACAGACAGCAAAATATATATGAGATTGTCACAATACCACATACAAAATCACCCATGACATATCAAAATAGAGCACGTTCATAATTGAGAACGCTCTTTATTGTCTACACCGCAACGAAAACATGGACGCTCTTTATTAGAGGCAATCGTTGGAGTTTTTCTATGCTAACAATTAAAAAAAAATCCTCTCTAGAAAATCAATATGTGCCATCAAAGCGTAAAATAAAACAAACAACAAACTGAAAAACAATGCCAGGCTAGCCTTCAATTAAAAAAATATCGTTATGCTAAACTGCAGCCTAACTAATAATTATTGTAGTTTCAACAGTCTGTTGTGTATTCGAGTGAATTATTTTGTTTACTCACTTATCGATCTTGACTGGAAAGATTTTAGCAAGCTGTCCAGTCATGTACTTCTCCACACAAAATGTTTCGTGTGAAGAAACAGACAGGAACATTATTATGACGAATTTAAGCCATCATGATACATGTACTAATACAATAACTGCCACCTTTTTAATCACACCCATTTGTATTTAATTGTACGCATATAGCGCACAACGGGATGACACTAATGTGTAAACTAGCTTCCGAAATGGTACTATACAACGAAGAATGAAGTACCGGTATATGGCCTAACTTGTATTCTTTCAGAAACAGTTAAATTAGTTTTGAACGAAATTTCGCTCGCTCATTGCATTTCTGCATAAATTATTCTCATTTCAAATAACTTTTATCGCATCAAAGTGCATTTTAGCCATCATTATTCGTTATATAATCCACATTCTAGCAAAGCCAGTTCATAATTCAGCACATTCAAACAGTTTTATTCCGTGATCGCTATTTATCGTAAAGGCTCAGAAAGGCTTAGGTAATTATCCAGCGTAATTTATCAACTCGTTACGCGATTGGCGGAATTATTTCAAGCTCCACCCACCGCTGTCATCGGTAAGCGTCGCTGCAGATGATCGGTCATGTGACCGCGTTGTGGTCATGTGGTAGCACTCACTTGACAGACTTCGGATATTTCCGCGTTTTTTTTAATATCATAATGCTATAAATAATTCATATTTGATTTTGCATTTTTGGTGTGGAAAACATAAATTAAATGATATTAATTTCATATTTAGTAAAGAAATTGCATGACCATTGTGACCTTACGGAAGTCTACCATTTTATGTTAAAGAAATCTAGCACTGTAGCAGTCTTTTACTGTGACTTTGAAGTGGCAGTGCTCACTTAATTAGTTGAAGTTTTAAATAATTCCAGATTCAATCATTTACTGATTTAAGTATATAAATTAGGGAAAAAAATCAATATCATATAGATAACCATAACCAGTTTTTCAACATTTTGATCAGCATTTGGGAGAGTTTATCATGTTGCATAAACTGGAGAGTATAATACGAATATACCAGTGCTGATATTCAAATTATTGCATAGCCCGATTGAGCTACATTTTTAATGCGAAATACACATCTCATTAGATTTTGGACACCAACACATAAAAGTGAGATAACAATTGACTTTCGTTAGTCAGGTACCTCTATCACGTCTACAAAGAAACAATAAACTCAACGACTCACTGCAGCTTTTTAACTTTTGAGCGATGCAAAATTAATCTGTTTTGGATAATTTACCATTAGAAAGGGTAAGAAAGAATCATAAAAATATGTTTATCTGTGATGAAAATCTTCCATCTACATGTAACTTTCACAAGATGATGTTCACAATATCTAGACAATGCCATTTGTAAGCTCAAATCTGATTGGCTGCATTTATACCGGTACCTGACTTTGTGGTACGTTCTTGATGAAATTTGAAATAAAAATGCCCCAATTGGAATGTACGGGACCACACATTAACAACCATGTCAGACATAAACCACACGTGTTTCAGTGAGATACATCGATTAGAAGTGTTGAAACCTGAGTTTTTATTTATTATGATATTCCAGTTATAAATCAACTAATCAGCAGCGCGAAAGTCACGCATAGACTATTCATCCCCTGGAGCCATTTCACATGATTCCTTTGATTTTGAAATTGTGATCCCTCGTGCTTCCGTACGGAATATTCTCTTGATGGCATTCGCTTGATATTTTCACAACCATATGCCTCCAAGTGAAGTTGTTCGCTTTATCCAATCAGGTAAGACGCATCGATTGAATGTTCATGACCTTAAAAAATATACCACAGGTGAATACAAATGCGGAACATTCTTATTTTACTAACAAAATCTGATATTTTCACAAAACACACTACAATACGCCTACCGTACAGTTCTTAATTAAAACATTGTTAATTACGCTTTAGCCGTGGTGAGTCGTCAAGTTTATTGTTTCTTTGTAGACTTGATAGTGCATGGTACCCAACTAACGAAAGTCATCTCCTATCTCGCTTTTTCATGCTAGTGTCCAAAACAATTATTATTCAATGGCAGAATAACCTTTCCGGTTTCCCTTAGTTATAGTATTTATATATACGGAAATCTCACACGATTTCCCTGTCGAGTAAATTTTGGGCTGAAGTTTGTTTTAAAGTGCCGCCAACCTCAACCCAAGTTCACCCACCCTACCACAGTACCAGTGTTTTTGAAACGTGTCCCTCTTTGGTGTCATTGATCCTTTGGTGTGTCGGTTATTTAGTAAAGGTAATATTTTACTAAGGGGAGTATTAGAGTTATATATCTTTGAAAAACTCAAAACATTTGATCGACGACGGGGAAGTCGTATGATAATGATATTGCATTATGGCCACACATACAATAATACAGTAACATTATTATTAACAATTACAAAATCAAAAATAAACATGAAATTGATTAATTACTAACCTTCACAATCACCATCTTTGAGTTTGGCACTCGATAAACCAATAATACACAGGACTACGAGTGCTGCTCCGCTTGCTATGTTCCGAGTATCCATCACGCAAATGTACCGCTTCTTGATCTAATTTCTAAATTTGTTTCAAAAATGCCGGCGAACGACAAACTGATGATACGACGAAAATACGCAAGCTTCAATAAAAAATAAATGCACAGACAAGGATAGTTTTTCAATATGTGCACAAACTCAATATTAAACTGATTTCGACAGTGAAAGATTAAGCATTGCTTCCTATTCTGACATAAAGATGTTCGAAATAAGAGAATCAGACTTTACTTTATTTTTTGACAACGTGTGTCTCGGATTTTCAGTACATTTGTCTCAATTTGATTGGCTGGAAAAACTTAAATGGTGTGACGTGTTGGGTAAAAATAGTAACTTGGGAACCCCCATGTTCGTGTTCAATTTTAACCCCTTTCTACCGGATCCGGGCCCACTCTCCCCAGGCAATCAAGCATAACATTTTCTTCTGATCGTTCTATGACAGTGAGAACTTGATACCATCTCATATCAAAAAGCTAGACTTGAACTAGTTTAAATCAATGTATATTTTCAACAAGTCCTAGCAGGTATGGTGGGCCTACTATGCTTTGGAATAAATTGGATTTTAAACATCACAGAACTGAATAAAAATGTTCAAAAAGGAAATGTAAAATTTCACGATTAACTAATATTGATAATAAAGATAAATAAAAAACAAAAGAATACTTCCAACATTATTGAAATTACTCAAAACAATTTAATTAGTTAATTAAACGCCCACTTAATTTTCGAACCCCCACTGGGCCCAGATCACATTATAGGCCTAACTTAAAATATGCCATAATGTATACTACCATTTGAAAGGAAGCTCCAAAACATTGTATTTTCAACTTATTCGATGTAATAAACTGTGAGCGGGTTGGTTTTGTTGAGACATAGACGTCTGTTCTGTGCTAAAGTTTCTGCAGAAAGTCTATTATTTCCAATGGAAGAGGAATAACTCTGTATATTTAGATATAGAGTTATTCCCCTTCCATTGAAAATAAACCATGTACAGTTTGAATTGTGTTGCATAACGGGTACTGGGAGCAATAACTGGGAGAATTATTTTAGGATTTCAGCTATTTTCTATTAATCTATGGGCACCTTCTGAGACACAGACCTTCCAAATGGTGATGAATTATAGTATTTTAATCATGTTATGGTATAGATTGTATTAATACCCAATATGATGGCAAAATAAAAAATATAATTGGCGACTCGAAAATTAAGTGTGTCTTTAATGAATCAGTAGGCATACAGGTATGACTGCACATCATTACATATTATAGTCCAGGAGATATTGGTAGACCTCTGCACCCCCCCCCCCCCCACAGGACTCAACTTCACCCCACTAATTTTCTTCCTTAAGGTCTCCTCTAATTTTATTCACTTGTTAACAAGAAAAAAAAGTGGCCGCAGAGACTCCAGACAAGATGGCGTCCATCATGGCGGCCATTTGTTTTATATGCACCAGGTCTCTTTGATCGCCGTTATAGTAAAGATGATGTCACATGCGGTCTTCTTTTCCGTTCGATTCGTTATGGTAATATACAATCCTTACAAATTAGCCAAAAATCCAATATGGCGGCCAAGATGGCCGCCGAAATGTGAAAATTTGCTATTTTTCGGACATTTCACCACCTTTCGTTTGTCTCTGTGGGAACATATTGGCACCTTGACGCGATTTTATACATTTATCGTCTAGAAGAGTCATTGGCGAACACACAGGGATCATAATATACATTCCTTGACGGATATTTTTGTCCGATATCACGTTTTCCCCAAATGCCGGTATAATCCTGTCAAAGCCAAAACGACGCTAATAACGCAATGTCTGTTTCGAATCAATGAGTGTTATTGCTATTATTACTCCAGCCATGATTATATATGTGCAGCAGATACTCGGGCTAGGATTCCTCTTATACCTGAGTTGAGGAATATTCACCTAAATCCAAGATGGCGGCCAAATTGGCCACCAGAAATAGAAAAATCGCCGAAAATCGCTGATTTTAACATCAGTGAGAGTTATTGTCACGACAACTCCACACCTGCTTACTATTGTGAGTTGGGAACACTTAGTCGAATAACTGTCCTTATAATGCATCCAAATAAAAGTCCCCCAAATCCAAAATGGCGCCCACAATGGCGGACAAATTTTGAAAAATCACCGAAATTCCCTCATGTTCACATCATTGGGCATTATTGTCGAGAAAACTCCACACATGCTGACAGTTGAGTTGTAAATACTGAGGTGAAGTAATTACCTTACATCCCATGCAAGAAATGGTTTTCCAAATATAAGATGGCGGCCAAAATGGCGACCGATATTTGAAAACACGCCTACATTCCTTTACTTTCTTACGATGGGTGTTATTGTTTCGCGAATTCTACCCACCATCACATGTTGATATGGAATATTGGTATGAAGTTTTCATTTGAGTTTGGCAATTGATACTCAAGGTCAAGATGGCAGCTAAACTGGAGGCCAGAAATTGAAAAGAAATCGATATATTCACATACGAATTTCAACTTTTTGTCATAGTATCGATATGTATGGACGAAACTATACACAAACCATATATTAGTTCAACTTAAAACGTATCAAAACGCATAACATTGATCGTGTCCTTCTGGAAGTACGAAAACCCACACTTAATATAGCGATGTGTCATTTCGAAATCCATTTTACACTTCGCGCCGATAATGGCCGTAACCGTAGGTGCGCCGAATAGCCATATTAGAACAATTACCTGGTAAAAGATTCTGATTTGCCACGTCCTTAATGATCTGGACCAGTTTCCATTTCTTTGCCTGATAAACCTAGGTCGCTCACACCGACAAAGTATTCAACACTTCCCGTGAGAAGGGTCCTTTTAATCATAACGTTTCAAACAATTAATTTCCCGGTGTCTGGCTTAAGAATTTTGATGCTTGCTAAATATGGGATTTGTTCGTCATCTTGAACTAGAAAGGCATATGGTCGATAAGTATACAAGCTTACAGAAGGTCGTCTCTATGTATGTCTTTCTCATACCCCGTGGGGATAATGACATGTATACCTGGCGAACTTCCCAGTTAACTATTCACTTCTCAATAGATGGTTCAACTCACCAACTTAGCGAACGTATTGGCATACGTGGACAACTTCGGCAGTGTTTCGGAGGTAGCTAGCTGTCTCATTCCCTTGGGCAGATGCCTATCTGCTAAGGAGAAGACCATAATGTACCGACTACCCACACTTCTTGACCATGATCCTAAGCAAACTGTGACGTCCCGCAGTCGTCTCGTCGAATAGCTCCCAGCAGAGAAGAACAATACTCGCGGTGCTAGTTTGTGGACATGCGCCATGACAGTGGGAATGAAATGGGCCACGGTATACAACCCTACACCAGGTGCATGTTTCAATATATAATGTCATGCGTGTTGGTCATTTTTGGTGTGGTAAGATGGTATTTCCACATCCGTTTCTAGGCCGTTCTGAATCAACATGACCAGACGTATAATTTTGTCTGGATAATACTATCCTAGCCAGTCGGGTGGGCTAAAGGATAATGTCTTTATGGAATGAAGGTATGCATTGTTATGATATCTCAGGGTTATTGTCAGTATGTGGGCGGTATTATTCAAGAAAATGTCAGGAACTGTGGTGCATTTATTTCACTGTGTGTTTAAAAAGCAATTTATAGTCTCGATGGCAATGGATGTCGACGTTGGTGAACGTGACCTTTATGATCATATAGCTTTATATTATATAACTTTAGAATATAGTAGTTAAGATGTATCATGCAGGACAATGGTTTTGAATGGTGATGTTACCAATAAATCACTTGGTGTACCCAACGTAGGTTAAACTGAATGCAAGATCTCATCAAAATAACATTCCTCTAGATGTTCTTCGCGTTGAACATTTCACCCTTGTGTTGATGGCATTGTACTTTCTTGAACCATACCGACCACCACCCAGCGTGAGTATGACATATTATCGGTAACTATCAAATGCATCGTCCTGAAGACTACATCCCAGTCTGGTGGGGCTTATATAGTAGTAGCCAATGGTACACGTCTGGTTCGTTGATTAAGAACGGCTTCCAAGCGGATTGAAACATACAATCTTAGCATACAAGGAAAGCAAAACCACATGAGATCATGTCTGAATCTAAAACATACCCAAAGAAGGGGTGGTGCAGCCATTGTCCAATTTCATTTCCACTATCATGACACATGCCCACAAACTAGCACCGCATGTATTGTCATTATCTGCTTGGATATGTACGGTGAGACGATTGATGGACGCCACCAGGACTGTTCTTATGATCATGGTCAAGAAGTGTGGGTATATTATGCATTATGGTCTTCTACGCCTTAGCAGAAACATTCGAAGCCATACACAGAAGTTGTCCGGCTACGTCTGTACGTGAATATGTGAATTGATGAACCATATATTGAGAAGTGGCTGGATGGGAAGATCACCAGATGTATAGTTTGTTATCCACATTAGATAACCAAATCTGAAAAAATACGCAGATAGAGAGGTCCTTCTGAAAGCTAGTATACGTATCGACCGCATACCTTTGTAGTTTATCACGCAATATGACGCTCAGATCCCATATGTAGCATCTGAATTATAGCATAAGCTACCACGAATGAAGCTCGCCAAGAATAAGGATATGAATTCCCAGCTTTCGAGACAAACACGTGAGCTTGACACCGGCATATGTGTTGCTTGAAACATTCCGATTAGTGGGACCCTTCTACCAAGAAGTGTAGAAAACTGTGTTGGTGTGAGCGAGATAGATTAATGTGACGAGACGGATGCTGATCCAGATAATTCTGAATGTGGCAAATCAGAATAAGCTCAGGTACTGTTGTTTTGATTCTTGGAAGTCATAATATGACAATTCGGCACACCCATATACGGTTACGGCCATTATGGGCGCTTAGTGGAGAATGGATTTCGAAATGCCACATCGCGATTATTGTGGGTTTTCATCCTTCCAGAAGGCGACGACCTATGTTTGAACTAATAGATGGCTTATGCACCGTTTCGTCCAATCCATACATATTGATATTATGACAAAAAGTTGAAATTAGTATGTGACAATTTCGACTTCTTTTCAATTTCTGGCCGCCAGCTTGTCAGTCATCTTGACTGTGAGAGTTGGCCAAACTCAAATGAATACCTCATATCAATATTCCATATGAATACTTCATATCAATGTTCCATATGGGTAGAATTGCGTAACAATAACGCCCATAGTAAGAAAGTAAAGGAATGTAAGCTTGTTTTCAAAGTTCGGACGCCATTTTGGCCGCCATCTTCGATTTTGAAAACAATTTCCTTCATCAGATGCAAGGTAATTACTTCACCTCAGTATTTACAACTTAACTGTCAGCATGTGTGGAGTTTTCTCGGCAATAATACCCAATGATGTGAACATGAGGGAATTTTGGTGATTTTTCAAAATTTGTCCGCCATTGTGGGCGCCATTTTGGATTTGGGGGACTTTTATTTGGATGCAATATAAGGACAGTTATTCGACTAAGTGTTCCCAACTCACAATAGTAAGCAGGTGTGGAGTTGTCGTGACAATAACTTTCACTGATGTTAAAATCAGCGATTTTTCTATTTCTGGTGGCCATTTTGGCCGCCATCTTGAATTTGGGTAAATATTCCTCAACTCAGGTATAAGAGGAATCCTAGCCCGAGTATCTCCTGCACATATATAATCATGGCTGGAGTAATAATAGCAATGACACTCATTGATTCGAAACAGACATTGCGTTATTAGCGTCGTTTTGGCTTTGACCGGATTATACCGGCATTTGGGAAAACGTGATATCGGACAAAAATATCCGTCAAGGAATGTATATTATGATCCCCGTGTGTTCGCCAATGACTCTTCTAGACGATAAATGTATAAAATCGCGTCAAGGTGCCAATATGTTCCCACAGAGACAAACGAAAGGTGGTGAAATGTCCGAAAAATAGCAAATTTTCACATTTCGGCGGCCATCTTGGCCGCCATATTGGATTTTTGGCTAATTTGTAAGGGTTGTATATTACCATAACGAATCGAACGGAAAAGAAGACCGCATGTGACATGATCTTTACTATAACGGCGATCAAAGAGACCTGGTGCATATAAAAAAAATGGCCGCCATGATGGACGCCATCTTGTCTGGAGTCTCTGCGGCCACTTTTTTTTCTTGTTAACAAGTGAAAAAAATTAGAGGAGTCCATAAGGAAGAAAATTAGTGGGGTGAAGTTGAGTCCTGGTGGGGGGGGGGGGGGGGGGGGGGGGGGGGGGTGCAGAGGTCTACCAATATCTCCTGGACTATTAAACATGCAGACCAGCTGAAATCTCAATAACAAAATTATCATGAAATATAGTTTTAATAAATGAAAAACATACTATAACTTATAAGTCAACTTAGTATAGATGTTGTTGTTGTTGTTGTTGACCATGTTGTTGGAAAATGTTAAATAAATATATTTTTTGGAAATTTGTTATATTTAAATTAATCTTTGAATCATGCACAGCAATGATCATTGCTTAGAAATAAGGGGGCATTTAATTTGTCCTTGTAATCTTTGAATCAAATGGAGTTAATGATTTAATTAGAAATGGTTTTAAATTAATTTTTAATTTTAATGATTTAAATTATGTTCTTTAAATTGTTACTTTGTTCATAGTTAACTGGGCATTTAAATTACCCAGTTATCTAACGTCTTTACTTAGGTGTGTTCCTTGATAACTTTGAGTTTTAAACTTCAGAGAATCACCTTTCTCCATACAATTATAAAATTATACAACTTAGCATCAAGATGAATATGCAACTTGTATTCCTATTAAAAGTATTTTATCTCTTACTAGCAGGGGTACCCGGCATTGCTCGGGAGAAGAATCCATAATTTATTAGTAGCTCTTCAGGTCATTTTAAATACTTATTAGTCATCTGGGGTAAACAGCACCTATTGCATGACTATGGATAAAGTTATATATTTCTTCTAAGTTGATAATAAATGGTCTTTATTGCTAATTATTAGTGCCTCTAAGTCATTTTGTGTGAACATCACCTATCCCGTGACATTCCTGCGTCATTTTACTTTTGTGCACCAATTTTCCCACATACCATCTCGGCTGATAATAAATGCTCGTTATTGACCATATAATGTATTTGACCCCTTTATGTCATCTAAGATCAAAGGCGCATATCACATGACAATCCCCTGACCCATATGTACCAATTGTCCTACATATCATCTAAGCTGAGAAGAAACGCTCTTTATTGCTCATATTTGCCCCTTTAAGTCGTCTGAGGTCAATAACATCTATCTCATGACATTCTACAGGTCAATTGATCCTAGGGTCTCAATTTTCACCTACCAGATTGCAACAATTTTGGGTTTATAATTATTTAGTTAAATTAATTATTAGTGTCATTTTAAGACATCATAGGCCCACAGACAAAGATTCCCCGGGTCAAATTACCCATATTCAAACAATTTCAGCTCCGATTATCCAACCGTTTGGTTGCCCCAAGCCAAAATATATATATAATAATTATTAGTGCCCTATTAAGACATCTGATGTGAACAGGTCCTACCTAATAATGCTCTCCGGGTCAAATTACCCCTATATACAAATTTTCCGCTCCGATGGTCGAGCCGTTTAGTCGCCTATATAAGCAGACAAACATACATACGAACAAAAAAAAAGAGGCAAAATTGAGTTTTTTTAGTATAGATTTCAGATTGTGTATACTTACTCATTCCTGTTAAATGTCAGGATAAATCTAGTAATGCTCTTAAAGCTGCAAAGAAAAAATACCTTTTTTCTGGGGCGTTAATCACTTCACTAAATTTTGTACAGGCATATATACAAGACAGTCAATGACTGTGGAGTCGCTCACCTGACTACCAAGACTGAGAAGACTGGGATTCTGAAAACTACAACAGTCAGTACTTGTGAAAATCGCTTAAAACAAATATTTCTAACCAGGGACATAGCTAGAGCAAGGAGTTATTGAAATCACGTGATTGAAACAGTCGGTGCAGTCATGTGATATAACACGTGACAATGACATAGCGATAGGGGCAATCCCGTTATTATCAAAACAAAGCGACATCCATATTGGATAACTAACAAAGTTGTCACTGCCATATGCTGTTTGCCAGCTTATCTATATATATATGGCTTTGTGCATATATTATCGACCTCTTTGTGTCAATTAAGCATAACATCAATACAAACATTGGCTGTGGTTCATTTGAACATCCAATTATCATATCAATTTCGGGTTTAAAAAAGTAATCACATACACAAATGCTCTTTATTCAGACCATATCAGGAATACGCTTAACAGGGAATGCTCTTTATTAAGTCATGGTGAAGGAAAGTGGGGATACAACTTAAAATAGTTTTTTCTAAGTGGACGGAACAAATTCTGGACCATTTCGTAGGCAACCACTTTAATGGTCTCTGATTTTGCAAAACTGGTTTCCCCCCACAAAATCCTGCCAAATGTCACGTAAACCGATATCGTTTGGAAACGAATGTAGAATTTATAACTAATTGAGATTCACCATACCGGCCACAGCTGAAAACACTGCATTTATTTGGCATTGTCATGCATGAATGAACGAAAAATGATTGTGAATATACGGGACACTCGGGGCATATATATGGGAAATTAGAACAACATCGTGAACACGTACCCGAATTGTTGTAAATACTCTTCTCCATAAATGGAGGTATTGAAATAAATATATATTTTTGTCAAAACAATAACGTGCCAAACAGTACTTATGACAAATCACCAAGTGAAGATAACACACCGGGCGATGACAATTCACAGCGTATACACAATGTTATTGACATGCCCTCATTCCATTACACTCATGCGCAAATGCATGTCGATTCCGCATTTTACATCGCCACTCAGATGACGTCATATAGGTAGACACAATTAACTCCGATTCCATGTTTTTAATTAGTCTACTCATATGACGTCAGGAGGATTTGCGACAGAGATAGTCGGACAACCGGTGGAGATATTATTTATTTATTTCTCGGCTTATTTATTACACTTGGATCATTGTGTTCAAAATAGGGGTGGCTTTCTGACAATGTTTTGTTGTATTCATCAGGATAGCAATCCTTTAACAAAATTGAAACTCCAAATACATTAGAATATCAACAAGTTATTACTTGGTTTACAGCAGTGGCAATAATGTTATAAGTTATTATTAATTGATTATGACCAACGATGGAAATTTTGGTTGACAATGTGCATAAACTGCTTTCAATGAGCTAGCTCTGAGGCAAATTTGTACGGTAATATGCAACTTCTCTACAACCACATAATAAGTAATACATAATTTTTATTAAATTGTAATATTATTTATTTATGATAAATTCATTAAAGAAATGGATGTTGATTTGTTGAGTTCCGTGGAGTATGGATGCAAATTAGTCTGACATTTTGTGTGGAAAGTGCAAAATGTCAGGCCAATTTGTATCCATAACCCATGGAATGCAAAAATATCAACATCCATTTCTTATATTTACATTCAATTGACAAATTAAAATATGGTATTTAGCATCCAATGTGAACAATATTCTGCCTGTATTCACTCATGCATTGTTGTTGCTTTCATTTTGTACAGGCTCTGAATGGGCTCTGGGTGCAATGTCATGTGACATAATTTCAACCAACCAACATCCTGCATTCAATTTCCACAACATCATTCATAAGTGTAAATACAGATACAAATCATGTTGTAATGAGGTTTCAGTCAACATTGAGGGGAACATTTGGATGAGGATGGAAGATAAGGTGAACAAGTTAACAATTTTATTAAATTATTTTGATAACAAGCCTGCTCAATTATAACTGTAACACAATAAGAATATCAAACAATCATTGAGAGATTCCTACGATAACTCTCGATGATTATACAATCAAAATGAATGTCAGTGTCTGAAGAATAACAATGTCAAGTATAAAGGAAAATAAGATGTACAGTAACATTTACTCTATCAAATGTCTGAGTCTTATATAATTTTAGTCGAGTTTTTTCAAGAACTTGACTTATGGTTTGACGAGGGACGGTTGGCGGGCGGGCGACAGGCGGACCTAAAGAATGCCTTATAACTTTGACATTTGTGAACGGATTCAAAAAAAATTTGGTATGTGAGTTGCTCCCAATGACTATTTACTGCCTGTAGAAGATGGATCACGTCCAAACTTTTTGACAAGAGTTATCCATCTTTGATGACTTTTTTGCAATTTTATCACCTGTTAGCGCGATAACTCAATAAAATATTAACTGATTACAACCATATTTGATATATGAGTCTCTTGCAACAATATCTCGGACGAGTTCGAAAACCAGGTTTGTCCGAATTTTTCCCCGGAGTTATGGGCCTTAGTTTGTCTATTTTTAGCATTATTTTCACCGTTAGCACGATAACTCAATCAAATATTAACTGATTCAAACCATATTTGATATACGAGTCTCTTGCAACAATATCTCGGACAAGTTCGAAAACCAGGTTTGTCAAAATTTTTTCCCTGGAGTTATGGGCCTTAGTTTGTCTATTTTTAGCATTTTTTTTCACCGCTAGCGCGATAACTCAATTAAATATTAACTGATTCAAACCATATTTGGTATATAAGTCTCTTGCAACAATATCTCGGACGAGTTTGAAAACCAGGTCTGTCCGACTTTTTGGGCCTTGTGCCTTATTGCCAAGTTATTGGCAGAAGTTTTTTTTCGACTGCCAATAAACTCGACATAGCATCTTAGATGCGTACCCCTTGTTAAGAAGACATTTACACTTTCTCATGTTTCCTCCTTTCTTAGTGTAAAATTAGATTGTTTCCTTTGTGTTAAAGATAGTGTATCTAATATCTATTCCAGACCACAATTACAACAACAACAACAACAACAACAACATAATGATTTAAAGATGGTCCATCTCTGCATAAATATGTTTTATATTGGATTTTAAATTAATCATATTTTCTTATATAATGCATTAGTCAAGTGGGACATTTTTTTTTACTATTTTTATATAAATATCAGATAGAGATTAGAGTCCTCTCACTTGCTGCACTGCGAACGTTTTGGCGAGCCGCAAAATGTCACAAATTGATTGTATGTATTATACCAGTAAATTCAAAATAAAATCAATATTAATCGATAGAATAATTTCCAGACAGGGGTCTTTGAATCATATTTATTATGTTATACACAGGAAACTTTATATAACACTTGTTATAGGAATAGAAAAAACATTTTTAAGAAATGTTTTTTTCATATTCTATCATTTTCCATAAGAAATTATCATGTTACAGGTGTTGTACACATTGCTCACATATAATATTTTGATGGCAAAACACCCCAATATCAAGAGGAAACAAGTATCTGTTTATGTCCGGGAACGATGATACTAGCTCTCAATGAGCATGAAAGATACACATATACCACCATTATTGTAAGGTGAAAAGTTACCATTTATGGCAGTATAAGCATAATGGACATTTTAACTGTTAACTGCTAGTATGCAAACAAAATAATTTCTTACCCCTGGGTCTTGCAGATACAAGGGTTTGGCAGTTTGCCCTTTGCAACATTTCTGATGGCCAATATGTCAAGTTTGCAAGAACAAAGGATATATCTGCTATCTCAATTTATAATTGTTGATACATGTAGTTTGAGACTAAAGTTTGAACAAAAAGAAAATATTCACAGACATGCCATCTTTGACATTCCTGAATGGCTTTGGTTGGAAAACAGAGAGAAATGTGGGATTTAATACTTTCCAAGATATCTCCAAAGATTGGGTGTATCTAGTTTAGTCCGTTGATAACTGAACTATCACTGATGGGTAGTTTGATTCCCCTTTCATTTTATTGCACATACATTGTTTTTTTTGCAAAATACAACAAAATACAGTCAATTAAAAAAAAATTCAAATAAAATAATTGTCTTGTCCTTGGACAATAAAAATTTATTACATTGACGTCATTGACGACAACTGTCTGTAACAGAAAATGTCTTCAGTAAATTATGAGGTAGGACTATAGTTTAATAAAATCTCCAGTTTGTTCAATTAAATAAAGCAATATTGATCTAAATTTCAGCTTCTACAATCTTCAGAGTGTGCAATAAACATAGAACAATACAATTGTGTGAACATGTTTACTAATTCAGTGCCAACTTTCTGGGGATTTCCGATAACTGTGTACCATGTGTCCTGTCATTGGTTTTGGGACCAATATGTGTTCTCCTCAATTTTTTAAACATGTTTTACTGAGAGTGAAACAATTTATGTAGTATTAATAATTATGTTGTTGCGATCTTGATATTAAGAGTTTGTTTAGAGGGTCTTCAGTGGGTTGCCATGGTGACAACATCGATGTATAACACCACATTGATTGTCTCTTTGGAAATGATTACTCTGGTTTTGGGTGGTCGATTTATCAATTTTCATTACCTGCATTCCTCTGAAAACCGGTCCCCAGCAAAGACACACAGGCAGCAAGGTTCATGGAGACTATAAACAGATAACTTGCCCACATGGACAGATTCCAAATAATATAACATAGATGTCTATTAAATGAAGTTATCATTTTATTTGCTAACTGAAACTCTGTTATGTCTACTATTGGACACTGCATGTTTATCTTGAAAAGTATAAAGATACGTGATCTGTGTATTCTCATTTCTATATTTAGAATTCATTCTTTGAAATACTGATTTTATGATGACACAAATTGAGATATGAAATAATGCATGTTCAATGTGGTAAATGTTCATATAGAATGACTTAATTGAGTCCAATAAACATCCCCATAAATGATTAATTATATGGTTATTCTATGATTACCGATTCTTATGAACAGTTCCTATGAAATAGAAATGTGTGATTATACTGAGTACAGTTGTGATAACACACACCGTGTTTATTTATGACAATTGACTTGAATTTTTTGTATCATTAAGACAGAAAACAGACCCAAAACAGCATTTGCGCATCCACGGACATACATACCCATAGTGATAATTGAAGAGACAAGTCTACCAAGTCATGTGTAATCTGCAGTGTTCAAATTCTGTACATAAAGATTTAAATTTTGAGTTTTTCACCCAGTACAGTATGTTTTAAAACGTGGTATTCTGGGCGATGAGATATCTCGTCGCCGGCACTGCATGGGTTAATGTTCTTACATTTCTTTGTCGTGCCAGAACTGACTCGTCCAACAACATTAACCAATTCACACACTTGTGTGGTTGAAAAAACTTGTGTGGTTCTATCTATAACTTCTAGGGGGATTCAGACAATAAGTTTGAAAAACAATTGCAAATTCGAAAGCAATGGAAGAAACATTCCTTAATTGTGAGCAGTGAACTGAAGCTGGAGAAATATCCCCCGATGCTGTACATGATCGTATCTTGTGGATGGCTGAATCACAAGCAACTAGGAAGCGATCACATGGCTACATCCAGTGTTGTCTCATGAGGACACCATTGAAACTGGATCTCGTGCTTTACTCATCCTTGTAGTAGTTGTTGAAATTGAGTCGGAGAAGTAGATCATTGAGATGAGGTTGATAACCCTTGATTGTCAACTTGTTCACAACTGAAATAATGAAGGATGAAGTCAGATATAAGTTGTCTCTTTTTTCAAGAGCCAAGTGAATTACAAATGAATGCTAGGAACCCGTAGCTACAAATCGATACATAATTATACAGACATATTCCAGCATATTCTACAGATAAATACAGGTGGGACTTTTCTAAAATGTTCTAAGATGAAAACAGGGGATAACTCCACAAAAAACGTCTGACGGACTTCATAATCGCAGGTACATAGGTTCCCATGGTACTAAATATCTATGCTAAGTTTAAATTTTTTTTACTGAATATTGTAGGAATAAAAGCTTGACAAATTATGCAACTTGAGAAAATTTTCTAATTTGAAAAAGGGGAATAACTCCACAAAAAAAGTTGGACATACCTCATAGTAGCAAGTGCACAGATTCCCATGGTACTAAATATTTGTGCCAAGTTTCCAAAAAAATTGACCGAAAAATGTAGGAATAAAAGCACTGACAAAATTGTGTCTGTGGACAGACAGAAGGACAGACAAGCTGATTACAGTATACCCCCCCCCCCCCCCCAACTCATTGTGCAATTACAAAGTTATCCAGTAGGTTTATTTGTAATATCAATCTACATGTCCAGTATCCAACAAATTTATGGGACAATCCACCTAGATGTGAATAAACTAAATTGTAGATGATGGTTAGCTTATTAGCCACTAGAATGACAAAATAGTCGGAGATCAAAAGTTATTGCTGAAATGATTAACAATTCTAATGGCTTTACTAGTTGTAAAAGACAAGAAGTGGAACAATGGTAAGGAAAGAAAGTATAAAACTGCCTGTTGTAGAAATTGAGAAAAAAATTAAGTGGTCTATGGTGTGGGGCATCCAACTTGAGCCAGACCCAAGTTCCCAAGTTTTGCACCCAAACCTTGGGTTGTGGAATATGCCAACCGGTATACCTCAAGCTTTCCAACTGTTCCAAAATTCCAACCTGACTGATTTCCAATTGATGGCCATATCAGTCAAATGATTTGACCAATAGTAGGAATTTAGGCAACTCTTGGTCTAAAAACTGGAAAATAAGGCCAAGAAAAAAAAGATATGTGATTCTCAGTCAATTTTTTTTAAATCAATGCGGGCACGAGGGTTTTATTTTTTATATTTTGTTTTTATGCCCACCAACTGGCATAGTAAGCATGGGTTATTATACCTTCTCAGGTGCAGAAAATGTAGGCAGAACTTTGTGATGGATTTAAACTAATTTAATCTGATATAAAGAATGACAAATTATGACATTATACTACCCGTACATCATATCGGGATTACCTAGAACGATATATATTTTGATATCATTTTAATATGGCCACAATCATGCTTAACAATATGCTCAGAACAACATATCCGATTCATATAAAAATATGGAATGTAAATACAGTCGAAATGAAAAGATAAAGTGATCTTCCAAACTATCATAGAAAGAAAATTTGATTTTTGAGACAATGCAATTTTTTTTGATTTTTTTTTTGAGATTGGGTGGGATACGAACCCCGTCCCGACGGCGAGCGCGCCTTGCGACTCAAAGTCCGACGTGCGACTCAAAGTCCGACGTCAATACCACACGGCCACCAAAGCAACCCCAAAAAAGGAAGCTCGAATGGCCGCTGTATTCCGACGTCGCACTTAGGACACTATATTCACATTTTAAGGTCTCTTTATATATATTTGCTTCTAAAAATAGGCGCCTGGTGTGTTGTATAGTCCCAAGCATGTTCTAAGAGCAATGCTCGCCATGTTTCGGAGGCATAAAAAATATATAACATTGCTGCTGTGCCGAACCTCATATATACATATATATAAAGAGACCTTAAAATGTGAATATAGTGTCCTAAGTGCGACGTCGGAATACAGCGGCCATTCGAGCTTCCTTTTTTGGGGTTGCTTCGGTGGCCGTGTGGTATTGACGTCGGACTTTGAGTCGCAAGGCGCGCTCGCCATCGGGCCGGGGTTCGTATCCCACCCAATCTCAACAAATTTGCATTGTCTCAAAAATCAAATTTGCTTCTGAAAAATAAGCGCCTGGTGTGTTGTATAGTCCCAAGCATGTTCTAAGAGCAATGCTCGCCATGTTTCGGAGGCATAAAAAAAATATATAACATTGCTGCTGTATCATAGAAAGTCTTGATTCACTTATTCCGCTATCTAATTAGAGACTGTATATGAACCGCAATGGATTGACTCATGGTGTTACAATTGTAGATAGTACTACACTGGATAATAAAAACCAAAGCTTGATTCAGCTAGCTAACAATTGATTTGGTTGAGGACAGTGCTTCATGTTGGCATTATGAAAATTTTAATAATTCTGTGACCAAATATTGCTAAGAAATTACCTTTGAAAAGAAATGATGAGTATTCTTTAAATGCCTTATAGGATGTTGCCATAGCCAAGAAGTTAGGGTGATTAACATCCTTGCTTCCAGGAACAGTTACCCATGACTGCGATGTTAGCTGTGAGCGGAACTTCAGTATGATAGCGAATATATCCTGTATAATCTTCATCACAGGGGTAGCTTTTTTCGTCAAAAGACACCTAGAGAAATCATGAAATATATCAGTAATTTTCATTCAATAACAATTGCATCAACTCAAACTAAAATGTTGATTGTTGATGTGCTTTGCAGTTTTATTCTTCTGACATAATATAATGTCCAGAACATGTTTCAACTTGCTAAGCAGACAGCGTCCACATGATATAAATAGAAGCCTTTTTATGAATAAAAGGAAGATAGGGCGTCATGCCTCCACTGATTAGGGTGTTTTTTTTTTAGAAATTAGAATTTGATTCTGGGAAACATCGTTGAATCAAAATTTGCTTCAAACTGCCAATGTTGTTAACATATTTGATTAGATGCCAGAATAATAATTGGCCAAGTCCAAGATGAAAAAGGCACATACCTGCATCAGAAATGGTCTGACAGAATTCAAATTCGAACCTGACCTGTATTTTCATATGATTAATGCACATACTAAATTTGAAAGCGATTGGATAATCATAAGTGAATTATCATCCGGACAACAAAATAATCAGCAAATTCTGAGTCGAAAAGGGACATAACTCTGCCAGAAATGGTCTGTTTGGATCCAAATTTGAACTTGATCAGGACTTTCTCATATGAAGACCACATACCAAGTTTCATGAAATTATGTCCAAAACTATGAAGTTATCATCCGGACAGCAAAGTTTCTGACAGAAGTATGGACATCGCTCATAATCCCCCAAAATGTTGTTTTTTTGCTTATCTTCAAAACAGACCCTAGTAACTATTATATAGTGGTTATAACCACCCTGTGTCCTTGAAACATTGGGACTTTACCTAGAGAATTCTAGAGATAACATTACTGCACCACTGCACTACATGCACCTGATTTTTGAGAAAATGTTAGGTAGTAGTTTGGGAAATCCAAGATCAATCCCCTTTTCCAAAAATTTATGTTATTTACTTACATGTATGCTATCAGGATTGGAAAATAAATGTTTACACCAACTATATGAATAATAATTTCAAATCAGAACAAGTGCACCACTGGGCGGAGGTAACGCCAATAGCGAAACCAAAGTTATGAGTTGAAATGTTCGTATGCCACAGAAAACTGAATTTTCTAAGTCCAAAAAGGGGCGTAACTCTGGAAAAAAATGGGCGGACGACGAACCGCAGTTATGGGGAAATCTTGTCCCCCCCGGCTGGTCTATTAGCATACCAAAGATCAACTGAATTGAGTTAGCGAAACCAAAGTTATGAGTTGAAATGTTCGTACGGACGGACGGAAGGACAGACGGAAGGACGGCTCGACAGAAGGACGGACGGAGGGCTCCACTATATACCCCCAAATCTCCATCGGAGATCGGGGGCATAATAAGACCCAGCAGGTCAGAACCTATGCTTTTTTATCAAATGGGGTCTAAAAGTTTACATTGGAATGGTCTACTCTTAATTTGTAGGATGTAATGATAATATAAGAAGATGACAGGCAGAGAAACAGACTGGTTGCCCACTGAATAATTTGTATGGATGTTAAACTAATACGTTATTTAAGCAAAACATCCCTACAAATGAATTAATGGCAATAAAGTAACTACTCATCACTGTGAATGGCTTTAAATTCGTTGCTATAGATTTTAATGGTTCAGCCATTTATGACCTTTTCGTGGGTTCAAAATTCGTGGGTCTGCCAGTACAAACTGTCACCTCCAAACCTCCAATAATAACAATCAAGTCCAACTAATAGAAGTGCAGCCACCTGCAAACTTCACAGGTGGTTGGACATATGATTGGGCCACATGTAGCCGCTTTGCCCACCCTATGGAGGTCAGGTGACCTTGGCAGCCATCTTGGATTTCTACTTAAATGCCTGTATTTTGGGTATATTCAGGTGTTTACAGGCAAATATCTGCGATAAAATAATGCAACCACATGTAGGGTGAATTGAATATTATTGTGTTATTATCAGATTAGAGTTTAGCAAGGGAAGCCTAACTGTCTTAGTATAGCGTTTGTCGAGTTGAGTCTTGTAAGTTAATTGCTTGTTAAGTATGATAACTTAGGTAATAAGTATTTGGTATACTTCACTATGTTTATAGTTTAGTGGATTTACTGATTTCGCTTGGGTTAAGCTCTTCAGGTGTTTGTCATGATCAGCAATCGATAATTTTTATCTGAATTCAGTGGTCAATTACTTTGGGCATTACTGTATATTGTAGTATATATACTAGTAGTATATATATGATCCAACTGTGGATTTATGCAGGGATGTTGCATTTTATTTGTCCCATCCACTATATTCTCTGATGTTATGTTCAGGTATGAATACCTCAGCCATGATTTGCCACTTGTGACCAACCATAGGGTATTCGTGGTCATGGAAGCAATCTTGAATTTGCACTGTAATGTCTGCATTTCAAATATATCCTGGCTTACAATGGAACAAGTGGCTAATGTAAATATTTTATGCGGTAGCTCTCTGTATATTGTTTCAATATCGCTGATATGTGTTGGTAATTGATTAGCACATGACATGGCTGATCTTCTTGTGACCAGCTTTAAAAAGGTAATACGACTACTGACTCCTAAATGTATATATCCATACAACATGATTACCAAGAAATTTTCCAAGTCGAGACAATTTTGTTCGGTCAGAAAACCAACAGCCGAATACAGAGTAATATCACAACCAAATAAATAAGCTTGTTTGATGTGGTATGACTATCCACCCTAGAAATTGTTTTCCAGTATTGCATGTTATCATAAACCCTCCCACCTTCCATAGCTCAACAGTGTTATATAGCCAAAGTATACCCTTGCGAGTCATATCTGGATATCATCCCTGTATTCTATTATAATAAATATCACTCAATTACACATTATAACTCAACCAATTTGATGCTTCCCACCAACAACGGAACTTACATGTACACTAAGTATAAATAATTGAACATTGTCCTGGCTCTGACTGTAGCGACTGACTGCACAGAATACAATGACCTTGACTCTGTTTCATTAAAATATTGTCTGCTTACATCAGGTCCATCGATAGAAAATAAATAGGCAACCGAGTGTGCCTGTCTTCATAGAATTACACATCCTAGACCATGGACACCCTCCAATTTTCGCATTAATGTGTGTTTGGCATTGTACCTCAATTCGCATAAATGCGCGTTTGGCATCAAACAGTCAACTACATATTATGCAAATATGTCTCTTAAAAGCTACAAAAGTAGACTTGTGATTGTGTTGGGTTTCACAAAAGCTGGACTGTGATATGTGACTGTTAATAGTTAATAATTCAAACATGTGTTACTGTTATGTTATTTCGATGAAGTTAGATCGATTAAACATTGTAATTAGACCGTAGCTACTCTTCCATTAATATACTCACAGAAGATAGAGTTACTTCCTTAGGCTTTAAATGTACATCGGGTCAATAGAGTTACCTCTCGCATGCCATTTCTCTAATGGCGACCGCGATAGTTTCAAAGAATTTTTTTGTGGGGTTTTTAATTTTGTGGTTATCAATAACCACAAAAGACCATGAAAATTGGACAACCACGAATAAATGTACTTTTATTGTATTCAGTTATCAAATGGTTAAACTGTTGCTGACTTGATTTTGATCTAACATGGTACAGTAATGCCCTAAATAACCAACTCCTTAACCACAGCAGAATTATTGGTAATTTTTCAGGATTCAGTCGGAAATATGGCTTGTTGCCATTCATCGGAAAGCTCTCAGTGATGGAGACGATTATTTTGGGCATTACTGTAGGTTATGGGAAAGTATTAAGTTATTGCCAACAATCAGATACCTGAATAATGCCTGACTGAGGTATTCTGAATGCACCCTGTGTAGGTCATCAAGACTGTTAACGTCATGCTCTAATGCTTCCTGAAACTCATGCCAGGTCACGTATATTATCTGGTTGGAGATGTAACCCTGCATAACTTTCACAAAATGCTGCATTTCTTGTCTACAATACAGAAAGTGTATGGCTTTATTAACAATAACACAACACATAATAAACATGATGTGAGTTAGTTTTCCATTTTCTCATAATAAAATTAAAAGAGCAGGCTCAGATTGGAAGTCTGACATGTGTCAACATTAGTAATATCGACCATTGGGAAGCTTATTCGCAGTCAAACCATATATGGTTTAGCCTTTTTAATATTAGTATGTGATTGGTTGCATGACAATAATTTTTATTATTTATCTATATCTTTTAAGACGTATTATGTGCTTAATTCACTACTTCATACTAATATTTTATGACATGGCCACTATTAGTAGAATGCATCATTAAACTATTATTGTCCAAAAATTCAACAACAATGAATGTATCCTTTCGTTAAAGACAACAATGAACTACACAAATATGTAAACAAACAGTCCACCATTCGTCCCGAACAAATTACCGATAAAGAAGCGAGATTTATTATATGCTCAACAGTGAATTATAGAAAACAACGTGTTTAGATAAACATCGGTATCACCCAGAAGGGGATATAGAAGAATATACTTTCACACTAGCCCACGCGTGCGACCGATTCACTTGCGTGTACCAATGCGCTACCAGATCATTTCTAGCCGTTAATGTTTATTTCCAGGTTTACAAATGAAATGAACCTCAATGCAAATCCAAAGCATTTCAAATGTATTCGGGCCATTGACAGCAACAGCGATTGAATTTATTGAAATGTATTTATAATTTCAAGCCGGTGTTTCCAGGTGTACTGTTTCTGGTTTAATTTCTCATTCAAAGTTTGTGTTGAAGGACAAAGTGAAAGAACCCATTGTGATATTCTAAATTATATTATATTCATTGATATTATTACATTCATAATTAAAATCTATTATATGTTGAAATTTGACATATTTATGGGGGGGGGGGGGGAGAATAAAGGGAAGAATATGGGAACTATATGTTTATATTCTGCAGATGGTGAAGTAGCATTGTGTGAACAGGCAGCAATCAGCTGATGGCTTCAAAAATGATGCATCGATTGAAGACCATTGTGAGATCATTTATCGTTGTAAATGGTGAATTTCTTTGGAAATGCTTATAATAAAAAGAACATCTAGTGTTTTTTGAGTGGATACTGAAAAATATGTCATTCGTGACCGAGACAAATGCGAAAATAAACATTTGTCTTGCTCACTCATGACATATTTTTTGGTATCCACTCAAAAACACTAGATATCCTCTATTTATTTCGCTAATGAGAGTCACCATATTGATTTATTATATGATCATAAGTTTCTTTCCCCAATTCCTATGTTAAAACGTAAAGAAAAAATTAGATATCTAACGATGTTCACCCCATTAATGAAACAACAGGTTAATAACAGTTCTGAGTGACGTCAGATACTTCAGAGGTCAACCTAACTTATTATCAGACCTGGAAATAGATCAACGTCTTGTCCAAGCAAAGTTTGTTTCATATAATAAAACAGTTATCGCATTGTTTCTTGGTTGACACGAGGAATTGCCAGCCCTTGGAAGTCAATATTCACCTCGGCCTATGGCCTTGGTGAATATTGTCTTCCCCGGGTTGATAATTCCTCATGTCAACCTCGAAACAATGCGATAATTGTATATTATATAATAGAATGAAGTTATTTGCTGGAATTGTACATATATACATTGTGGCATATGATCCCGATGCTCAGTTTAGAGAGTGGGCAATACTAAATATCTGTACGGATGGAGGAAGCTTTTCTAACCCATGAAGTGGGTATCCTTTCACCTTAAACTGGGCTATCAACACACCAAAGCACAACCAAATTCAATGATCAATGCCCAAGTTTCAAGCTGAAATTTTCATCTAGACACAAAATTCAGAAACAAAGTCAAGTCAAGTAAAATGAAAGTGTCAATGACACAGTAGCTCAACTTGGAAAGGGAATAATTTCATGTGTTATATAATAGAATGAAGATGTTTGCTGGAATTGTACATATACAAATGCAATGCAAAAGCGTGGCATATGATCCCGATGCTCAGTTTAGAGAGTGGGCAATACTAAATATTTTTACCGATGGAGGAAGGTTTCTAATCCATGAAGTGGGTATCGTTTCCCCTTAAACTGGGCTATCAACACACCAAAGCGCAACCAAATTCAATGATCCATGCCCATGTTTCAAGCTGAAATTTAGAAACTCAAAGTCAAGTCAAGTCAATTGAAAGTGTCAATGACACAGTAGCTCAACTTGGAAAGCGAATAATTTCATGTGTCAATGGAGTGATTAGGAATGTGGAAAGTTGAAAGGTCTAGTTATGCAAAGAGTAAAATCCAAGATGACTGCTGGCAGCCATGTTTTTTTGCCGAATGGCCGAATGACCCCAAAATGACTCGTTCCCATTTACATGTCAATGTTAACATCCATGACAAATTTCATGATGATCCGACAAAATATACGACCTGTAGCCTGTGACAAAGGATTTAGTCATACAAAGAGTAAATTCAAGATGGCTACTGGCGGCCATGTTTTATGGCCGATTTTACCCCAAAATGACTCGTTCCCATCTACATGTCATTGTTAACATCCATGACAAATTTAATAATGACCCGTCCAAAGGTACAACTTGTAGCCGGTGCCAAAGGATTTAGTCATGCAAAGAGTAAATTCCAAGATGGCTGCCAGTGGCCACGTTTTATGGCCAATTGACCCCAAAATGACTCGTTCCCATATACATGTCAATGTATAACAGCCATGACAAATTTCATGATGATCCGACCAAAGGTACAACCTGTAGCCCATGCCAAAGGATTTAGTCATGTAAAGAGTAAAATCCAAGATGGCTGCTGGTGGCCATTGCTTTTTGGCCGAATGACCCCAAAATGACTCGTTCCTATCTACATGTTAATATTAACATAAATGACAAATTTCATGATGATCAGACAAACAATACGGCCTGTACCCCGTGCTAATGGATTGAATTTTGAAATCCAAGTTGGCCGCTGGCAGCCATGTTTTTTGCCGAATGACCCCCAAAATGACTCGTTCCCATCTAAATGTCAATGTTAACAACCATGACAAATTTCATGATGATCCGACCAAAGATACGACCTGTAGCCTGTGTCAAAGGATTTAGTCATACAAAGAGTAAAATCCAAGATGGCTGCCGGTGGCCATGTTTATGGCCGAATGACCCCAAAATGACTCGTTCCTATCTACATGTCAATATTAACATAATTGACAAATTTCATGATGATCAGACAAACAATACGGCCTGTACCCCGTGCTAATGGATTGAATATTGAAATCCAAGTTGCCGAATGACCCCAAAATGACTCGTTCCCATCTAAATGTCAATGTTAACAACCATGACAAATTTCATGATGATCCGACCAAAGATACGACCTGTAGCCTGTGTCAAAGGATTTAGTCATACAAAGAGTAAAATCCAAGATGGCTGCCAGTGGCCATGTTTATGGCCGAATGACCGCAAAATGACTCGTTCCCAACTACATGTCAATATTAACTTCCACGACAAATTTCATTATGATCAGACGAACACTCTGGTCTGTAGCCCATGCTAATGGATTGAATTTTTAAATCAAAGATGGCTGCTGGCGGCAATGTTTTTTTGCTGAATGACCCCAAAATGACTCGTTTCCCATCTACATGTCAATGCCCATGACAAATTTCATAATGATCCGACCAAAGGTATGACCTGTAGCTCATGCCAAAGGATTTAGTCATGCAAAGAGTAAAATCCAAGATGGCTGCCGGTGGCCATGTTTTATGGCCGAATGACCGCAAAATGACTCGTTCCCATCTACATGTCAATGTCAACAGCTATGACAAATTTCATAATGATCCGACCAAAGGTACGACCTGTAGCCCGTGCCAAAGGATTTAGTCATGCAAAGAGTAAAATCCAAGATGGCTGCCGGCAGCCATGTTTTATGGCCTAACGACCCAAAAAATTACTCATTCCCATCTACATGTCAATATTAACATCCATGATAAATATTATTATGATCGGACGACCAGTATGCAGCCTGTGCTAATGTATTGAATTTTGAAATCCAAGATAGCCGCTGGTGGCCTTGTTTTTTTGACTCGTTCCCATCTACATGTCAATGTCAACAGCTATGACAAATTTCATAATGATCCGACAAAAGGTACGACCTGTAGCCCGTGTTAAAGGAAATTGTTGATGCCTCACACACACACACGGACGATGGATATCAAGCCATGACAATAGCTCAAACTTTACAAAGTAAAGTTGAGCTAATAAATGACGCATGAGGCCCGTTTTATACGTCGCGCCAAACACGGGTCGTGATATCTTCGCTTGGCTTGACATTGGTGCATGCTGTTTTTTAATTTATACGTGGAGACAGCTGGCACGTGTCATAGTCGTATAGTTCGAACAACTTTAGCATTTCTGATACAAAATGCCATCTGCTATAATCATTTCCTTAGGAAGTTCATGAAAATGCGCCGTGATAGTGGCCCTCATTGTGTCTATTTATACTTCTAATATACAGTGCATGAGTCTCGGAAATGCATTCATTGGTTTCTTAAATTGTGATCTTGTCATTGAACCTTCATATATATCTTTGCAATATAGTTATTCCCAAATTTTGTAAAATGTCCTTTGTCAGTCAATACATGCATAATGCGTACTGTACCATTGCCTTCAATGTATATTGACAATGTTATGACCAAGAGTCAGCATGTCTCTGGCCTGATGCTGTTTTATACGACATGCCAGACACAGGTCATGCTAAGATGACTTAGAGATGACATAATGACACCAAAAACTTCAAATTGTGCATGCTCTCTGCCAAAGGGGTCCTAAATTGGGAGCGAATTTATCTTAATCGCCTAAGCGCGACCCGTGTTTAGAACGTCGTATAAAACAGTGTTGAGCCACAAACGTGTAGCACATCGGCACCAGACGGGTCGCGCCACAGAAATTCTGATGAGCCAGTTGGTTTTATACGTCATGCTCCAGTTGCGCTATCTTGGACTTTGTCATTTTCACACTGATTAGGCTGACGCGACCCGTGTCTGGCTCGACATATAAAACGGGCCACAGTTACAAGGTGATATGTTACGGGCAAACAATTAACAAATTTCCAAGTCAAACAAGGGCTGTAACTCTGGTAAAAAAACCCTTAGTATGTGTGTGTTTTCCCCCAACATGAGCTATCACCATGCCAAAGCACAACAAACTCTGATAATTAACACCTGAGTTAAAAGATGTTTTTTTCGGATGGACGGACAGACAGACGGAGCCCTCGGCTATATGACCTGAACCTCCTGCAGGGGTCGGGGCATAATAATAATTTTTGGTGAAACATTTAATCCAATGTTTTGGGTTTCGTTGTTGCACCGGTTAATCTACTTCAGAGAATATCCAATGAATGTTTGGATAGCATACAGTTGTCAGCACGATAAAGGCTTCGGCCAGAATATTTGAAGTTTGCTGTGTGTGTTCTTTTTGCCATGATCCCTCATTTACAGGTGCCCATAAGACTTAACCCTTTCATGACGGGAGCTGCACTGGTTTACAAGATCAAGGTAAATATTGTTAGGACAATGAATTCTCTTATATATGCGAGTCGCGCTATGGGCAACTCGCATATATAAGAGAATGCATTGGCACAAGGTTTTCGCCAAACTCCAGGAAGCTCCAGTCATGAAATGGTTAAAAGGGAGAATGCTGACTCAAATTACCTGTGGAGATGGAGCTGTCGGATATGAGGAGAATTGCTCGCCTTATTGATCAGAGCTGAAAAAAAGACAATTGGAGTGAAATACCAAGTGGGAAAACAAAAGCACTTAACAAAATCTCCTACCTTACAATTCTATTCAATAGTGAAGACAGAAATGGAGCCATTTTGAATTACCGATTCATTGCAAATTATATATATGAATGATCAGTTTATGTTTTGTGAAGATGGGAGGGAGGATAACTATGGTCTAGAGTATGTGACTCTATAAATAACCTATTCTATTCTATTATATCTAGTTGTCTATAATTAACCCTTTCTATACTTAATAGATTCTGCCATTCAGTTATAAAAGTATACATTGGAATGGTCTATTATTCATTTGGAGGATGTTAATGATGTATGAGTAGACAACAGCCAGACAAAATGATAATACAAGTGCAGAAGAATAGAGTTTTCCACAGAGACCACATCTACAGCGGTAGAACCACCCACTGGCAATAAGCCATGTCCATGCGTTGTGATATAAACCGCGATGTTTATCAGTGCTTGCCCTTATGTTATAACTAGCTGCAACATCTCCTTGGTGCGTATTGCTTTATACATATTGATATATTAAACATTTATTTTTTTTTTTAAATGTACTAAATTTTTTTTTTTAATTTTGGATTGTTTTTAGATTGAACTCCTTGCTCAATTTAACATTTAATTTTTTAAGGTTTAACCTAACCACTTCAATATTTGGATAAATTTTAAAATAGAAAAATGGCACAAACGTTACAGTAGTGGCTAAACAACTATACATGCATTATATACAGTAAAAAATACGTAAAAAATACGTTCTTCACAATTAAAATCTGACTTTGTGCACATGCACAGGGTTTGTAGTTGAGCAATTTCCATAAATAATAGTAAATTCTGATTTGGAAGATCTCTATAAAGAATGTTTTGTCGAGAAACCCACAGAATGTGACTTTATTCTCACATTTTTGAAGTGAGTGTTTGAAAGGTAAAATGTCACAACCAGTTATCACAAAGTTCTGTTTGACGATCACTGTATTCAGTTTTTTTCTGCCAGTGGGCATTCATTGAACAATCTCTTAATTAATCCTGATTGGGATTTGGCCCAGGTTGAGGGTGGTTGAGTGAACCTGACCTACCGTATAAATAAGACACTACAGTTGGTGTCAAACATAGCTGTTTACTTTCTGGTGAAGTTGAGTCACAACTCATACCCTCACTTTGGAAAATTTAAATTAAATAGGTTTTGGTAATATAAAATGTTGATTTCTCAACAAAACATTTGCTATGGAGTTTCCGGAATCAAAAATATACTTTCTTTTATGGAAATTATCTGACTGGTATGTCTGTATGTGCGCACAAAGTCAGATTTTTGTTGGTAAGTAAGTGCCACATTTTGTTTTTAATCTGCTCCCAGTATAGTGTTATTTACTGCATATGATAATATTGCTGGTTGTTTTCTGAGAATTTTGTGACATATTTGATACTTTCCTACAAATTTAATAAGTTGATAAAGATATCCCTGGAAGCCATATTGGACTGTTTTGTTGAGCCTTAAAATTCAATTTTAAATATTAAATTTAAAAACAAAATATTTTTTTTAGACTGCTTGCTCAATTTAACTCATTGAGCGCCGGCGACGAGATATCTCGTCGCCCGAAAGACACCATCTGAGCGCCGGCGACGAGATAACTCGTCGCCCAACACACACCGTTTGTAACATTCTGCCTTCTAATCCAATCTCACAATTTCAATCTGTTTGCACATGATTAGAACCCTGCATACTACAAGTCACATTTTTGGGAGAAGCGTTTGTTTAATTTTCAAGGGGGGTTCTGTATATACGCGCATGCGCAGATTCAACTTGTACATCGGGGTATAGCCCAGCATGTCTCCGTTCAAATGACGCATCAGGCAGCTCCGCATGTCGAGGCGTTTATGAGATACAGTCGTATGAAAACAGGTGGTGAAAATTGATGTGATCTGTGGGCGTGACTTAGACTTGCAGAGTTCAAACTCTCTAAGAGGTCTACGGATACAGCGTACATATCTGTTAATTGGAAACCGATTTTAATTGCGTAAAGGTCGATTCCTATAAAGTCGGGCATGCCCTGATCCATCGTAAACTTGGTTTGACACCAAATGACACAGGAACGCTGATGTCGACAACGTACACAATATGTCAATCAAACTCTGTACCTTAAGGGGTTTGCCAAATTACAATGAGAATTTACTATAGAAAAAAATTGTCAGTATATTGCTCTTACATTATACGATATCGAACTGAAATTTGGTATGGAAAGGGGGGGGTCGATGCGCTGAATCGGATATAATCGTCACCGGGTTAATCCGATGTACTAATATGTTGCATTGTCACCTAGATACAGTACAAACCGCGGCAAGTGCGACTATTATAGGCCAAAAAGAACGAAAGTGTTCATTGTAAACGTCATCCCATTCACAAATTTTTTTTAGTCACACCGATCACCCACCCCCCGGATCCTATCTAAAATGCTATGTTATTCCACCATCAAAATTAATGTCTAAAACTACACTGAATAAATTATTTAGATGGCCACACAAAACAACAACTTTGTGATTTCAGTCAATCGCTGTCAATTTTAAGTCCTCGTTGCCATGGCAACATGAAATTTTTTACCTATGATGACCCCCCGAGTACCGGACATGGAGTTTAAAAGCAGGCCATGGATAGGGCCTATACTAGCAATGCCTGCTGTCAATTCGATTCTGTCCTATATTGAATAGTCAACTAAATATATAGTTAGTGTGAATAATGTTCTTTTTTTCCCAGGAGACCTGGCGTACAGATATCGATTCCCCTCAGGAGACCTGGCACTCAATGAGTTAACATTTAAATTTAGTTTTTTTATTTTAAATAAAATTTTATTAAAAAAAATCTAAATTAAAAAAAAAACAATCTCTAATATAATATCCGCCCAGGGTATCCCAAGTCACCACTAGTGTTGAAACGATTAGTGGTTTTGAGGAATCGACTAGTCGCCAGAGGGAATCGACTACTAGTCGACTAGTCGGACCCCTTCCGAAACTTACCGTTTTGTGCTCATATACGTATATAATTTGCCGTTTGTTTTGAGTACCAGTAACCAACTTTGCATTTTCGAACGCAAAGCAAAGACGTGATTTAACACTATTTGCCATGATTATTTGGCTTAATATCACTGAAGGTTAATAGGTTATTAATTTGTCCCAGGTATATGATGTTTTATGACAATCAAATTACCATCCAGTTGATGTATGTATCTAAACGGTGGTGACAACACCTGATCGATTGCGGAAACGATACGGATTATGGAGTGGAAGCGCATGCAACAATCAGAAACCAGTGTTTACAAGCCTTTTATGCTCGCAGATGTCATGTACATATATCGGACACGGAATGTGGTAAAGTTCCCTGTATATATAGAGTCCGCATATATTAATGAAAGTGTCAATGACACTGTAGCTCAACTTAGGTAGGGGAATAATTTAATGGTTGACAGTAAATGGAGGAATAGGAAAGGTGCTAATTGAAATGTCTAACATGCGCCAAAGGATTTAGTGATGCAAAGAGTAAAATACAAGATGGCTGCTGGTGGCCATTTTTTTTGGCCAATTGACCCCAAAAGAACTCGTTCCCATCTACGTATAATTGTTAACATCCATGACAAATTTTATGAAGATCTGACCAAAGCTACGACATACAAATTTCATGATGATCAGACGAACAGTACGACCTGTAGACCGCGCCAATGGATTGAATTTTAAAATCCAAGATGGCCGCTGGCAGCCATGTTTTTTGGCCGAATGACCCCACAATGATTCGTTCCCATCTACATGTCAATGTCAACATTCATGACAAATTTAATAAATATCAGACCAAAGGTATGACCTGTAGCCCACGCCAAAGGATTTAGTCATGCAAAAAGTAAAATGCTGGTGGCAATGTTTTTTGACCGAATGACCCCAAAACGACTCGTTCCCATCTACATGTCATTGTTATAATTAATGACAAATTTCATGACCATTTGACCAAAGCTACGACCTGTAGCCCGCACCAAAGGATTTAGTCATGCAAAGAGTAAAATCCAAGATGGCTGCTGGCGGCCATGTTTTTTGACCAAATGACCCCATAACGACTCGATCCCATCTACATGTCATTGTTATCATTCATGACAAATTTCATGATGATCAGACGAACAGTACGACCTGTAGCCCGCGCCAATGGATTGAATCTTGAAATCCAAGATGGCTGCCAGCGGCCATGTTTTTTGGCCGAATGACCCCAAAATGACTCGTTCCCATCTACATGTCAATGTCAACATTCATGACAAATTTCATAAAGATCAGACCAAAGGTACGACCTGTAGCCCGCGCCAAAGGATTTAGTCATGCAAAGAGTAAAATACAAGATGGCTGCTGGCGGCCATGTTTTTTGGCCGAGCGACACCAAAATCACTCGTTCCCATCTACATGTCATTATTAACATCAATGACAAATTTCATGATGATCAGGCGAACAGTACGATCTGTAGCCCGCGCCAATGGATTGAATCTTGAAATCCAAGATGGCTGCCAGCGGCAATGTTTTTAGGCCGAATGACCCCAAAATGACTCGTTCCCATCTACATGTCAATGTCAACATTCATGACAAATTTCATAAAGATCAGACCAAAGGTACGACCTGTAGCCCGGGCCAAAGGATTTAGTCATGCAAAGAGTAAAATCCAAGATGGCTGCTGGCAGCCATGTTTTTCGGCCAAACAACTCCAAAATCACTCGTTCCCATCTACATGTCATTGTTAACATCCATGACAAATTTCATGATGTTCCGATCGAAGCTACGACCTGTAGCCCGCGCCAAAGGATTTAGTCATGCAAAGAGTAAAATCCAAGATGGCTGCTGGTGGCCATGTTTATTGGCCGAACAACCCCAAAATGACTCGTTCCCATCTACATGTCAATATTAACATCCATGACAAATTTCATGATGATCAGACGAACAGTACGACCTGTAGCCCGCGCCAATGGATTGAATCTTGAAATCCAAGATGGCTGCCAGCGGCCATGTTTTTTGGCAGAATGACCCCAAAATGACTCGTTCCCATCTACATGTCAATGTCAACATTCATGACAAATTTCATAAAGATCAGACCAAAGGTACGACCTGTAGCCCGGGCCAAAGGATTTAGTCATGCAAAGAGTAAAATCCAAGATGGCTGCTGGCGGCCATGTTTTTCGGCCGAACAACTCCAAAATCACTCGTTCCCATCTACATGTCATTGTTAACATCCATGACAAATTTCATGATGTTCCGATCAAAGCTACGACCTGTAGCCCGCGCCAAAGGATTTAGTCATGCAAAGAGTAAAATCCAAGATGGCTGCTGGCGGCCATGTTTATTGGCCGAACGACCCCAAAATGACTCGTTCCCATCTACATGTCAATATTAACATCCATGACAAATTTCATGATGATCAGACGAACAGTACGACCTGTAGCCCGCGCCAATGGATTGAATTTTGAAATCTAAGATGGCCGCCAGCGGCCATGTTTTTTGGCCGAATGACCCCACAATGATTCGTTCCCATCTACATGTCAATGTCAACATTCATGACAAATTTCATAAAGATCAGACCAAAGGTACGACCTGTAGCCCGGGCCAAAGGATTTAGTCATGCAAAGAGTAAAATCCAAGATGGCTGCTGGCGGCCATGTTTTTCGGCCGAACGACCCCAAAATCACTCGTTCCCATCTACATGTCATTGTTAACATCCATGACAAATTTCATGATGTTCCGATCGAAGCTACGACCTGTAGCCCGCGCCAAAGGATTTAGTCATGCAAAGAGTAAAATCCAAGATGGCTGCTGGTGGCCATGTTTATTGGCCGAACAACCCCAAAATGACTCGTTCCCATCTACATGTCAATATTAACATCCATGACAAATTTCATGATGATCAGACGAACAGTACGACCTGTAGCCCGCGCCAATGGATTGAATCTTGAAATCCAAGATGGCTGCCAGCGGCCATGTTTTTTGGCAGAATGACCCCACATTGATTCGTTCCCATCTACATGTCAATGTCAACATTCATGACAAATTTCATAAAGATTAGACCAAAGGTACAACCTGTAGCCCGCGCCAAAGGATTTAGTCATGCAAAGAGTAAAATCCAAGATGGCTGCTGGCAGCCATGTTTTTTGGCCGAACGACCCCAAAATCACTCGTTCCCATCTACATGACAGTGTTAACATCCATGACAAATTTCATAAACTTCCGACCAAAACAACGACCTGTAGCCCGCGCCAAAGGATTTAGTCATGCAAAGAGTAAAATCCAAGATGGCTACTGGCAGCCATGTTTTTTGGCCGAACGACCCCAAAATCACTCGTTCCCATCTACATGTCATTATTAACATCAATGACAAATTTCATGATGATCAGATGAACAGTACGACCTGTAGGCCGCGCCAATGGATTGAATCTTGAAATCCAAGATGGCTGCCAGCGGCCATGTTTTTTGGCCGAATGACCCAAAAATGACTCGTTCCCATCTACATGTCAATGTCAACATTCATGACAAATTTCATAAAGATCAGACCAAAGGTACAACCTGTAGCCCGCGCCAAAGGAAATTGTTGACGGACACACGGACACACGGACACACGGACACACGGACACACGCACACACGGACACACGGACACACGGACGACGGACGCCAAACCATGGCAATAGCTCAAACTTACAAGTAAGTTGAGCTAAAAATGGGCCATGCAGTCCTTGTATCATTGCAAGGTCACGATATGACATAGCTTAATCACGGACAGTCATTTTCCCGCCAAAACGCACGTGTTTTCACTGTTTGATTTGATCGCGTACATAATTGTCTCTCGTGCATGGTACATTGTAAATATATATACAATATATACAATTTTACTCGCGAATCCCCGAATACACAATCGATCGTGTCAGTTTCAGAAATAAAACTGCGAAGACCGGCGATGTTAATAGTACATTTCAATGCGAAGTTGTAAGTTCTATATTTAGCCCAATTCCAGGAATTTGCGTCATCCAGATTACGTTTCTGGGAACAGCTTTGTCACCGCCCAATTCCGCGAAGGATTTAAGTTTGAGGTGCTAAAATACATTGTAATTTTTCACAAACACAGCCCATAAACGACGTGGGATTTCCGAAGTGACTCGCCAGTTTAGTTCGAAATACGCGACGCTATTCGATGCATAGCATGGCCAACCACGGGTTGGCTTTATATTTATATCTATATACAATATATCTAGAACGTGCGATCGTATACGCTCACCCATGCGTCAGTTGATGCATGTGGTGGTTGTAAAAAATATCACACAATTTTACAAATAAACATTAAAGGTATACTGACATAGTGCTTCAATAAACTATAATATATTGGACTTGTTATTAAACTTAAAACTTAATAATGTCAACTAAATTGATTGAAGTTGAGTCCTCAGGTCCTGCACACCTGCAAACACGTTGACCAGTTATCACTCAGATCAATTCCGTCACGCCGAAATAGACACGGTTGCGATAGGCGCTGATTCTTTGAAGTTGATTATCAAAGCCGGTCGCCTCAACTTCAAAGAATAAGCCGCCGCGGCGCCGACAAATACATTGAGTTGAGGTCATTGGGTTTCGCGCTCGTGCACAGGGGCGTAGGAACCGGGGGGGGGGGGGGGGGGGGGGGGGCAAGGGGGGTATTTACCCCCACAATATTTTCCAAAGGTTAGTAAAAATATTTGGCAAACTAATGAAGTATCGCCGACGATCGCGGCAATGCACACCCCCACTATACATACCCACACCATACATACCTCCATGATACATACCCACACTATACATACCCAAACGATACATACCCATACTATACATACCAACACTATACATACCCACGCTATACATACCCACACTATACATACCCACACTATACATACCCACACTATACATACTCACACAATATACCACCACTATACATAACCACGCTATACATACCCCCACTATACATACCCAGGATACATACCCCCACGATACATACCCACGATACATACCCACACTATTCATACCCACACAATAAATACCCCATGATACATACCCATGGTGATGTGTGTATCCATGTAGTCTACTTTCTCATGGTTGTTTGTGAAAATATTTACTTTCTGCATATCTGATCCAAGTTATGGGAGTAATTTCACATCATTAATGACTAGATAATAACACAACATGAATTCCCATATACCTATTTGTTTATTACACTTTCAATCGGCCTACCATTTTATGAAATTACAATTGATAAATGATAAGAATGTTGATCTAATCTATGATAATGTAGTGGGTTGGAAAACAATGTCAGATGGGTCAGAAGCCACCAGAGAGCCACTTTAAGCTTCCAATGTCAGAAAATTTTCCTGGGGGATAACGCCCGGACCCCCTCCTATCGAGAGGGGGCGACCCCTATCATGCTCTCCCCCACCGACTCCTTTGGCGTCGGGTCATCGCTTTGCGATGAATGGTTATACCCCCCCCCCAATAAAATTTGCTTGCTACGCCCCTGCTCGTGCATGACCACCAAGTACTGAAAGCAGTTATCGCATCAAAGGGACAACAAAGGCTTTAAAAAAGCTAATTGTGATTGTGTATTTCGATAGCCTGATTGTTTAAATTGTCCAGTAATTCGGCAACGGCAGCAACGGCACTGCTTTCGCGATGGCATAATGGAGGTGGGTGTGTTCCGACTAGTCGACTAGCCGATTTCGGAATCGACTAATTTAATAATCGCGTCGATTTCGATTAGTCGATTAATCGTTTCAACACTAGTCACCACACCAAATATGGTTAAAAATCGGACCAGGGGTCTGCTATATATATAGCTACACCGGGGAACATACATTCTTTTTGCCTTGTGAAAATTCTGAAAAGTGTCGTCCAATGAAAAAGTGTTACAACGAATGGATAAATTTCCAACATTATGGCGCAAATAGAAATTTCAGTACGTTATGATTTGACAACAAAAAAGTTGATTCAATATAATCAATTTAACACTGAATGTATGCACGGATATCAAATTAGGGTGAACAAAGATGGCATCAGAATTTGCAATGCAGCCAAAGACTCGCTCAGTCGCTGACTGGTAGAAAATATCTGCTAATAATTATTTGATTGACAGCTGCGGAAAGGTCTATTCATATTCATTGGTGAGAAATGTTTAGATAAATAATTTCAACAACAAAGTTGTTGAACTTACTATCTGAACATTTCCTAAGGGAACAACTTGCCAATGAGGGAACTACTCGTCAATGAGTATTTAGTAAAGAAAGGGTTAAAGGATAAGACTTGATGTATTCCAACATGGGGTCAAGGTTACAGTGTTCTTTGAATTCAGTTGATTGTCTGAACCAGAATATTCCACCAACTTATACATTTGTGGTTCATTATTCTGCTCCATGGATCATTTGATCATAAACTAAAGAGAGTCAATGTAACAACATGTTACCATCAATCAACTAAATAACTTATTTTGTTTCCTTAGGATTCAAGCTCACAAACTCAAACTACTCACGGAATCCAATTAAAGGTAATCAATCCGATTCGTTGGTCCCCATATAATCAGACTCCAACAACTACAACATTTTTAGAAATGCTGCTTCAGTTATCAGAATTGATTAATTGCCCAAAAATAATGCTAACCATAGTCAACTATAGTACAAAATATCCCAAAACGTGTTATTTATCAACACGTTGTTTGGAAATTTGGCCTTATTATCAACACAAAGCCTCTTGATTTTAGAGTTATCCATCTTCATCTGCAATTTGGTCCGAGACCTTTTACTGGGTCACTAATTAATAAGTCTCGATGGTGAAAAATAATAGATTTCAAAAATCGATATCTAATAACTGAGCTTTGATAGTTGGGTACCTCGACTCGAATCAAATATTTTTTTACCCCCAAATCCAATTAAATAGTAATTGAGGGGCGCCTTATATAATTTAAAAAATTATAATTAATTTTCTTTTTAAGGGAAGCCCGAAACTGAACTATTTGGATTATATCTCCAGCCCTGTGTGAATCAGGAGGGTTAATATTTATTGCTGTTTATTGCCTACTCTGGGTCAATGAGCGCTCAGATTAGCCATACATGAATGCATCCAGTGTAACTCACGTGTTCTAACAATCTAGTCAGTTTTATTTCTGATTCAATCATGAGATTTGCGAGTCGCGGGGTTGGGAATGGCACCACCATGGGAGGGATCTATGATAGTTCAGTTTCGGGCTTCCCTTAAGGAAAAATTAGTTATAATTTTTTTACCGTAAATTTCGGTGGATAAGTCGCATGCGTGTATAAGACGCACCTCCATTTTTCAACCCCAAATCCTGCCCTTTGCGAAATACCTTTGTATAAGACGCACCCATTTTTAGATGCTGGAATTTCAAAAAAACTGACGGCGACTGCGTAGTGGTAAGTATTGTAAGAATAAAACGTCCCTCGATCGCCTCCAATCTCGTACTAATTTCTCACTGACACCATACTGTCTTTCGGCAGCACAGTTACCGTTAAGTTCTGCAAACTTAACAACTTCCAACTTAAATCTGGTTTCGTAACACTGACGTTTGGGCTTAATCCCACGTTTATCCATAACGATCGAAGTATGTGAATTATATATATAGAAATTTACGGTATGAGGAAAGACACAAAATATCCTATCATTTATAGGAATATAAAATTGAGACTCGGCTTACTGTTGTTTTAGGATAATGGAATCGTTAAATTAGTTGTCGCCTAATTGTCGCGAATCATGAATGAAAACACTTTGGGCTAAAAGTGATGCAATGCACTCTTCAGTATTAAGTGTCAAATATACTCAACGTGGGGATTAAATGTTTGCACCCTAAGCGTACAGCATAAAATAATGTTTATGTAATATAAACAGGAGTTCGCGGCTTCGCACTGAAGCCTCATTAAAATATGAGAACACGCTGTCCAGATTTGCATTTGGAGTCAGAGTTTTTATTATGCTCATTCCCGGGCTTTAAATAAACATTCCGATGTGACGTAATCTGGTAGAAGATTGCAGCCATGTGCAGCTTGCAAACAGTTTACTATGTCGCAACACTGGAGACATCAAAGCGATCACACCGCAGTCATTGAATGTGGGTCAATTGTGCACGTGTCCAGAATTGTTACACAGTCAGGTCAAGGACGCCCACTGTTTGTGAATTTGCTGCTGTCTGCGGTTGAATTCTCAGACACTAATGCATATAATATGATAAATATGTTTTAAACATGTCGGACAGGGAATAAAATAAAGACAAACAGTGAAGATGGGGGTGTATATTTATTTTTTTTATACCGAATTGTATCATCTTATCGCGTTGGATTTAGTTTGCGTCGGCATTTTGTCCCGTTGTTTACCTGTGATCGAAGTTCGTTCCTCAAAATTCGGCTGAAAATATGCCCCTCATTGACTTACCGGTCTATAAGTCGCAGGAGGATTTTAATAGGGGAAATTGGGTTAAAAAGATGCGACTTATACACCGAAATTTACGGTAATTATATTTTTCTGCCAAGGCAAGCCCTTCAGCTGAACTATTTGGATTAGAATACAAGCCCAGGAGGAGGCACAAGCAATAGACTGACTGCCATATCATGACCAGGGACTGTTATTCTTGTATGTATTTGCCAGATAATCATTTGGATACATGGCAATATAAGGAGAAGAGCCATGTTGTGAACTCTTTTGGAAATTGGCAGTGGTCGTGCGCAATATAAATGCTTTTCATGGGTTTATATTTGTGATGATACAAATGCTTTCATTTGTGTTATTCTTTGAGGTATACTATTCACCAGATAATCATGTGGATACGTAGCAATAGATTAGAAGGAGTAGAGCCATGTTTTGGACTCTTTGGAAATTGACAGTGGCAGGCCTGCATGTTTCAAAATTATGCGTAACGTATTTTTCGTTTGCCTGGTTTGTGCTTAGGTAACCCACAGGTTACACAAACTGTTATAATCAGTATTGCGAGAACTACATACAACTTTGGGGCGACCTATTTTTTGTTCACGGCATTTTAGGTAACGTCCACATGAACTGAACCGTCATTCGCCTCAAATTTTCAGGCCTGCAGTGGTCGTGCACAATATAAATTCTGTTCATGTAACTGCACTTTAAACGTGTGACAATACAAATTCTGTCCTTTCTGTTATTCGCCAGATAATCAATTGGATATGAGGCAATAGAAGGAAAAGAGCCATGTTTTGAACTCTGTTGGAAATCATATTGGCAGTGGCCATGCGCAATAGAAATGCATTTCATGTAACTGTGCTTTATACGTGAGTGAAGGCTATTTGTCATATGATCGTTTCGATATGTGGAAATAGAAGGTAAAGAGCCAAGTGATGGACTCTGTTGGAAAGGCTATTGGCAGTGCATCTGGGGCATGTGACAATATATATGCGTACTAGTTCGCCTTTACTATTCACATATTAAAAGTACAGAAATATGGTGGTATCGGTGAAAACTTGTCGCCATATTGATGCATAGTCAGTTCTTACATAATTGTGCCTTTGAGGCACTGATACCATTGGTATTGAACTATTACGGCTGGCCATACATATTTCATGCTCACCATTTTGTATGCATATCACATTCGTACGGTATTGTGGCGATGAGGCACTAATACCATAATATTTCCTTATTTTTTTATCAATGAATTTGAATGTATCGACAAACACTAATGTCTGAGGATAATGGAAATGTGAAATCATCTGCCCGATCAGAATAAGTTTCAACATTGATTTACTTGAAATTTATTGAGACACTGGTAAGCCAATGAATCGTTTCAACACTTCGACCATGCCCCGCAGGAACAAGGTGCTTCGCATTGAAGACACAGCATGCCTTGTGGTACCAAGTTCACATTGGATATGGCAACTTGCCACAAGTAGGCCAGTGGGCTCTCATCCAATATGTCTCCAAAGATTTCTAACCATGGACGGAATTATCATTGGATAGTTAAGCAAACCATAGCTGAAGGTTCAGGCTATTGCGCTTTCATATCTGTACAGTCTTGGATCAGGGAAGCCCATTCAGTAAGATACATTGAGTGATTGCAAAGAAACAGACACAAGTGTCGCCGAAATAACGACAGATTATGATTTGACGAAGATCGCCATTCGATAATGGGAACTTGAAATGAAAATCCTTGTTGCCAAAGCTTGTGTATCAGATTATCCTAGGCCCCAATCAAACCAGTGGCCCGATTCGTAGGAACCGGACTCTGTCAGTCATACTGTACATGCATGTAAAGAATGAGACACTATCTATTATAGCAACATAGCATTATTTGAACAGTGGTCATATAATACTATATATGTTATAACGAACATAATCTCCTTGTTTCTAACTATTGTTCTGATGATACAATGAGTTATAGGATATGGAATCACAAAAACCGAGTCAGAATTTTCCAAGAAATATCTTGAAGTCGCTGTAACGTTCGCGACAACATTCCAAGTATCCAAATACAAGCCCTCATGTTAATACATTCTGGCTAGCTAATATTCGCAGGTATTAATCGTAAAAGCACAATTAATGATAACAATATGTTGGATATCTAATGTTGCAATTATCCGAATACAAGCCCTAATGTTCATACATTCTGGCTTGCTGAGATTCGCAGATATTAATCGTTAAAGCACAATTAATGATAACAACATGTTGGATATGTACAATGATGTCCTTATATAAAGCCCTATGATAATCATTTCTCAAATGTCAGTTGAGTTCCGGTTGCTCAACTTCAACTCACAATTAGTTGAGGCAAAAGAAATTTCATTGGATAACAATGACTATCTTGTTTATTTAGTCATGTAAATTATTGCCAAAGGAGACATTTCTGTCCTGGGCAACTTTCTGCGAACTAACAAAGCTGTTTCATGTATTCTTTGGCAGTATACATGATATGAACTTAGCGATGAGTCGACTTCATGAAATAGAACATGTGTAGCACGAAATTAGGAGACTTCGCATACCGGACCAGGTGGCGTCCGAAATCGGACGAGTCATCCCACGAGTCATCCCACCGTATGTGTTGCACAATAATGCAGTATAGTTTCACCACAAGTAAGCTATGTGCTTCTGTAGTCTATGGCGAATTTTTCAACGTGATTCCGATCACGGAAGTCGAGACGATATTGTGTTGATAAAAAACACGGATTTTTAACAAATTGTGTTGCGCATACTATGAAATGAAAAGTTTCTGTGCGTATGTAAGAGATATTAAACGACCTGGTATGCAACTGATAAATTGCAAGTTTGTTATCAACAATAAATATTGAGTTGATAAACTCGCAATTCAGAAAAATACTCCCTTTAGTTAACCACATCCTGACAGCACGAGGAGGAAAATAATACTGACCTGATTGAATTGTTAGAATGCGTGAGCAAAAGTATGGGTGCAATACATGCCACTCTGCGACTGGATAAACATAACTGTCATTGCAGATGGTGTCATAAGTAATGACTGCATTTGCGAGTGGCACATTTTCTGCATTGTTGGCATCAAAACATTAAGTTTATTATTGCTGAATTATGTCATACTTCAGGTTCATACTTTTTTGTTCCTATTAATGTTTAAATGTGCCGATCATGTTGTGCTATACTCAATCTTTTCAATCAGAAGTGAATTTGATGGTGCACTACTTGAACAGTCTTGGCAGGTTTAATCTGCAGACACTCTCCATTATAGTCATTGAGGGAAACTACCGAGTAGACATGACGCATTCCACATCCAAATACAGTAACTGTCCTATTCATGCATTACACGATTTAGTCATTTCGCTCGCAATGCTTATCAGGTGAATGTCTTAATGGTATTATATCTGTTCTAATGCAGTGATTGACCCACAAATTGCGAATGACACATCATAGCAAAGTCAACTTCAAGGGCTTAAAATCTATGCGGTCAATGTACCAACATGTTACCTTCAATCAATCACAATTTATAGTACTAACTACTTAGGAGTTAAAAGTCAAACCGAGTGCAAAATATGGCAAACTTCCATTACACATAATCACAATGTCTATAATATTACTGCATACCATCCCTCTTTAGTCTGTACCAGATGTCTTTGAGAACCCACACCACTCGCTTCATTTGCAGCAGGAAGGAAAACAATTTGTTGTATTTCTCCGTCGATCCATCTGTGATGATTATGTTAAGAGGCCATTCCACCTGCAAGTATTAATCCTTTCTATACTAAATGGATTCTCCATTTCAGTTAAACAAGACAGTCAATGACTGTGGGTCGCTCACCAGACTTTAAAGACTGAGAAGACTGGGACTCTGAAGACTACTACAGTCAGTACTTGACAATATCACATAAGACAAGTAGTTCTAAACATGGACATAGCTGGAGGTTCTCAGATGAGCAGGGCTCTTGACCTTGAAATTTCTAATTGCACACCACTGACAAATCACAAATGCCTTACCATTTTTATAGAAGACAACCATACCACAGTATAAGTTCAAAAAAATTCTTTTGCACATCCCTCTTAGGTTGAATTTTACAACCAGTACTGGTACTTCAAGCTCTCAAACTTTTGAAAATTACCAACCTGATATCCCCCATAAAGTTAAAATTTGAATTTTACATCAAACTATTGAAAATTACCAACCTGACATCCCCCATAAAGTTAAAATTTGTGGATAATTCGGTCCAACAGTTTAACCTGAAGTAGGAACATATGAACTGTTGGTTTAAAAATATACTGGTTGGAATATCAAATCAAACTATGAGAACAATTATAACCTATTTTTGGTGTGAAAATCTGTTGAAAATTTGATAAAAGTAGGGGGTCAAAACTCCACCCCCTCTACGCTCCCTACCCAGTGACTCAAACATTGCCCCCACCAGGCAGCCTATAAATCAATATTATTATACCAGTACCAAACAGCATAGATGCAGGTAGGGAAGGTGGGGGGGGGGGGGGGGGGCAGTTAAATCTCTTATCTCTGCCCCTATTTGAACAAATGTGAATCCCCATCTATGAGATCCATTCATCTAGTAATTTCACAGAGTAGATTTAAGAGTTGAAGTGAATTGATTTCCTTCAAAAGTTTCCTAAAAATAACCCTATTTGAACAAATCTGAACCCAATGACCCTCCATACAAACAAACAGGTAAATTCAATCCAATATACCCCCCAATTTTTCTTTGTAAAATCAGGATATGATTTCACCTGGATAAGTCGTGGTTAAGAAAATAATATTGGAACAGCCCAGCCTGAATTTAGTGTGTCTGACATTTGCAGAATGAGGTCCCCCAAAAGGTTAATTTAATGATGCTATGCCGCAAGGCGGGCTAGCATCAGCGAATTCACCCTCTGGGGACCACATTCTTATTAGGCCTTATTAGGAACAGATTGAAGTTCTCCAGTTGAAGTTGGTGATGTACCTTCCATTGGGCACCTCGATTATGCAATTTACCTTCCAAATTAGGGGATATAGAAACTAAACAGAAGGGAAAAAGTTAACTAAAAAATGTCAATTTGATACTCTAGATACTTCCCAGAAGAGGATGAGGCCGAAGCAGAATGAGATCCCTGGAGGGTGTATTTGGTGATGCTAGCCTGCTGTATGGGGTAGCATCACTAAATTCACCCTCTGGGGACCTCATTCTGCAAATGACACACACACACTAAATTCAGGCTTGGGAACAGAGTTTTGTTTTAATTTGATAAACGACAGCAGTGCTAGTGTAGTTGTTTACACAAGCCTGTCCGATATCTGTTATTCTAATCTCAATTAATGACAATGACCGTGTCTGTCTCTCTGTAGCTAATACCTGACTGAGTCCTCTGGTAGATAATAACTCTCTGCTTCTGGTGAGAGAGGTAAGTTGTGATATGATATGGGGTGGAGGGGCTGTTGGTTGGGGCAAGGTGGGTTGTTGGCAGGGTGGGGGTCTGGGTCATGTGGGGGGGGGGGTGATGAAAAGTTTCCGTCATTTCATTGAAGGTTAAAGTTTCATAACTCTGCAGATGTTATAATGGTGTTAGTTTTTCAAATTTTATAACATGATTAAAACAAAAAAAAACTTTGTTTTTTGTTTGTTTGTTAAATTGAGCAAGGAGTTCAATCTGAATTTTTATTTTTTTTAGTTATGTCACTAGCTCCGCCCACATTCGACGCAGTGACCTCATTTAAACAAATCTGAACCACAGTCACCCAAGGACCCTTTATACCAAATATGAACCCATTCGGCCCAATGAAATTTGAGAAGAAGTTGTTTCAAGAATTACTATGGTGGGAAAGAGTTATGGTCCTAGCTTCGCAAATATTTAACCTGGTGACTTCATTTGAACAAATCTGAATGTGACTCACCTAGGGAACATCCACACCAAATATGAACCCGTTTGGTCCTAAGGATCTGGAGAAGACGGAAGAACGGACGGACTGATGACAGACGAGGAGTGATGACTATAGCTCCACCGGAGACTTCGTCTCAGGTGAGCTAAAAAGTATGTATTGGAACAGTCTATTCATTTGGAGGTGTGTTCAGGTGATAAAAGCAGATGACAGACAAAAAATCAGATAATACAAGAGTAAGATGATTCATATTGATTGGTGTGAAACGTTCATGGGAACATATTATCTGAAAATCTCCTACTACTCATGAATGAGTAATTAGTATAGAATGTATTAAACATACCAAATGAAGTGGTTCATGTATTGGGATCACGCTAATTTTTATTTTGATCTTGAATCCATTTAATGCAAACTGTGAGGTCATTAACATCAAGTTGCAACTTCTCAGAAATAAAAAAATGTATATATTGGTGTAGTCCAAGTCTGCTTCTATGTAAACCAGCTAGGATATTGGGATAGCGAGATGCAATTTAATGTATTTTCCACATTGAAATTCAATGTGGAAAATACATTAAATTGCATCTCAATGATTGAATTACCACTTTCAATTGGTAACTCTTGTGGAGTTCATAACAAATAACATGTTTTCACAATTGTGATATTTGATTACATTTATTGATGGTTTTATGTGAGCTGGTCACTAAAGCATAAAGCCTGTTAGGGGTCATCTCAAAACTAAAATCGGTAAAATGGGCAAAAACACTGATTTATCCGATTGACGACGCATTGTAGAAGTCATTTCTACCTCTCCACTTTAGCCCAAACAGGCCAAAGATCGGATTTCAAGCTCGATTCATTTCTCTACTTTAGCCTAAAGAGGCCAAAGTGTGGATTTCAGGGGTTTTACCAATAAAATACCGATTACAACGTAGAAACGACGTTTTTGAACAACGCATCAATCGGTACTGATTTTTCTGATTATGTCAATTTGTGACCGTCACAATCGGTACCGAATCTACCGATCAGAACGTTACTCAAATATAACGTCGCTAATGATCGCAGCACCTGAGTAATTCACTATTGGTCTGGCAACGCATGATTTAATTTTTTTATGTATTTATTTTCAAGTTAATACCAGTACCACGTATGCCTGTATTATATATATATACTATAGGCTCAGTTACTGGACATAAAGTCCCAAAATAAGGGATTAATCAAGTTTATAAATCGGTATCCTAATATAATATACTCAAGTTATGCAGGCTTAACCAGGTGCCCGGACAAACATATCTCAAATAAAAGCACTAAACACAAAATACCGGGCATATGTCGCCAGTTTCCTATAAATAACATACTCAGCTACAACTCTGCAGCGATAAAATCGTTCCGGACACCAAATTAACAGATCTTAAAACATTTTTCATATTTTCCATGTTTTCCTATACTTATTGAATCGGTAATTGGAAAGACCGGTGTTCTGCAACAAATAGTATCTCGGAATACATGCACTTTTTTCAGAACACCGGTTCCGTTTACACGATCCTAAAAACAAAATTACCAATTGAATAAGTATAGGAAAACATACTGCAAATCGTCGGCTCAGTGCATGTGCCAGGTACCTCGAACCTGTTTACATTTTGACAAACACAGGCTTTCGAGTGTCTGTGTTAGACTACTATTTACAATTGAAAACAAAAGGACAAAACGGCTCTTTGTCTTTGTAAAAAATAAAATATAAATCATAGTTTTGTTTGATGTTCGTCGATTCACCTTGATTAAGTTGATAATGTTTCGAACTTCGAAACCCAAAACGTCACATCGACTTCAAAAATGACAGAATACGTGCAAAACAAACGCGCGTTGCACGACAATGTGCGCGTTCACTCTTGTGCATTGATCGGTAGAATCGGTACCGATTTTACCGTTGATGCCGCTCTAAATGTAATTACGCTATCCGACTTACCAATTGTTTTCCGATTCAAAAGGCTTGATTACAATCGGTAAATGGCAATCGGTACCGATTAGAGTTTTGAGATGACCCCTTATAGGATGATTGCCAATTATTAGAGATCACAATCGGCCGATTCAGATGCCGATTATTGTAATAATTAAACCAGAATATGTTATATTTGGAAGCACCAACAGCAGTAATATACCAGTATACATAAGTATATGTTTGGGTAAGTATAGAGGTAGGTATGGGTTAGAGCTGAAACGGTTAGACGGTTAACCGGTTAGCATCCGGTTAGCGACGTAACCGGTTAGAAAAAAATGAACCGGACGTAACCGCATCCCGTTGTCAGTTGAATGTGAACGTGAATAATCCTCAAAATATTAGGTTAAATGATGCAAAACTAATACTAAATCCTGTGTCACCAATAGTAGAGTGCAATGCATGCATTAATTGGTACACGCGGTAGTATTAGATACTTAGTAGCAATTCTCGAACTGTCTGGAAGTGTCGGCGACCTTCAATCAATTCCGACCCTTTGAAGTTTTCTCTCATCTTCCGACAAAAGCACGTGTGCAGTCACTGTGTATCAAGTCTGAATGCACACAAGGAAGTGACAACGTAAAAGTGGCGTTGTGTGGCAATGCGTGCTTTCGTAACTTAATAGTTAATACTGCACGAAGCAACATGGATTCAAATTGAAATCACACCACGACATACTAAAACTGTTTTACAGTGGGGTTTATAAAAACTATGTACTAGTAAGTCGACAAAGTTTGATGATTGAGATCAGCTGCACAATGTCTTCACTATTCCGTTCTTTCTCCGTGTTGTGATCTAATATGATCAATTCAATTGAGTGACCAAACAGACATCGTAGTTGAAGCAACCCAAAACTTCTTCAATGATCTTCCCTTTTATCAAGGAAATTGATGCTCCATGCTACTCTGTAACTGGTTGTGCCTGTGTGACTAATTGACACTCAATTTGGCAGTAATTTCTATATGTTAAGTGATTGCATACTAAAACCGAAAACCGAGGTTTTTTACCAAAAAAAAAACCGAAACGTAAATTCTATAACCTTCCAACGCTAGTGTCCGCGATCATGATACCGACGAATAGCTCGAATACTGAATAGGACTGCGAGTCTGACCTAACTGACCTTCCTCTTTGTTCTATAGTTATTACTTTCTTGTCTTTATATATAATTCATTGGAGGATATACCAATGATAATGATATATTACAGATCTTTAATATATAGTTTTGTTACTCGTTTTACCAATACCCATAATATTGTTACTCGTTTTACAAATGCCCAAACATATGCTGATCACGGCAAATAAGCGATCCCTCCTGCCATTCACAAATTTCACTTGCTCATTCCCCATCATGAGAGCCAGCAAAAGAACAGTGAATTCGTGTTTTTGAATATCGTTAAATGCCGTGAATAAGGTCTTTATTTCAGCTACTATTTCTCACCTAGGTTTGTCCCTGGAGCATGGCATAATGTCGACATAATTAGTGTGAGAGAAGTCCGCTAGAAATTAGCGGTTAACCGGTTGAAATCCGGTTAACCCGGATGGTTAACCGGTTAGAAGAATGGGTCAACCGTTTCAGCTCTAGTATGGGTTGACTTTTGAATGAATACAGGCACATGTCCTGTCGGCAGTCGGCAACCATTGTTATATTTCCCTTGACTCTTCCATCTAGAGTTACCTTTCTTAATTGCCTTATAATATGTGGAGTAAACACAAATGGTCTTGGTGGTTGTCAATGTATTATATCGACGTAAAAGGCATAATTTCTGACTATTAAAGCTAGTAAAGTTTTTATTCCTGCATCCTGACAACTAATACACATGTTATATTATGCTCAATTTAATAGAACAAATAGTGCAATCAACTGCGTAATTAAGAGTCACGTGACATGTACTTTCGGTTTCTACTTGTGTTACACTGTCGCTGTGTATATAGATAGCTTTGTTGTACTGCTGCTGCATATGTATACATTTTGATAGTCTGACATACATAAATCTAAACGTCTACATGTTGACGAACTATGAAGTTACCTATCACAGTACATGAGATGTCCTTGGTGTACATCACCATGCTAATGAAATAAATCGATTGAAATGACTGTTCCGTTCATGCCAATAATTTATAAATTATCAAGATATGTACAATCATGTTAACGTGGCGTCATCCTCGCTCGAACCCACTGTGTCACTTGCTTCCCTGGCAATCCCCGCTGTAATATATTGTTCAAACATAGACCCGGGGAAAATGTTATTCTGAAGAGGACATGGCTGTATATCAAGTTTGTGTTTGGTAACACTTTCCCCATGTATACTGGTCATCTATTCAACAAAACATCGTCATATTTAACACAGTTTATTGAAGAAAAACAAGCACCTGATTATTATTTAGATAATCGGTAATGCCAGTTGAAACCCAAGTGACGATTGTCATCCGATGGGCCATAATCGGCCGATTCCGATTGTCATTTCTGACTATCAGCTCATCACTATACATTTTCCATATTTGTTCATGTTACAATGAGTTAAGGATGGGACTTGATAATTGTTAGTGTAATTCATCTGCTTACCTTATATATTAGTTCAAGACAGTCTAGAGTGCTGGGAACTGGAAAGAAAATTGAATTGTATTAAATGTATCATTTAAAGAAAATAAAGATTTTATATATTATCTGCTTACTCACAAAATATATATCTGCTGCTGTACTCACTTAAATTGTACTTTTTTTTTCTCGCAATATAAAAAATCTAAATAAAAACGTCTAATGCGGGCCATTTATTTCAATGCGGAGGTGTCTGAGACTCAAATAATATTTTTTTATTTGGCCTTATATAAATAATTTATAAACCCATGATTTACAACAGACGACAAACTTAATATTATAAGTTGTGATTGATTGAATGATGGTACCATGGTGTGACATTGAACCATAGCGGTATTGGCAGTGACAACGAGTCTTCATCACCCAGATCAGCTGGGGCTCAGGTGCTGGGGCTGTCTCCCTTGAAGATTGGTTTCCCGAATCAACGATGTTGGCATCCTGCCTGCCACTGGCACTGATTGCTGTAGCAGGACCAGAGGGGCCAGAACCGAGGTAAAGACTGGTAAAGACTGGTACGGTTTGCTCAAATTCTTAATTAAATTAGAAAATATTTGACATTCATCCTTTGGAAGTTTAAACAAGAGATCAACCTGTGTCTTTTGCTTTTCACAAAATCATGTTCCATAGGAAATTAAGTTCCATAGAAACTGTCAGCCCGAGATTCTTGTTCGTCATCGTCAAAGCCTTCAGATGACATGGCATGCAGAGAAAGCACGTCATGATCAATGCCAGCAACAGAATGGCATGCATCAGGTTGGGATACTGTACTAAGGGAGGCCTACTCTGAAAATGGCTCAAACGAGGACCAAATTCTCTCGTTTAGTGGCTCAGGGAGAATAGGCTGTGCCCCAAAGCCAAATGGTCAGAGGGTATAAGTTCGGAGGAGCCATTTGACCAGAAGAAGCCCCCCCCCCCCAACCAAATCCCCCAAATGCAGGTGGTCCTGACCAAGCTGGCATAAATGTTGATCATATACCACTATGATCACACAACATCGGAGGAGCAGACCTTGAGGTATCCCAAGGGCGTACAATTCCAGTGGGCCACTGCACCGTGGGGAAAAGTCAGAAGGCTGGTGCGCTATTGGCGGCACGGGACAATGGGTGTTCCCTACCCAGAACAGCCACCATAGACTCAGGTGGTGGGACTGAAGATTGGTTTCCCAAATCAATGATGTCAGCACCCTGCCTGCCACTGGTACTGACTGCCGTAGCAGGACTGGGGGAGGCAGAACTGGTCCTGCCTGAAGTAAAGACTCTGGTATGGTCTGCTCAAAATTTTTAATATTTACATCTCTAAAATTGGCAAATGGGATTCCATAAGGTGTCTCTCAGCCTGTTTATATGTTTATATTGTCATAACACTTATACACATGAATACCATATAAATGTACACTTTAGAACTGAACAGGAGAAGTATTTCAGAAATCTAAAGACTAATCATTACTCAAAGGTGCACCAATGAAACAAAAGTTCAGCAATACAATTAGTTCCCTTACCATTCTCATTGAGTACACTCGGAACATGTCTTAACGCGAACCCCAGATTATCAGCATGTTTATCATCTGATGACATTGACAGCCTCACTGCCTTAGTCAAAGCGTTGTTCAAAAACATTGGACTAAACAGCTCCTGAGGTCTAGGGTTCTTGGAAAGCTGAAACAAAGAGTTTGTTGAGTCACTTTTGATGTCCTTTTTTCCATCCATTATTTCACTATTTTACGTAAAACATTTGGTTAAACTTTTACCCAATGACAACAGTGCAGAGTTCTGTATTCATCTAATAATTATATTCACAAATTAGATGAAGCAAACTTTTTTTTTATTCTCTTTTGAAAATTTTGTTGTTGAACTACTGTATCAGTTTTCATTAGTAGATCATACGTTTTTCTTAAGAAAACATTTACTTAAATAAAGCATGGTTTTTTTTCTCATCTGTGTTGTCATTAGCAGTAGGCATTTGAACATCTGAATCAAATACAGTGCAATTGATTGGTTAGAGAAATCCAGAGCACCCAATCAGAATATTGCTTATTAGTCATAGTTATGAAGGTTACTTTGTGGGTCATTTTAATGTGTCAAAGGTGAAAGGTTGGAGGACGCTCTTCATTTAAACAAGTGGATACATACAAATTATACCAATTCAACTTTACATATATGCAGTTTGTCAAGATGTACAGTAACAGAAACCTATAGATTTGACAATTAAATTTTGTGAGAATACTGGAATCAAATTTATAAACGTATAAAAGTAGGGAATGGGACATGAATCATATTGTGCATTGAATATGTGACAAAACAAGTCGTGGATCAAATTGTGAAGAATAAATCGTGATGCATCAAATTTTTGATGAATTGTTGCAGGCCTAGAAGCAGATCATTGCATATCTAGATAAGGTTATTTCTCACTTTTTCCAGAAGTATATCACTCAATATCTGGGCAAAGTCACCATCACCCATCAAAAGATAGCGTTGGAGTGATTCAAAATGGCTCTCTACTTTGAGTTCTTTTCGGAAGTAGTCAACAAGATTTTCATTCACAATAGATATCCTGGAAAGAAATAATATTTTTTTACCCAAAATATGTATCTCCTATAATAAATATCTTGGACACTGAATGAACTAATGGTTATATATTTCTTGCTTGCAAGATCATAGAAGTCGTTTTAAAAATCGGTACGAAGTACCTACGGTACTCGCACTTGTCAAACATTCCATTTATACCTCTGGACCAATCGTGTGAGTCCTTTCGCTATTGAAGCGATTGTCAGGTAAGAATTCAATCTTTTTAATTTCTTCCTCCTGTGTTTGATGCGTTTGACCCGAGTGCGCGGGGCGGGAATGTTGATCCCAACTGGGAGGGCCCTTACTTTGTTCAGTGTCCAAGATATTTATTATAGGAGATACATATTTTGGGTAAAAAAATATTATATCTCCGTCAAATATATCTTGGACACTGAATGAACTAATGGTTATAATTAGAATTCTTGAAGAGGAGGCCACGAGGCAGATAATCCGACTATGTCCATGAAACCCACCTGCTGAAGCAGAAAAGACCTGCATCCTGTACCAAAAAGAGTACTTGGTAGACATGTGCCAAATAATAGATAATTGTGTCCCACATGCAGTAGCTCAGATAAACCCAAAACAACTGAGGCCTCCTAAAAGGAAACAACACATACCTCATGTGGCCTAATGATCACAGGGTGAAGGTGTCCAGGACAAACATTGGTCATAGGCAAGGGAGATAACCCCCCCCCCCCCCCCCCCCCCCCCCCCCCGCTTCCCCAGAAACGCCGAATCAATGCTCATAATGGATCTCGCAAAATGAGTCAATGCTCAGTGCGGTATGACTAACTGGACAGTATTTTGAGCCCGACCGAGAGACCCAGGGGAGATATGAGAAACCGTTGGGCCCAGATCAATGGGGGGGACCAGGGATACACCAGGAAAACATGACGGAGTTGGGCTGATTATGTCCAGAGCACTGGGAATAATGTCCATGGAAAGAAAAACCATACACATAATGGAGGGGACCAAGACTGAAAGAGTGCCTGCCTCCGGTACACCAAGACAAGTAACTGGAAATTGAAGTGTACGGTCAACCAAGGAGAGGAACTGATACCGCTAATGGAACACTGTCTGATCATACGGCCAATCTGTGATGCAATGCACAGGCCTGCAAGGTTTCAAAGTTTCGTCAGGTGGTTGTATAGGGAACCCATACCGGAGGTTAGCAGAAAAGTTACACAAACTGTGATAACACGACAACTGGTATTATCAAGCACCGATGGGCATGCGGCAATAATTGTTAAATGTCGCAAATAAGGTGAGAATCGGTGATCGGTAAATCGGATTAGAATTAGAATCACGCCTGTCAAGTGATGTGAAACACTCGGCCAGAGTGATAACATAGAATTGGAAAATATTCGTGGTCAAAGTCGGTACTGTGACAAATACTATAACAAAATGGACTACATACAGGACGCATAGACACCAATGAGCGTAGTTCAGACGATAGTGTCTATGGAGCGGAATGGTCGATATTCATGATATGTTCGGCTAAGTGAGTAGAACGCTAAAGTCCCCTGTGAGATATAGCACCCGCATACTAACTTATCAGGTTCACACACACGATCAAGTCCATAATACGTCTAGGTTTGTCTCCTAAAAGCGGCCTAATCGTTGAATAAAAATCGAACAGATTGGAAGGCCCGAAACTAGAAAGACTGGTCTCAACAACACCTGGAATACCCCGACGGGATAAGAAGGGAGGTGAGAATAAACTTATTCAGGAGCAGTTCCTGATTGTGGCACATAGCCAGAGCAATGGGATATGGCAGCAAGCAGACTGACAGAGGAAACCTCAAAGTACAAAGAACGGAGGTAACATTGCACTAAACACTCAGTCGAATGAGTGCAACTTGTCGGCGACAAGGAACAATGAGGTAGCCAAGGCAAGAAAGGGTTCGGAATAACTGGTATGTGCCGTGACAGCATGAACCTGGATGGACTGAGGCAGGACCAGCGGTAGCTGCTGCAGAACATCCCTCGCTGCTCGTCGCTGCGAAGGTTGTGGAAGCCGCGACTACAAATAGAGGAGGCATGACCACCAACAGACTCTTAGTCTGCAGCGCAGGCTGTACTGAGTTGACAGAGGAAAATCCATTGTTGCCTGTCTCTGCGAAGGTTGTGGAAGCTGCGACTACAAATAGAGGAGGCGTGACCACCAACAGACTCCGAGCCTGCAGCGCAGGCTGTATCGAGTTGGCAGAGGAAAATCGCCACACGTTGGTGTTTGTTCTTGATATGTGGGCCCCATCCAGTCCTTCGGTTGTGGGAAATAGGCGTACTTCTCTGCGGATGGCTCAGGAGGCCGCGACCAATAAGGAGGAGGCATGTCCAGCAACCGACTCCAAGTTAATGGAGGAAGCAAGAGAAGGGCCAATTTTTCTCTTCCTTGTTCTGTGCTGTTAGTATTGTGCTGGTAATGCATGCAATTGTGCGTAATTGTTATCCTAAGACCGAAGGACTGACCCATCCGAAATAACCCTCATTGAAGGCACTCTCGGATGGGCATGGCGAACTCGGACACGCATCAAACGCTGCCAAATCCAGGGGATGTTGTGACAGCACGTCCTCGTCTCCGAACAGCACCGTCCGTCAAGGAGATGGGGGGAGGGGCAAGTATCCCGACAGGTCACCTGGTTTGACGAGGCAAAATTTCCAGAGCCTCGGAAAGGAAACTAAGTCTAAGTTCTGGCCTAGGAGCCCAAAAGAGGTCAGAAACCGTACAAAGCAAGGCCACACTGGTGGAGGAAAGAACACAATTGAATAATAGGGATACATGCCCACCCCAAACCGGGAGGGACGGATGCCGGAAAAGACTTGACGAATGGAGGACAGGTCGGAACCCGTGCGGTAAAATCCCCTGGAGTGGAAGCAGTGGCAGGTGCCACATTGAAATGCTAGGCAGGCAATGTGTCGAAACCGGGGCTTGCGAGCTTTTACGGACCACCGATGTTGTGGTAGCTATGGCAAGTGGCCGGCTGGTGCAGCGATGGAATGAACCCGGACGCACCGGAGGCAGGACCAGTGGTAGCTGCGCTTGGACGACCATCGCTGCCCTTCTCTGCTGATGGCTCAGGAGGCCGCGACCCAGAGGGAGGAGGCATGTCCAGCAACCGACTCCAGCGGAGGCTCCAAGTTAATGGAGGAAGCAAGAGAAGGTGCCACGTCAGTAGAGGTGCCACGATCATTGATCTTGATAATTGATAGTCAATAAGAGATCAGAATCGATGAAGCGTATCTAATAGCAAGGACAGTGGAAGTAGTGCATAATATTCGCATGTGCATAATTTGTATCAGAAACAACCGAGACAGTCCTTCCCATGAAAAAAATAGTTTTGTAGACGGGTGTAATTGCACCGGTAATATAACTGTAAGTTGGGGTTATCTCAAATCAAAGGTCATTGTGTGATATACCGAAGTCCAGTGACACTTTCACATGCCCATAAAGTAACGGAGATGGGAAATGTTCTAAATATATCTTCACATATTTCAATATTGATCCAACGATTATAGTCACCACCAACATGATATTTTTAAAAATATAATATATATTTCCTTAAAGAAAGCCTGAACACTGAACTATATGGATAGATGTCCTGCGTTTGTAAAACCATAGTAGAAAAGGGGTTAACTTTTTTGTGGTCGCCTACGGTACCTCGCGGTCTTTAGTGGCTTGCTCGTATTAGTCACACATGCGCAGTCCCAATATAACTGACTGAATACGCCAGTTTATTTTCAACTCAATCAGGAGATTGGCGAGTTGCGGGGTTGGGAATGGCACCGCCATGGGAGGGCCCTATGATAGTTCAGTGTTCAGGCTTTCTTTAAGGAAATATATATTATATTTTTTAAAATATCATATTTCCGCTAAAGGAAGCCGTTCACACTGAACTATATGGATTAGAATGCAAGCCCAGGAGGAGGCACGAGCAATAAAGTTAATAGCCAAATTTTGGAGGGAATGCACTCTTCTAAAACAGATTGTACCTAAATATGAACTCTTTAATGAATCTGTTATGATTAGGTACGTGAAATAACTCATATAATTAGAGTGCTATATTGCCCAAACATGTACCTCCCCCCCCCCTTGTTTTTGGAAGCAACATCCCAGGTGGTGCCATTCAATTCGGAATTGCGAGCGAACCGAGCAATTCTCTGTTCTTCATCCGTCAGTTCTAAGAATCCAGCCGATTTGAGATTCGAGGAGACTAACTCCCTCTCCGCCTTAGCGACATAACGACCTGCACTGGAGGAGGCCCACTCCAAAGATGGCAAGACAACCAACATTAAAAGTTTAACTAACTGCTGTTCACCAATGCAAACGGCAGATAACCTGATGCCCAATCTATGGCATAGCTATCAAATGGAGAGCCCATTAGCCCAAATGGGTTATACAACTATAAGCGAGTCAAGCCATCGGATCAGAGGGAGCCCCCCACCATCGCATGCTGCAGGTGGTCATGCCCAAGCTAATATCCTGGCCAAGCTGGAGGGTGGGGAGAGGTCATTTCTCTCCAATCCCTTCACGGAGGAGTGGCAGGCAAGGCCGTGTCGTTAATTCGATCGTGACCAGGGGGACTCGGCGCTTTACCTCATGGGTACGGCCCCTGCCCTACGCTTAAGCTGCCTAAGGCCATCCAGCCGGTGTCGATACGTATGCACTCGATTTTTGGCAGCTTTAGCGCCCAGAACCGCTAGCGTCTGGTGGGGGCCAAATGGCCTGGAGGTCCCAAGTACCCCTGCAGCTCCACCAGACGTATCCCCACGAATTGGTTGAACCGTCGATACGTAACCGGAGGAGAGTGAACTGGTCCTGCCCTTAGAACAGTTATCACACGTTCACATGTCCCTGAGGTACCTGTATCACAATATACACATTGCGTATATATATATATATAAAATGATATAATATATATATCCGGGGGATATACATATTAAGTTTTCCACATGAGACCATGTCAGAAGGCCCTTCCAAAGCTGCGCCCATCAATTTAATGAGCGGAGCCAGATCACAGCTCCCTGTCATGATCCAACGTATCACTAAATATAGATATACAACCCCACAGAGAACATGTCTCAGGTACCTATGTATCACCGTTTCACAAGATATCATTGCAGAAACCCGGTGACACAAATCTTTCGCATATATAGATATATAAAATAATATAATAGATATATCATGGTGATATATAAGTCATCATGAGATCATGTAAGAAGACCCTACTAAAGCTGCGCCCAACAATCCAATGGTCGGAGCCAGAGCAGAGATCCCTGGCACAATCCAATGTATCATTAAAGATATATATATAGCACCTCAGAGAACATGGCCGAACACCGCAGGTGACCAGAGCATCCGATGAGAAAGCAAACCGCTACTCTCAGGTGCCAAAACAATAGTGTCGGTACGAGCAGGGGGGGGTCTGCAAAAAAATTCCGTATATAGGGCCGGGGTGGGTGGGTGGTCCAGAGGCGGAAAAAATGGTGCTTGTAAATTTTTTCCAAAATGTGGTTTTTTCAAACAATTTACAAGTACTGACCATGTAATGTTGATTGTAAGCATGTTAGTACCATGCTTGTTGTTATAGGGCTATATAGGCACCTAAAGTGACTCTTTGGCCTCAGATTTAGCAACATTCTGGATTTCACAGTATCCCGGACCACTTCTCAGTGGACCACATTAACGTTCAGGAAACTTATGATCAACGGAAGAAATATTTAGTAACAAAATTAATATATTACCCAGTTATATTATCTGAATAAAAGTAATAAAACAAAAAAACTCTATTACAAATTGGATACTACATGGTGAATACTCAATGATGACTACTAGTAGATATCATTAACCTGATTGTTGCATAACATGACATTGAAAAGGGTATCTCATAAATTTCTAATGTCTGAAATACTGTCTTGTTCTGGCATGTAATCAAATTCATTCCTTCTGGTTATTTCTCATCTTGAATGATTGCAAGTAATGTTAATTTGCAACAATTACCCAAATCAAACTGAATTGGTTATGATGAATGACATTACTGTTTACTGCTCAGACAATCCCAAATGAAGGTGACGCTATTCTCATTGAATTTCCGAACTTCATCTGAGAGCTTTACTGCTCAACAAGACGAAACTAAAATACTAATTGTATACTGTTATCACTTACAAACAGATGAACTGAAATAATGTGATGCATTCAGATGCATTGAGAAATGACATTCAATTCTTCATTCTGGTCTATCACCATACCAAACCACATCAAAATTTGACAACCGACACTTAACTTATATTGCGAAAACTTTGTATGGACTGAATTTCATAAAGTCGAACAGGGCCCATAACTCTGGTAGACATTGGTGGTCACAACCCGCGATATTATGCATATTCGTCCCCCATTTCTGGTCCGTCACCATGCCATAGGGCATCAAATATGACAACTGACTCTTGAGTTAAAATTCAAAATGTTTGTACGGACAGGCGGCTTGAGACGTCAACTATATACCCGCCGACTAATATCGGGCAGTATAATAACCATATATCTATCTGTATACATAACCAAAAAACAATTCCCCTCCCACCCCATCCCATTGGATAAGACTAAAGAGTTCTTTGATTAGTGATGTACCGATTATCGGTATCGGCTATCGGATCGGGCCGATATATGTTGTATCGGCAAGATATCGGTATCGGTAAAATTTAGTCTCCCGACCGATATCGTTAACCGATACATGTCGCGTCCTTTGTGAACGTTGTTACACCAATTCCGACTTTAATATTAAATAAATGACGGGAATTTCCAGAAAAAATAGCGACTATTTTACGCACTGGTCAGCCCTCCATCACATACAGTGATATACCATGATCATGATGACAACATCGACATGAGACTGTTGGTACACTCATGACCCAAATAAACATTTCCAAAGGTACCGTAGTTCGGTACGCTTAATAATTAAAGTTAAAACATAAACTGTATACAATTCAAATTACTTGTGAGTGCCGAGTAGCACATGTTGAAAGCGAATAACTGACGCCCCTGGCATTAGCGTGAGAATGGAATCTTCCTGTGAGTGAATCAGACTGATGTACCGGTATCATTTAGTGATGTATTCATGGGGGTGTGGAATTAATTCTGCACCACGTGCGACAGTAAGTTGTCACATTGTTATGATATTCCCAAGGCGGATGCCGGGCGGTAAGATCAAACGATTATTTGCATGCATTTGATGTCATCGAGTAGGAATCACTAACAAGCCACGTGTTGACAGATGACACAGTAAACTAAAAATCATAGTGTTATAAATAGACGAGTCACTTGACCAGTTTGCATTAAAGTCGCCGCAGTCGTTACTCGCTATTCCTCAATATATAGAAACATCACGTGTTAACAACAGTTAAGTGTGTGTGTTTAAAGTCCTTTTGTTTCAAATTGATTGACATTCTGGTATACGATGACTGAAGATGGAGGAGGTGACTAACTTGTTTGATAGAACCATCCGAACCAATCAGAGTGCTCTGTGGGCGGGATTTGTATCTGCTGTCATGGGCAGAGAAAATGTCAACAATTTATGCGGGACATTGTAGGTGTTATTAAACGCAAGTTCAACTTCTGAAAAAGATTGAGTTTGGCAAATTGAAATTGAAATTGCCGTCATTGACTCAAATGGATTACTAGTATGGACTGATTCCGTAAGGCACGGTAACGGAATCAAACAAATATTGAGGAAATCTTATGAATGCAACGAAATATTAAATCGTTTTGCCAGGGTTTTTGGGGAACGTAAACTAAACTTTTTTTGCAACCAGGTTATTGCAATATCGGTTCTTTGCCGACAATATTTTGTAATTTAAAAGACAAATTGATATGGAGTTTGGTTCACGTACAAGACTTATCGGTATCTGTATCGGATCGGCCGATAATTCTACTGAAAATATCGGCTATCGGCTTTTACCGATAACCCCCGTATCGTTACATCACTATCTTTGATCATGCACATATAATTATGGAACCCCTGACCTGTATACCACTATTTACACTGGCCAGTGTTCTCTGTCAGACACAACACACTCGATATATTAAGGCTATAATGGGGTCTAGGGTAATTTGTGACATATAGTGTACCTACACAATGCTTAATTAATATTGTTGTTTGATACTGAAAACACATGGAAATACAGTATATTTTTCGTTTTTCTGATCTGTGTTTACCAATTAGTAAGGCAGTTAACACAGTTATTGAAGAACGGCTAAAAAAACCTCTGAAATTTTGATAAAAACATGAGAAACGGGGGGTGGGTCCCCAAAATTTTGGAGGAAAAAAATATTTTTTTTGCAAAAATGGGGTGGTGGGCTGTGGTGGGTCCCTCGAGGTCGGAAAAAAACTTTTTGGGCCCTATATGTGCAATTTTTTTCCAGACCCCCCCCTGGTACGAGTATTAATTTTGGAGAAATTTCCCAACGAGCACCATCCTTTGGAATGGAGACAGACAGCAAAATGTGCAATCACAAGTATTATGTTCAGCCTAAATCCACACACATTACTATTATTAGGCCATCACGACCACTAGGCACCTGAGAGCAGTCCGCGTTACCAGCGGAATACCCACCGCGATCCGATTCTAAGAAATGAAGGTGCGCCTTCTACAACCGAAATCAGTTCAAATGATGTAAAATGTAGTCAGATGATGAACACAGGTAAATTTTCACGGTCACCATACGGAATATTCAGGTCTAAGCCTCTGCCCCCCCAAACATGCAGCAGAACGACCAAGGTGTGTGATAGGTCAGTTAGTGTGAAGCATGCAGCAAACTAGGGGAAGACCCGCTCTAAAAATGGCTCCCCTAGGAAGGAAACGAATGAAATTATCATCCTCCTAGTAAAGGAAACACATCCCTTTATAATGTTGTTTTATTTTAATTTGAAGAGCCAAGATAGAGAGGAACTCCCCCGACCTAAGTGGTCCCGCTTATGGCATGTTTAAGGAAGAGAGGACAGCATAGACCGAAATGCGCAGTTGGCAGCATGGCTTCAGGCCCTTATGATCGGGCATCTGTGCCATGGGGATGGGATGCCACTCGAACGGGGTGGTCCCTTGCCTGCGTCTTAGGAAAGGTCGGTAATGCTGGTCAATGAGCTTCCTCGAAAGCTTAGCTGGACAGCGCAAACGTCTTTGCCCGTTTTATTGTCTATGTGCCAGATAATCAAATTGATATGGGCAATAGAAGTATGAAGAGCCATGCTGATGGCCTCTTGTCGGAAAGACTATTGGCAGTGGTCGTGGGACACATGGCAATATAAATGCTTTCCATGTAAATATGCTTCATTCGTGTGTGAAGCATATTCGCCATATCAACGGTATGAAAGGTCGGGAAACGTATATATTTTAAAATTCATTGAGACTCCAACTAGTCCATGAATACCTTCAAAACACCTACCATGCCCTTTATGAACAATGCATGCTGTATTGGATGTACAGCCTGTTCTTGTACCAAGCTCACATTTGATATGGTTACTTGCAGTGTTCGCCCTGTCGTTAGCAAATTTAGCAAATTGCGAAAAAAAATACGAAGTGGCTAAAATAAATATGCTTGTGGCTAAAAATATGGCTACAACATTTTCTGTGTCGACCGGGGACTCAACAATTTATTGTAAACAAAGATACTTAACGTTATTAGCGAGAGCTGACGAGAAGTGCGAGATTACGGGTGTGTTCGATTAGCCATACTATCTGGCGTTGGTTTCACGCCATGGGGAATTAGTTAATGGTCGTGTAGAGGTGGATTCTTAAGACGCTATCACAATTGAGTAAACATAGGTTTATGAAATGGCTTCCTGTGTAACAAAAGAGCTTTATTTTACGGTGTTTTTAACTGATTGCAAAAGAGTGAAGTCATATATACGCTCAATTCAATAGCTTCTCACATTCCCCCGCAATGGATAGTGTTGAATGGGACGAGACTCGCGCCTGTTATGAATCAGTATAGGCTTTAGGGGCAATTAATTTGAATAGAACAACGCATTCAGGCTTTGTTTAACTAAGTCGGAGGTGTGGATACCACTCCAGACGGTTTTATGACAGCGTCTGATACCATGGCGTCTGTTGTTTTAAGACTCCTTTAAATGTGGAGAGTTTGAAGAAAGTCCACATTCCGAATTTTCACAATGAATCGCAAACGTAAATTAGATTTCGGCACGAGTCAAAATGACCAACCGTGTAAAGTTAAAAAACTTACTGATTTCTTTGGAAAATCCAGAAATGTTGATATCGTGGATAAACCATCCAAACCCACAACTGTTTGTAGTGATGTGATAGAGATACCATGCGACACAAATGTGAATAATGCACCTAACAATATTGGACAATACAATTCTGCGAGGACGCCGGATAAACAACTATTTTCGCCAAAACGTGCATTTATGAAGATATCAATTGAAGGGCCCCCAATTGACCAGTTTGATTTTGAACTTGCATTTAGAAAGTGGAAAGATGTTAAATCGCGTAGGATTTTTAACAGTGTTTGAATTGTGAATGTTATTGTTAATTTATTGATATTGTATATTGTTATGTATTATAAGTGCTGATAACTTTGAGTAAAATAAATGTTTATATCATATTACATCTTGTGCTAATTTATCCCACAATATGTGGCTAAACGTTTTTAAAAGTGGCTAACAAAATTGCACAAGTGGCTAAAAAAATGGCTACAAAATTTTTCGGGCCAGGGCGAACACTGGTTACTTGCCATAAATAATGTCTCCCCCCACCTTCCTTGTCTTGGAATACCACTGCTATTATATCGTTATTCATTGGGGAACGTCATCCAGGCACGGTCGCCAGTTATTTCCAGTGGGCCAGTTACATGTACCTGGAGGGGTCAAGTCACCACGACTCTAAATACCTGTCAGGCTGGAATCATTCTCATAATTGAATCAAGAAGGGGAAAGGTTGTTCAAACCAAAGTATCTTCAAATATATTTGTAGATAGTGAAACCATGATTAAACAGCGTCAGAGTGACGATAAGCTTCTTGCCTTACTCTAGAGAATGCAAACCGGAGCACCCATGATTTGTAATTTTGTGTCCCAATTAGAGCCATATCCAGAATCGTAGTAACCCAGCCCCCCCCCCCCGCTTCTTTTCGGTAAACCTACACAGGAAGGAAAGCAATTATGTTTGTATTCCGGAAGGAGACACCATTTAGTCGAGAAACAACCCAGCAATTTTGAAAGGATGGGTTAATTTTGGATACAATTCAGAATAATAACGAAAATCTGGAATTGAGACAATAGTGAAACTGTCATCACGATTAATTTTAGTGTCATGCTTGCAATCATTAAATGCTAGCAGTTCAAAATTTGACAGTGAAGTTGAAGCACTGTACGAGAATCGAATCATGTACTCAACAGAATTCTGACTCCTGTCAGATGTCAATCCCTGTCTGAAATTAATGACACTTAACGAATCTTAGTACGACAACAGTCATTATTTTTCTGATATTGATAAACTGTAGTCTGATAACTTCAAGCGTCGACCAACACATCGAAATCATAGGAGACATGTGTGACAGTATTAAAACAGAAAACACAAAGTATTTTGTGAAAGCATGTTGTTTTGATGAGATCTAGTGACTCCAGTAGTGTTCTGTAACATGCACACACCTCGGTGTGTACATGGGTCAGCCATCAAGTTTTTATTGTCCACACCCGATCGCACAGCGTAGTGCACCCACGACAACATACCTGAACAAGTGTTGTAATGGGGAAAGTCGGCATTTGCATTCGGATTTTATTCAGTAATCTCGAATGGGACTTGTTATAGCACTTGTCCAATATCAATCTCTGTCGATTTATTAAAGTAATAATGACACTACTGTTTTGACATTGATAAACCCAGATGTAAATTGTAATCAACTTTTAAGTTCAAATGTGACCAACACATCTGTATCAGTCGTATTGAACCATAAAACAACAAAGTATTATAAGAAAGAATGTTGTTCACAACATTATGATAGATAGCGTCAGTAGCGATGGTAATTATTGCTAAATAAATGTCCATGCGTAAATAAATTCCCACGAAATTAGGATACTTCCGGTAGCGAATCACGTGGCATTTATATCTGACAAATTATATCATACCTTATAGGTTCTATAATAATTACATAGATGCATTGCTCACAATAATCTATGCGCCTCGTAAGGCCTTGAAATGGCGGCTGATTATGGCGAAATGTCGATTTTCATATTCGAAATTTTTTTAAGTCCGCCGCCTTTTCGAAAACCCGGACAATTTGTATGTTTGAAGCGAAACGGTCCGTGAATTCGAAACAATAATTCTAAAAACTAACGCGTAGGCGACCAGTAATTATTGTATCGATAAATTGAATTTGTTGTCTAGTTGTTAAACGACAAATTCGGAAAAATACTCCTTTAGACTTCTCGTTCGGTTCGTAGCAGAAAATAAACTGGCGTATTCAGTCAGTTATATTGGGACTGCGCATGCGTGACTAATACGAGCAAGCCACTAAAGACCGCGAGGTACCGTAGGCGACCACAAAAAAGTTAACCCCTTTTCTACTATGGTTTTACAAACGCAGGACATCTATCCATATAGTTCAGTGTGAACGGCTTCCTTTAGCGGAAATATTGTGACCGGTGGACGAGTGCAAATGGTGAACACCCATGAATATAAAATTGCGAGTGCATACGGTGCGAGAGCAATTGCTCCTGTCTCGTGGGAAGGAATCCCAGTAATGAGTAATGAGCACAATGCGTTACAAATATCTTTGCACGATCAACGATCGTTAACCTGTCCGTTGGCGATTAAACTGTAAAACAGGGTATCCAAAGATGTCCGGTACTTTCCGACATCCGAAATAAAGAACTCAGAGTAATCGCAGCCGAAAATGGTAATCGAATATCGGCTGTATCAACGTTTCATCGATTATACGATTAATCGTGGCACCCCTACCTGTCGGAGGGAAAAAACATTACGAAGTTTTCATCGTAAAAGCATTGAGCCTGATGTTCAATGTAGAGAGAAGAGGCAAGCCACACTGTGGCTATTTTATCTAGCATCCGTGAGGAAAATTATTGTAAAATATTGTAATGTAAAAGATTGGAAATTATTAATTCCAATACATTTGGATAGGATTTTGTCAGGGACCAAACTCCAAACTGGAGCTTAGTGTAGACGCCAACACAATATTGCATCCGGTGCAGTGTTAAAAAATCCCGACGAGAACCCGAATTCATGACTCGAAAGAGCATCGTTTTTTTGCAAAAAACGATATTTGTTTGAAGTGATTCCCGTAAACAAAACAAAATTGAAATATTTGTTAATGAAATTATCCACCCACGGACCACTGTCATTAATAAGACAGTATTGTAGAATAAAAGATTGTTGAACAATTGTAAAACCGAATAGTGCACGAAATTAGGAAACTGCGTGGTTTCGTTCGCAATATCGTAAAGAGAACGTTCATTAAAAATGAACAGATGAAAGATGCGACTTATCTTGCGACGTAGAAGAAATAAAAAGATTGAATTCTTACCTGACAATCGCTTCTATAGCGAAAGGACTCACACAATTGGTCCAGAGGTATAAGTGGAATGTTTGACAAGTGCGCGTACCGTAGGCTTCTATGATCTTGCAAGCAAGAAATATATAACCATTAGTTCATTCAGTGTCCAAGATATATTTGACGGAGATATTAAACACAGAGTTCAACTTTTTATTTCTCACCAGCCTTCAGTATTATATCCATACTATTTCAGTAACTCTCCCACATCCCACATCTCCCACTACTTGAAGCTGATGAACCTGTGAAATGTTTAATGTTGACGAATAATAACAAGGGAGTCTCATAACTCAGTCAAAACTTTTGACACTCTCCCTAAATTTGAATATGAAGTGTACTTCGAAATTCATTGTCGCCTTGTGTATGATAGACAAGAGAATATATGAAATAAAACTGTAACTGATGAAAAACTTACTGTGTTAGTAGAGGCTGTTTGATAGATTTCCGTAGAATGTCTGACAGAGCCAGATATTTGTGTGAGCTAACGTCTTCATCGCTGTTGATCCCATAATCACCATATCCACCATACAGTTGATCGGACAGGCTTGACATCAAGTCTGCTACAGGCATCTGGTCTGTATGAAGGGAGAAATTAAATGTAATTTGTAACTTAAATAAGTAAAAAAAATAATTAGAGGTGTAGCATGTCCCAAATAGAATTGACACCCACCCACCCTGCATTTCTAAGTTTTCCAAAACAATTTAACCATATTGGGAATAAGAATAGCAATATATATGTACAAAACAAAATAAGTTTTTAGAAACCACATCTAGATTAAGAAGAACAAATATTCTCACACAAGAGGGCAGTAACTCAAATTCAAAATTGCAGGACACACGTTCTTTCTTGTTCCATAGTATAAACTAACTCACTGGAAAAGCCTCCCGCTAATAACAATCAGGTGGAACATAAAGTATGAACAATTTGTCATTTATGGAACATTAGGGGGATACCTGTAAAAAATGACAGGTTTAAAAACAACCTTTATTACTTCTTGGTGTGCCCCAGCATTTTCAGTCATTTTTGTTGTTAGGAGCCATGATAGTCATATGAAATTAATAACCAAATTGAAATTAACCTTTCAGGATTTGGATTGTCCCCCCACCCTTTTGTAATACAATGCCTACCAGTCCTGTCAATTTCTATATGAGAAAGTAGCTAGCACCAAAACTTTCAAAAGTGATGTAACTGTTCGTCCCGGTTGGCATGTGGCTTTCCTAACTGAGTTCGGCTAATCTGCTGAATGGTACCAACTGAACTGTTGTTCTTTGTTCTTTTCAAACGTGATTTTGAACTGCTGAATGGGCATGGCTGGTTCGCCATTTTCATGTATACTCACTAGATTCAGCATCCCATACACCACATCCAATTTAATTGAGTTAAAGTTAAACTGAGTTCAGTCAGACCTGCTGATCAGCATTTTTAATAGTATGTAAACTGTGATCAGCAGCTGATCCGCATCTTTGGTGTTTTCAGACGCGGCACCTGCTCCGATCATAAGGAAAAATGATCACATTTACGGGCATTTGGAAAACACATTCTATCTCGGGTTCTCTTTGACGAATCGGTGTATTGTCTTCTAAGATTTACCACAAAATTTGTCCAAATTAGCACTAAATCGGATGAATTGGTAAAAAGATCTAAATGTGCAAAAATTGTGACTTATATTTAGTCTATCAAGAGAAATCCAATTGGATTCTGGCAAAATCCCACGGTTAGGGTCCCAGGATCCAATGGGGCCACCATGGTTTCATTTTCATTTTTGTACATGAAAGATGCAATTTCCATGTTTCGAGAACTGAAATAAAGAATGTGCTCTATTCAGAAAAGAAACCAATATCTCATAAATTAAAGATTTTCTCACTCAATCTCCATTCATAAAATATAAAGTAAGTCACCCCCATCATATAGAATTGACTAATTTAAATACTTGATTGAAACTTGTTACTAACAGGGTATGTGGGCCTATTATATACTGCGGTACTACTATCACTAGCAAAACCCATTCACATCTGGCATCCAGAATTTCCTGTCAGGCTAGTTCAATATTTCATCCTATTGACAGAATTTCAATTGTCAAGACAAAGAATTACGTCTGCCCAGTGAAGTCATTTTGGTATAACACCAAGTTCAGTTGCTAATTGGCACAGTTTTGAGTGAGGAATCACTGTATGGTTTCTCCGTTTCTGCTAGTGCTAAGTACCAGGCAATGTTTAGTAGCTTTGTCAAATGTGCTACCCCCTCATGCTCACTGGGTCTGACGCTGATATTAAGAGTGGATTGCAATCTGACATGCACTATTTGCGATGTATCCGCTCATGTTTAAAGATACGTGACCACCAAAGAATATAGAATGTTTAGAATGTTGGGTATTCCCCCAAATGGTGGTTATTCCCAAAAATGGTGACTCAACTACTGTTAAAAAAATATTGTGTGACATCCCAGACTGTTAGTGATTGTGTAATTGTTTCGTATTTTAACAAATGAGTCAACGACTTTCGGCATAGATCAAAGCAGTGATATGATAACAGTGTCAAACATAGTGACCCATTTTCCACTTCCTGGAAGCTCAGTCGATTAAAACAGTACGATGCCTTAAATCATATACAGTGCTCGAATATTTAAACGAATCAATTTGCCTCTAATTATAAGCCCTGGAGGTATAAACAGACATACAATGGGTTTTATAAATATAGATTAAACAGTATGTGCACCAGAGCTGTTAAGTTTCACGGATTGTCTGTGAGACTCATGGATTGCTATGGACAAAAACTCCACAATACGGAAGACCACCCAATTCTCCCACATTGTGCGGATGCATTGTTGCCATCGGTAACATCAAGAGTAATTTCATATTCATCATTATTCAGTACTAATCAGCAGTACTAATTGAGACTAATTAATATTCACACCCTCCGTAGCTGTCGTAAAAGTATAAACAATAGATTTAATAATGCGACTTAAATAACAACTAAGTCACAAACCATGCGAACGGATGTGTCTATTTCGGTTTCGTGCATATCCGGCCGTATCTAGTGGAATTCTACGTATTTTTACGTATTTTAAACGAAGTGTCTGCTTCTTTCTAAATGTTGCTGGTCTGAGAAGTGTGCAGTTGTATTGTTAGCCCTCATTGATGAACAGTAACTGTTCTAAGTAATGGATTAAAGGTACGCATCGTGAACGGAACGTGTACATTTCGTTTCGGGTAAATTTTCGTTTTCACCCATTCATGTCTGGTTGTAACCTTTGTAACTCAGATTCGTTTTTTACTTATTTTAAACGACGTTTCTGCTTCTATTACAACAACCAACAGGACATTCATTACCATTTTATTTAGGTCAATATATCTATAAAATAAACACAGAACACAAACTCATAAAAACTATGTAATCTTCATCATAAAAATGATTTTTGGAACATGAACATATTTGGGCATATCTCCCATAAAAATCTCCCGGATTGACATTTTCAAAACTTTACAGGTCTGATGTGCACTCAATTGGAAGAAAGTATGCCATACAGTAATGCTCTAAATAATCGACTCCTTAACCACAGCAGAATTATGGGTAACTTTTCAGGATTTAGTCGGAAATATGGCTTGTTGCCATTCATCGGAAAGCCCGATGAATGGCAACAAGCAAAATTTTTGACTAAATCCTGAAAAGTTACCCATAATTCTGCTGTGGTTAAGGGGTCGATTACTTAGGACATTACAGTACATCTGTACAAAGACTTACCAAGAAAGTCGAAGCTGTCCTGAAACTTCTCTGACGGGGTGTATGTCCAATTATGATCTATTGCTTCTTTCCTGGCAACAATTTCTGAAGAAAAGATCAAATATAAACTGGCATGAATTCTTGATAGCGCATACAGTAATGCCCTAAGTAATCAACTCCATAACCACAGCAGAATTATGGGTAACTTTTCAGGATTTAGTCGGAAATATGGCTTGTTGCCATTCATCGGAAAGCTCTCGCCGAAAGCTTTCCGATGAATGGTAACAAGCCATATTTCCTACTAAATCCTGTAAATTTACCCATAATTCTGCTGTGGTTAATGAGTCGATTACTTAGGGCATTACTGTAAACCAGCTTGTGATATCGGTAGGGCTAGATACTGGTTTATGTTGAAGCATCTTTCCTATACCTTTCTATGTCAGGGTTTAAGTGTCAATTACATGCTCATCTAAAATAAAAAGCTACTCGTCCACCATGTCCCCCGAAACAGTGGCTTCATTTGGAGTGGGGATTTGTAGAATTATATTATTTAGAAAAAACACTTGTGCATTGTCTCATAACTGAGCTGCATACATAAAACCAAATGTGAAAAAAAACTCTTCGTAAAAATATAACCTCAAATTAAAATCAACAAAATTCTAAGTTGAAAAACTATAAGTCGACAAGGACCATAACTGAGGTAAAAATGGGCAGACCGAACCTAGATTCAAACTTGATCTGTATTTGCACATGTGTAATCCATATACCAAATTTTAATGCGGAAAATTTCTAAGTAGTACTAGATTATCAACATGAGATATATATAAAGTAAAATCCAAGATGGTTGCTGGCAGCTATGTTTTTTAACAATTTTTTTTAACAAAAATATCTGATAGCTCCCATATAGTAGATCAATATCAAGTTTGGTGATGATTGGATGAGGGAAGAGAACTGTAGGGTGTGCTTAATTTTGTATAGAAATCCCTACGATTTCATTTTTTTTCATTGTAAATTGGTTAGTAGAAAGTGGAAATTGCATCGAAAATTGCAATGAGAATCCAGTTAAAATCAGGCCCTATCATGAGGTACATGAAAGAGGAAATTATATCATTTATGATAGCATGAGGTGATATTAGGCTTATATACCGAGTGATTTATTGGACTAGAAGATTAAGGGCTTATCTAGCCAGTGACTTAATATAAAATGCTATAATATAAACCACTACAATGGGTGTTACAGGTATCTTGTGGAAAAAGAATGATGAAGTATGAGTATAAGCTTAAAGATGCATAATCCGATTAACCCTTTACCCAACAAACCGGCCAAAAACGGCAAAATAAAGCTGCAACAGCCTAAATTATCTTGGGTCTGTCTCAATAAAACCATACAAATATGGATATCATTGGAACCGGCTCATTGACCACATTGTGATGGTTACAGTTATACCCTGTGCCAATGCATTCTCTTATATATGCGAGTCGACCATAGGTCGCCTCGCATATATAAGAGAATGCATTGGCCTAAAAAAAAACTTTTTAACACTTTTTACCATTTTTTCTTACATTCTTCAACAATTTTATAATTTTTAATGTGTTAAGCCAATGCATTCTCTTATATATGCGAGGCGACCTATGGTCGACTCGCATATATAAGAGAATGCATTGGCACAGGGTAAAAAAAACCGTTCTGTTGGGTAAAGGGTTAAGCACCCTTCAATTACTATTTATTGGTTTCAGGCGTAAAAAATATTTGATTTGAGTCGAGGAACCCACCTATCAAAGCTCATAGTTATTAGATATCGATTTTTTAAATCAATTATTTTTCACCATCGAGACTTATTAGTGGCCCAGTAAAAAGTTGACGAGCAGACGGTCTCAAATAAAATTGCAGATGAAGATGGATAACTCTAAAATCAAGAGGCTTTGTGTTCATAATAAGGCAAAATTTCGTCGAACAACATGTTGATAAATAACACGTGTCATCGCTATAATAGACAGAATTAGCGACGACGCATATCATAAGTGGTCAAAATGTCTAAAAACATAACCCTACCCCCAAAACTGGTTTTCAATGATCTGGTCATATTTTGCTCTCCTAATTTGTCTAATCTAGTGATATCACACTGACCAACCGTTTCCCCGTTGTGGTGTGTGTTTGGCCGTTGTGGTGTGGCGAAACGCCGTTGTACGGTGTTTTTGGCGAAATTTGCAAGCGGGTAGGAGAGGGCTGATCACCAAAATCGGGATGGAGAGTTAATGTGCATATTTATAATAATGAGACCCCCACAGCCCTGAAGAAGGATATTATACCCAACGAATGAGCGCTTCCCTGGCTCGCTGTTTGTTTGTACGGCTGAGAAATAGCCTACACAAAATGCCAGGATGGGCATTCTGACAATGGTTCCTCGACATGAAAGCCTTATTTGCTCACCCCTGAACACAATTTGACACCCTGCTGGTATTCTCCACGTAAGAAAAATTACCCCCGATCATGCTGGTAACGGCCCCAATTCTCCAATGGCCTAAATATTCAATAAAATCCCTATCGAAGTGGGTCAACAGCAGCGAAAAAACGACAACGCCGTTGTGGTTTTCATGGCAACAACGTTGTGGTCGGGCTGGTTTTTTCGATTTTCGGCGATCATGCAGTATTTTGATGTTTTTGAGACCAGAACAAGGTGTTTCACACCTATTTCGTATTGTGTATCCAAAATATTACATGTATTATCCGTATAAGCAATGTTTACTCGTGTATACATGCCACGTAACCTGTCCCCATAAACACGTTTTTTTGTGCTCCAAGCAATGTATATTATTGTCCACATAGGCCTATACCACGGCGTGGAATGCGCGTACATCACATTTTGAATCTCTAACCAAAGCGGATTTGATTTAAAATTGATTGTGGATTAAAGTGGATATAAGGGCTGTGTCCGACGGAATAAACTAGTGGATGAGGCATATAATTTCTCATTACATCTTTTATATGGATGATAAAAACTCGGAATTTATAAAAGAAATTAGATGAAAAATAGGAACGAAATATGCACCGAATTTGAACATCAAACACTGCTTAACCGTTTAATTGATATTTGTAAAATTCACACATATTAATTTGTTCTCTCACATAGCCCACAACTCATGCACCAAATATATAACATAAAATGTACGAAGTGAGCGGCTTATAGATTACAAAGTGATGTAAGTTCCCCGTCCTGTATACGCATGATACTGCTGTTTGACCAACTCAAGTTTATTTGGCGCGAATAGGAGATTTGATTACGAAAATTATAAACGTACTCAAAACCTACCCTCACCCTATTTCATAAAAGTTTTACCACAATGGTATTTCCAAGAAAGCCACACATATAAATATACTAATTTCCATATATGCCATATGATGAATACGTCGAAATTCTAATTTATGAATCTGATGTATGCTATATAATAACACGTGTCTGGTCTGCTTCTTGAGTATTGTTATAGAATAGAAATAGCTTCATTGGTCCACTGCTGGAGCTTATATACGGTAAGGATCGTTATTGGGGAGATGAGGAACATGAAATATCTTGCGATAACGCAAGGATAATTCTACCCAAAAGAAGTTATTTTTTTGTAGTATTACACACTAAACTCTCACACCACATTTAGTTAAATATAATTATCATGACCCAAATTCGCTTTTCTTTGTGGGTGGGTCTGGGGTAGGGCGGTGTCATTACATTGTAAATGATGCACGTTATTTTGTTAGTGTCTTTATACGAAATAACGCGAATTGTTCCTAAGTCCCGTATCCTATATAGGAGCACTGGGGGATCAAATATATATCCTTTTTCGTGGTTCATCACTAAACAAAGTTCTAAATATGTAGGTTTTGTTACATTTCTATACATGTCGTTTACGTTGTAATTGTGTGTCTCAAGTATGTCCATCTAAGTTCAGGGTTAGTGGCTATAACCAGTTTCCTTATCAGTGTTATAATTATCGCGTAAAGTTTGTACGCCTTGTTATGCAAAACAAAGTCGGGATATGTAACGTTTTGACTTTTATTTACACAACATAAACGGACAAACTTGACAATACCATATTATCTAGTAATATCTGCTATATATTTATGATTGACATAAGTCTATTATAACACAAACTCTGTATTTTAGTATTCTGTCTGACTATTCTTAACAGCAATCATTATCTCGAAGGCCATATCATGGTTACATATCATGGCATGGGTGAACACAATGAGAAATATCTGTCCACCTGATATATATAGTCCAAGTCTTCTCGTACTAAAACCAGCTAAGATATTGGGTTGGATAGATGCTGGATTTTAGTCCAAGCCTGCCTGCATAGGCTTCTTATAACACAACTTACACTCTTAGAACAAATGTGTATAAATACTACACAAAATGTGTTACATTTGATCTTAAACAAAATGGTGTAGAAATGACACATGACATATAATTATTAAATGTGTCGGTGGAATATCATCAACGTTGAATATGATTGAATATGTGGTGTATCATAGTTATTAGATGAAATGTGTTCTATTGGAGACACAAAACTCGTAAAGGCTACAACAGAACAAACAATTGGCAGCAGCTTTAAACTTTGTTATACACTATGTTTGTGTAAAAACTGAACAACACATAATTGTGTAGCACAAAGTTTTAAAGCAGCTGCCAATTTTTTATTATGGCAGCTTTTACGAGGTTTATGTCTCAAATAGAACATATATCATCTATTAAATATAATATACTCACATATTCACTCATATTCAATGTTGAGAAAATTCCACCAACACATTATGTCATGTTGCATTTCTACACAATTTTGTTTAAGATCAAATGTAACACATATTGTGTAGTATTTATACACATTTGTTCTAAGAGTGTACGCCCAGGATATGTACATCGAAAAGAGTGACATCTTATGGTCATAATGGTGTATAATAATCTAACTTTCATGTTAAATTACGCATAGAATATATTCCGGTTGATTGCCACAAACATCGCTTTTTTCTCTGTTTGTTTACGTTTTAACTGAAAGCCGAAGTTGTCGGAATAACTTCGTCATAATCCGGAGTTTGTTTTGGGTATACTAGTTTCCATTTCTATATATAGCGCGGGGTTTTCCAAACAAAATGGCTAATCGATCGCCCCAAAGTCCAGTTTCCTATGTGCTTTGAGAACAATTCCTGCACTAAAAACTTAATGACATAATGGCGGATCAGAACGGCAGTTTTGTTGACAATTTTCACAAGAAACTTGTCAAAATTATAGCAAATTATAACTCTTGTGTCTGACTTGCCATGTGTGTGATTTTCGTCCATGTGCATTTTGACTTTTGTGTTGATAAAATAATCGGAGAACCGAATCACACAGTTTCGAAATATAGTTCTTCCGTTTTAGTGGAACTTTTCAAACGTAAGTTTAAAAATTTATACAAATTTTGTTTGATTTTCTTGTGTGCTTAACAAGAGCAGTATATTGCTCTGTTCGCTTAGTATATATCTTAATTTCGCGGAAGTCCACCAAATGTTGGTGAAATGTAGCGCCATATTTATTCTAATGCTCGTTGTGTTTACACTGTTTTAAACTTTGAGAGGGTTGTAATTCCCGTAATTTATTTAATGTATTACATTTATATCTTCAATGTTTACTTAATCTAGTTATTTTTTATTTATTGACACACATAATTACGATAACAATGGAGAATTCATCGTAATTTGCGTGGTTAGTCGAAAATCTACGGAATATTTTCAACGGAAAATGCCGAACACAGTTCGCGAGGTCAACTGAGTTCGCATACTTTTAAAAATTTGTAAACAGTGCGGTAAATGTCTCTTTTCACATTAAATTACCGCTTTCAATTCACAACTGATGTGGGTTTCAGATAAAATAGCATGTCTTCTGTGGAAAATATCCGTTTATTGTCGCAATTGTGATATTTTATTTCATATAATTGTGGTTTTATTTGAGCGGGTCATTAACGCTTAACTCGTGTCATAAGAAGGCATAGGGCGCGATCTTGGACTAAACACCAGCAATTTAATCGCCATACAAATATCTTAGCTGGTACGAGAAGACTTGGACTACCTGATATACAGAATTTCAACCAACTTTTCGGTCGTATATTCACACTAAATATACCAAAACCATACAGCATATAAGTCAAAATGAAGATTAATGTCCCGCATATATGGACACTTAACGGGCAGTTCATAACACCTCATAACTGGCTGTGAAAATGCATGACTTGTTCGATTTGGAGCACAAAAACGTGTTTATGGGGACAGGTTACGTGGCATGTATACATGAGTAAACATTGCTTATACGGATAATACATGTAATATTTTGGATACAAAATACGAAATAGGCGTGAAACACCTTGTTCTGGTCTCAAAAACATCAAAATACTGCATGATCGCCGAAAATCGAAAAACCAGCCCGACCACAACGTTGTTGCCATGAAAACCACAACGGTGTTGTCATTTTTTCGCTGCTGTTGACCCACTTCGATTGGGATTTTATTGAATATTTAGGCCATTGGAGAATTGGGGCCGTTACCAGCATGATCGGGGGTAATTTTTCTTACGTGGAGAATACCAGCGGGGTGTCAAATTGTGTTCAGGGGTGAGCAAATAAGGCTTTCATGTCGAGGAACCATTGTCAGAATGCCCATCCTGGCATTTTGTGTAGGCTATTTCTCAGCCGTACAAACAAACAGAGAGCCAGGGAAGCGCTCATTTGTTTGGTATAATATCCTTCTTCAGGGCTGTGGGGGTCTCATTATTATAAATATGCACATTAACTCTCCATCCCGATTTTGGTGATCAGCCCTCTCCTACCCGCTTGCAAATTTCGCCAAAAACACCGTACAACGGCGTTTCGCCACACCACAACGGCCAAACGCACACCACAACGGGGAAACGGTTGGTCAGTGTGGATATGCTCTACGCAGATATTACCAGTTTATGTTAAATATGAGTACGAGAGCGAATGCAGTGACACGATCAGAATAATACAATCGCGGTCATGAAATGGCTGTCAAAATGGCTGCAACCACCACAACGAAAGGAACATATTGTATAACCACCTAGTACGTAAAATACGTATTAGCAATATACAAGTCTGTTGTTAAATATCTTTAAAGGTACACAGATCATTAAAACAGATCCATCTGGAAAATTGATCGGCCATTGCAACGAAAGCCAAACCCAATGATATACGTCTTTAAAATTTTGTGTTTTCTGTTTACAGTCGGGCCCAAATATAATAATTTTGGGCATGCAACACACGAAGTAATGTTTCGCCACACATTATATGGTAGTTTCATTCGGCGTGATGATAAATTATTGAATGTAACGCAAAAACTTAAATGCTTATCCTTGCGGTATAAATAGTAGTTACATTTCCAGATTTTTCAGCACTGTCCGTGATAATAAACCATACACGTTTGTTGTAATGCTTATTATATTGCAAAGAAACAGCCATCTCTTCAAAAGATTAGCACTCCATCTCACCAGATCAAATAGACAGTACATCGCATATTTTATATAAGACTAATTTTCGTGCTGCTTCCAAATTGGTGTCTTAGTAGACAATTTGTTCAAATCACTTCGGCAACTTGCAACTGGAATACGCTATTACGCAATGTATAATATTAGTTTTCCTATTTTGTTGTTTGAAAATATCTTACCAAAACCACCCACGAACTTGTGCAAAATATCAGGTGATCAGCATTTAAAGCTGTTATTTCAGCATTGACCATTGACTCAATGTTGCTATTTATGGTTGCGAGTCCAGCAGATATGTGTAACATTAGGGAGAAGGGATACACACGGTAATGCGTTTGCAGAAAACATAGTACTCTTTGCGTATATGTTACCTTGGTGAATATACCCAAATAATATTTCCATGTATAAAGACAGTCTCTGGCACAGAGTATGTATGCAATTTCGGTCAAGTTTAGATTTTTTTAAAGATAGAATATGGTACTCCTTTGTGTTTTGATAAATTGAGTTCACAGTATACCACAATGCATTCTTTGATAAAAGCGAAATATTCGTGTTTTATTACTTGATCTTGGGCAACTATGACTAATATTTTAAGACGTGGAAAATATAATCGACACATTTCACCCATTACTCTATGAATATCTCTCACAGTGCTCTATAGCAGAGCATTTTGAAAGGTTTGATGGTTTATATATCAAAAGAAATGATGACGGGTCACATTCGTGAAAATGCTATGAGCACATATATTTCGGCTTCTAGGAAAGGTCACAGAATCAATTCGTCGCTATTTATTTTCATTTTACAGTTTAGTGTACACATATATTACACGATTCAAGATAAATAGTGCAGAAACAAATGCCTTATTCTTCCGTTTCTTTGCACCCAAAAAGTCCAGATTTAACCATTGTATGAGACCTTGCTTTTTGCTATATCTCTCGCGAGATATATTAGAGAGAATTTGTAAATCCCTGATCAAATGTTTCTTTTATACTCTGCAATCATTCTTGCTATCATATTTTTAGCGCATTGTCACTCTTATGGGACTAGCTATTCAATTTTGCATAAAATGTAATTTTCATTCTATTTTGGCCATTTTGGGACAAACATTCTACTTATATGGTTCAAAACGGAGCATTGTTTGTATATATCTCAATGTATTATGAATTTGGAATTAATTGATCTATACATGACTGCTTCGCATATAGCCTGATGGAAATGCTTCAGAATTTGAACCACTCCGAAAAATCAAGATATCTCAAAATGCTCAACTCGGATTTTAGGAGACTTTTGCCATGTTGTTCATAAACATGTTCTTATTCATCCCTGAAAAAATCAGCTTTCCCCGATTTGTTTTCCCTAGTGAAACCTAATGTGCCTGGACTATAAGCAAAATGAGGTTCCCAGAGGGTAAATTTAGTGATGCTAGCCCACTGTGCAGGAGAGCATCACTAAATTCAGGATCTGGGGACCTCCTTTGGCAAATGTCAAACACATTAACCCTTTGAGTGCCAGGTCCGATTTTTGTATCAACCCATATACCCTGTGCCAATGCATTCTCTTATATATGCGAGTCGACCATAGGTCGCCTCGCATATATAAGAGAATGCATTGGCCTTTTTTTCTTCTTTTTTTTTTACAATTTTTTTTACAATTTTAATAATTTATTCTTATATTCTTTAAAGGTGGATTATCTCTTTGTAAGCATGTATTATATAGTTACCGGGGTATAAAATATTAGATTTGAATCGAAGACTCCTGTCCGGAAATGCTTCTATCGATTAATATTAATTTTATTTCGAATATTTTCTGGTCTAAAAAGGTGTGTTTGTTCAGCTAACGAACAATGGTGGTTACTGTTAACAGAGACCAGAAATTATATTGTGCAATTTTGTCACAAATAGATGTTAATTATACTCGTTATCGCTTATATCGTTGGAACAAAACAATACAAACAACCAATCTGTGACATTTGACATTCGTTGCATAGCCGTGGGAACAGCCCAGTGCTCTATATCGCAATAAGGTCTCATCCGAATCGTCGGTTCTAAAAATAGTAACATAAATGGGCCCGATTTTATATTCGATATAAAATCAATATTAATTGATAGAAGCTTTTCCGGACATAGGTCTTCAGTTCATATCTATTATTTTATACCCACGCAACTATTAAAAAAATTTTATTTAAAGAGATAATCCATCTTTAACAGACTTATTTTGTAGGTTTATGGCCGATGAGATCGGCCCCTGGCACTCAAAGGGTTAAATCCAAGCTTGACTGAATTGGGGAGTATATTTAGTATAGAAAGGGTTAAAGTATATCTGTAAATTGCTATGACACTCACCACCATCTTCTACACTTTTGTAGCATTTCACATCATCACCATACAAAACTTTCTGTGCTGTAGAATCGGAAGCATGTCCGTGTACATTCTGTTGTTTGAATTTCTCAATGTTGATGCCATCATAGTCTATGAATTCACTCTCCTTACTGGCATAATGATTCGCACTGAGCATAATTTGTGGCAACGGGCGTTGATCTTGTAACTCTGACTCCTTCGTCGCAGACATATGTTTACTGAGTTTTATATGTGGTTTTATGCTGAAATCACGCAGATCGCTCTCTTTGGTTGCATACCGTTCAGTGTGACTTTTCATTTTTGGAACAAACTCTTGCACTTCCTTTGACATATCAGAGATGTGGCCAACAGTATGTCTCTGCTTGATTTTCCACTCAGTTGGTTGACTTTCAACAGATATATGTATATCAGCAAAACGCTTTTTATGAGCCACCAAGGACTGTTCTTCATTAGTCTCAACAGAAACATTATCTGTAGTGCTAACTTTTATCGATGATCTTTGATTCTCAGTCTCATCAGACTCTTTTGAAGCATGCATATCACCAATCATTTTTATATGAGGTTTCACCAATTCTTCTTTACTTTCTTTAGTAGCACTAGCATCTTCAAACAACTTTATATGTGGAACAACTTCATCAGGCTCTGTTTCTTTTGTAGTTGTTTTCGCATCTAAAACAACAGTATGATGCTTCTCATCAGAATCATCAAAGGTCGATTCCACTGACGGATGAACCGAGTCAATCATCTTCACAGAAGTTTTACATTTCTTCTTGTAATGAGGTGAGGTCACGACAGGGTCGTCCTCCCCTTTAAATTCACTCTGCTTAGTCTCCAAGCTGTCTGCTTGAAAGTCACTCTTATCGTCACTTTTCCCAACTTTTTGAATCTCACCATCTATTAAATTCTGCTGACCACTGTTATCACGATCACTTCCCTCAGTTTTATTATTTTTGTCGTTCTTCAAAGGCTCTAATTTAATTCTGTTATCCTTGAACACTTCATCGTAGCCTGGTGTAATAACGAGATGAGCATCTGATACATCGTTGGAACTCTGTGCCAAAGACGGCAGATTATTAACATTCTCAGACAAAGCAGAGGGAGGAGTCTCAGTTTTGTCTGCCAGGATTTCTTCTGCCCAACTTGGTACACTGGGTGCCGATATTTCATTTGCCTAAAATAGAAATGACAAAAAACTCCACAAATGTTGATATGGTTTTGATTTTTTCAGTTTTTCATTTTTCTATAATATTTTTCTATAATATTTTTCCAAAATACTTTTAAAAATGTTAATTAAATTAGGGGCAAGTGAACTTTGAGTGTAGGAATTCTGTCAGGGAAGCAGAAGACATCCCTATAAGGTTCCCAATATTTAATAATATATTTCCAACTTTCAGATTGATATTTTTCACAACAAATAGTATTGGTGAAGATGTTTTGTATAATTACAATTCCCATCAGTATGAAACATGTTCTAGTCAACAGCAAACTGCTTTCATATGCAGATTGACAGGCATGATATTGAAATTAAGGGGAAGCTGAATCTGACAGAACATCAATTTTTCCAGGACTTTTAAGAACCTTGCATTCCTAATGTTTATTTTCCAGCTTCCAGGATAGGTTTATGAACCCTGTCATTCTATATAATATATTAAAAGTTGATATGCAATAATACATTGCCAATACTATAAATGAGAACGAAACCGCATGTGTCAGTTATAGGGGCCCAAGTTAATGTGCAATCACAACCAACCAGTAGTGTTGAAGTACGTATGGTGTGGGTTGGTCATTATTGAATTCATAGCTTAACTCTTTCATCAATGAATATACAGATATAGATATCCTAGCACCCTGGATTTACAGCTTGCCCAATTAAAATTATGGATTATGATAGTCATTAAGTGTCTTTCAATTTGTATTATATACCAGATGGTGATGTCACCACACAGAAACTGCCAATGTCCTAACTGGGTTCCCAAAGTGTTCATGAATGTCAATGTCATGTTTAGAGCATGCACCTGTAACTATTATTATTGAAGTCACACTGTTGCAGAAAGGTGAATCGTCGACAATGCATCAAAAATATGAGACAATAGACGGATACCACAAAATAAAACATATTTGTCAACAAAGGTCAACATAATCTTGTTTATTTCATAGACTTATGTTATCGGTATGTTTTTGTGATAACAGTGATAAACCAAATCAGTATGTGACTCAAAACACCACACCTGGCAATATTGCATCAACAATAGCGAATATCCAAGGATATCCAAGTCAATAAACAATAAAATCATTTGTATATTTTCTTTTTCTTCAGCATCGGGAATAACAAATATTTTATTTGTCAGCCTAGCAAAAATTCTACAGGAAACAATATTTTTCTTAATAAGTAAAATATATATCTCCTATAAGTATCTTGCCCACTAAACTATACTGTATATTCCTATTCTCAGTAGAAAGGGTTAACAAACCCACAGTTGAAAACGGTACGAAAATTCTATGGTACGTTTATTCATGGTCCATGGTAATCCCAATAGATGATGTATTATCCTTCATGGACTACATGATCTCCATTTTTATATCTTCCTAGTAGGCCATGCATTCTTCCTTTCCCCTAATAGGACATTCCTCGTGAGTGGGGTGGGTGCTGAACGCTGGGAGAGAGTTCAGAGTTTAATGGGCAAGATACTTATGAGATCTATATTTTACTTATTTACAAAAAATATTGTCTCGGTCTCGGTCAAAGATATCTTGCCCACTAAACTCTATATGGTATAATATAGAATGTTCTGGCAGGCGGAGGCCATGAGGAAAGATAAACATTCCCATGCTACTCAATCAATGAACTGGATTGACCTGATAAAATACAATATATTCAAGAACACAATAAGACATCAAAATTATATATTACTAGCTGATGTGCCCAACTTTGTCCAGGCTATTTAGGGATTTCTTTGTGATTGCCTCTGTCTCGGTCCAGAAACATGCCTATATGCGAAGTCAAGGTCAAGGACACGGTTGCATGTGAAATTGGACCCGCCCGTATTGTTCCTGGGATCAAAGTAGGCCTACATACAAAATTTGAGTCGGATCGGTCGAGGTCCAGAAACATGCCTATGAGTGTATATGAGCAAGGTCAAGGTCGAGGACACGGTCGCACGTGAAAGTGGACCTGCCCATATTGATCCCGGGATCAAAGTAGGCCTACATACCAAATTTGAGAGCAGTATTCGAGTCTATAACATACATACATACACACAGACAGAAGTTCCAAAATATATAATAGACTAGCAGGTTAGCCCGCCACTGGCGGCATTCGTCCCATGGCTTTGTTCGAAAAAGCAATTGCAACAGGTTCCGAGACACTTGTGCTGCATTTGTACCAAATTTCGTCAGAAACATGACATTTTTTAAATTATTTTGTTTTGATTTATTTTTGTTTTTTATTTTTTAATATGAATTTAATGTTTTTTAAATTTAATATATTTTGTTTCTGAATTGTTTTTTTATTTTTAAATTTGTTTAATTTTAAATTGTTTTAATAAAATTTTAAATTGTTTTAATTAAATTTTTTGTTTCTGGCGGAAAAATTTACCCGTAGAAATCCCCCCTTCCTAGAAACGACAGACAATGCATTCTTTGTTTCGTGAAATCTCTCTACGATAACATTGCATTGAATTGAAATTAATCTCTCTACGATAACATTGCATTGAATTGAAAACAAACGCTTCCCGTCGGGAAATCTCTCTGCATAATATTTCGAGTCTGCCGTACCTGTCCTAATGTCGTGAAATCTCTCTGCATAATATTTCGAGCGATAACATTGCATTGAATTGAAAACAAACGCTTCCCGTCGTGAAATTTCGAGCGACAGGCTACAGACTCCCGTCATACAGATAAGTAGATAGCGAAAACGACGCTCTTTATATAGACACTGCGGAAAACGAACGCTCTTTATATATCAACGCTATTAACCCCGAAGTACCGATTGCGGTGATTTGGGATTGGAGAAACGGTGCTCTGAGCTTCTCCAAAACGCGACCACGGCCGTGTCGGTGGGATTTTACACTTACATACAAAATTTGAGCTCAATCTGAACACGCGTTTTGGATTCCATGAAGTACACATATACACACATATATACGGAAGTCTCAAATTATATAGTAGATAAATTATAAATGAGAACCCAAGCAATACAATAGAACCCATTGCCCAACCCATTAAGATAGACAGATGTAAGTCTACTGGCTGTTGTACTCTTACACATAGTGGACCTAAATGTAATTTTGGATTACTAGTCAGATTTGAAGACATTGAGAGCCCCTTTTTACCACAGAACTCACAACAATGCTGTTGTTGGAAAGCACCAGAAGAGTCAAATGTGAGAAGACTTCCTGCCAATAGAGAAGAGAATACAACACTGCTAACATTGTTGCCACATAGATATGTGACTGTAGAAGTAACTGCGGCTATCCGCTGTCTTCAGAAGAAAGGACACCAGTCTAACTGGTCACCCTGGAATCTGTAGCCAGAGTGTAGTGCGGTGAAGGGGATTCCAGTGAAACTTGTGATATCATATGAGCCACAGAATGTCAGCCCCCTGATGTAGACCTGTACGAGTAATAGCGTTTACGTTACTGGACTCAGACCGCCAGCTTAAATGTATGAAGTCCTATATCGATATAAACCCACTCTTGGTCCAGTGTCAGAAAGACTTCTTTGTTCACTAAGAAGACCCTATCATGCGTCTTAATCCCTATCTCCGTCTGTCCTGCCGGTGATGTGCTGTTATGTGAAGCAAGGTTCCGAGCATGCCACTGACTGAGTCGGGGAACGAATTATTTTTCATAAGTATTCAAACCCTAACTGAGCAGTCACTGGCTACTGTTTCCTTGACCTGAAGGCAGCAAGGAACTGAGATTCCTACTCCATGGAGTTGGAGGAGGAAAATATGCAAAATGCATGCTCAGTTATTTTGGCTCCAGCCCAAATCCAGCAGGGACAGATGGCATGTAAGGACAAAGGACAAGGCACACCGCGCCACAGCCGCTCTTACTCTTCTTGCTGATGTAAACCGTCATAGTGATAAAATTATTTGAATGGAAAGCCAAACATTTTTTCCACGAAAAGCCGGATAAGATAAAATGCTATAAATATGCGAGTTCATTGTGTCAACTTCACGAATAAAATCAATAATAATCAAATGGAATAAAGTTGTGTAAATAAAAAGTCAACTTATCTCTACGAGTGGAACAGAAAAATGCCTGGCCAACCGGGAAGATATCAAAAATGGTGATTACATGGTCCATGAAGGAAAATACGCCATCTATTGTGATTACCATGGGCCATGAATAAACGTACCATACAAATTTTGTACCGTTTTCAACTGTGGGTTTGTTAACCTTTTCTACTGAGAAATGATTTTCGGAATAATAGACAAAGAAAATAATCGCCAGAAACAAAATTTACAGTATCTTGTTACAGATGGCATGCAGATATATAGGCATACTTTATTCCCGATTCATTAGTCATGTTTTACTCATGAAAATAGACATGTTATACCATGCCGATCACATGTGAGAGAAGATGTTTGTTTACATTTTTGATGACACATGCTCGGGAAATTCCAGTTTATTTGATGGTGATTATAATTTTGGATATCATTTTGATGAATTTATGATGTTCAGACCAACCTTCAATGGCGTGAGATCTTCTAATGGAGCTCCAGTTTCCATCCACATTTTCCACTTCATTTCTTCATTGAGTAAATGCTGAGTTCTCGCCTCATCATGCTTGCCCCGTCGTACTCGCCAAGTAGCCTTACGTTCTTTCCATGCTGCTTCCTCATACAATTCAGCGTAGTAATCTGTAACCTCTTTTCTGCAAATATTATTTGGATTTATAAGATATAATGTCTATAGTTACTATTGAGTGGGAATTTTGGATGTCCTGTGCAATTTTAAACAATAAAAAATTTAAACAATTTAAAAAACATATATAGAAGATCTCCAATGACTACCAATTCTATACAAAATTTATTAAATCAAATTTAGTGGATGAGGTTAATGAATTTTATATAGAATTGCGACAAATTTGAGAACCATTTTATAAGATAATTACATTTTAGCAAGGAAAAATGATCTCAAAACAGCTGGTATTAAACAAAATTAATATTGATTTCCTTATCACAACCAAAGAGCAAATTGAATATCATGATTATATTCTAATTAACATAATAACATTTTCGGCATTTACGTCAATATCATTGCACTAAACTCTTATGTCACTGCGCATGCCAATAATACACGTTTGTCTTACTAAAAGATATGAGGCCGTATTTAGGGGCTAATAAAAGGCCGCTTGGCCACAGAGTCCCACAACAGGGTGGCTTCATTTAGAGCGGAGGCTTTCTAGAAATATATTTTGTCCGAGTATGTATTCCGTAATTTTCTAGTCAATTTTTTAAAAACTTGGCACATATGTCAACCAGCAAGGGAACCTTTAATTAAATCAAAATCGCAGGTGCGCAGGTTCCCTTGCTGGTTGACATATGTGCCGAGTTTAAAAAAAAATTACTAGAAAACTACGGAATACATACTCGGACAAAATATATTTCTATAAAGCATCCACTCTAATTTATGGAATAAATACTTGAGCATTGTCTTATAACTGAGCTGCATACAAATAACCAAATCTGAAAAAACTCTTAAAAGTCGAAATATAACCTAAAATTGGCACAATATCAAAAAAATTCTAAGAATACATGTTCGGACAAAGATGCTTCCCAGGATGTATGATTCTATACTGTTCTATATAGAAAAATTGCGATAACTCCGCCAAAATGACTCCGACTGAACTCAAAATCGCAGGTGCCCATCCTGGTTGGCATCTGTACCCGAGTTTTTAAAAAATTGACAGGAAAATGACGGAACACAGGCTTGAACAAAAGATGCGTCCCAGGATGTACGATTCTATGTCGAAAAATGACAATAACTTAATCAAAACTCAAAATCGCAGGTGTGTAGGTTCCCTTGCTGGTTGACATATGTGCCGAGTTTTAAAAAAAATTGACAAGAAAATTACGGAATACAGGCTTGGACAAAGTTCTGGACAGACAGACATATGGCTAGACGCACACATGCATGGACAAGGTTCATTACAATAGTCCTCCAACGGAATGTTGGAGGATAATTATTATGAGATAAATATATTTAAGCTATAAGAGGAGATTGAATGACTTAGAATGTGCCTGCAAAGTTATTAAAATTTATCACCTCAAATATAATAAAATTACTTAAGCAAACCAGATTGGTATGGTACTCGGGAGAACAACTGACATCTCTGTGAATTCCTGAAATGTTTTATAGATAGGACAACACAAAGAAAAAGGGAAACAAAAAGGAGCATACTTAGCCTGTTCTTCTAATTCAGCTTCTTTAGTATCCAGTGCCTCCTCCCTCCTGGTTACTTTATCAATAAATTCCTTATCAGATTTCTTTTCCGCTACTACATCACCAGCTCGTCTCTATAATATGAAACAAATGTTCAAATACATAACTTTGAAATGCAACAAATGAATATAACACTAGATAGGTATCTTCACCATCATTGCATGGAACTCTTAACCCTTCCATGACTGGAGCTTCCTGAAACTGCGAAAACCCTGGGCAAATTCATTCTCTTATATATGAGAGTCTCGCATACATAATAAAATGCATTTGCCTAACAATATTTACCTTGACCTTGTAATCCAGTGCATTCTCTTAGATATGCAAGGCTCCCTATGGAATACACGCATATATAAGAGAATGAACTAGCACAGTATCTTTAATGCTGTATCAGTTGATTTTTAAATTCCTTGGCCCGTGTGCTGGTCCTTGAACATAAATTTTTTTTTTTCTTTCTTTCTTCCGTACTTTAGGTTTGAGATAATAAGAATTGTGTTATGTGAGTCTTCAGGAAATGTTTTTGGAAAAGGTTACATCTCAGATTCATGTTGGGTATATAAATATTAGTTCAAAGACAACAATAGTTATGGCTGGGGTTACTATACCAACCCAAAGATAGTACACTAAGTTTTTTTACTTTGATTTCATCATTGACTTAAGATTATTGTTTTAGATTTACTATATAAAGAGGTGCCATTTCATCAACTAGGTAATACTTTTGTTGCAGGTTTACTATAATATTGTATTGATTTGGTTTTGAGTCATAATGTATTTATTATTTTATTTACAGCGCAAGCAGAGAGATGAGTTTGTATCTACTACTAGTAATACTACTGATACAACAGATACAGCTACCACACAACCTAGAATCATTCAGTTTGCTAAGCAATCAACGAAATATGCTACCAATGACACTAAAACAAAACAAATCACCGACTCAATTCTGCTCTTCCTAGCCAACAGCCTGATACCATTTAGTTCAATCGACGATTCATATTATATTAATAAAGTTCACAGAATTATTTAGATTATCATGATATATCCAACCCAACTAGAAGTAATGGAAATGTAATGCACTACTTTTTAAAGAAAGTAATGGTAATGCTGTATATTTCAGTTTGGATGTAATGGTAATGCAAATGAAAGTCACTGACACTGTAGCTCAACATGGGGAGGCGTTTTATGCTGAGCAGTCAATAGAATGATAAAGAAGGAAAGTCAAAAAGTTTCAGAAAATGGAATGTAATGTGTAAATAAAATTAAATTCATTTCAAACATTTCTCCATTAACTTTTTCACTGCCATGCAGCACCACAGACATATCTGCCACTGCCAAGCATACTATACATGTACATGTAGCATATTGCTGCGAAATACATATGAATTGGGTATTTCTCAATAACTTTTGTATCTGCCGAGCTATTTTCATGAAACTTGGTATGCATGTAGGTATTGGTCTGGGGAATCGAAAACACATCACAGTCCACCATTGTCACATGACCACAAACAAGATGGCTGCCACCCCAAAATATAAGAAAATTTCAGTATTTCTCAATAACTTTTGTATTTGTAGAGATATTTTCATGAAAGTTAACTTAATTTGGCATGTAAGTAGGTATCAGTATTGGGAATAGAAAATATGTTCTAGTCCGCCAGCGTCACATTTCACGTTACCACGATCATGTGACCACAAAACATGATGGCTGCCATCCCGAAATATAAGATAATGTAAGTATATTGCTGCTAAATACATATTGATTGGGTATTTCTCAATAACTTTTGTATCCGTAAAGGTATGTTCGTGGAACTTGGTGCACAGTTAGATATTGGACTTGCGAATTGAAAACACTTCCCAGTCTGCCAGTCTCATGAGACCGTGACCACATGAGGGTCACGAGACTGTGACCACATGATCACAAAACAAGATGGACGCCACACCGAAATATAAGGAAAATGCATTATTTCTCAATAACTTTTGTATATGCAGAGGTATATTCCTGAAATTTTTTGGTATGCAGGTAGGTATTGGTCTCTGTGGAATGGAAAACACTTCCCATACCAGGAGGGTCACGTGACCGCGACCACTTAATCACAAAACAAGATGGCCGATATCCCGAAATATAAAAAAAATAAACCGGGAGTTTCTCATTACAAAATTGATTACATCACGTACAGTGTTTTCACAGAATAATATAAAGTTACTTCCCATGGATTGATGTTACGGGACGAAGGTGTCAGGATTCGACTCAAGTCGCGATCGGCAGTGAATGGGTAATTCGACTCAATTCGCGATCGGCAGTGAAAGAGTTAAATGTGGGCTGCAGGGTATGCCGATGGATTCAAATGTGAAATCCAAGATGGCTCCAGGCAAAATTCGGAAAATATCATTGGCTCCTATCTAGAGGCCACACTGGAGATCCCTTTGAAGTTTGGTGACGATTGGATGAGGGATTTGGCATGTAGGTTGTTCCGAAGGATTTAGTCATGGAAAGATTAAAATCCAAGATGGCCACTGGCGGGCATGTTTTTTTTTTAATTGGGAAAACATTGTTGGCTCCCATCTAGTGGTCACCCCGAAGATCCTTAATAAGTTTGGTGATGATCGAATTAGGGATGTGCTGAAGGATTTAGTCCTACAAAGAGTAAAGAGCTAAAAATGACAAGTAATGGTAATGCTAATGCATTACTTTGCAAAGTAATGGACCCATCCAAGTCTACCAAAATATTATAGGTAGTATGTCTTATTATAATCATCTGAGTATTAATTTATAACGCCCAGATCACATCAGTTTAACTCTCAGGCTGGATGATCTCCTCAATAATACATCAAAAGCAACTACATTTTTTTCAAACTAACATAGTTTATACCACAAAGTTTCAAATAGCCAATGTGTCAGTTGTTAGCATACCAATTTCATGAGCTATGACTAGGATTCCATCCTTTTGCCCATATTCAACACAACTTTATCCCCAAACTGTTGTCAGAATAACATTTTAGTGACCGATGAAGTAATAGTGGCTCTATACTTTCCAGAATCTGGGCAAACTATACTTTCTGAAAAGATATCTAGAAAAAAATGCCTTATGAGTTTCAATTTTGTTATATTTTTGTTTCACATTTTGGGCCTCAAAATAGTAGAATCGCTTTATCACAGACAAAGTTAGAAGTTTTTCAATCTATACTTCCATATTACCTGTAAATCCTCATTCATCTGCTCCTTGAGTCTATCAAGTTCTTGCTGCTTCTTTTGTTTCTGAGCGCTCAATGTTTCATCTATCTTTGCTGAAATAGAAACAAGTCATGTTTCAAAATTTTATACCAATAAATTATCTGTTGAATGACACAAGTTAGAACACAATTTAAACAGAGATCAGTCTATGGATTTTGAGACAAGCTAGTGCTCCTGTGCTCTATGACTTCCGAAATATCTATCTTCTGAATGTTAACAGCAACGTGCCTTGGCCCCACTAAGTGTGCAATGAATCTTATCATAAATATTAGATAAAAGGAAAGGGCTTTCAAAGTAATTCATCATGTCTATGGAACTGCTATACACCTCAATAATCAAAGTAGTAAGCTGAGAAATTCAAAATCATATTTTGGAGAATGTGTCGCTTTCAGATAATTTATATGTAATTTGGCAAAATACAAAGGCTAGTTATTATTAGCCCTTTATTCTTGACTTAAAAATTTAATTAAACTTAGATTAAACATTATTTTTATACCAAATATAACATGCAGTTAATGTGAAATAAAATGAGAGATATGTGAGGGGAAGAAGAGGATTTGAATCAAGGGCAGGGCACTTATATGGAAACATATCCACAACTGTTCAGCTCTTTCTAATAAGCATTCAATGATAAATATGTGAGGTAAACTATCATGAACACATTATATTTGGAACTTATTTGAAAATCTGATATGAACCGTTACTGTCAACATGCTGGCAATATATTTACAATTGCAGAGTAAACAGCATGTCTGGTGCCGATGACTTCAGGAACTGAATTTGGCCTTGTGAAACTTTGAGTATTCAATTTGATCACGAAACCTCGTTTTGTTTTGATTCAAATTTCGAATCATGGGCAAAGATGAACTTTCAGCAATCGCCATTCTCAGTTACAAAAATGCTATTTTCGTCACACAGAGAATAAAATATATGGATTGTTGAACAGCCACAAGATCGAAACTACATATTTTCAGTTCAGTTGTCATATCAATAATTAGTGTGGCTGTTTGACGTAATACAATGTAATGTGGTGATGTATGTGTGAACCATACAATTGATTGAATTTAATACCGAATTCAATCATTCATTCAATGATCAATCATTATCATTTTTCAAATAAAAATTTTCCAATGGATAGAAGATAAATGAAAGTGTCAATGACACTAGCTCAACTTGGAAAGGGGATAATTTCATGTGTTACAGTCAATGGAGTGATTAGGAATGCGGAAAGTTGATATATCTAAGTAACACTAGATATAAACATGAAGCAAAAGATATAAAGTAAAATCCAATATGGCCGCTGGCAGCCATTTTTTCCAATGAAATTCTAAAAAATTTGATAGCGCCCATCTAGTAGATCAATATCATGATCAATATGAAGTTTGGTGATGATCGGATGAGGGAAGTGGACTGTAAGGTGTGCAAAAGGATTTAGTCATGCAAAGAGTAACTCCAAAATGGCTGCCGCTGGCATGTTTTTAACAATATTCGGAAAAACTATATTTCTCCCATCTTGTGGTCTTCCCGAAGATCCATGACAAGTAGGGTGTCGTCAGTATGGTAAATTTATTATTTAGTTGCACATTCCTCAGTTCACATTATTTGCATGTGCATGAACATATCTTGACTCTTATAAATGACCTTTCAACATAAACTTTAAATTTCTCATAAAACTGCATGGTGACATGCAATTTATATTTTTTAATCAGGAGCAAAACATGTGTGCATACAATATAGACTTCTCAAAAACAGTTGCCATCCATGTTACAAAGATAGCCAAACTTTGACGATGGCACATATAGTGAGTGGTTTGATGACCTATTTCTTGGCCGACTTCCATGCCATGCTTACCAGTCAGAAAGAGTTAATCATGAGATAACCATCGCCCGAAGTGCGAATCTAGTGGGCGGATCATATGATCTGGCATCCTACACCCAATGCTAGTGAATATCTCGCACGAGGGGAAGCATCGGGCAAGGATCATCTGCTGTCTGTATGAAGTGTGCACAACGTTATTAATATGTTGCCCCATAGATGCAACATTATCCTGTCAGTGGCGATCTCAGAGGTCAGCAATGGACCTTGCTTTGTATAGAGAATGAGTCCCCTATGCGAACCAAGCACTATCAGAAAAAAAACCATGGTGTACCGACAACAGATGCCGATAAGAAGAATGACATATTAGAACCAAAGGCCGATATCACAGAAGTCTGACTCAAAAGGATTCGCTGTGTCGCCCATTAAGCCTGAGCGGGATGGCTGATATAGACCTCACTTCAAATGCCGAGACCAGATCACAAAATAATGTAATTAAATCCAATAGTCGTCCCACCAGGCTGATCAAGGATAACTTCCTGATTATGAGGATGCGTATTGCATTGAGTAATGTGAATTGTGATGAGAGGAAATCAGTTGCTTTCTGAAGATGAGCATTTGTGTAAACCCGCAGGCATGCAATCATCCCATGATAGCACAAGATTAGATGTCTAGTATGTATATTGGACTCATATAGTTACTATCAACTACAAAACTGAATTGTAGTTAGAATTGAATGCAACTTGCAGATAAAACTATGCGGATGCACCCTCGTAACATGTATAACCCACATATACCATATTTACAAGATATTTTTTATACCTATAGACGGGTAGTTGTCAACCAGAGGTGGTAGCAAAGTCAAGAATATTAATGGTCGCATGTTATATAGTGACCCAGTGTATCATTACCGCCCTTAGTGATATGACTGACCAATCATCCAAAGAGTATGCATGAAGACTAGCGACACTCTATTCCGGCAATGACTATGACCTCGCAGGAGCCGGATGGCACATCGAAAGAAGCAACAACTTATAAAGCAATGAGTTGAACTCTGCACAATCCGAGAATAATGTCCTCATCAGAGTATCCCGAACAACTATCTGAGCTCCCTCGTGAGCGTATGTATGGGTGACCCCAAAGGAATGTCCAAAGCCTTTTTACCTCGGGGTGGAGCTACAGCTCATCCTGATCCCGATCTCCATCCGTCCGAACTGGTGATGGGTTGTTAGGAGGGGCAGGGTCCGAAGCATGCCTCCTACTAGAACGGCATCCAGGAATAAAATCTTTTGCATTAGGATTCAAACCCGAAGGTACTGGCTGCTGTTGATCAGAAGGCGGCCAGTAACCGGAATTCCAGGCCCACGGACATGGAATTGGCCAACAAGGAGGAAGCATTCTTGGGAATTTCGGCCCCAGCCCAAACCCAGCAGGGTCCAAAGGCATATAGGATTATAATATGGACAGGGCGAACCCCCAGCCGTGCTGACCAAAAGATGTTGACTTATAGCGATGGATGGCGTGGTTCAAATGTTAGATGAGAAGCCATGGCTGTACCTGGGCACGCCAACCAGCCAATGGCCAACCCGAGGGAGCAGATTGACGTCCCGTACGATAGTCCAAGGAACCCACTATTTGTGGATGGATGGGGTGCCCCTCCAGATCCTTGTTTGAGGTAACTATCGCCCCAAGTTGTTAAGCCAAAGAGGGGACCACTATTCGCTAGTGTCCTGATCTCAGAGGCGGTCGCTCGATACGAGGGGGAAGCATCTCTAGGGGAGCCACAGGGAAGGAGATCTTCTGTACCTGGTCTTACATCGTGCAGCAGTCCTTGTCCTGAGAAGGTATTGAGTGTGATTGCACTATCAACACCCGTCATGTCTGTTTGACAATTGCTAACAATCAAAAATACACATGTTATTTTGTGTTATGATGATAAGCACATTGGCTGTGACGACTAACGGCAATAAGCTAATCGATTGTGACTGTCGAATAACCTTCAATTACCTTGCTTTGCACGATATTTTAACACAATATTATTAAGTTGAAAAATTTAACAAGTGCAATTTTACACTCAGGATGTATACATATTATGATACTATTTCACAAGAGTTAAATAATGCTTCTGTCAATTGTACACCAGACGACGACTGGCATAGTAAAATAAACATTGAAGCTACAACGCCGGCAGCAAGCAAGTCACCTAATTTCGTGATACCGTTCCTGCACAGGGCATAGCACGTGGCGCCTCGCTGGGACTATAGAATAAATTGCGCATGTATGCAATAGATTCTTGCTATAAAGAAACGATGAGCGTCTTTAGTCATATCCAAATGTGCATCTATTATTCTGCCTTTCGGCGACAAATATTATAGACAGATGCCATTTTTTATCAGTTTTTTAAAAAGATGGAAAACAAAATGTCTTTAAAACGAAACAATTTTCCACACGAAGCCAGATTATGATAATACAAGACAGTCAATGACTGTGGGGTCGCTCACCAGACTGCAAAGACTGATAAGACTGGGACTCTGGAGACCACAACAGTCAGAACTTTTCATAATCACTTTAAAAGAAGTAGATATCTAAAGAGTTAAATCTAAAACAACAAATTTGGAGTTATGTCCCTGGCCCCGCCCACATTTGACCCAGTGACCTGATTTGAACAAATCTGAACCCCAGTCACCCAAGGATCCTTCATACCAAATATGAACCCATATAGCCTGATGGTATTTGAGAAGAAGTCACTTTAAGAATACTATGGAGGGAAAGAGTTATGGCCCTGGCTTCGCAACTATTTCAAGTAAACTCATTTGAACAAATCTGAATGTGAGTCACCTAGGGAACATTCACACCAAATATGAAACCATTCGGTCTTATTGTTCTGAAGATGTTTAAAAGAATTACTATGGTGGGAAAGAGTTATGGCCCTGGCTTCGCAACTATTTGACCCAGTGACCGCATTTGAACAAATCTGAATGAGAATCACCTAGGGAACATCCACACCAAATATGAACCCATTTGGTATTATGGTTCCAGAGGAGAAGATGTTCAAATAATTGTTGTCGGACGGACAGACGATAGACGGACGAGGAGTGATGACTATAGCTCCGCCGGAGCACAGGTAGGGTGGCTGTTTGATAATTAAATCTCTTATCTCCGCCCCCTATTTGAACAAACGTGAATCCCCATCTATGAGATCCATTCATTTGGTAATTTCAGACATTAGATTTTAAGAGTTGAACTGAACTGATTTTCCTAAAATGACCCCAAATCTGAAAAAATCTAAACCCAGTCACCGAAGGACCATCCATACCAAACATAATCTAAATAGTCCAGATGGTTCTTGAGAAGAAATTGTTTTAAGAATTACTATGGAAGGAAAGAGTTATGGCCCTGACTTCTCACATATTTGACCTGATGAACTCATTTGAACAAATCTGAATGTGAGTCACCTGGGGAACATCCACACCTAAATATATAAACCCATTTGGTCTTTAATATGTATCTGGAGAAGAAAACAATTGATGGACGGATAGAGACATAATGACAGATGGATGGATGGGAGAACAGTCTGACATAGAGACTGACAAATTCAATCCAATATACCCCCCAAGTTTTCTTTGCAAAATCAGGGTATAATGAGTTCAACTGGATACTGGTGGTTAAGAACATAATATTCGAACAGACAAGCGTGAACATAGTGTCTGACATTTGCAGAATGAGGTCCCCAAAGGGTGAATTTAATGACACAATCCTGCAATGCGGGCTAGCATCACCAAATTCACCCTCTGGGGACCTCATTCTGTGTATGCCTCAACTGCTATGGGAGACATAGCATTAGATTGAAGTTCTCCAGTTAAAGTTGGTGATGTGCACCCATTGGGCACCTCAATTATGCATTTTATATTCACAAATTAGGGGATATAGAAACTAAACAGAAGGGCTAAAGTAAGTAAAAATGTCAATTTAAGTGCCTATATACTTCCCAGAAGATGAGGCCTAAGCAGAATGAGGACCCTGGCTAGTGTATTTGGTGATGCTAGACTGCTGTGCAGGGTAGCATAACTAAATTCACCCTCTGGGGACCTCATTCTGCAAATGCCAGATAGAAGACAAATTTAATCCAATATATACCCCCCCCCCCCATTTTTCTTTGAATATTAGTCGTATGATTTCATCTGGATAAGTGGTGATTAAAACAATAATATGAAATGGCCAAACCTGAATTTAGTATGTCTGACATTTGCAGAATTAGGTCCCAAAAATGTGGATTTAATGACAATATTCTGTAAGGCAGGCTAGCATCACCAAATTCATCCTCAATCTGATTAGGCCTCAATGGCCAATAAAACCAAGGAACAGATTGAAGTCCTAAAGTTGAAGTTGGTGATACACACCCATTGAGCACCTCAATTATGCATTTTATCTTCTGCAAATTAGGGGGACATTGAAACTGAACAGGTGGAAAAAGTGACTAAATCAAACTGTCAATTTGATACTTAGGATACTTCCAAGAAGATGAGGACTAAGCAGAATTAGGTCCCTGGCAGGTGTATTTGGTGATGCTAGCATGCTGTATGGAATAGCAACACTAAATTCACCATCTGGGGACCTCACTATGTAAATGTCAGACACACTATTTCCAGACTTGAAGAAATCAAAGCCATTCACAGTATCATTGAATGTCAGTCATTAAATTGCTACAGATATGTTTAGATTAGAATAATACATGTCATCTGGCCAGTTTATATAATTAACATATAGGGCAAATTTTGTATTAAATTGAGAGGTGATATGGCTTGGAAGGGATGTTGGTTGATGGCAGGGTTGGCCCTGGGCCATATGGGAGGGGGTGGGTGGGGGAGGGTGGAATGTTTCCATAATTTCATTAAAGAGTAAAGTTTCATAACTCTGCAGATGTTATATATAATGGTGTCACTTTTTTTCAAATTTTAAAAAAAGTTTAAAAAAAAATTGTCCCAGATGAGGCCTAAGCAGAATAAGGTAATTGAGGTGTATTTGGTGATGCTAGCCTGTTGTATGGGGTAGCAACACTAAATTCACCATCTGGGGACTTCATTCTGCAAATGTCAGACACACTATGTCCAGGCTTGGAGAAATGAACAATGGACTATTCCTTGTAGACTCTGGTAGTTGTTTAGCTAATGTCATGTCTTGTAATGACAGATGATAAACTGGTCTGAAGCAAGCAGTATTCAGCAAGAGGATCGGGTGACCACACTATGATAAATTGGCTTTTTCAATAATACAGGCTAGAGTGTCCTCTTAAAAATTAATAGTGCATAGCAAAGGGGTGTGAATTATAAAGGGCCATAACTCTGTTAAAATATATCGGATCAAACCCATATTTTAACTTGATCTGTATATAAGTGTCAAAAATTCATATACCAAATTTGGTGTTGATCAGATGAAAAATGTTTGAGTAATCCTGTCTTGGATGAATTCTATATCAAAACAAGAGTGGAAGGGGTTAAATAAACAATACCAAAATCCATACAGATGAAGAACATGCTAAGAAAAATCTAGGTAAGAAATATGAGGCTGTGTCCTAAACAAAAATTAAAGGTCAAAATGCAAAAATTAAATTTTTTGTTTTTAAAGTTATGTCCCTGGCTCTGCCCCTATTTGACCCAGTGACCCCATTTGAACAAATCTGAACCCCAGTCACACAAGGTATCTCTGTACCAAATATAAGCTAAATCGGCCAAATATTTTTTTAGAAGAAGTCATTGTAAGAATCACTATGAGTTATGGCCCTGGTTTCTCAACTAATTGACCGGGTGACCTCATTTGAACAAATCTGAACACCAGTCACCCAAGGACTCTCCATACCAAATATTAGCTAAATTGGCCCAATGGTTATGGACAAGAAGTTTTTGTAAGAATTACTATGGAGGAATAGAGTTATGGCCCTTGTTTTGCAACTATTTGACCCAGTGACCTCATTTGAACAAATCTGAATGAGAGTCACCTCAGGGAACATACACACCAAATATGAACCAATTCGGTATGATGGTTTAAGAGGAGAAGATGTTTTTTTAAAAGTTGACGGACGGACAGACAGACGGACAGACAGACGGACGGACGGACGACGGACGAGGAGTGATGACTATAGCTCCACCGGAGACTTTGTCTCAGGTGAGCTAATAAAAACGCTATAAAAACGCAAGCGGACTCCTCGCGAACTCGCGAAGTCTTGTGTCAACTGCACAAAATCAATAATAATCAAAGTAAATAATGTTTTTTGTATAACACAACAAACTGTCAACACTTAGCTTCGTTGTTAGGAGAGGCTTGTCCCTCCAGCTAGTTAACTAGGGAAAAAGAGGAAGAATAACCTTGGCATCGAATTTTCTAAGATGTTTTCTGGCATTGAAACAAACTGTCAACACTTAGCTTCGTTGTTAGGAGAGGCTTGTCCCTCCAGCTAGTTAACTAGGGAAAAAGAGGAAGAATAACCTTGGCATCGAATTTTCTGGCATTGAAACAATCGAGAACAAAAAGTTCGGAGAACCCCCGAGTTGTAAACTACCTCCACAGCCTGTCGCTCCAATCGAGTGTATTCAGTTACCCTGATTGTAGTGCTGAAAGGGACGCTTGGCAGCCTGGTTGTAATATAGAAGCACGACAGGCAGAGCAAAAATCAACCCAAAGGGAGACTCTATCGTAGAGGAAGAAGAGTTGCACTAATGTACCCACACCCAAATCAAACATTCCAATTAATGAATATAAGGTTGAAATTACACATGTTACTGATATTAGAAAATGTGCTCGGGCCTGTCATAATGCTTATTTGAGCACAGAAAGGAGATTTCAATGGGAATTATTTGTTTTAAACAAGCATTGTTTGGAAGGTGGGTGCCGGAAAAGGACATTTGTCTGCCGCTCATACAGTGAGGACCCGGACACTAGTTCCTCCCAGTGGGCAGAGACTCTTCGGTCACCAACGGTTGTTGCCTCATATGTGCCGTTAGACAGATTACCTGTCTGTTTGAGTTATTCAAGACAGCCCATCTCAGAAGGTTGTTTGTGTTCAATTGGTTAAATGAATTAGCCCCTTCATATCCTTCTCTGCAGTTTCTATGCACAGATCTGTTCCATGCTGGTCAAATCCACCCTGTAATGTTTGTGACCGGAGATCCACCAAGAGCAGTAAGACGGTTGTCAATCAAACTGAGGCTATTATTTAATACCTACTCTCTTGAGGCTAATAGGCAACGATGGAACAACAACAACTCCAATGGTATGTGTAAATTGTGTGGCAAGGAACCAGAAAGTTTGGAACACTTTATCCTAAAGTGTGACAAATTGGAGCAGTGTCGAAATGCAGCACTTTCAAACATCATGTCTGCATATCATACTTTATTTGGTGTACTATTTACAACTTTGACTGATGATGAACAGATGCAAGCAATTCTTGATATATGGAAGCAAGTGCAGTGCTCAGATGCGGACGTAAGAAAGGAGGACATTGTCAAGCTGCAATCACTAACGGACAGATTATGTTATACCATCCACACACAAAGGATACAACTTCTAAATTCATAACGTTTGTTCAATCTTCAAACTCTTACTGAATGACTTTCATACTTTTATATTTGTGGATGCGATACTTGGGTCCATCAGAGAAGATTTTATGGTTGTGTTTATTTAACATTTAATAATTAACTGTGTACACACTTTTGTATAGTGTGGTTGCTCTACGAGAGCGGATAGATCAATAGAAGAAGAAGAAGAATTGTCTATACCGTAAAACTATAAGCTAACCCAAACTAAAATCTTGCGAGAATCAATCTAAGCCTAGTACTGTATGTGAACAACTCACTGGGAATTAAAATTTCCAATTATCCAACCCAAACGTTGGAGGTAAATTAATATTTCCATCAATTCTTGCTCATTGGGAATTGTCTAAGGCTGGTGAGCCAAATTCTAACGAATGCCCTATGCAAATAGAAACGTAATTCACAGCTTGGTTCGCGGAAAAGCAGCCGATCGCTGTAGAAAGCCAGAGTGACTCTCGCAAATTTGTTTGAAGGATTCCAAGGACTGGTGTTCCTCCACATGGAAACCTTTAGTAAGGGCGAAAGATGACCTGTTTAATGAGGAGCATTTACATTCAGAAGAATCGATTGATCACGCATAAACAAAGTACAATGCCAATCAGTGACAAGTGGAAAGATGAATAAGTTTGAGCCCTGGTAAAACTTCATGGTAACCATGATAAAACAAATTGAGGGTCTGTTAAAAGTCTCTGCCCTGGGCGATGACTGCGCTATGTTCACTGTTATGTACAGCACCCGTGATACCCGGCATTAGACGGCGCGCTGTCTAAATGGCCCAACGCCCGGTTCCCCCTCGAACCTCTCGGGACACATACCGGAGGAGAGAAACTTCGTCTGATTCCCTTGATGCCCTGCAATCATAACGGAGACCACACACTTGGCACACAGCAGACAGATTTTGTGTTGTAAGTTACCTAAGCCCACTGTGGAACAAATGTCCAGCATCAGGATTAATAGTGCTCGAAAGGAGCTGTGAACCACTCTATTTACCTTGAAATCGAGACTAGTCTGGGGTACATATGATCTGATCATGTAGTGTCCAGCCCAAGTTATTTTGGTCAATAGCTCTATTCGACAATGCGTAGGTAAAACGTGGTCCCTTAATACCTGTGATTTGTAGCTGAACCAACATTCCACATAGACACAAATAGCATCAAGTGCTTTTCTAAATCCAACGTGAGAATCATAATTCGCGTCTGATGGTAAGCAGCCCTGTTAATTAGAATTATAAACCAGACGGTCAGACCCAACAAATGTTTTTTCTTTAAAAGTAAAAACTGAATAAAAGAGCTGGGTAAGGCCTGGAAAGAGGCATCGAGGGATGATTAAGGTGCAGACTGTCTCCCCCCGAACCCGGAGCAGGCTTAAAACCTGACGAGAAGCAGAATCATGCTTTGCAGCCATTAGGGCAGCAGTGATACACTTGGTAACAAGAGGTGTGCACTCGAGTGCTAGCATACCCCCACCGTGGCAAATTCAACCCGCATTATCTATAAACCCAACACAAAAGATTTTTAACTTTAAAGAAAAACTCGGACTAATAATATCGATATGGTGTCACAAGAACCTTGTACAGAAAAAATTATTCAAATTGGTTCATATTTGTTAAAGTTATTAAGTCAAAATAAGTCGAAAATGAAGTGTAATATTACGAAAAACAGTCTGAGCCAATCCCTAGCAGCATCATGTAGAGAGGGTATTGTGAGAAGCATGTATACCAAAAATTATTGAAATCGGTTCATATTTGTTAAAGTTATTAAGTCGGACAGAATTTTCTAAGTCAAAATAAGTCGAAAATGAGGTGTAACTTAAAAAATAAAAGTCGGACCGAACCACAATTAGCAACATGCGGAGAGGCAGTCCCAAGGAGATTGCATACAAAAAATTATTGAAATTGGTTCATAGTTGTTCGAGTTATGAGGTCGGGCAGACGGACGGACAGACAGACACACGGACGGGGAAAGCGTGACGGACGGACGGTATGACGGACCAATGGACAGAACGACGTACGGATGGACAGATGCAGTCAATCCAGTATACCCCCCATTTTCTTCGAAAGTGGGGGTATAATAACATGATACGAATCAGGATAACTGACCAACGAAACGATACATCACGATATACTACGCTACTGTTTCCAAATGGATACTATCGGCATTATCAGAAAAAACAGCCCGTTTAGAACAGGATGTAGAGTTCAATTAAACTAAAATGGAGTTTAGTTGTTGGCCAGATCAGTCAAAGATACATAGAATACACCTAAACTTTGGTTTACACTGGCCCATAGATCTGCAGATATTACTCGATTCGTGTATCCCGATACACGTATCACCCCATTGAAATTTAAGATGAATCGGTGCAGACCCAGCTGCTATACTTCCTATAATTTGCCGCTCGCCAAATATTATGCAGAGTCCGGGGAAGTGGTCTTTATCAGCAATTCCACCCGAGGGTGTGCTGAACGATTGTTGTTCGTTCCACCAGCTTGTGGTTGACGAAATCGGAGGTAGGTTCCAGCAGGAGCAGACGAACATGGTCAGAGCCGTGAACACTGGAACCCACCCTCGGATCAGTGGAGTGCCCCAGTGACAGCATGCATTGTGTCGAGCCTCACCCACAGTCGGCATGAGAACGAGGGATTTGATTAGCCTGAGCCATGGACCTTGGGGGTACCAAATCCGAGGCCACTGGAGGAAGAGAAATAGCCGAAAGGGGACCTCAAAATTTACCATGAAATTGGATAACTGATGAGTCACATTACGACTTGTGTCATGGCTATTTGATCACTTGTCACAAAGTTATTTGTTGGCAAACAACCTCAGTGTGTAATGAAATGACAATTGAGTTAATTCATAGATAAACGAAATTGGGCCCTCAAACCTTATCCTTATTTCACGGTATTTGCTACATTGTCAACATGAAACAAATTGTGAGTGACAATTTCTAACAAAAACAAAATTTACAAATCCAATTTTGTCTCACTAGTCAAAGATTCGAAATAATACTAGAACCACTTGAACAGAGATAACATAGCAATTGGACCGCGTAAATAGTGATCTTGAAGAGAATTCTACTCGCGAAAGGTCAATAATAATTTTCAATGACCAGAAGTACACGTGGGAAACAAGAACAATAATATTTATTGCGTAAAGGTCAAATAAAATTAGGTGAAAATGATTGAAATTGTCACTCTGTTAATAATTTAATAATTATGTGTCGTTTCCCAAATTTGAAACGAATTCACAACAAGTTAAAAACTTCGAACGGGTTAAAGAAAATGAAATGGACGATAAATACAATAGTACAAATTACAATGGCGAGGTGTTTTAAACCCAACCATTATTGTAACAAGAGGTACGCTGTCGCGTGGCATTTGCCCCCGACCGTAGCAATTCGGATTAAGCATGGACGGTATCACCATACCAAATATCAGCTAAATCTGCCCAGCGGTTGCTGAACAATAATGCAAAATGTTTGTACGGACAGACAAAATTTAATTTTCTAAGTCAAAAAAGGGCCATAACTCTGGTGAAAATGGGTGGACGAAACCCACGCTATGCATGTAGCTGTTCCCCCATGCTGCTCTATCACCATACCAAATATCAGCTAAATCTGCCCAGCGGTTGCTAAACAATAATGCAAAATGTTTGTACGTACGGACAGAGACGTTGACTATATACCCGCCGACTTTAAAGTCGGGGGGCATAATAAGTACGGTCCAGGTTCATTGTTACTCATATCACTTCCCTGTTATCTTGTGCACAAAGGAGAAAAGAGGAAAAGAGCTGCCAGCATGCTATTATATAGCTAGAAGGCACGTGACCGACCAAGTCGCACTTATGCTATTTCGTACCAAAATAAAAATTCTATACATGTTCTCATAGATCCCTCCTTTGTGAATAAAAATGAATATACCATGTAGTTCAGTGTGTAACGTAACTTTGACGGGGATATTCGATTGTTGATTCAATTCAAACCAAAATCTGAGATTGGCAGGGCCCCAAAGAAAATTTCTTTGTAATGTGGTACAGTAATGCCCTTAATAATAGACTCCTTAACCACAGCAGAATTATGGGTATTTTTTCAGGATTTAGTCGGAAATATGGTTTGTTGCCATTCATCGGATAGCTCTCACTGAGAGCTTTCCAATGAATGGCAACAAGCCATATTTCCGACTAAATCCTGAAAAATTACCCAGAATTCTGCTGTGGTTAAGGAGTCGATTATTTAGGGCATTACTGTACCTTGTATAAGATTAATTGTTTCACTAGCCATCCTTGTCGCTTTCGCTAAACGTTGCTGCTGAGATCTCTGTTCATCTTCCTGCTTCTGTTTCCTGGTGAGACAGACAATATAAATAAAAGAATATTAGAATGTATGAACTACCGACATGGTTTCTGCAAATGGTTGGAGGAGTAGCACCAATAGCCACTTGGTGGAAATCCTAGTCCATGCATCCAACAAATATCTTGCAAATCATTCACAAACTCAATGAACATCAATGCTATTATTGTGTAGACAAAGTCAAGGAAATGTAATAATATAACATGTCTGTTTTGGAAAGCTGAGTGGATAGTTAATGTAGTTAATATGCGCTGAATAAAGATTAAAGGCTCACTTAATTTTCGAGTCACTGATTATTTTTGTTATAGTGCCTTGATATATGTTTTTAATAAACAATATATGCCATAAATATGATTAAAATACTATAATTCATCACCAGTTGGAATATCTGTGTCTCAGAAGGTGCCCATAGAGTAATAGAAAATAGCTGAAATCATAAAATCATTTCCCCCATTATGGCTCCCAGAATGCAACAGAATTCAAACTGTAGTTTATTTTCAATGAAAGGGGAATAACTCTATATCAAAATATATAGAGTTATTCCCCTTCCATTTGACATAATCGACTTTGTGCAGAAACTTTAGCGCAGAACAGATGTCGATATCTCAACAAAAACAACATGTTCACAGTTTATTACATCGAATGAGTTGAAAATACAGTGTTTTTGAACTTCCTCTTTCAAATGGTATATAATATGGCATATTTTATATAATGTGATCTGGGGGTTCGAAAATTAAGTGGGCCTTTAAACTTGTGGAATCAAATTTTGCAACACTGACGTACATGTGTAAAATAATTGTAGTGACAGTCTTTTGGTACAGTGACAAACAGCAAACAGGGATATACATAAATTAGTTTTTAATGTTCAATTAGTGTTGATGTCTGTCTAAATTCATGCAAACAATGTAAATAATTCTTGATTTTTCCATCACCAGGTTTGCATCACAAAGTTGTTTTTTTGTACAAATCCATATATTGGAGTTTTGTTTGACAATGTGACCGTGATATAACCAGACATGTGGCAGACTCAAGTCATGGCTTTTAACAATGTCACATTTGAAACATTCCATAATAACTTCAGATGTTAGGCAATATAATTGTCAATAGATGTGTGTATCGTTCATATAGCATTTTTTTCCAAGAATTGAGTTATTACCAATAAATCACACATCCACAAATAACGACAGTTGCATTGAACATATATATTTGACTATGTACAGTCAAAATCAAGTTATTTTTGTCATTTTTGTTCAATTTCATCAACAATTCACACAAAAAATAAGAAATATACAATCATAATTAGAGTTCAATATTCTGATTAATAATTATATGGAATACATAATTTTATGCTTTGTGTGCTATCTAACTAACCTAGTCATCATAGCTCTATAAGCTAGAGCCCTCATTTTCTTTGCATAGTTGTCACAGATATGATTCATCACAGCTAGGTTAGCCTCGGAGAAAGATATCTGTACTTTGGGAATATCCTTTTCGGAAACATTACATATGAAGTGCTGCAGAAGAAGAGGCAACAATTTATTATAAGTCATTTAGTACTGGCTACATTCTCCCATTCACTTCTAAAAATACAACAGAAAGTTCTATTCTTCTTTTTCTGGGATATATAATTTTTATATGTATAATTAATTTTTCCTTAAGGGAAGCCCAAAACTACATGAATATATCTCCTGCATTGTTAAACCACAGTAGGAAAGGGGTTAATTTTTGGTCGCCTACCCGATGTATAATGCACCTGCACAATTAGTAATGCATGAACGCTCCCATTATAACCGGCTGTACTCTATTGGAATGCCTCAGTTTTATTTCCGAATCAGAGGAGATTAGCGAGTTGCGGGGTTGGGAATGGCACTGCCACAGGTGGGATCTATGATAGATCAGTTTCGGGCTTCCCTTAAGTAAAAATAAATTATACTTATAAAAATTATATTTTTCCGCTAAAGGAAGCCCTCAACTAAACTTTATGGATTAGAATGCAAGCCCAGGAGTAGGCATGAGCAATAAAGTTAATATCCAAATAAGAGGGAAATGTACTCTTCTGAAACAGATTGTACATAAATTTGAACTCTTCATGAATCTGCTATGATTTGTTACATGAAAATAACTCATATATATAGAGTCCTACATTGCTCAAACATGGACCTCCACCCTTGTTTTTGAAGAAACATCCCAGGTAGTGACATCCAATTCATATTTGCGAGCTAACAGAGCAAGCATAACGGAAGAAGATAGGTCTTTTCTTCTTTCCTCTCTTCATCTTTCGATTCTAAGGTCTCAGACGCCCTGGGGTCCAAGGAGACTAACTCACTCTCTACCTTAGCAACAGAACGACCTGCATTGGAGAAGGGCCCACTCTGAAGATGGCTAGACCCAGGTGTAAACACCTCGCCATTAGGAGTTGGAAGTTAAACAAATGTCGTTTGCCGAAGCAAATGGCTGATAACCGGAATCCCAATTTGTTGCACAGGGAGTAAATTGAGAATTCCATGGCCAAAATGGGGTTGGATAACCATAAGCGGGTGAAGGCATCGGACCAGAGGAAGCCCCCCCCCATGTGCAGGTGGTTCTGACCAAGCTGAATATCCTGGCCAAGCTGGAGGATATAGTTAGGGAGCCAGGAGGGTTTTAATTACACTATCGCGCAAGGAAGGTTTGATGCTCTCAATTTGTTGGCGGTGATAGATCATTACGGAAAACTAATTTCTTAAGTTGCGCATTCCTGGCATTTAGGGGCCAGATGGCCCTCCAAAACCCCAAAAATGACTTTTAATTACACTATCGTGCAAGTCCACCATCTTTACATTGAATACTCTACTATGTTCACTGATCATAAAAACATAACATAAGAACGGAAATTTCCTGGCGTTTTCAAATAAGAAGGGGTCTTCTAGGGGGACCCAAAAATGTCAAAATTTCACTTTTAATTACACAATCGCGCAAGTCCACCATTTTTTCATGAAATGGTATACTGTATTCACTGATCATAAAAACACAACTTAAGAACGCAAATTTCCTGGCGTTTTCAAATAAGAAGGGGTCCTCTAGGGGGACCAAAAATGTCAAAATTTCACTTTTAATTACACAATCGCGCAAGTCCACCATTTTTTTAAGGAATAGTCTACTGTATTCACTGATCATAAAAACACAACTTAAGAACGGAAATTTCCTGGCATTTTCAAATAAGAAGGGGTCTGCTATGGGGACCCAAAAATGTCAAAATTTCACTTTTAATTACACAATCGCGTAAGTCCACCAGTTTTTCCTGGAATAGTCTACTGTATTCACTGATCATAAAAGCACAACTTAAGAAAGCAAATTTCCTGATCATAAAAACACAACTTAAGAACGCAAATTTCCTGGCGTTTTCAAATAAGAAGGGGTCTTCTGTGGGGGGGGGGGGGGGGGGGGGACCAAAAATGTCAAAATTTCACTTTTAATTACACAATCGCGCAAGTCCACCATTTTGTTCAGGAATAGTCTACTGTATTCACTGATCATAAAAACACAACTTAAGCACGGAAATTTCCTGGCGTTTTCAAATAAGATGAGGTCCATGGGTGGTACAACAGACATATATGTAGTTCTTTGTGACAATATATAAGCATGTAGTAACTCAAGATTAAAACATATAGCGTACATGTATACTCTTCAGGCGCCTCGTACGTTTCTTCTGAAACAGATCATGAGACCAAGTCTGCAAATGCTTCAGACTATCGATCGTCGGGATCAAGAAGAGCAAAAGGGCGTTTATTGCCCTTCTGAGCAAAACCGGCCGTATAATCGCACCCGCTGTAGGCGTGAAATGCTGGCAGCGCAGAACAGATGGTTTCTCCTATTTCCTCAGACACAGCTGAAACGTTCACGTAGCATCTGCTACCACGTCCAGTTGTACCAACATCCATCCAGATAACAGATTTAACTGTATGTATGTGATGCAATAGAAAAATACGAGTATATCTGTGTCCGCAGCTCGTACTACGATGTTACCAACTGGTATTTCATGATCAACATCCACCATTTGTAGACAAACATTGTGTCTGCCTCCGGATGATCACAATACAGACTTTCCACGGTCTGCTTCTCGACATTGCCATCGACAACAATAAACTCCACATACTCTTCATCAAAGCCAAGGTGTATTCCCTGTCGACAAAGACATGTGTGTGGTGTGAAGAAGAACAATCTTTGGCAAAATATCGAGGCAGCTGTTTCTTGAAAGATGTAGATTTCAATGCTTTAGACACATCTTTAGGGATCAACTGCTCAGGACTGGTTATCAGGTATGTGACCTGCTCAGCACCTTCGCGTTCTCGTTCACAGTCCTTGATGGAAGGTTCCACATATGTGTCGAACACCACGTCGATTCGTTTGGACTTTAGGTTTAAAAGTATGTGAAGCACGACACGAGAGAGTCAACCATCTGTCGGGGGTAAAGCCGACGGTAAGCCTTGCAGCAGGAATGACGATGTGAGCATCTACGAATTCTGGAGTCCCATCGTCAATGACCTTCCCCTCGAGCAATGGGAATAATGAACACTTGTCCGTGTGAGCCATTGTACCGTCAGTCTTGCAGATAGAGAGTGGTACCGATGTCAATGGGAATTGAAGAAGGAATTCTATGTCAACTTCACGCTTAGTTGCAAGGATTGCTATTTTCCCTCAGCATATCCCTCGTGCAGCGGAGCTCTTTATCATCGTTAAATCGTCGTGCTTCTGTTTGCCAACTTTCTCTATTGTTAATAAGGAATCGCTAATTTCAGTACTGGCACATTGGCCTGTACGTTCAAGAGGGCGTCTGTTTCCAGAGTAAATGGATATGGGTTAGCCTGTATACAGATGAGAAGCTTGTTGGGGTCACCATTGTCACGATCAATCCTACTGTCTGTCAGTTCAGCTCGGACATCATATAGTTGTATATAGTCCACATAGTTCAAATGCAGCGCTGATAAGTGCGGCTCTACTTCCCTTTGTCACACTCCAGCACGATTTAGTGAAGGAATGTACGGATGATCCAGATCGCTTTGAGAGGCCGATCTCCAGAAATAAACTGACAACCTTCTCAAACAAGGGCGCGAAAAATTGTTGTTAAAGAGCTCCGCCACACGAGGGATATGCTGGGAAGACTAGCAACCCTTGCAACTAAACGTGAAGATGACATAGATTTCCTTCTTCAATCCCCATTGACATCGGTACCACGCTCTATCTGCCATCGTCGATGGCAATTTCCTGCTGCACTGCCTACCGCCGGCTTTACCCCGACATATGGTGGACTCTCCCGTGTCGTGCTTCACAAGCTATTAAACCTAACGTCCAAGCGAATGGACGTGGTGTTCGACACCTGCATACGTGGAACTTCCACCCAGGACTGTGAACGAGAATGCAGAGGTGCTGAGCAGGTCACATACATGATAACCGGTCCTGAGCAGTTGATCCCTAAATATGCGTCTAAAGCATTGAACTCTACATCTTTCAAAAAGCAGCTGCCTCGATTTTTTGCCAAAGATTGGTCTTCTTCACACCACACACATGTCTTAGTCGACAGGGAAGTGTACCTTGGCTTTGACATGGTGGATATTGGTCATGAAATACCAGTTGGTAACATCGTAGTACGAGCTGCGGACACAGATTTACTCGTAATTCTATTGCTACATACATTTAAATCTGTTATTTGGATGGACATTGGCACAACTGGACATGGTAACAGACGCTACTTGAACGTTTCAGCTGTGTCTGAGGAAATAGGAGAAACCATCTGTTATGCGCTGCCAGCATTTCACATCTACAACGGGTGCGATTATACGGCCGATTTTGCTCGGAAGGGCAAGAAACGCCCTTTTGCTTCTTTGTAGATCGCCACGATCGATATCCTGAAGCATTTGCAGACTTGGTCTCAGGATCTGTTTCAGGCGAAACGTACGAGATGCTTGAAGAGTATACATGTACGTTATATGGTGCCCGCAAACCCATCCCAATTAACGAATACAGATTCAAAGTTTTGAGAAAACTTTTGAGCCGAAGGATGAAAACCGACCGTTATCAAAACTGAAAGGACTGTAGGGAGTAGTATTCCGCCTTGCAAGTCTGGTGTGCGTCAGAAAATTTACAGGGCTAAGTATGTGGCATGCTGTGGTTGATAACAGTCTGCCCAATGATCCTGGCAGTGAATGGGAACTTGCTGATGGGTCGTATTGGATCATCTGGTTCGATGGGCCGCATTTGCCAAAGTCAGTAATCCCAGAACAACCGGAATGTGACAACGATGATACGGACGATGAACATGTAACTGGTTGTGCTGATGACTCCGACACTGATTACGAAATGGGCCCATATATATACATTCATTGTCAATAGATGCCGAGCTCAATAGCTTAATGAAGCTTTCCGTGTTTATGTTCTATGATCTTGACAATTAATACCAAACGTAATTGTTCCAAGAAGCTTTAGTGTTCAATGTGTTTAATGTTTTTTTTTATTTTTAAACAGGAATATGTTTCACTTCTGTATGCCATGTTTTAAGCTTGAGTTACTAAATGACTATATATTATCAAACAAAGAACTATATATATGTGGGTTTTTTGTACCACCTATATATGGACCTCTTCTTATTTGAAAACGCCAGGGAATTTGCTTTCTTAAGTTGTGTGTTTATGATCAGTGGACATAATAGACTATTCCAGGTAAAAATGGTGGACTTGCGCGATTGTGTAATTAAAAGTGAAATTTTTACATTTTTGGGTCCTCTAGAAGACTCCTTCTTATATGAAAATGCCAGGAAATTTCCGTTCTTAAGTTGTTTTTTATGATCAGTGAATACAGGAGACTACTCCAGGACAAAATGGTGGACTTGCACGATTGTGTAATTAAAAGTGAAATTTTGACATTTTTGTCCCCCCCCCCCTCCCGCTAGAAGACCCCTTCTTATTTGAAAACGCCAGGAAATTTGCGTTCTTAAGTTGCGTTTTCATTATCAGTGAATACAGTAGACCATTTCAGGAAAAAATGGTGGACTTGCGCGATTGTGTAATTAAAAGTGAAATTTTGACATTTTTGGGTCCCCCTAGAAGACCCCTTCTTACTTGAAAACGCCAGGAAATTTCCGTTCTTAAGTTATGTTTTTATGATCAGTGAACATAATAGAGTATTCAATGTAAAGATGGTGGACTTGCGTGATAGTGTAATTAAAAGTCATTTTTGGGGTTTTGGAGGGCCATCTGGCCCCTAAATGCCAGGAATGCGCAACTTAAGAAATTAGTTTTCCGTAATGATCTATCACCGCCAACAAATCGAGAGCATCAAACCTTCCTTGCGCGATAGTGTAATTAAAACCCTCCTGGCTCCCGAACTAATAGGGAGAGGTCATTGTTCTCGTTCGTTGTGGTCAAGTCAGGATCGTGTGAATTCTTGTTGATTTGTATAATGTTAAGTGAAGCTTCAAGGAGTGTCTCTTTTTGTCTTTGTGTGTGTGTAAACGGAAAAATATTTAAAGTCATTTGCAATATGTACTCGAACATTAAGTCCAAAGTTCAACCACCACCCCATCCCGCCACCCATAGTATCTTATGCGCCGCAGGTGCTCGTATATAGGTAGTATATAGGTATATAGGTAGTACCCACCCACCACCCCATCCCGCCACCCATAGTATCTTATGTGCCGCAGGCGCTCGTATATAGGTGGTATCCACCCACCACCCCATTACGCCATTATGAGAATCTTTCACCAATACACTTTGCATTGTACGTAAACGACTTGGAATCTTATCTGAAAAATACGGGAGTTATTGGTCTGCCAAAATTGTCGGATGATATTGAAAACAATTTGAACATCATTTTGAAACTTTTTGTAATTTTGTATGCAGATGATACTGTACTAATGGCAGAAACACCTGCAAAATTGCAAACTGCTTTGGATTCATTCTATAAGTACTGTGAAATGTGGAAATTAACAGTTAATGTCGATAAAACTAAAATAATGTTGATATCAAAGCGTAGCCTTCCAAAAAAGAGAAAATTTGTCTATAATGGGAGGGAAATTGAAGTTGTTAAAAAATTCAATTACCTGGGAATAATACATTCTAAATCTGGCTCATATTCCGAAGCAAAGAAGGTGCTTGTAGACAAAGCCACTAAAGCCATGTACGCCATAATCACCAAATCAAGAGCACACTGCCTTTCGTTAAGGACCAATTTGATTTATTTGATCCGCAAGTTGCACCCATACTTGCTTATGGGTCTGAAATTTGGGGTACAGGAAATAATGATATAATTGAGAATATACATAGAAAATTTTGTAAGTTTATTTTACGGCTAAAACCATCCACATGCAATTATATATTGTATGGAGAGAGTGGCCGTATGCCAATTGATATATTAATAACCATGTGTGTGGTAAAGTATTGGTTGAAAGTAGTAAATATGAATTGTAATAGATATTGTAAAATATTATATATGTTGGCGCTAAAACTCAGTAATGTCTCATCCTCTAATTTCACATGGATAAACAGAATGTGGTCAGCTTCACTTAATGGATATAGGTAAAATTCACTGTACTGAGTGATTACTCTCATACATTGAGTGCAACCTTATTTGTAGATTCTTTAATAAATGGAATAAAGTTATTAAGTCAGACAGAATTTATTAAGTCAAAATAAGTCGAAAATGAGGTGTAATATTACGAAAAACAGTCTGAGCCAATCCCTAGCCGCATCATGTAGAGAGGGTATTGTGAGAAGCATGTATACCAAAAATTATTGAAATCGGTTCATATTTGTTAAAGTTATTAAGTTGGACAGAATTTTCTAAGTCAAAATAAGTCGAAAAAGAGGCGTAACTTGAAAAAAAAAGTCGGACCGAACCACAATTAGCATCATGCGGAGAGACTGTCCTAAGGAGATTGCATACAAAATATTATTGAAATCGGTTCATAGTTGTTCGAGTTATGAGGTCGGACGGACGGACGGACGGACGGACAGACAAACGGACGGAGAAAACGTGACGGAAGGACGGACGGACGCAGTCAATCCAGTATACCCCCCATTTTCTTCGAAAGTGGGGGTATAAAAATGATATAGAGGCCTCGGGCAGTAGGGGAATTATATACAAAATGTTCAAACAAGATATCCATTTTGAAGATTACTTGAATATTCTTGATACCAGAAACCGGTTAACTTTATGCAGATTTCGTACATGTAACCACCAGCTACCTATAGAGACGGGCCGATGGAATAATATTGATATCGCTGACAGAATATGCCCAAAGTGCCACAAATACATTGGTGATGAATTTCATTATTTATTGGAATGTGAGTTCTTTACGGATGTAAGAAAACGTTTTTTACAACCAAAACATATTAGACGAACAAATGCTACCGCGATAAATGAAATTCTCAATATGAAGAATCCCATATTACTCCGCAGAATTTGTTCTTTCATACGGATCATCACAAACGTAATCTCAAATCACAATTAATGCATCGAAATTTCTCGTCATGAATCTGTCTATTTTTGATTTGCTATGATATATGTGTAGATTCGAGCAGACGACACGGAGAGAGAAACTCTATTGATTCACATTCATTCATCTATGGTGATGGTCAGATGCAGGGTTTGACAGAAAGTCTCAAACTTTCTGCTGAAGGTAGCTAGCTGAGCATCCACATTGATAAATGGATGTGAACCAAGTATTAAAGTAAATACCTGCCAACAAGCGCAATGCGTATCCAGGTATATTTACATTTATATTAGTTATAATTCATTATTTAAATAGTCATACGTTATGATATTAATACTTGGCTTCTATGTTGGTATATTAATATATATGTATGTTTCCCGGAATCAATTATACGATAGTCACGAGTGAGCGATATGGCAATCATCGATGGTATAAATACTAAAATTGACGATCTACATGTAGTAACCTATTATTTGTAAATAGATCTAAACACATGTGTGACTGAAGACATCAACCTTTTATTTCCACATTGCGATCAATTAGTTTGCTCCGACCAACAAGGTTTCACACGAGATTGCGCCGTTATTACTCCTGACGAAAATAAGCTAGTAGCGGTGTCAGAATAAAACTCTGAATATATTCATCGAATTTCAACATGCCATCGACCCGGAACCATATGTACATATCTATTGTATAATATTTCTATATGTCTATTGTTTATATAATTCTATATCTCAATATCCTTATGTTATACATGTATTAACTTGGATGAGAGAAATAAAACATACAAGCTCCTGTGTGCAGATATTAGTTCGTTGGATACTAACTCGTTGACTAAATCTTGTAACCAATAGAGCTGTTTCATGGATACTTTGACAGTATTGAAACATAAAATACAAAGTATTATGGGAAAGCCACTGTTCAGAACAGTATTATAGGTACTAGCAATGAAATTATTGAAAGAAACTCTGCAAGTTTAATAACGTTCGCACAAAATTAGGGAGACTTCATGTAGCGAACAATGAGGAGTTTATTTTCTTACCAATTCTATCACACAGTATAGGTTCTATAATAATTCAATAGGTGTACATCTCACAGTAAATTAAGTGCGTTTTAAGTCATTGTAACATTGTAATCAGGCAGGTGCATTATACATCAGGTAAGCGACCAAAACTTTAAACCCTTTCCTACTGTGGTTTTACAAGATGGGACAAATATAAATATAGTTCAGTTGAGGGCTTCCTTTAGTGGAAAAAATCACATAATACAATCAACACAATATGGACTCATTATATTGATTTTTATGGATGATTATTTAAAGTTAGATAATAAGTTCAACAAACAGTTTATTAAATTTATTGACTGAACATCCCAACAAATGGATCAATGGGAATAAAGCATTCATTTCATTAGTCATAATGATTTTTAAACTGAGATGAGCTAAACTATCTGCCATCTATTCCTGCTGTTTACCCATTCAAAATGAAAAATTACATCTGAAATTGGAAATCATAACAGAACTGACATTAAATACCTGAAGTATCTGCAACAATATATATGAAATTTTGAAGCACATGATTACAAAAATAAAAGTTTGAAGGTATAACAAACAGACATTTAAATATTTCATTCAGAGATCTCTCTCAAGTTGCTCAAATCATGTTTCTGCGACTCAACATGCCTTAAGGCAGTAACCTTTGCAGCACTCTTTAACTGTTCCATGACTAGAGTTTCCTGAAATCCCTGTGACAATGCATTCTCTTATATATAAAAGAATAATATGGCCTAACAATATTTGACTTGTCCTTGTAAGCCAGTGCATTCTCTTATATATGTGAGGCTTCCTATGGGAGACCTGCATATATAAGAGAATGTACTGGCACAGGATCTTCAATGCTGCACCAGCGCAGCTCACATCATGAAAGGGTTAATTCATCCTTACGTGACTCAACATACCTTATGATTACAGATTCTCATTAGGTTGACTGATTTTCCACATGTGAACACAGCATTAGCCAGATCTGACATAAACAAAGGAACACTGTCTTCTATTCTCTCTGATGCGAGGCTGTACCCATGGGTCCAGTAATTCCTATCTGATAATGAAAGGATGTCTTTAATTTAACCCTTTCATTGATGACTAGTGATCCCTCAGTAAATCTTCAGATAATAAGTTCAATAAACAACCATACTTATTATCTGAACATTCCCCTCCAATAAATAGGACTCATTCTGTCAGGGCTCAAAATACATCAAATTTTGCGAGAATCAAATGCTGAATCAAGTTAGTCATAAAGCACTGAATATTGAAACGTTTCGCGAGAATCATTACGAGAATCGATTTGGTGATTCTCGTCGAATCTTAAGGCCTGTCTGTACTTGTATGATCTATTGTCTGCTTATGTTTCATGAAAACCCCTCCAGATGAGTAATAGACCATTCCAAATATACTTTTATAACTGGGTGGGAAAATCCATTTAGCAATCCTCTGGCATAAGCAATAACCCTGTGTCAATACCACTGAATATCAACTTGATATTGATACATAAACATTTATCATGAATATGAAGGTAATAAATGTTGCACAGTCTTTAAAGATGCATAATCTGAATTAACGCTCCCAAATGACTATTTCTTTGGTTTCGGAAGTGAAAATATTTGATTTTAGTCGAGGAACCCACCCATCAAAGCTCAGAGTGATCAGTTATCGTTTTTTGAAATTTGTTATTTCCCGTAATGTGTAATTATTTGTGGCCCAGAAAAGAGACGTCAAACCGATGGTCTTGGAAAAAATTGCGGATGAAGATGGATAACTCTAAAATCAATTGGTAAAGCCAAATTTTGTGATACACAAGTGATCATATGGCCATATTCCGTTGAACAACATGTTGATAAATAACAAGTTATGGGGACCATCTGATCCGATTGAGTACCTTCAACCTCTGAATAATCGGTCGACCAACTCGAATACACCTTTTGAATAGCAGCATGTAGTATCTATTGATGATTAACGTGGCCTACTTGTGGACAAGATTCATTGCACCTCAAACTCAAATCATGATTAAACTTCTAGCTATATATATGCAACATAAGCATTAGATTAAAAGCGGATCACCACCACAAACACATCAACAGATCAAAAGGTTTGAAACTGAAATAAGACAGCCATTATGTTCCAGCATTTGATGATACATGCAGGCACCAGCCTAGATGTTTAAAATTGGGAGAAGTCACTTCTCCCTGTTTGCTTATTAGGGAGATGTGGCCTGTTATCAGGAAGAAGTAAGTATGGCTGCAGTTCAATTTACACCCCAACATCACCCTTCATTGATTCAATAAGTGTTATGCAAGAAACACCCCAACATCACCCTTCATTGATTCAATAAGTGTTATGCAAGAAACACCCCAACATCACCCTTCTATGATTCAATAAGTGTTATGCAGAAACAAGCCCATTTACAGTAATGCCCTAAGTAATCGACCCCTTAGCTACAGCAGAATTATGGGTAACTTTTCAGGATTTAGTCGGAAATATGGCTTGTTGTCATTCATCAGAAAGCTCTCAGGGAGAGCTTTCCAATGAATGGCAACAAGCCATATTTCCGACTAAATCCTGAAAAGTTACCCATAATTCTACTGTGGTTAAGGGGTCGATTACTTATGGCATTACTGTATAAAATCGTTATAGTGAGTAAGAAAACCATTATAACAGTAAATATACTTAGATATGCCATTGGGACATATGCATAGTGGTATATAAGAGAGAAGACACTTCTCCCTGGGACAAAAATAGGGAGAAGTGGCACCTCTTAGGGAGAAGATAACTCCCAAGTCACCCACTAGGCTGGTCCCTGTATACAAGCACTGTTAGAAATCCACATATTGCATGTTATCTGTCAAATCCAGCAATAACAATTTAGTGAGGTTCCTCATATAATATAATTTAATAATCAAGTATTTTGTGCTGACCTTTCTTCAGGACAGATAACAAGATGATTCTCTTACCTCCATCATTCATGCTAAGCTGTTGAAAAGGCCAGGTGTGCCGAAACAAGTACAGATTTCTAGATAATTGTGTATATAAAAATAAACAATGAACGGATACCTTTTATAATTTTAAAATATATATATATATATAAAGTTACTATTATCCACGGTTTCCGTTACTATGGTTCAGGGTCCGTGGAACGGCCTCATTCCCCTCGCTGATGATCTGTTTGAGACAAACATGTAAAGTCAATAGCAATCTATCGTAAAAAAAATCTAACTGCAACGTTCGAGTTTGAGGGTTAAACAGAATACTGGTGAAAAGGCAGGTCAATTGAGCACAGTATGTTACCGGTACAGTGTAACCTTTTGAAATAAAAGTGCAAAAACTACAACGCAATGTTTGGTGTGCAGTCAAATAGTGATGTTGTATACAGCGTAATGCACATATGAAAATGTCGAGGTAACATCAAAGAATGATGAACTGCTGAGTATGGATATTTTGGGCATGGGATTTCTGTGGATGAACCTACTCATGCTCGGAGATCCCGTGCAAAATATATTTATGGAGATAAAGTCAAGTACGGCTAATAATAGTTTTGTTATCCCGCGTGGGGCCCCAAGCACAAACACATAAACAACGATGCAATTGTTCACATTTCCCGCCAAACCTCAATTATATTTCATAACATGGGGCTAAAACTCTGTTCCATAGCAGTTATCATCACTACAGTTGTTGGACTAATGCAGTCTACTGAACAAGCTACATGTACGCGTTCCGAGTTTGAACCATTTTGCTACCATTCATATTACATCACTATAAATATCTTCTGCAGTATGATGTCACAGTGCACAAATAGATTTACGATTGACAGAATATATCCTTTCTGTTTCATTTTCACGGAAGCTACCTATTGAAATTTTTGGAAATATTTAATTCAATTCCCCTTGCTAGGTATTATTGGTCAATGCATAGAAATTTTTTAGTGTTTAGTTATACCCGACGGAATCTTATAAATTTGTAAACGCTGTAACTGGTAGCTTGTTCATTTATTTAGTCTTCAATCAGACGGCGGTCTCACATGCGTAATTTTGTGATCACTGCTCTAAGTACCATCAACAGAATTAATGCACCCAAGAATGATCAACCTGCATAATTGACGTAGCTTTGGATTGCTTTGTGAGTATCTCAGGTGCAAGGAAATGACTACTATTCAGTGACAAATGCCAAAATTTTCTACCGACTGGATAAAGCATGGTCACCCCATTGCGTTATTTGTTTCCCCAATACGGCTGAAATACGGACAATATTTATTTTCCCTGGCGGAAACCCTGTACAGGGTTGGGGTAATCGTAATCAGTAATCGTAATCAAAGTAATCGATTACACAATTTGGAGTAATCGTCTGTAATCAGTAATCATGACATTTCTTGATTACAAGTAATCGTAATTGATTACTTTCAAATGTATAATTATCTTTAAAATATTTCCCCACAAATCCTTTAGTATAAATAGCTTAGGAGTAACTGCTTTCATTTGTTAGGCAAGGGAGAAATAACTGCAATTTTTGGTTAAATTGTTACCTCTATATTCTAAGAATCTCCAATTGACTTTTATCACAAATTCCCCATATGTGTCATTAAATACACCTCTATACACCCAGTTCTGTAGAAATCTGAAATGACAAAAACAACTTCCAGTGATTTGTAAAATAATCAAAATAAAAGTCCATCCCATAATTGGAATATAGGGAAGTCGTGAACTATATCAGTAAACTGCTCAATTGTCAAATCTTTTAACCTCTCGGCCTTCATCAGTATTTAATGTAGAAGGAGCTACATCTTCAAACAACATAACATTACATATTTTCTATATTTTGTAATTTTATATGGTTTGAAAATGTAGCTTCCTTGTACAACGAGCACTGATGGATGCCGAGAGGCAAGAAGCTTCAACAATTTATTGATTTATGACTAAGGACTAATGAAAATAATCTTTCTACTAAAGGGTAAGTACAAAATCTGCAAATTGTTTGTTACATTATCAAGGTAAAGATCAATTAAAATTAAAATTAGACTCTCGAACAAGCTTCGTATTACAGAGTCTAAACGAAATAGCGGGGAATTCAATTATTACCAAGAAGCCAATCACAACATTTAACAGTAAAGCGATGAAGCCAAACAGGTGATTTTCGGAATTCCTATACAGAGTTCAGGACTCCCCAGTTTCTCGCCACATATCTTAAAATAATGTAATAAATTTCTTTTCAAATTATGATAATGACAATTTATTAAATACTCGCTTCGGCGGTACTTATACTAAAATTGGAACGATACAGAAAAGATTAGCATGGCAAAATAGACACTCTGGTCCCTCTAACCCCTCTAAATATAAATATAAGACGAATTGAAAATCTTTTATTCACCACCAATTGCAATTTGTGACAACCCTTATAATATGTATTGATATGTATGTTATATTTCCATGTTTATGACCGAATAAAAATTATTATAAAAAAAAAAAAAAAATACTGAAATGTGTCTATGAAGAGTCCAGAATTTACAAATAATACCTATCAAGAAGAATAAAAATTTCCAAGAATTTCAACAGTTAACACAAGGTTTTGTTATTCGCCAAAACAAAACCGAAAGGAGATATAATTCTGGCAATCATAAAACTGCAGGGATTGCATGCAAAAGTAATGTGAATGATAGTTAAATCATCTGTAACCCGTAGCTTATTCGAGATTGTAATTTTAATTAGAAGTGGGTAAAGATTTAATTAGCACAACTCATACAACTTCATGCTGCTTACTGCCATTTCTTTTGTATGCAAAACAAAGCATTAGACACCCATTGTTTTGGGGTGAAGGAGAAGATCTTTTCGAACATCCCGGGCGCTTTGTGCCCAACAACTCTCTCTACCAGACACCCATCAGCATCAGTGTTGGTTGCAATGGGTTATATTTATCTAGCAGCATATCTGTTGATTAATCACATTTTGGTATCTATGAGAATACACACATTACACTGGAAAGGGAAGTGCGTGTATCACGACATAATGTTCAATAACAAGCGTCACAGTGCTTCATATTTGCCAGCTTGACCAGCTCAAATGTAAAGGCTGATGGTGATAAAGAAAACTTGGTCAAGGCCAAATCCTGTAGGTATATAAACTTACATGAGATATGGAACAAATGTTGTCTGTAGGAGGGAAAGCATCATGGAATATGACTCTGTGTTACATGACTCAACTGTTTCTCTGTACAAATATGACAGCAATTGTATGCCCTGCAAAGAACCAGTCACATATTATCTGGCATTTGTCTCTTGTCTATCAGTCATATAAATAGAGAGTAATCAATTGATCCCTACGTATACTTTTTGCAGTTGATGATCGACTTTGTAATAGGGCCCTCAGTAATTTTATTCAGACAGCTTCTTATTTAAGACGCGAATAATGTGACAATAACGGGCCAATGCTAGACAAGAACTTTATATTTCAGAATGTATGCTTGTATATTGCCCATTGATTACCATACCATGTTATATGTTTGTTTTCTTTATTTTCTGTATGTGTACATGTACATGTATATTGCCATACCCAAATGTATTTGTTTGTGGTCGCGCAATAAAGATCTATCTATCTATCTATCTATCTATCTACACCTCACCCATTACCATACAGTCACACTTGGGTTTACCCATACACCAACTCATGGCCCTATATCCGTAAATAACCATGCAGACACACCAGGTATACTCCTACACCTCACACAACCTGTATACATATTCACTACATACATGAACATAAAGTAACCTCTTGTATACGTATTCGCCTCACCATAGGCCATACAGTCACTCCATGTATATTTATTTGCCACATGCATAGCTATATAGCCACTAAATATATACATATACACCTCACCGATGACCATACAGTCGCTCCTGGTATACCCGTTCACTAGATCCATGCTCATACATCACTTCTTGTATACCTATTTGCCTCACCCGTGGTCATACAGTCTCACTCCCTGTATATATACATGTATATTTGCGACATCCGTGGCCATATAGCCACTCAAGATATACATATACACCCAACCCAAAACCATCGAGTCACTCCAGGTATATACATATAGACCTCACCAATGGCCTTACGGCACCTTCTAGATATATCAATGTCCCGTACCGCGCACACGGCCATTCATACACTCCAGACTTGCATATACACCTGACCCATGACAATTCAGCCTCTCGCTGTATACGCATAAACCACATTCGTGATCATAGTCACTCCTTGTATATCAATTCACCCCACCATTAATTTGCCATACTGTCAATCCCTATATACATATTGGCCGTGACATGGCCATATAGTCACTCATGATATACATATACACCTCACCCATGACCACAGCGTCACTCCGTGTGTATATATATACCTCATCAATGGCCATACAGCCCTTCTAGATATACCAATACCTCGCACACACGGCTATTCGTACACTTCAGACTTGCATATGGGTCATTTCACAATCAGGTTGAGCATTTCATTTTTCTCACTCTGATGAAAGTTGTTGCCATGCCTGTATATTTATAGGACAGCTACTGTCGTCTAACCGATGTGTACATTTAGCTGAACATTTTAAATGGTCATGTTATAGATAATAAATAGAACATGAATGTCTTTTGCCCTGTCAAACACCAACATCCAGTAAAATTGCTTTCTCAAAATTTGCAATGCTGAACTCACATATGAGATAAAGAATTTATGCACTGTGAATTTGAAAATATTATGTTGCTTTCCAGACTAGAAATCACCAACTGATTCAAATGCAGAAAACGGTGTCAAAAATAACCAAATAATAATCGTGTAACACTTGTTTGATTGTAGAAACAATTATTGTCAAAAATTAGCTTTTTATGATGTCCACTCCGAAACGGGGTACAGTTGTGTATGATATATACTGTTCATGTGGACCTAAATAATATAGCAAAGAGTAACTCTTCTTGCTGATAAAAATGCGACAATAATTCAGATCTTTCCCAATATATGTTTTAGTCCATGGAACTAATATATCAAACAAAATGTCCACTCCGAAACACACTCTGAAACATGCTTTGCATCATGAAATTTATTAAGAAAATCTATACTTTTACTACATCTGTATCCAGGTAGTGGGGGTATTCACAAACTCACTACATCGTTACTCACCATAAAGGATCATGGAGCTCCCTAGCCACTTAAATTCAACAATAACGCAAAATGTCCACTCCGAAATACATGCATATAATTGGGTTAAAAATAAACGATTTCAAGAATATTGAAGGAAATCAAGTACATATTTAATGTATGTGCTCCAGTTGACTTGTATAATATAAAATCAATCAAAGAAACTTGGAAATATTTTGACATTGGGAGCAACTGTTTGAAAATTGGGTAATTTTGGAGGTACAATTTATTTTAATTGGTGAAAAAATTTATTTAAGAACATTTGTTGGATGGCTGATATTGCAATGCAATGGCTATTTCATGTATTTTACTCAGACCATTTTCCAACTTTGCATCAGCCACTGACAGCTAGTGTGTAGAATGCTTAATATAGAGTCATATGGGTTCAGAAATAGTCCCTACTCAACCATTTGCATGCCATACAATACATAATTTGATTCTAGAGAGGGTAATATGGCATATTTTTCATCAACTATGACTAATGAGTATGAAAAATTGAATATGAACAAATAATTTTGAAAAAAACTGATTTATGGTTTGTCAGTTGGTGAGAAAAAGTGCTCAACTTGATTGTGAAATGACCCATATACAGCTCAACCGTGATCCATTGATCCAATGGTCAGTTAACATGCTACGTGTAAAATAAAGTCACAATTCTCAACCAGTTCGAAACCACAGAAACCTTTTGTGAAATGTTATACCGCGCTTTGTAAAATCGAATTTTTGAGTGATCGGAAGGGGTGTGGACCCCACGAACAGCATATTTCATTGATCCAATGGTCAGTTAACATGCTACGTATAAAATAAAGTCACAATTCTCAACCAGTTCGAAACCACAGAAACTTATCTTAAAAATATTAGTAGAAAACGTAAAAATTCCACTTCCTGTCGCCATTTTGGCGGCCATCTTGGACGGGGAGTTCCAATTTTGGCACATAAAGGTGACGTTATGTCTTAGCTTCATAAAAATGTATACATGTGTATACATATGATAAGATGTTCTCACTATAATTGCATCAAGCTGACTTATAGGAAAATGGCAGCCATCTTGGACGCCATCTTGAATTACAAAAAATGCTCAGAGCGGATTTTAGCGGATTTTGGATATGTTATAGAGGATATTCTCCTCTTCAAAATGGTATACAAACCAACTTAGTCCAAATTTTGTCTAGGTCAAACCTTTTATCGACCAGACTATTAGGGCATTACTGTACTGTAGTATTCCCTATGCTACAAGTGTAGACAAACTCACCAAATGGAAATCACCATCATCCTGAAGCTTGTCAGCAGAACTGCATTTGCAAAGCTTGGCTAAGTATCTACAATTAGTAACATAACAAATACTCAGGTCAATCAATACTCTCAGGTGCCTAATAATAGTGTCAGCATTGGAGATGGGCCGTATTGAAATTTCAATCTCGGTATCAGTATCGGTAAATTTTCGTTGATTTACCTCGGTAATGGTATGGTAATCGGTATTGGCTCTTAATTATAAGACTAGATTAGAGATTCCCAGTAAATTGCGGTAATCCAAGTTTATAACTGAACAGTATATGCCCATGGTCCATGGATTTACTACATTCGTGACTACAGCTAAATTAGACAACAAATGACCTACACTTAAGTGATATTCACACATCTCTTTGATGATTTACACGCGCACCGTCACACAGCTTTTGAAAAGAATGAGAGAATGCATCAATGCATGACTAAAATATATATACATGTCAATTTTGTCACATTACATTTTCGTTAATGAATAAAAATGTTAGTAGTAATCAGTGATTACAATTCACAAATCCCAATAAATATCCCAACAGCAAAATAAATCTGCCATGCAAACACAGCATTATAAATTTGAGCAAAGCATGTTGTATAAAATAATTATTAAATCATTTGATGGATTATTCAGGACATTGGGCACACGCGACACACAGACTTTGTACCAATCAACATTAATTGCTACATCATAATGTTCTGATTATTGAGTTAATATTTTTAACATGATTACTTATTGTCACTTTCTCTGGGAGATTCCCTGTCATGCTCGATCAAATTTGGACCGTGAAGCCACTGCTCCATCTTTAACCATTCAAAATAGACTTGTACGTATTTAGGTTCACAAAATCTTCGTGGGCGAAAAATCGCTTACGCCAGTTAAAAGTTGTGCAATTGCATGATGCCGATGATTATCAATTAATACAAAGGTGCCGACATAGCATGCTATAAATATATCCTACGCAATTAGGGAGTGTTTACTGATAAACTTTACTCAATATGAAGACACACAAGTTGGCAACACATGAATAATTTGAGTACGGAAAACTCAATATTTTTAGTTTTGATTCGGTACAGTAAATCGGTATTATGCTGGTAAATACCGAGTACCGCCCATCTCTAGTTAGCATGATTCATTAATTTTGTAGAAAATTCACAATGATTACTATTATTTGGCATTGAGGCATAGAATTAAATTACCATCACTATTATCAATTTCTGCCAAAATCCCCACACATCACTATTATTAAAGGTACTCAATCCGATCAGACGCTCCTAAATTACTATTTCTTTGGCTTCGGGGGTAAAAAATATTTGATTCGAGTCGAGGAACCCACCCATCAAAGCTCAGAGTGATTAGATATCGATGTTTGAAGTTTGTTAATTTTTGGATACTGGGCTAAAACTTCTACAGATCCACGAGCTCAAACGGACAAATTGCGGTTGTAAGATTGATAACTCTAAAATCAAGTGGTTACTATTAACAATAATAACCACTTGATTTTAGAGTTATCCTTTAAGCACCCGAGGGTAAGTGAAAACAAATCAATGCAATTAAGAAAATTATGTAAGAAGAAATCAAGTTTCCAATATTCACTATTGCATGCAATCGAGAGCACAAGCAATGACAAACCAATTAAATTAACCCAAACTGATCTTCATATATTTTTGAACATATTTACTGTGACCAACATATATACATGGAAGTTTTACATGACACAGAATTTTGATACACAATGCTGTGGGTGCACAGAGGATGGAAGCACAAGTTACCAAACTTGATGAGGCTCCTCTCCCTTGGCATTCAGCTGCTGATGAATTAAAATCAATGATGGAGTTGCAGGAAATTTAATTTAATGAGAGATATTTTTTGGTGTGATCATAGGTATACATGAAGGGCACTGTCTCCCAATCAAATCATGCAAGTTCATGTTGTGGCTGTGGTGGTGGGCAAAGTTTCACATCGATGGGAATAATGATTATGAAAATGGGACTGTGGATATGATGAATGACTGTGCAGTCTCGATTAATTGGCAATTCCAGGTATAGCTATCGTGCGGTATGCCGGAAAGATTGTGATGACCACCTTATGTTCATCTAGTCGTGCCCACATACGTCTTCTTGTGTCTGTATGCAGGGGGCATCCAAAGAAAAAAGTGACTTGCATATTCACATGGGTTACCACAAGAGCAACATGAGCTAGAGGAGATGTAATTTTCTAATTTATTCATGGTTCAGATTACTGCAGTTGTTTCAGAGTCTACATTGAAAAATAATTAATCTTTCCGCGCTGCAATGTAGTAAGAGGGAGGTCTTATTGATCTCTCTTTAATACGTAAATTATTGTACATATTTGCAAGTATTTCGATGTAATTGCAGATAAATATGGATAACACTAAAATCAAGTGGTTACTATTACCACTTGATTTTAGAGTTATCCAAATTTATCTGCAAGACCGTCAATTTGACCTCGTGCTTCTGGCAAGTTCTGGCCCACAAACAATAGAAACAGCAAACTTCAAACATTGATGTCTAATCACTCTGAGCTTTGATGGGTGGGTTCCTAGACTCGAATCAAATATTTTTCACCCCCGAAGCCAAAGAAATAGTAATTTAGGAGCGTCTGATCGGATTGAGTACCTTTAAATGTTTATACAGGGGAGACTACATCACAACAGTTCTGTGCAATTCTTTATGCTACACAAGCATTCCACACAAGTCACAACATTCCAATCCAAGACCAAGCAGTGCACAGACAGAAAAAATAATATTTAAAGTATAACAACTTGTCCATTGAGAATAAATTAGTCACAACATGGCCAACTTATCAATTATATTATTTAAAAGCACAGTGATACTGATAGATGTGACATGTGAAGTGAAATTTCAGAAATTCCAGAGTTGAATTATTCATGCCCATTGCATTTGGCTTGAATGAGTTTCATGTTTCATTCCTCATTCAGTTTTAAAAGTATCCCATGGAATGTTATATTCATCACTTGGAAGAATGTATTAAAATCAAACAGCAGACAGAGAAATATACTATTGGATTTCCCATTCTCCATTTGGATGGATGTTAAAATATGAATTCAACAAACTGACATATTAAGGATTTTTGTTGAAATTTATCTTCAGAACATCCATAAAAGTGCTGAATGGGGAAACCACCACAGGCAATGCTATAGCCAATTGTATTGAATGAAATTGATATATTCATTTTATCTCTCATACGGTCATACCGTAGGAGCTTGGAAGTTATTTCAGAAAAAAACATCAAATATTTTATTTTATATCTTTATTGAAATAATAAAGGTCATTTGTAAATGCTTTCTGTAAGGTGTCACTACATGTACACCAAGTCAGGATTTTAATGGATAATATGCATCCGCATATTCTCTGGCCAATAATTTATGAATTAACACAGTATTCTTCAATTCTTCACCAATCGGTCTGCAAATAAGAGTATATGAAAGAAACACAAACAAAAAAACAAACCCCTACCTACCGACCCTATATTTTTTTGGCATGTAACCCAAACACAACATTCATTTATTTTTTGGCCTATACCAAATATGAATGAAATTGGTTGACATTTGTTCAAGTTGTCGGGCTAAATGGACATAATGTAATGTGTAATGAGGGTTCAACTCACCGCATTTGAGAGAATGCCTTTTGACATATAAATGTCAACTCCAAAAGAGTCTTGTCCGAAGGTATGTACAGCACCATGGCTCTGTAATGTTGCAGTAGTTTCCTGATAGCACTAAGAAAAGCGAGATAGACAACACCTTTCGTGTAGAATGAGTCAGTAACTGGAGCCTGAGAGAATCTGCTAAGCAGATGGTAGTTAGTGCCGCACTCCATAAATACTTGTGTCAGATCCTTTAATGTGTCTGTAGTTACACCACTGATGAAAATTCCATCCCGCATCAGAAAATGTTGCTGAAAACATAATTGAAGTCAACCATAAATTTTGATAGTTTTATAGCTATAAATTTATATAAGGTTATCAATATAGTCACTGTGATCTACCAATATCATTTCTCATTTTATTCATTTCTGAACAGCTAACAATATTTCAATTAGAGTTTAATTTTTACAATGGCAAATAATATATTTTATTAAATGCCTATTATTCTGAAAAACACTACAATCCTGCATTTCAACCAGTTGCATATTTTTAATCTGTTCCAAATATGTGTATGGAATGAAAAGACATCGGAGACACTCAACATGAATGACATTGGAATCCATAAAGCAATTGAAACTTTAAAATAAAACTATCCCAATTAATATAATATAAAGCAGAGAATATAAAATGGATAAATCTGGGTGTGTGATAAACACAGAACTGCACAAGTGGCCAACAATTAAAAGCATTCTTATACCGGCCTCTAGTACTATTCTTACACCATCACACTTGTGCATTAAATGCTAATGACAGACGAGCTGATTCCAGAATACCCCCCCTCACAACTTCATTAGGGGAGGTGGGATGTTAGGTACAGAGGTGTGGTATGAAGAAAGAGTTAAAAATGTTAAAGGTACACAATCCGATTTGATGGTCCCCATATCATCAAATTGAAACAACAACAACATTTCTTTGAAAGAAGCTTTAGTTATCAGAATTGATTAATTACCAAAAAATAAAGCTAACTACTCTCAACTATATATAGTGCAAAAATTCTCAAAATGTGTTATATATCAACATTTTGTTCAACGCAATTTTGTATCGAGAGTATATTGATCAGCTTGTCAAATATTTGCTAGACTGCCAAATATTCCAGGTGGTGAAAAACAAAAGAGTTAAAAAATCAATATCTGATAACTCTTAGATTTGATGGGTGGGTTCCTCAACTCAAATCAAGTATTTTTTACCCCTGAAGCCAAACAATATCATTAATTTGGATTATGTTTTTTAAGCAAAACTCACTTCTTCAATGTAGAATATTTCAGAAGGCACTCCAATCAGCAGGTTTAGTAAATCCTTTATAAGTTTATCGGAAGACATAATAGTCAGCGGGCAAATGGGCAAAGAAGCTAGTACTGATGCATTACGGGTCATCATTCTGTACCATTTGTCTAAAACTTCAGCTCCCGCTTCAGTAAAGAATGGTTCCTCAGTTTTATCAGGTGGTCTGAAAATATTATGTACATGTGGATGAAAGGAATAACTTATCAAGTCTGCAGATAGTGTGTCTGTCATTTGCAGAATCAGGTCGCTATAGGGTGAATATAGTGATGCTATCCAGCACGGTGGGCTAGCATCACCAAATTCACCCTCTGGAGACCTCATTCTGCTTAGGCCTCGACTGCTATGGGAGACCTAGGATCAGATTGAATTTCCACAAGTTGGTGAAAGTTCACCCATTGGCCACCTCGATTATGCATTTTATCTTCTGCAAATTTGGGCATATAGAAACTTATCAGAAGGGAAAAAGTAACTAGAAACAATGTTAATTTGAGACTATAGATACTTCCCCGAAAATGAGGCCCAAGCAGAATGAGGTCCCCAGAGAGTGAATTTGGCATGCTAGCCCGCTGTGCGAGATAGCATTACTAAATTCACCCTCTGGGAATCTCATTCTGCAAATGACAGACATACTGCTTGCAGCCTTGACCACTAAAGTCCATTTTGCAAGAATTTCCAAGGTTTTCCAATAATCTCAATTTCGGAAATACAATGCCATTTCTTTACAACTTTCCAAGTTTGTCCAAGATCTTTAATTATGTGAGAAGTGCATATAACACTGAAAATCAATGCTATTTAACACTTCCATCATGATGGGAGCTGTGCTGGTGCAGCATTAAAGATCCTGTGCCAGTGCATTCTCTTATATATACGAGTCTCCCATAGGGAGCCTTGCATTTATAAGAGAATACGCTTACAAGGTAAAGGTAAATATTGTTAGGCCAATGTATTCTCTTATTTATATGTGAGGCTCCCTATGGGAGACTCTCATAAATAAAACAATGCATTGGCACAGGGTTTTCGCAAAATTTCAAGAAGCTCCGTGTCATGGAAGGGTTAAGGCTATGGTTAATTAAGCAATTTCTAGAGATTGAATAGCCATACATGAGATTCAAGGCTATTCCAGTCTTTCAGTGTAAACACCCATCAGAAAGCCCGGTAGGGGGGGGGGGGGTCATGAAGTTTTTGAAACAAAAACTTGGGACTGAGCTTACCTTTGAGGACCCCCACATGCAAAATCATAGTTTGCATTCATAGTGCTAATCAAATAATCTGTTTTGTGTTTTACAACATCAGATAATTATTTAAAATAAGACACAAAGATCATCTTATATATACAGTCAATTCCAATTAATCGAATAACGGTTAATCAAATAATTCGTTTATTATAATAATATTTC